>OX457080.1:23750740-24448240 GCA_949752815.1 Conops quadrifasciatus | reverse complement strand
ATCGGTACACATGGTAACTGGTGCGCTTAAGTTTATAAGTCTTTTCCATACCTATACTGTCTTTATACGATTTTATAAAAAATTCTAACACTTATAAATATAATCAAATAAAATAATAAAAATTCTAATTTCGAGAATAGTCGATTACTTACGATAAATGAAAAGAAAAGATAACATTTTATTAAAAAAATAAGTTTTTTAAGCTTTATAACTTTAGCTTTATAAGCTTTATATCATGTTGATATGCTTTTAAGTTTAACACAAATTCATGTATAAATAATTGGGTGCCATTTTCGAATGCTTCAGTCAGTTCATTGCTCTTCCAAAATGAAGTTCGTAGTCGTTTTTAGTGTTTTCTTTTCAATAAGCGCTGCTTGCACTACCATCAAAAACGCAGAAGGCTTTAACAAAGCGTCGACTATAGAGCATGAAACACAGGCCGGACAGTCACTATTTGCTTATGAGGTCTTGATTTTGGCGCACGGCGACGACGACATTTTTCGTTGCGGCGGCGCGATCATCTCCACTCGATGGGTGCTGACGGCTGCTCACTGCGTTGATATGTGAGATGATACCACACGCACGGTAACCATTAACTGCCATGTTTTAACTCCGTCTCCGTCTCCGTCTCCGTCTCTTTAGGGCTTGGGCGGCCAAAGTGTTGCTGGGAATTTGGCGTCGTGGCTTTCCAGACGAACCAATTGCGGATAGTTTTTTGGCATTTGAAAATTATATTATGGTACATGAAGAATGGGACAGATATAATAAGCTAAACGACATAGCCCTGATAAAGTCACCATATGAAATTATGTTTAATGGTATGATCTTTATTATTATTTTTTTTTTTTTTGGTTTTTTCTGAATAGAAGAAAACCACTTTCAGATTTCATTCAACCCGCGAATTTGCCGACAAGCAGCAACAATTACTTAACATACGAGTGTGAAATAGCTATTGCTTCCGGTTGGATAGATATCGGTGGCAGTAAGTGCGAAAGTAAGTAGGGAGTATTTAGCTCGCTCTCTCTGTCTCTGTCTCCCTGAATAACTATTTGTCTATGTTTTGTAATTTTTAGACGACACCAGCCATAAGTACATACTTCGTTGGACCAATGTTTTAACCCTGAAAGATTGTTTCTCTTTTACCAACGACATTTTACTAACGAAAAAAAGACATCTCTGTGTGGATGCCTGGGAGAATAGTGAACCAATCTGCAAGGGCTATTTGGGTGGCCCGTTGGTTCGGGCGGTTGATTCTCGTACATTGCTTGGAATAGCATCGTTTTTGGAAAGTACGGATTGTGAGTTTTACACGACGGTAGTCTACACACGTATAACTTCATATTTGGATTGGATCGCTAAAAAAAGCGGTATGGCCAAGAACATAACCGCAGAGTTTTTATAAAACTTTAATTTGATATATTCTACAGTGTTTTATTGCGAAAAAGTTTTATAATGTTTAACTAGTCCGATCATTACGATCGGTTGCAATTACGGGCGGTCTATTGATGGTCTAAATAAATGCTAAAGCAATTTAATTAAAATCATGTGATGCTCTTTCGTGCTTAACAGCATTATTTTGAGACTTTAAACAATCGATAGTTCGATAGTTCGATAGTTTCGGAAGCACGAAAAGTGCCGCCCCAACCCAACACTCGTGAAGTCGTGAAAATATCCTTCCAAAATATCGTACTTAATGTGATCCTTGGTTTTTAAAGAAATGACGACGACAACGAGAATAACAACAACAATAGCTGCTTTTTTATTGTATACATTGAAATTTATTTGATTTTGTAAGGTCTCGAGAGAAACAGAGAAAGACAGAGAGAGAGAGAAAGCGCGAGAGAAACGCCAATAAAAAAGACAATAAAAAAAGAAAAAAATTTATAACTAAAACACGATAACAAGATAAACAACAATAACCACAACAGAAATAACAGCACTAAGAGCAATAACACCCACAACAACAACCACAACAACAACAATATTAACAATTACAATACTTTAAAAGGCATCTTACAAAAATAATGCAAATGAATGTCGATAATTTAGAACGATAAGTTTATCTTTCGTCTTGTTTTTGCTACTGTTTGTTGTCGGTCTGTTGGTGACCGAATGCACCACCATCACCACCACCACCAGCATCGCCACCATCACCACCATCACCACCAAAATAGATTAAAGTTTTTCTTAAATGCCAGTTTTTTTTTATTGTAGTTGTTATTGCTGGCCACGTTAGTTCTCGTTGCAGATGAAGAAAAAAAAAATCACATCACGATTTTTTAGTTGAAGTCAGAGATTTTGTTGTTTTTTTTTTTTGGTTTCAGTTGTACTAATGGTGGTTTTTTTTAGGTATCGATTTTTTTCCTTACTTTTGTTTTTTATAATTTCTTTCATTTTATCGTATAAAGTTATCGCATAAATTTATAGCAGAAAAAACTTTAACTTAACTAAACTTTAAACTAAATTAAACTTAAAACTAAACCGTCAACTTAATATGGTGTCTCCATAAAGCGCTTTTGCTTCGGTGTAGCGCAAAACTGGTTTTCACAGTGAAAACCATTTTAAAACCAAACCAGAGCAAATCTCCCTTCAAATTGTTGTTGTGATTTGAGCGCCAAAACAAAAATATTTCAGCAGGTTTTAGCAGTTTTCAACCCTGTTTTGAAGTTCGAAATACTAAACGCCAAAGACGCCGTGTCTCTTTCTATAGTTAATATGGTAGAAAGAGATAAATATTGTACACAAAAATATTTTGTCAAAATTAACAAACAAAACAAAACTTTGGATACTTTGCATACAACAACAACAACAGCAGGTGGCGAAACCCAGCAAAACCAAAAATTAAACCAATTTTTTATGGCAAAAATTTGACACTTGATCGATATTCGAAAGCCTAACGAAGCCAAACAAAACCAAAAACCATTTTAAGAGAGAACCTTCTATAACTTAAACTAAAAGAAAATTAAAAGAGACTTTAAAAAAGACTTAAAAAAGAAAAGAGAAAATTTAAGGCGTTAGCAGCTGTCTTCGATCTTCAAGAAGGAGGAAACCTTGTTGTCATTTAGTTCATTTGTTTGTCATTTTGCGCATAGATGTTATTATCCTTCGTTATGATAAAGGGTCTTTCAGTAAGAGGTGTCATTTTAAATTAGGCATAATTTTTGAAGTGTCAACATTGAACTGACTTTCAACTAAAGTCATTTGAAATTCAAGAGGTTTTTAGGAAGGTTCCTTCCTGCTTTCCTTTCGTTCTGGGAAGCAGCTCAGCCAAATTTCTTTGACGCTTTGACGTCGAACTTGGTAAGATTAGCTCGTTCGTTCTTTGACATGATTTCATTTTTCGTTAGTTCTTAAGAGAAGTTAGTTAAATTAGCTCGTTGGTTTCATCCCTCGTTAATTTGTTACGAGGTTAAGTACGAGTACGTACTTAAGTAATATTAGTTCGTTACTTCCTTTCCTTCTCTATTAAGTCTAGTTCGTTAATTTTTTAGTAACGAACAAATTTTATTTCTTGTTAGTTCTTTAGTATGATCAGCTCGTTAGTTGTATCCTTTGTTAGTTCGTTAGTTTTTTAGTAACGAATGAATTTCATTTCTTGTTAGTTCTTAAGTTAAATTAAATCGTTAGTTTTATCCTTTGTCAGTTCTTTAGTAAGACCGACTCGTGAGTGACCGATTTCTCCTTAGTTCTTACGTCTTAATAAACTCGTTAGTTTTCTCTTTCGTTAGTTCTTTAATTTTGTCGTTTTGTTTGTTACAGTTTTTTTTAATGGATTGGGTTTGTTTTTTTTTAAATTTGTTCTGTTTTTACTCATTTGTTTTAGGTTTGTTTGTTTGTTTTTTGCGGAAATGTCAAAAGCAATCATAATTCATGTAAAATCGCCCCCCTCCCTCCCCACCCTCATCCCACGAATTTATCCGCCCCCACTCATAATAAAAAAGAATGCTACAGCAACGAACAATGAATGGTCGACCAAATTTAAAACAATTACAAGGGAGTACACTACCACAAAAGCAACAACAAAAGCAACAACAACAGCAACAAAATAGACGCCGCCGCCTTGAATCATTCAGCTGTCGTTTTAGTAACTGTCTGTGTGTCTGTCTATCCATTCATTTCAATCGCTGTATGTCCATCTTTTCTTCTTCTTCTTGTTCGTTGTGTTTATGCAGCTAAAACAAGCATAGTTCTGTCATAATCCGCCCACGCCCACTATTTCAGTGGACAAGCGCGCCCGCAGACGCAACGCTGACGAAAAGGACAACATAACGACATTGAGCTCTACAAAAGTCTAAGTAAAATTTTTTAAAATATTCAGCTCTCATTTGAGATTTATAGACCACAACAACAACAACAACAACTAGAACAACAATTGGCTCAGCATGAAAAACTGCAGCAACAATTAAGCAACGAAATATAGAAAAGCATTTACAGCAAACGCAACCAACCTACAATAAATAAAAAGAAAAGAAAAGAAGAACAGAAACGGAAACAAAAACAAAAACAAAAACAGCATAAAAGGAAAACATAACGCGCAAGAATAACGAATATCGGTAACAATCGGTCTACACTCTCGAACATTTAAGAGCAACTAAAACAATAGCAAGCCATCAACCAACCGAAAAGCAAACACAAAAAAGGTTCGCTACAACAACAACAACAACACCAACAACAAGAACAGCAGAGACTACAAAGGGCAAAGAGTTCAACAACTCTCTCTATTAAGTTAAAGAGATTTTGTGCCGTATTCTTTAGGCCAAAATGTACGACTGTTCATTCGCGCAGATCAACCTACAAGAACAACTCTATTAGAACTGACAAACTCACAAACTATTGCGTTTCACTGTCAAGTCCTTCAATAGCAACAACAACAACTAAGACAGCAACAACTCCAAGGAAACTGAGCCTACAGTTTGCAAATGCTAAAGAAACATAATCGCCGTTGCATAAAGCGCAAGTAAAATAGAAACAAGCACGCAGATGAAAACCAAAAAACAACTACAACAACAACAACAACTGAAATTATAATACTTTGTAAGCAAATAGTTTTTCTGGGAATGGTTTGATTCATTAATTTTCTAAAAACTTCTGACATTGTTTGATTATTGTCTTAAAGATTAAACATTTGCATTTCCATTTTTCTCAGTTTGCTTATTTAGTCTACTTCTTCGTTATAGTTTAAGACTATGCTTGCTTTCTTGCTTTCTTTTTTTTTTTTGTTTTAATGTTAAGCTTTTAAAATTAAGGATTTCCCTTTATTTTTCTTTATTGTTTAAGAAGAAAGGCATACTCTGAAGGTACGAGTCTGCTTTTTCTGGAATTTAAATCTATCTAGTTTTTCTCTGCAGGTTTTTTAGATAAATAAAACTTAAAATAAAACCAAAAATTGTTAGCAAAATCAAATTAAATATAATAATTTTAAATTTTGAAATGAAATAAGCAATAATTTTATTAATTTTTAACTGTTTTTATTTTTTTTTTTTTTAATTTTTTACTCTTTTAATTCTACTTTGATTTTCATTATCTATGTCATCATCTAAAAAAAAATCCAATAAGCACAAATTTTTTTTCCCAAAATTTTTAATTAAAAGAAAATATACTCGTATATTCCCATAAGCTTTAATATGAGAGCTCTTTTCAATATAATTTTCTCAGAAATATACGTTAAATTTTCTTGAAATCGATACTCCCTCAGCGTCCGCCCTTACTCCCCAACCCAATGTGCCACCCAAACCATCTTCATTTACTTCATTCAAAAATCTTTACATTTTGAAAGCTAAACAATTGCCGAGATTCAACGCCATCTGTGAAAAAATCAATTTAATCATTTGTTTTGGTTTCTTTTGCTGAGTTTTTTAAGCATTTTTATTTCTTATTGAATCTTATTCTTCTTTCCTTTTCTTTCCTTTTCTTTCCTTTTTTTCTAATAGTTATGATTTCATGGAAGGCAGGAGGGCAGAGTTGATTGGCGTAGCTGAAGCAGCTGAATAAACGACGCTACAAATAAGAACAACTGCATGAATGTCTTCTACAAGCAACAACAACAACAACAACAACAACAACAACAACAAGGAAGCAAAAAGGAGCGTTGCTTTTTTCCGCTAAACGCATCGGCAAACGCGTGCAGGGCGTTGATTAGCTTTAGATTTTCAAATGAATTGAATGCTAATTTTTAGTGTGTACGTACCGTTAGTTTTTATAGAACACAATGCTGGCTCAAAGAAGAAAAAGAAGAAGAAGAAACAACAACAGCAGCAACAACAATAATAACAACAACGGTAAACATTCACAACAGAAACCAAATCAGAAAACAAAAAAGCCTTAAAAGAAATTACATTAATTTTTCTTAACCCACAAAAAGAATACGAAAAAGAAGGTAGACGAAAAACGACTGACACCAAAATATGACTGACTAACTTACTGACTGACTGATTGACGCCGGCTGACTTTGACTGGCTTTGATACTGAAACTGAACTGACTTAAAGTCTACAGTTGAAGCAGAAGACTCTGGAGTGGCTGACTTTCAAAAAGAGTGGCTTACTCTGACTGACTGACTGACTGACTGTGAATAACTAACTCACTCCGACTGACTCACAATAGACTAACTGACAGACAGACGGACTTACTGACTCTCTGTCCTCTCTGTGACTCTGAGTGACGACTGAGCTGACGGATTTTGAGGTCGGATTCTTGTTGATTAGAGATTAGGGAGTGTTCTTATTTTCTTCAATGCTTCAATGGCTGCAAGCAATGTTTATGAGTGGCTGTATGTGTGTGTGTGTGTGGCTGTTTCTGTGTTTGTGCGTGAGTGAGTACGTATCTTACGTTTTGTTCGCTGGAAAATACCCTTTTATTAGAAGACAATAAATAATAAAATGTTGACACGACCATGTCATAACCTTTGAACGGTGAAAGCTCACGAACAATGCTCGAATGAATGAAAGAATGAATGACTGAATAATGAATTCTCATTAATATTATCCATCTATCTATCTATCTATCTATCCTTCTATAGATAGTGATGATGATGATGATGATGATAGTTTTTGTTGTTATTTTTTTTTGTGGCTTTCATTATTGATTCTCTCTAATGCATCGTCATTTCAATACCATGAAATTTCTATTGATGAAAAGTCTTCGTAAACAAAAGACTTAAGAAACAAGCTTCTCTTCTTTATTTTTTTGAGAATATTATTATACATACTCGTATAAACATTAATAAAAATTTTTAAAATTCAAAATCAAGAAAAATAAAGAAATTACAAAAAAACAATCAAACATATTTTTTACATTTATTAGGAATTATCAATATTTTTAAAAAGCGTTTTTCAGTCAACCTCAAAAATTTCAGTTAAATTTTTCACTTTAAAGATATTTTCAAGGAGAAAAATAATAACAAGGCTCACAATAATTTTTTGTTTAATTATATTCAAATTAACGAAATTCAAAAGAATTTTTTAATTCAAAAAAAAAAAAATTTTTATTTTTAGTTTTCAAATAATTTGTCGTATTGTAGAAGACAAAGCGTTAATATAAAGGTTATAATAATAAACATGAAGTTATTCAGTCAACAGAGTTATCGCTGAAGTTATCAAGAAAGGTTATTGTCGCTGTTATCAAGCAAAGTTATTAAGAGTTTTTATCATAAAGTATTGTAGAAGACTTATTAACACTTTAATATAAAAGTTATAATATCAAACTGGAAGTTATAAAGTGAACAGAGTTGTTATTGCAGTTATCAAGAAAGGTCATTGTCACTGTTATCAAGCAAAGTTATTAAGAGTACTCGCATTCATCATAAAGTATTATAATAGTAATGTTATAATATCAAACTTACAGTTATAAAGATAACAGAGCTATCGTTGAAGCTATCAAAAAGATTTCTTAACATTATATTATCAAGCAAAGTTATCAAGAGTGTTCATTATAAAGTATTACAGAAGACAAATTATTAACAGAAAAGTCAAAATAATAAAAAAGTTAAAGTTTTAAAGTCAATGAAGCTATCAAAGAAAGAGTTATCAACGAAGCTATATTTAAAGTTCATTGAATTTCAAAGTCCAATGATAATTTTGCACTATCATCGAAATTAACAAAAGACAATAATTGTGAAACTTAGAATTTATTTTAAAACTTAAAAACTTAATTAAGGTAAAGACTAAATAAAAAAAAAAAAACAAAGAAACCAAAATCAAGTGGGTTTTATTTGTTCTTAATCTCTATCGCGAAGGAAATTCATAGCAGTTAGCAATAATTATAAACAAATGAAGTACAATCATTTCAATTGAAAACGAAAAATTCAGAAATAAAAATTACTAATGAGATTGAGGAAATGTATTGTACTCGAAAGCATGAAAACGACATGACAATAAAAAGGAAACAAACAAAAAAAACGCAAAAAAGACAACAAACAATAGCATTGTTACCAATCGCTTGTCACTCACGCACTCACAGCACTCACTGCACTCAATAATTAAATGTGCGTGCATTTTCTGAATTCTCTGTTTTTTCTCATTTCGCGGCATGCATGAAGAATGCCAAAACGGCGGACAATGCAGCACGTGCACGCGCGTAACGCCGCATGCCGCGAATAGCAAAAGCCAAATGTCGTACAAACTTATTAAATATGAAATAACTATAATAACAAACACAAAGGCAGCGACCAAGAAGAAGAAAAAGTAAAAAAGAAGAAGAAGAAGAAGAAGAAGAAGAAGGCGATGACGGCGATGACGAATACACAAACACCGAAGAGCAAGCAATAACAAACAATAACCGACAATGAATAAAGCCTGTGTCAAGCAACAAATATCATGCATGAGAACATTTTATGCGGCACAACATTATCACGTACGCACAAGTGACTGTCTGTCTGTCTGTCTGGCTGTCTGGCTGTCTGTTTGTCTGTCTAGCTAGCAACTATGGTAGCAACAGCAGCAGCAACAAGTAGGTAATGAAAATCCCTTTGCTTTTAATAAATAAACGCTGCGGGAGGGCAAATAGCAATAAGAAGAAGAAGAAGAAGAAGAAGGAGCAGAAAAAGAAGAAGAAGGAGCAGAAAAAGAAGAAGAAGGAGCAGAAAAAGAAGAAACTAAAAAAGAAGAAGAAGAGAAAGAAGAGCCACAGCAATAGCCAGGGCTGTCCATAATAAAAGCACCAAAAGCTGTCAATAAAATTGTTTAGCATCAAATGAAAGAAACGAGCTGTGAATGACAACGAGAGCAATAGCAGTAACAACAACAACAACAATAATAATAATAACAACAACAATAATAATAATAATAATAATAACAACAACAACAACAACAACAACAGCATTTACAACTAGCAGCATCAACAACAAAAATTTACTAAATGTTGTTGCTGAAGTAAAGCGTGATAACCATAAAAAACAAGAAGAAGAAGAAGAAGAAGAAGAAGGAGAACAAGAAGAGGAAGAAAAAGAAAAATATCTTATTAGCAGCCAGAACAACAAATTAAAAATATCCAAACAATAACAGTAACAATAACAATAACAGCCACAAAAATAACTACCGCAGAGCGAAAAAAACAACAAGCAAAGGATTCTACCGAATGTCAATGTCAATGCAACAACAACAACAAAACGGAAATCATGAAAATAATTAATAAGTACAACAACAACAACAACAACAACAACAACTGCGTTTGTTCACTGAAGGAATGCAGCCAATAAAAATAACGTTCCAAATTATTTCACTTTAGCAGCGACACGTACGTTACAATTCATCGTATCTGTCTCTCTACCTACTGATGCGTCTGTCTGTCTGTCTGTCCGTCTGTCTGTCCGTCCGTCCGTCCGTCCGTCCGTCCGTTCGTTTGTCTGTGTCCATTGTACCTGTTGACGATGATGATGATGATCAGACCGTAAAGTGATCGTGAGTTTCTTTTCAAAAAAAGAAACTAGTAAAAAATACATACACTAGCGGTAGTGTAGTTCTTGCTATTGTGGTTGTTGTTGTTGTTGTTGTTATTATTATTATTGATAGCAACACGACATTGTATCTACAATTACGTTGCGAAGTGATGCGATCGATCGGTCAGTGCGTTTTTTTTCGCTGATGCTTACGCGCCTCGAAAGTGCTTCGCATAGTTTCTGTCATTATTTTGCAAAAGTTCCCTGAAGTTGGTGGTGGTGGTGTTGTTGTTGCTGTTGTGGTGGTTGTTGTTGTTGTTGTTGTTGTTGTTGTTGCTTGCTGCTGTAGTTGTCCTTTTTTTTTGCGGTTTGTTCTGGTATCTTGATCGGGCTTGTACCTTAACCTACCGCTCACACGTCGCTTGATCGCTGTTACTGCTACTACTAGTTACTGATACTCGCCAGTTAACGCTCGTTAATTATCGGTAACGTTCTCTGCAACAACAACCGATCCACCAGAATCTGGAATGACATTCCGTTCGATCCGATCGATCGATGTGATTTGATCGGATCGAATCGCAACTGATCTGACGTTGTTGATGGCGACAGTGACTAACATTAGCAATGATTAACACAATGCTCTGATGAATATGATGATGATGATGATGATGATATAACAGCCTGATGATGATAGTGATGCTAATGGTGATGAAAATTACTACTAAAACATAATGACAATAAAGCTATTATAATGACAATAACGTTGACAAAAGATATTCAACGTGAAATCCTTGAGATAATTAGAAGAACCCAGAAAGAAAATGTTACTGATTGTATTGTACTAAAATGTAAACAAACAGCTGTCAAATGTGCCGACTGACGCAGTCGAAAAGTTAAAAGTTCATTTCAATCTAGCGATTGAGGCTTGTGCAGATGTGCGTGTGTGTGTGTGTATGTTTTCAACACAAACAACAGTTTTAGATATCATTACAACAACAACAACAACAACAACAATAACGCTGGGAACCAGCAACAAGCCACCAATAACCAACAATAAAGCCAGCCATGATGAACAAGAATGCAACAACAACAAAAAAACAACAACAACAACAACAACATTAATATAATCATTACAACAAGTGAAGGGGGGTGAAGAGAAGAACGACATTCGAACGCTTCTACCGCCGCGGAAGCCGTCATCGATGATCGTCGTTGTCATCAACCTTCACGCATTTCTGACGCATTTTCTCCGACAAATGAAGTGTGGATGGATGTAGACGTGTGTGTAACTACACAAACATTGTTACACACACACACACACACACACATATTGAGTATAGAAGTCGATCGACAGATGGATGGATGGATGGAAGCGATGCGATGGAATGGACGGACGAATATGGTTGATTGCTTTAATGGTTAGTCTTAGATGACTAGAGTGGTAATCTACTATAGTATATATACACACACACACACACACACACAAGCACACACAGTTATACACACATATCTAAATCTCTAGAGACATTATAGAGTCTGTCTACAAGGCCAAGAGCAGTATTCGATGAGAGGCCACAGATTATGGATACGCTGTGTCCACGTATTCGTATGTAGCCTTTTCGCTATTCGTTCAGTAGAAGCGTTCATGCAGGATGATACAGCAGAATTTTGCTGGACGATGAGAATGCTTCTTCTTTCTTCTTGGCCCCTACAGAACCCAAGTAGGATCATTATCTATTGACTATTTGGTACAAAAGAGTTGATGGATTTTTAATCATTAGACGAAACGGAATGGGTGGTACTTTAGAGACAGAGAGAGAGAGAGAGAGAGGGAGAGAGAGAGAGAGAGATAGATAGAGAGAAATGAAAGGATTTTGAAAAAAATTTGAAAGTTTTAACTTAACTTTTTTTCTTATATTCTTTTAACTGCTTAAAAAAAGAAGAAGTTCTGCGTCTTCTTAGTCTTCTTCTTATTATTATTCTTCTTCTTCTTCTTCCTCTCCTTGTTTTTGGTCCCTCGAAATAGATTAAAAATGTTGCAATGCAAAATATGTCAAGAAATTCAACACAGAACCTTAAGAATGCTTTATTTATGTTTCTCTAGTAGTTGTTCCCTTTTTTCCCCTTTTGTTTTTCTTCTTCTTGCTGCTGCTTTGTTGTTGTATCGTAGTTCTTGGGTCGTTCTGTTACTGCCGGCTGCCGCTTCTGCTGCTGTTGTTGTCATTGTCGCGCTATTGTCACCGCAGTTGTGCCATGTCGGTCATGTTGGCCACTTTATACCGACCACGTAACCGACCATGTTACCGCAAATGTTTCGCCAATTTTCAATGCATTTAATTAGTTGTAATCGTCTTTTGTGGCGTTCTCGTGCCGCCTTTTTGTCGACGTGTCTGACTAACAACGACTGTCGCGAGCTGTTGACCCGCTCGCTGTTGAGACGCAAAGAATTTTATTTACCGACGACTCTGAGAGAAATGCTATCGAGGAATACATAAAGAATTCTTTTTTTCTGCTTGCTTCGCTTTTTGGTTGCAACAAATTATTTTAAAATTATTTTATTAACTTAAGAAAATTAAAAAAATTTGTAGCAATTAGTTGTAGCCGCAGTATTTTTCAATGCAGTAAAATGCTTTCTAAGAGTTGTCCTCTGTGCAGCTACCATCAGCCGCTTTTCTTTGGAGAAAATTCCACAATATTTGTTGGAAATTTTTATATAAAATTGTTTTTGTTTTATTTCTATAAAATATTTCTATTTAGTGAATATTTATACAGCAACTTTTAAAGTTTTTATTACCAAAAAATACATTGACTGCAGATTACTTTACTTTTTTGACCGTGACCGTTTATTATGCCGCTTCATTTTCAATTTCGGCTTGTCTTGCTTCTTCTTCTCTTTTTTTGCGTAATTCTTCTCTATGGCGGCGTGTTATTTCCAAAAATTGTAAATAGCCTTCAGCTACTTCTTCTTCCGCTTCCTTTTCAGATTCCTCTGGCACTTCCGAGCCATCTAGAGAGGCTAATGTAAGATGCTCATATTCTTCCGCCTCCTCTTTCTCTTCCCCTTCATCCAGCACGTCTTCCTCATAATCTTCCTCTTCTTCTTCTTCTTCCTGGTGCTCCTGACCAAACAACCGAGCTCTCAATTCAACATTTTCCTGTTGCAGGAACAAGGCTCTCTCTCGCCAATAATTTATCTGATGGGCGTACATCCAGTTTGTGGCATTATCATAACATTCTTGCCAAATTCGACGCGCTTCTGACATTTGTTTTTTAAAGTTTCCGGCAGCACCCATAGTAATTTTTTCATAAGACTGTTGTTGTTGTTGTTGTTCTTGATGTCTTTTTTGCTTCCGTTCATCATTTTGTTGTTGAAAATTGTGTTGTTGCTGTTGCTGGCGCAACTGTTGTTTTTGTTTTTTACGTCTCTTATTGCGTATTCGCCGTTTAGCTGCTTTATTTTTATTGGTCTTTTTTGTGTTTACTGATTGCTCTCTCATATTTTTTTGAATCAAATTATTTTGCCTTTTTTAGCAGAACTTTATTTAGCTCCTCACTTTTTATCATCTTTTAACTCCAGGCAAAAACAGCTGTTATAACAATTACAAACAAGCGCACCCATTTACCGACAGTAAGTAGATAAGTAAGAGCAAGTAGCTCGGTTGCAGTGAGAATACCAAATATACCCAAAAATACTTTATGTTTTAAAAAGGATTTTAATTTGAATACATTTTAAAGAATATTGAAAAACTTTCCGTCTTTGAACATTTTAAAAATTATTCCAGCAAAAAATTCATAGTAATTATTGCCTTTTCCTCTAGAAGTAGCATCCATTACATGTACTGAACTAATAAGACAATTTCTTCAACTGATCGATCGATTTATTACAATAAAATGTGCTTCTTTCATATATTCGTTATAAAAAAAATTGTTTTATGTTTTACATAATGTACAAACGCTCACCAATTATCGAAATCGCGACTCAATTGCACTTTAAAGAAAAATTTTAAATGCACGCAAATGCAAAAACAAGAATAAAATAATATTAGAAACACTTTTTCTATTTACAAATAAAAGTGAAAAATTAAATGGAAAATAAAGTAATGTAATCGAATAATCAATTAAAAATATTTAATCAAAAGGAATATCATATTGATAAAATAAAACAAAAATTTAAACAAATATGATCTCTTAATAACGCCTACAAAATTATTTCGTAAGCCCTCTAAGCATTTAAAAGTAATACAGTAAGTAAAATTACTGAATTGTGAAATCTTAAAACTAGATATGAATGAACCCAAAACAAAATTATAACGAATTATGCAAATAATTGAATAAAGAATATCGTTGGCTTGTATGTTTAGGTTCGCTGCTATCGTTTGGCTCCTACATAAACTGTAAAAACATTGAGCGTTCACACGCCTCGTCTAGTAAGTCTTGTTGTCTTTGTTTTTCTTCTGGTGTTAGCTCACGCACCAAATCATCAAAGCCATCATCAAAATCTTGCTGCAGACTAGACGTAACAGGCGCAGAGATGCCACTAAGCGATTCCTCCAGTAGCGGTTCGCCAATGATTTCACGCACATCATTGGGTATTGTTTCGGCATTCTTTATTTGAATATATATCGCCTCAGCTATCTCCAGTGTTCGCTTCAAATCGATATTACCGGACAATTCATTGACGTGCTTCAAAATTTCGGTAAACTCAAATTTACTCTCGATAATGATATCCGTCTGCTGATCGAGTATAGCAACCGAAATTAAAATGTGAAAATTTGGGCAAGGCAGGTGCGTCCAGAGACACTCCCAAAGCTGAAGTATATCGTCATTGGAAAATTCACGCTTGTACCAAACAAGTAACCATCGAAAACAAAAGTACATATTGTCAGAATCATGGGTCTGCATGTAGTTGAAGAGACGTGGATTGGCAAATTCAAGAAGACGACGCAGCTGTGAAAATTGACTCTTCATACCCGCTTGATCGATGTCGAAATTGACGAAAACCATATCCATGAAACCAACAAAACACCAAAAAGCATCTACTTCGTTTTCCTAAAAAAAATGTTGACTATAAGATTATTAGTAGTGCACGAAATTGCATCAACATCTACTTGTATGGCCAAAATGGGTGCCAGTAAATCGGACATTCCCTGCACGTAGCCCAAATCGAAATTGTACATCACATACGTCATGAGAATGCCCTGAAGTAGTTGCAGATTCGGATTATCCTCGCCAGCAAAGAACTCTTGGGTGCGATCTGTGCGCTTTACATCCTTCTCGATTTGGCATTTGCGATCGCGATAACCGGAAAAGTTGGCTTCTTGTGCCGTTGTCATGGACAACCATTGTGCTTTCATATTATAGTATTCGATGGATTTCTGCTTACGGCGCTCTATGCGCTCAACCGCGCTGTCATTCCATGAGAAATAATTGAGTAAAAATTTCCAAACCTCAGCACGCAAACTACTCTCTATACCGCCACGTAATATTATTTCTCTGATGCGCTGTGAATCAGAAATGCGACCATCCGGCGTTAAGAACTCCAGCCATTGCGTCTCAGTCAAAGGAGCACCTGCAACCATATTAATTGAGAAACAAACGATACGTCATTATTAGATACATTAAGATTATTAGAAATTCATACCACGCACGACTGGCTGTCGCTCTGGTAAAACATTTAAAATCTTTTCGTCCACTTCCTTTACATTCTCCAGCTCACTAGTATCGGGCGATTTGTCCAGACTACTTCCGCTGCTATTGACCACACTACCACTACCATCTAAACCCACCATTTGATAATTGTCCACTGTGGATGAAGGCGAATACAATTTACGGCCTTCGCGCGACTCCATTGACGAAGTCGATGACATGGGACGCGACTTGGGCGCCATTCTATGAGGTTGCACATAATCGGGAATGTTGACAAGAAATCCTACCACTTTATTCGGCAGCCAGCTTTCATTGGACAATGTACTGGCTTTTATTTCGCCAATATCGAGCTCAGCGAATGTCTTTTTCAGTTTCTGGGTTTCTGTGGTCAATATCAAGAACTCTTCGCGATTCGTAGGCGAACTATCGATGATGTGAAGCTGGCGCATGGAGCGTATAAAAAGATCGGCATTACCATGTTGGAAAAAGAACTCGCTATGCAACGATCTGTCACTTTTGCGAATGAAACGCATCGTTTGGCCACGATTTTTAACCTCGATGCTGGATAACTTCTCAAGGCGAGTGCGCATGCCGCGAGGCTTCTGTATAGCCACGTCTGGCTTGGTATTGAAGACTTTACATTCGGAAGTTGTGCGAGTGCGACGTGAAATCGTATCGACCAAAGCCCAATCTCCTTGATCTTGACTGTCATCGGCGATGAGAATGTTCTCGTTGGGACGCCATTCTATGTACAAGCGACGATGTGGCATATGCTCTACCAGGGACAAAGAGCCGCTGGTATTTATATCGGCAATGTGTTCGGCATTAGCTTTTTTCAGTAATACGCCGTCGTGAGTGCAAAGTATCTGAAAAATTAATACAGTATAGAACACTTTCTGTAAATGTATTTAACTTTGTGTACTTACAGTAAAATTGCCTAAAGAGTCATCGGCACCAAGGTTTCCGACTCCGATGCTTGCTGTTGATGAAGTCGTAGAGAGTGTCTGAGATGAATCATGCAAGTGCAGCTGGGTCGGCTGATTACAATCAAAGCGAACAGAAGTGTTCATTTTTATAATCGTCTGCTACGAGTAATTCTCACTTTTATTCCTCTTAATGATTTGCGTTTTAATCGTATAAAATTTTTGGCTTTGTTTTAATTTTTTTCTAGTAAGCGGTTTTGATGTTTCTTTCTTCTTCTGCTTTTTCCTTAAAAAATAAAAATCAAAACAGCTGATGCGTTTACTTCTCTTTGGTAGTTAAAAACGAGTATAAAGACAGCGAGTAAATTTTAGCATTTCGATTTTAACCAATAAAAAGTTTTGCACATTTTGGGCGCATTAAAAAATTATTCATGCTGTCGTGAATTTTGTTTGTTTTTTTATAAAATATGTACATACAAGGTTGAATACTATGCCATTCTCCCATATTTAATTTCATATTGCTTTTATTTTTCATCTTGAATGTTTTCGTTAATGAATTATGAATCAGAATAGTCACAATTAAAATACATTTGAAATTTTATTGATAACTTTATTATCCTTTCATTACAATTAAATAAATTTGGATCCCTCCTTTGATAAGAACAGGACTCTCTCTCTCTCTCTCTCTATCTTCCTTCATTGGCTGCCATTAACGCCAGTTTCTTTGTAATATTAACAGTATTCCTTTTAGTAGCCTTCAAAACTTTCGATTTCAGTGCCTGTACATTAACCTTACGATCCGCCGTACCCAAATTGCCTGCATTGTTAGACTTTTGGCTTGAATCCGGATCCTCTGTTGGAGGTATGAAGTCTTTGTTGCGACGCTCTTCTTGCTTCTTGGCTGCCTCCGCTTGTTTAGCGTCGCGCTGTTGATTTTTCTTCGCACGTTTTTGCTCCTTGTTAAGGAAATATTCTCCTGATGCCAGTTCCTTATCAATTTTACTCTCAGGTTGTGGTGGAGGGAAGGGTGTGTATTCCTTCTTTTCCCTCTTATTCTTCGGTTGTTTTCGTTTGCTAATAGTCTTGTTCTTAAATTTAGGCAAGAAACGTGACCAGTCCTCTTTAGCTAATTTCGGATCTTTCATTAATTCTCGTTTGATCATCAAAGCTTTGATGTTATAGATCGGATGAACATTATTCATAGTCTCCGTGACGATCTCACGTACTTGCTGCAATCCTTTGTACGGACCCAGCGCCGCTACCGTATTACCTTGCACCAGCACGTAGCAATCCGTTAGCAGCTCGATAGACTTTAATGTCGCGCCATTTGGCCCGATTAGTCGTTGCCGGCGCTTAACGAATTTATCCTTTTTTTGCACCAGGTTCCCGATTTTTATTATGTCACAACCGATCTCATCCTGCAACACTCGCTTAGCTTGTTCAAAGGGTACACTGCGAGCCATTAACTTGATCATTTCGCGTGCTTTTATGACGATGTAAGGATCCCAAGTTTTTCGTGTCGTTCTCACTGCCATACTGCCTTCCACCAAATCCAACTCGGCTTTTAGATGATGTTCCGATAAACTTTGCTCCACAAGTGGCCACACCTCCTTCAAATACTTCTCACGATATTTGGGAAAAAGTGTAGCAAATGAACTCTCTTCTACCAACCCATGGGGATTGTGTTCTGGTTTAAATGATGGAATCTTCAAAGTCCATGCATTATCTACCGGCTCTGTGGACTTAATTTGGTCATCTTTCTGTTCATCCTCAGCCATTTTTTCTTAATAATAGTAACTTCTCGGAAAATGTGTGACATTAAAATTTTTGTGTTTCCCAGAAACTTTACGAATGTCAAATTAGTATAGAACAGTTTACCTCGGTCAAATCTCAAGTGTTGGTTAACGATAGAAACTAGTAAAGAATGAAGCCGAACCGCAATGGCGCGTTATCGCGTGCGTTGACAGTTAATGTTAAAAACACGGAATGTTATGAGACAAACCGAAATTTAACCTCACGCGTGATTCCGTGAATTTTTTTTAATCACGTAAACGCGCAAACCGACGCTTGAGTTAACCAATCCTCAACTATCGCGCATGTTTGACATTTCGATATCAATGAATACATTACAAGAATTGCCAGTAGCTTAAAAAAATTGTTTGTGGAAAGGAACTACTGGGGAAACGTCTTTTTTCACTGTAACATTTTTAAAAGTTTTTATAGGATTTCACCTTTAGTCAGGGGTTTCACGCTCTTTGTTTACGTCAAGATCCCTTTTTATGAAAATGGTATCGTTTGATAGATTCGGAAAGAGTATTTTGTGTTACAAACGCACGCCCGACATAACGCGCCATTTTGTTTTGAAAAAAACACCCTGTGCGTCGGGAGAGCTTTTATCATAAAGTTTCTGCAAAGTCGATCTAACGCCGGTCAACGCACGCACGCGCCAAAGCGCTATTGCGGTTTCGCCTTGATAAACTATAAAAATTTTAATTAAAATAATACTATGTAATAAATGTTAAGGTCTTTATGCTTGCATTACTAATATTTAAAAGGATTATAAAAAGGAAAATAAAATATGTGTCTACCCCAAGTAATAGATGATATATTATATAGTATAACAATAATGGAGGATGTCATTCTCAACTTATTAAAAACCCTTCTACAGAGGATCAACAATATATTTTAAAAAAGTGAGAAAAAATCGCGAAAGACGAATCTGTCTCTATACTGCTGTGATATTGAGATGCGTAACATCTCATCCACCTTTCCAATGATTCAGGAAAATATTAAATTTAAGTATCTATTCGTAAAAGCTTGTCTTAATTTAACTATATCAGTTATTTTCAATAGCATGCGTGATATTTGTCTATTTTTATTTGTGTAGATATTGGCTCTGTAGATAATTGCCAAAATAAAACCAGTTTTGTAGAGAAAACTTGATCAGCTGATTGAGGTTCGAAAGAATTCTAATTTTTTGAAATAATTATTAACGCATAAGCGTACGTTGACGGTGATAGGAGCTCGCCCTAAAAGAAATGTCAACGTCACTTTCTATTCGTACTATCCACTATGGTAAGGTAATTTTTCAGTTTCATTATTTTTCATATTCATTCAATTTTTGACGTAAGTAAATTTTGCAGTATAGGAGAAATTTTTGGCTGGTAGGATGAAAAGTTCATAGAATTTTTTAACTATAAATTACTAAAGTTAATTAAAATCTTAAAGTGATTGCTATTAAAAACAAAAACAATACGAAGCAAAAGAGGGAACAAAACAGGAAAAAAGTCACCGTTTGTAATCATTCAGCAGAAAGAAAAAAAAGGAAACCGAGCAAGTGAAAGGTAAGTAATTAGACAAATATTAAATGACCTGACGCATATCGAAATACGCATATCGTATATCGAAATTTTAGAGCGTAGAATAAGAATCCAGCAAACATCGAAGCTACTCATAATTATACTGAAAACTTTTCGCAGGTAAACAAGTAACCATCGAAAACAAAAGTACATATTGTCAGAATCATGGGTCTGCATGTAGTTGAAGAGACGTGGATTGGCAAATTCAAGAAGACGACGCAGCTGTGAAAATTGACTCTTCATACCCGCTTGATCGATGTCGAAATTGACGAAAACCATATCCATGAAACCAACAAAACACCAAAAAGCATCTACTTCGTTTTCCTAAAAAAAATGTTGACTATAAGATTATTAGTAGTGCACGAAATTGCATCAACATCTACTTGTATGGCCAAAATGGGTGCCAGTAAATCGGACATTCCCTGCACGTAGCCCAAATCGAAATTGTACATCACATACGTCATGAGAATGCCCTGAAGTAGTTGCAGATTCGGATTATCCTCGCCAGCAAAGAACTCTTGGGTGCGATCTGTGCGCTTTACATCCTTCTCGATTTGGCATTTGCGATCGCGATAACCGGAAAAGTTGGCTTCTTGTGCCGTTGTCATGGACAACCATTGTGCTTTCATATTATAGTATTCGATGGATTTCTGCTTACGGCGCTCTATGCGCTCAACCGCGCTGTCATTCCATGAGAAATAATTGAGTAAAAATTTCCAAACCTCAGCACGCAAACTACTCTCTATACCGCCACGTAATATTATTTCTCTGATGCGCTGTGAATCAGAAATGCGACCATCCGGCGTTAAGAACTCCAGCCATTGCGTCTCAGTCAAAGGAGCACCTGCAACCATATTAATTGAGAAACAAACGATACGTCATTATTAGATACATTAAGATTATTAGAAATTCATACCACGCACGACTGGCTGTCGCTCTGGTAAAACATTTAAAATCTTTTCGTCCACTTCCTTTACATTCTCCAGCTCACTAGTATCGGGCGATTTGTCCAGACTACTTCCGCTGCTATTGACCACACTACCACTACCATCTAAACCCACCATTTGATAATTGTCCACTGTGGATGAAGGCGAATACAATTTACGGCCTTCGCGCGACTCCATTGACGAAGTCGATGACATGGGACGCGACTTGGGCGCCATTCTATGAGGTTGCACATAATCGGGAATGTTGACAAGAAATCCTACCACTTTATTCGGCAGCCAGCTTTCATTGGACAATGTACTGGCTTTTATTTCGCCAATATCGAGCTCAGCGAATGTCTTTTTCAGTTTCTGGGTTTCTGTGGTCAATATCAAGAACTCTTCGCGATTCGTAGGCGAACTATCGATGATGTGAAGCTGGCGCATGGAGCGTATAAAAAGATCGGCATTACCATGTTGGAAAAAGAACTCGCTATGCAACGATCTGTCACTTTTGCGAATGAAACGCATCGTTTGGCCACGATTTTTAACCTCGATGCTGGATAACTTCTCAAGGCGAGTGCGCATGCCGCGAGGCTTCTGTATAGCCACGTCTGGCTTGGTATTGAAGACTTTACATTCGGAAGTTGTGCGAGTGCGACGTGAAATCGTATCGACCAAAGCCCAATCTCCTTGATCTTGACTGTCATCGGCGATGAGAATGTTCTCGTTGGGACGCCATTCTATGTACAAGCGACGATGTGGCATATGCTCTACCAGGGACAAAGAGCCGCTGGTATTTATATCGGCAATGTGTTCGGCATTAGCTTTTTTCAGTAATACGCCGTCGTGAGTGCAAAGTATCTGAAAAATTAATACAGTATAGAACACTTTCTGTAAATGTATTTAACTTTGTGTACTTACAGTAAAATTGCCTAAAGAGTCATCGGCACCAAGGTTTCCGACTCCGATGCTTGCTGTTGATGAAGTCGTAGAGAGTGTCTGAGATGAATCATGCAAGTGCAGCTGGGTCGGCTGATTACAATCAAAGCGAACAGAAGTGTTCATTTTTATAATCGTCTGCTACGAGTAATTCTCACTTTTATTCCTCTTAATGATTTGCGTTTTAATCGTATAAAATTTTTGGCTTTGTTTTAATTTTTTTCTAGTAAGCGGTTTTGATGTTTCTTTCTTCTTCTGCTTTTTCCTTAAAAAATAAAAATCAAAACAGCTGATGCGTTTACTTCTCTTTGGTAGTTAAAAACGAGTATAAAGACAGCGAGTAAATTTTAGCATTTCGATTTTAACCAATAAAAAGTTTTGCACATTTTGGGCGCATTAAAAAATTATTCATGCTGTCGTGAATTTTGTTTGTTTTTTTATAAAATATGTACATACAAGGTTGAATACTATGCCATTCTCCCATATTTAATTTCATATTGCTTTTATTTTTCATCTTGAATGTTTTCGTTAATGAATTATGAATCAGAATAGTCACAATTAAAATACATTTGAAATTTTATTGATAACTTTATTATCCTTTCATTACAATTAAATAAATTTGGATCCCTCCTTTGATAAGAACAGGACTCTCTCTCTCTCTCTCTCTATCTTCCTTCATTGGCTGCCATTAACGCCAGTTTCTTTGTAATATTAACAGTATTCCTTTTAGTAGCCTTCAAAACTTTCGATTTCAGTGCCTGTACATTAACCTTACGATCCGCCGTACCCAAATTGCCTGCATTGTTAGACTTTTGGCTTGAATCCGGATCCTCTGTTGGAGGTATGAAGTCTTTGTTGCGACGCTCTTCTTGCTTCTTGGCTGCCTCCGCTTGTTTAGCGTCGCGCTGTTGATTTTTCTTCGCACGTTTTTGCTCCTTGTTAAGGAAATATTCTCCTGATGCCAGTTCCTTATCAATTTTACTCTCAGGTTGTGGTGGAGGGAAGGGTGTGTATTCCTTCTTTTCCCTCTTATTCTTCGGTTGTTTTCGTTTGCTAATAGTCTTGTTCTTAAATTTAGGCAAGAAACGTGACCAGTCCTCTTTAGCTAATTTCGGATCTTTCATTAATTCTCGTTTGATCATCAAAGCTTTGATGTTATAGATCGGATGAACATTATTCATAGTCTCCGTGACGATCTCACGTACTTGCTGCAATCCTTTGTACGGACCCAGCGCCGCTACCGTATTACCTTGCACCAGCACGTAGCAATCCGTTAGCAGCTCGATAGACTTTAATGTCGCGCCATTTGGCCCGATTAGTCGTTGCCGGCGCTTAACGAATTTATCCTTTTTTTGCACCAGGTTCCCGATTTTTATTATGTCACAACCGATCTCATCCTGCAACACTCGCTTAGCTTGTTCAAAGGGTACACTGCGAGCCATTAACTTGATCATTTCGCGTGCTTTTATGACGATGTAAGGATCCCAAGTTTTTCGTGTCGTTCTCACTGCCATACTGCCTTCCACCAAATCCAACTCGGCTTTTAGATGATGTTCCGATAAACTTTGCTCCACAAGTGGCCACACCTCCTTCAAATACTTCTCACGATATTTGGGAAAAAGTGTAGCAAATGAACTCTCTTCTACCAACCCATGGGGATTGTGTTCTGGTTTAAATGATGGAATCTTCAAAGTCCATGCATTATCTACCGGCTCTGTGGACTTAATTTGGTCATCTTTCTGTTCATCCTCAGCCATTTTTTCTTAATAATAGTAACTTCTCGGAAAATGTGTGACATTAAAATTTTTGTGTTTCCCAGAAACTTTACGAATGTCAAATTAGTATAGAACAGTTTACCTCGGTCAAATCTCAAGTGTTGGTTAACGATAGAAACTAGTAAAGAATGAAGCCGAACCGCAATGGCGCGTTATCGCGTGCGTTGACAGTTAATGTTAAAAACACGGAATGTTATGAGACAAACCGAAATTTAACCTCACGCGTGATTCCGTGAATTTTTTTTAATCACGTAAACGCGCAAACCGACGCTTGAGTTAACCAATCCTCAACTATCGCGCATGTTTGACATTTCGATATCAATGAATACATTACAAGAATTGCCAGTAGCTTAAAAAAATTGTTTGTGGAAAGGAACTACTGGGGAAACGTCTTTTTTCACTGTAACATTTTTAAAAGTTTTTATAGGATTTCACCTTTAGTCAGGGGTTTCACGCTCTTTGTTTACGTCAAGATCCCTTTTTATGAAAATGGTATCGTTTGATAGATTCGGAAAGAGTATTTTGTGTTACAAACGCACGCCCGACATAACGCGCCATTTTGTTTTGAAAAAAACACCCTGTGCGTCGGGAGAGCTTTTATCATAAAGTTTCTGCAAAGTCGATCTAACGCCGGTCAACGCACGCACGCGCCAAAGCGCTATTGCGGTTTCGCCTTGATAAACTATAAAAATTTTAATTAAAATAATACTATGTAATAAATGTTAAGGTCTTTATGCTTGCATTACTAATATTTAAAAGGATTATAAAAAGGAAAATAAAATATGTGTCTACCCCAAGTAATAGATGATATATTATATAGTATAACAATAATGGAGGATGTCATTCTCAACTTATTAAAAACCCTTCTACAGAGGATCAACAATATATTTTAAAAAAGTGAGAAAAAATCGCGAAAGACGAATCTGTCTCTATACTGCTGTGATATTGAGATGCGTAACATCTCATCCACCTTTCCAATGATTCAGGAAAATATTAAATTTAAGTATCTATTCGTAAAAGCTTGTCTTAATTTAACTATATCAGTTATTTTCAATAGCATGCGTGATATTTGTCTATTTTTATTTGTGTAGATATTGGCTCTGTAGATAATTGCCAAAATAAAACCAGTTTTGTAGAGAAAACTTGATCAGCTGATTGAGGTTCGAAAGAATTCTAATTTTTTGAAATAATTATTAACGCATAAGCGTACGTTGACGGTGATAGGAGCTCGCCCTAAAAGAAATGTCAACGTCACTTTCTATTCGTACTATCCACTATGGTAAGGTAATTTTTCAGTTTCATTATTTTTCATATTCATTCAATTTTTGACGTAAGTAAATTTTGCAGTATAGGAGAAATTTTTGGCTGGTAGGATGAAAAGTTCATAGAATTTTTTAACTATAAATTACTAAAGTTAATTAAAATCTTAAAGTGATTGCTATTAAAAACAAAAACAATACGAAGCAAAAGAGGGAACAAAACAGGAAAAAAGTCACCGTTTGTAATCATTCAGCAGAAAGAAAAAAAAGGAAACCGAGCAAGTGAAAGGTAAGTAATTAGACAAATATTAAATGACCTGACGCATATCGAAATACGCATATCGTATATCGAAATTTTAGAGCGTAGAATAAGAATCCAGCAAACATCGAAGCTACTCATAATTATACTGAAAACTTTTCGCAGGATTTGAAAAATAAAATAAAATGATTAGAAACGTTTAATTGGTACAGAACATATTTCCGATTTTGGTCAGGAATTAGTATCTATCGACTGAATCAATTTCTGCAGACGACACGACGTATCTGTTTTCAGTAATCGAGGCGTATTCATGCCTCTTATTACCTTTGTAGAGTAGATAGTTAAGCAAGATAAAGTGTTGATAACACATCCCAGAACACAAACTTGTCTGAACAACAAATTATCTCAAGTAAACTGGAATCAGGAGGCTTGTAGTTGTTTTATGTGGTTTTCATATAGCAAAAGTCGTACCATACATTTGAAATGATCATACAACTTACTATAGGTCATAGAATATTTCATCAAATAACTGTGTCCAGCTTGAATAGCAGACCTCCCGGTTTTTGGATTTATAATACCATTAGTATTAATTTTTAAGGATAAGCAAGCCGCCATTACCGCTCCTCAATATACTCGTAACAAGTTGAATGAATCATCTATCGCATTTTAAATGTTGTTGTAATTAATGGTATTATTGTCATTTATAATGCTATCCATAGTTTACAAATAAATTATTGATAACACTTGTTTACTTTCAGCCGGTATAACAACATACATATATAACCGCACCTTTCATAAGCCATCATATCATATCAGATCGTTCAGTCTCAATCATATTGACGTTAAAAAGCTCATTTTAAGTCTAACTACGAGTATTTCTAATTAACATTGTTTTTTCCTTCTTTTTTATCTCTTTCGCTCTCCATATTCTCTTCCATTTACTTGTTTATGAACAAAATTGAAACCAATAATCAACTGCGTTCGTCCATCAGACGAGAAAACAACCATAATAAATCAACACAACAGCTCTACTGAGGAGCAGTGGGTGAAGCTAACATCTACCGTCTATATTTGCATGGTGTTTTTCTATTTGCTAACAGCTTACTCCGATTTCATTTAACCATAATGTTGCTAAATAAGTTCAGAGAAAAACGCGAAGAACGCATTCGAATGTAACAAAAACAGTTAACTACAAACGTTTCAGAGACTCGGAAACGTTAAGAATACCACGTCAGCAAATTTGTTTTTATTGTTGTTGTCGTTTGAAAGTTTTTGATTTTATCATAGTGTACCGTATATTAAAATTGAAAGAAGTGAGAAGTGCTTAAGCTGGCCAAGTTAATTTGGTTACATTTCATTAAAAATACAGAAAAGAAACAAAACGTAACGTTATCCAAATGCCGTATATTATAATTCGTGGTAATTTAGCCTCATACAGTCACAAATATCCATGGCGTGTGCTAGTTTCCGGATTAAAAGGTAACTTTATGCGTGCCATAGAATAATTTAAATGATTTCATATCATTTATAATGCAAAAAAGCAATAATTTGTACTATTTTTAATTGGTTTTTGCTATACATATATCGTATATTTTGTGGTTGTTTTTTTTTTTTTGGTTGAGATTGCTGAACATACACTTTTATATTATATTTATCCAGTCAGCCTAATTACTCTTCTTCTGTTGTTCTTATGAAGCACTTACTAAACTTTAACAATATCCACATAAATCGTTCTAAATCGGTTTTATATTTAGTTGCATTACTTTTGTACATAAAAATAAAGGGTGTTTCTCTTTAAAATGTCATAATTACGAATTTCATTTCGGAATTTCATACGCTTCTTCATATTTTTATTGTAATTTGAGTATTTTGAGCTGATTATTTACGTGGTAAAGCGGCACGTGACGGAGAGTACGTGGTGGCGATTAGTGAAGACATCACAACAGCACGCCAGCGAGTAAAAGCTATCTAGTGCTATCGCGCTCCCTTCCATACCTTGTATACGAGAAGCATAAAGAAAGAATAGCTTAGATAGATAAGAAAGAATAGCTATGTGTGAAATGTCATCGTAACTCGACGGAGAGAAACCAATTAGTCTAGACGTAACGTTATGGGACGTGACGGCAAGAGATCTGGTTATCTGGCGACGGCCACGGTAAACGTTTGCTTACATCGTAACGTGACGGTCCGTATGAACTATTGAAATTTGAATACTCGCTCGGTATTCGTTAAGTCTTCTTGTGAGAACAAAAAATATAGTGATGGCATATCGCCGAAGGCGGTTTGTCTCCAAACCAAGCATGATTTTAACACCACCCGGTGTTTTGGTCGAGACTGTGTTAACCCTCGTCATCATTTGTGCTTTTGCATCGTTTTGCTGGTCTGTAGTATGACAAAATTTTTTGTTGTGGCATTTTAACTCCGGTCGTTACTCACTCAGCATTGTACAGGCATTGTGTCGTTGACTGTCTCTGAAAAGATGTCATCATCATCATTCATTTAAGTGAAAAGTTAAATAAAGTAATTGTCTTCTTACAAAAAGTTAAGCAATCGCAAATAAAATAAAGAAAAGGAAAGCAATTTAATTCGGTTTAAATTGAAAATAAGTTATATTAGTAACTTGTTTTCTTGTTGGTCTCTTGAAGGGTTGGTACGTACATACATACTATACAAAATATATTTTGCACCCAATATGTACTTATGTGTCTTGTGATGCAATTAATGTAAGCTTTTTTCTTATAAAGAAATTGCAATATTACGTTTTATTGAGAAGGTTAATAAATGCCCTGCAGAATAAATGCCATAATCAGTATAGTAAAACGAGTAGAGTATAAGATCATGATTTTAAATATTGCTTGATGTCTTGACCTTTCATCGATTTTGTTCCATATACATCTTTGGCCTCTTCTATGAATGAGGTAATTTGTTATTCCATTGTACTTCTGCTTACAATCGTATGTTCTTGAATTTTTTTAGTTTTCCAGGTTTTTAGTTACCACCACCTTCCTTCCTCAAACCACCACTTGCACCTTAATTAAGCAGTTTGGTTCTTTGCACTTTGGTATTACTCTTTTAAGTGAACCCTAATTGTATTCACAGCTGTCTGTTACTTATTGTTGTTGTTGTTGTTGTCCTTTCCAGCCGACGATATTGAACAATTGAATAAATTTTCATGCGGTGGCTACAGCGATGAGTCGACAATAGTTTATTTGGTACATCCTTGTAGAATACTTTCAGCCCTTGAGGTAAATAAATTACGATAAAACAAAATGTTCTTTGATTTTTGAAGACTCTAATTTTGAAATTATGTTAATGTGTTTATTAGATTGACATTTTTTTAATTCACAATTTATTACTTATTGCATAAGACGCGGTAGCTACTAGATTGATGACGAATGACCTAAATGACCTTGTGAGTACTTATTGCCAAAATCGTGTAGAAAACAATGACCTCCGAACAACAAAAATTTAAACAACTAAAGTTATTAATTTAAAGGAATAAATAAACTGAAAAAATTTGTGAAATGTTAATCTTGTGCAATATGATAATGTGTTTTCTTATTATAATTACACACACACACACATACACACCTTTTTCTTCTACATATTTCTTCTACATCTTCTATATAGTATACTGTGTCCTCGTACATACGTGCGTGTTTATATATTTGCAGATTTTAGGCTTTCGTGTTGTTGCCTCATCATCAACGGCCGTTAAACAGGACTACAACGAGTACATGTGGACAATGCGCAAGGAATTCCATGATCCGGAGCCGCTCGAAGCAGAATCGGTTGTACGTGAAAATCTCTCCAACATAGGCCGGGAAGCGGCAAGTTTAGGCAACTATCACAAAGTCGATTCGCCCGAATAGAAAACCTCTACAATTCCGGAATTCTTCTTCATTTCTCTTTTGAATGTAGAAAAGAAAGTACTGAGCAAGAAGTCGCCGCAAACATTTCGAATGTAAGCGGAGAAAAATAAGCGTAACGAACATATAAAAAGAGAAGACTACCTACCGGCAAACTAATAAAACGCACTAAATAATAACAATTACAATTACATTTTTCAAAGAAATAACAAGAATAATAACAACAACAACAAAAGTACATATTAAAAGCTACTACAAACAAAACAAACAAAAAGAAAGCAAAACCGAAATAACCAATTAATCGTGTGATTACAACAATCGTGGGTTTTTTTCGTTAACTTTATTACTTTTTGCAATTTTTTATATAAATTTTTGACACCTCCCCCTTCGCACGTCCGTTCCTTCTCCTAAAACACCAAAAAGACCATACATAACCTTAAATAGCAATAATTTTCCATTAAGATTCACTAAAGATTCAGATTCTACAATCGAAAGCCCAAACAGTTCGTTCAATAACTTTTAAATAATAATCAAAAGAGAGTAGACGAATTTCGCCATTTGCAATCTGCTAAAGTTCCAAAGTTCGTTCCGGGTATGGACCCTCAGCCTCCGAATCCATCGACCACCACACCCTGTGCCTGTAGTTCCGCTGTCGCTGCTAATGCAACCTCCACTGGCTCCGTGCCCCCGACCGTCACTACTGCCTGCAACACACCGAACGTGGTGACAATACCGGTGCCCATCGTACAAAACGAAGAGAACTACGCCTACGTCACGGTCAAAGGATCATTGCACGATCGCACTTGCTGTATTTTCGGCCTGAACGAGGCAGAGATTCAAGCACTATCCAAGCGTTACGGCGCTGGTGTGAAGCCAGTCGTCAATGGCGTTATGGTCTCAGTGCCGCCCGTGGTGATGTTGAATACATTGGCGCAACTAAGTTACAAAGTGGTTTGCAGTTGCGGCGAGGCGGAAATCTGTTGGACCATGCAACGCGAAATTTAAGTGAATGCAAAATTCTAAAACTGAAACTGTTCTAAAACCAAGCAAAAGCAAAAACAAAAGCAAAAACATAGAATCCATTAAAGCAAAGGTTTAAATTTTCTCGAAATACGAATACATATGTTATATCAAATTTTAAAGAAAGTGTTTAAAATTTATAGAAAATTGTTATTTTCTTCTCTTATTCAAACAGTGTAGAAAGAAAAAATAATAAAAACATTAATTTAAAAAGAAATGAAAGACATTCTTTTGTAAACTTCTTATAAGTTAAAAATAAAAAACCATCAACTTATAGTTCAAGTCATCATCTTACAATGGATCAACATCAGGCAGACAATTGTAAATGCCACAAACATTACAGTTCCGCTCAGCAGACCGTCTCCGAGCTGGATTTTGATCGTGGCATCTGGAATGCAGGTGAGTAAATGAGGGGCTTGTCTCTTTTTTTTTATTTTTCATTTTTCGCTATTCTCTATATTATTTTATTCGCTCAAATCTATAGCTATCTATAATGAAGTGGATCGTGTGCGTGATTTGATACGAAAAGGGAAAGCTATGGAGCGTGATAATTGTGACTACACTGCTCTACATTATGCGGCACGTAATGGTAATGAGGAAATCTGTAAATTGTTATTGGAGGAGGGAAAAGCTGATGTGAATGCTATAACGAAAGGAGGTGTGACGCCCTTGCATCGAGCTGCTATGATGGGTAAGACTGTCGACAACTGGTTGGTGTACTTAGGAAGCATAGATCATCAGTTGATACATCGTTTGTGACATAACGACATAACCTTAACTACATTAAAAAATTATTTCAGGTCATTTGAATATTTGCAAACTGCTAGTGGCCGCCAAAGCAAATTTATTAATACAAGATGAAGATGGCGAAACGGCTTTACATCGAGCAGCTTCACGCGGACAAGTAGAAGTCAGTCGATTTTTAATTGAGAAAGAACCTTCACTGAAACAAATTAAAGATAATAAAACTAAAATTCCATATGAATACATATCGGAAAATGCAAATGATGATTTTAAATTATTGCTTAAACAGTAAATTTTGAAAGACATGCACGAGAAAATCGACGAAAAAAAGCACTCAAATTTATTTAACTTAAAAAAAAAACTAAAAACAAATGTCAAAAGTGCATTTAGATAACTTGTGAACATTGAAATAAAACAATTTTTCAATCAAACAACTCTTTATAATAATATGCATTTTTTAGTTTATTTAATTTTTGCTATTTCAAACAAACTAAAACTATGCAAATTCTGTATATTTTTCTTTAGGATCGGTGTTCTATCTTATGCTTCTATATCTACATATATTTATATATATATATATGCGAGCATACATATATACAAATATACATCTCTCTATTTTATGTATTTCTAAAGAACAACAAATGTACTCTATTAGATGTGCTTAAATAATATCATGTTAAAGAAATTGTTTTCTGTGTCTTTTTTTGTTACAATCTTTTATATACGTAATTATGTATGTATATCTTTCTGTTTGTATAAAACAGCACTTTCCAAAAAGGGAAAGAATTATAATAAAGTCAAAGTATGTAAAATAACAATGATAATAAATCAGTTGGTATTATTGTGAATGAGAAATAAAAATCATAAAAGAACATGTATTCTATTCTACTTTATAATTTATATTATGTATACAAAAAAAAAAACCAAAAAAAGTAAAACTGAATTATATAGTAATTAAGACCATGAAAACAAAAGCAATTATTGTACTGTTATGAGTAACGTCTTGGAAATTCTTGTAATATTTGAATTCGTCACATTTCTTTCTAATATTATATACTGATTAATATATATATATATTATATTAATAATCCATCAAATGGTATAGAACCAAAAACAATAAAAAACATTGAGGAAAATCTAATAAACTTTTAAAATTTTGTTGTTTACTCTAAGCCATTGAGTTGTTAATCACTAACTTAACTTACTTCTTATCAATTAGATTAAAAATGTTGATAATTGATACGCAAAAAGGGGCAGCTATCAGTGTAGGTGTGGGTTTATGTATATAATTTGTACAGATCCCGAGTGCAAGGATGACTAGAACGTGTTGTCTTTGGTTATAATATCTTGATTGAACTCTTTTCCTTTCCTTTTCTTTTTTCCTTTTTTTTCTTTTTCTTAATTGATAAATGTCGGGATTAGTTCGTACATTCGGAATTGATTAGGAGTCCTACACTTGGCAAATCATCGAAATCGCTTAGAAATGATTGTAATGGTTTCGGTATATCCAAAAAGCGTATGGCCTGACTCAATGCCGATTGATGTTTGGTTGCCTTAACGTCCGCTATCGAGGAGTTTTCCAATTGACTCAACAAGTGTTGGCGTATTTTAATGCGTGTCAATGATTGTAGACTAAGTGGTGTCCAAGTTAACTGGGACATTGTTGTTTCCAGTTGTACGCGATGTGAACGCCAAGAATTTTTGAAAGCGCTACCCAAAGGCAATGCCGGGAACCTGAAACCGGCATGAACTGCATGCAGCAAGCAGTTTTAATTTGAAGAAAAATATTATTTAGCAAAAATAGAAGCTTTGGGTTAGAAACTTACCCAATAGGATTGCTAAAGTCACGAATCCTCTCTGCAATCCCAAACGTAGCGTATTGACAACGTGTTCACGACAAATTTGCGACATATCAGCGCCTTCTTTGACCAGCATCTCTGCTATATCCATTTTATATAGCATAATGGCACGCGAAAGTGGCGTCCCACAATATGGTATACAACACGATATTACACTGCCAACATCAGTCTGATTGAGATTAACTTCATCGTAGGCCAGCAGCAAGCGGGCGATAGCCTTGAATTGACCGGCCGTAGGAGCATATTGTACAGCAGTGAGTAGCCCCGTTTCGGTCCGATCTATATTCTTACCACGTAGCCGTTGAGCGGCCGCCGCTTGCAACAAACACTCCAGCATTTCAACATTCTTGAACATAATGGCCAATAATGTAGCCGAATTGCCGAACACATCGCGCACATTTAAGTTCTCACCGTGTTCAATTAACAATTCCGCCATACGCAGATAATTGTGCTTGACGCAGTGATGCAGCAGAAAATGGGAGATCATTAGACGTGCTCCTTTGGCCAATAAATATGCAGCAATGTTGACATTATTTCGAGTCACGGCCAAATAAAGAGCAGTATTCTCATAACTATCTTCCAGATTTAATTTGGCACCCATATCAACCAGCCTGATGGCAACGTCGTCCAGTTCGTGAGCAATAGCCAACATTAGTGGAGTCTGTTCGAGGTTGTCAGGTTCGTTGATATTAACGGTGGATAAAAGAAGTTGATTGATCTTAAAATGAGAAGAAAAAGTGTGTGCATATACGAAGAAGAAAAAACCGTCTATCTCTTTCCTCAACTATCTACTTTTAGTACTTACCACAGCACTATTTCGATGCCTGAGAGCAACATGCAATGGAGTTTCTCCGGTACTAAAAGTCTTACGATTTGCATTAGCCTTATGACTTAAAAGTAGACGCACTGCTTCCTCACTCTGTGTGGCGGCATGCAAGGGCGTTACACCTTCACTGGTGGCCACATCCACTTGGGCACCATGCTCGAGTAATATACTTAAACTCTCCACGTGTCCACATGCAGCTGCATAGTGTAAAGGTGCCATGCTAAGTGCATCCACGGCATGTGGATCTTGCAGGCAACGTTTGTTACTTCCTCCGCCGATGCCACAACCTGCTAAATTGTTCTCTTCCATGTGAATAAGAATATGTCCGGTGCGTTCAAACGTTTTGGCGTAATAGAAATACAATGATGTACAATCGTCGGAATCGCCACAGTCACATGAATCGTTTTCACACTCGCAATCGAATTCATCATCCCATTCCAGTTTGTCCATATCATCGGGAGTGGTATCAATTTCCATGTCCGTTATGTTAATGGAGCATGCAGCTACATACATTGATTGCAGAAGATAGTCTCAAATGAGTTAATTTTCTCATTTCAAACAAAAATGAAAAATTTTACAAAATCTATGAAAGGTAAATCATTGGAATGTGCCTTAATATAGGAAAATGAAATAACAAGTGTTACATTAACATATAATTCTTGAAGAATACACAAAAATTTATGAACAAATTTAGTAAAACAGTTCGGTTTAGGAATAGCTAATTATTAGAGAATTTAGGAAAATACCATTTAAAGCAATAAACGATAGTTTCCAATTAATCTTAAATATTCTGAAGATCTTCGGAGACATAAAAACAGGTCATTAACTCGTTTTTTATATAAAATTTCATCTACCAGAAAATTTCCGAAAGTTACTTTTGGTATATAGATAGATATATTATCCACCATAAACTCTACCAAACGCAACTAGAAATCGCATAAAAGATTGCTTCGCCAAGACTTTTCTTAAAACACTGTTAGGACTGTTTTTAACATACTGTTAAGACTTTTCTCAACGCACTGTTGTTAAGTCTGTTTTTAGCATGACTGCATATTTTTAACACGACTTTTTTTATGTTAAAACTGTTTATCAGAAGTCAATGCACTACAAATATTGACACATCTGACAACACTTTATCGATAAACCGAAACTTTATTAAATTATAAATTATATAATTTCCGGTTCGACTGAAGAAGAAAACATGAAAACCTTCGAAACATGAATAACAATAACATGATTATGAATATGAAGAAATTCATTATTACATACCACAATACAAAATTACGAGATACATACTTGTGCGAAATAAATCCAATTCAGGCTCCTCACACGATTGCAAAAGCAACTCCAATATCTCAGTTTCACCGAGAAGTGCTGCTTGACCGACAGCGGTACGGCCACAGGAAGCGGATATCTTTGTAGCTCGAGCACCCTCCATAAGACTTTTGAGTACATTTTCATAGCTTCCCGTTTCGATGGCCAAAAATAGGCGTTCATTGATATCGAAGGTATTTGTTACAGGCAACATTTTGTGATAACGCACATAATTTTTTTTGCCTGCCCCTCGCTCGCTCACTTTAGCCGTCTTTTGAGAGTTAATTTCACACAAAAACTTATGTAATTAATTCGAGTTTTAAAAAAATAATCTGATTTAGTCAACGTTACTTCTGTTTTATTGTGAGTTTTTTTAATTGACAAAACCAACAGCAACGTTTTGTTGTAATTATTAAGTTATTTGAAAAGTATAATACTTAACAAGCTTAGAACAAAATAAGATTAATAAAAATGTAATAGTTTGCACACAAAAATTTTAATATTTCTTTCTGCCGTCTTTCTTTTGACCAAGTTTTTGACGGATTTCCACAGAGTTCATTGTGCGCATATGCACAAAATGTTAAAATAAAATGCATTCGAAGGGATGAAGCAAGTTTTTTTTTAATGTCGTTGTGGGAGGGTGGTTTAACCCGGAAGGAATACGGAAGAGTACAGTGGTGTGACTAGTGTGATAAACACACGTGCTGTTGTTTCCGGTTTTGTTGTTGCGATTTTCATATATGTACATATGTATGTACATTAGAGGGTTGCATGAGACGTCTCATTTTTGTCGGTGGAATCCATGGAAATACGTCTTTTTTACTTTACGCGTTTGTTCTATATTCGCTGAAGAGTCTTTTAGTGGAATCGAAAGAGGTAGGCGCCGGCCTTTGGAGTTTTTGAGCAATGACAATGAGGGAGAGTTTTTCATTTTTGAATTTGCCGATAATTTTCAGACGCTTATACGGCTGTCTGCTGCCTGCGTGATACGACGTTGTTGTTCTCATCGCTTTTTCTCTCCATCGGGACATTGTCTGAGAATTGCATAGTTACCTTTCTGTTATTTGTCATTGTATTTTTTTATTGTTTTCAAAGCCTGTTGCCGTCTGCAATGAAGAAGGATATACATACATAATTTTGTACATGTCTCATTCGAAATTTGAATGAATCATTTTTTCTTTTTTTAGGTTTAACCCCAATTTCATTCATACAAAAACGAAAAGAGCTTTTCGACTCTAGTAGATATCTGAATTTTTTAGTTAAGGGATAAAATTTGCATTTCAAATGTGCTGTACCGCAGTACTGTACTCTAGAGTATTCGTCTGTCCGAGACATCGCATGCAGCCCATTTATTTAAAATTTCGCAGTTACAACCGATCCAGTTTCAATCTCTAATTCAGGGAATCGCCTTTTTCATTTAAGTGTTGGTTATTGGCAAATGGTAACATATGCATGGGCGTACTAAAGGATTGCTATGAACTTTTTCAGCTTAGTATATAAATAAATTTGAAGCTTGTTTTTATTCCAATTTTACAACTAATATTCTAACTTATACACTAACTAACTTATATGTTTTGCTTGAAATAGTATTTAAGGCCTAAAATTAACTTTTAACTTAATTTAACTTAACATAAACTTTTTTGTGTTTAAGTTATTAATTTTAATTCGTCTATTATTTATATAGTTTTATTTTTTAACAAATCTAACAAATTTTTAAGTTTTTATTCCAAATTTGGTAGCATTTTTGCTGTTGATTCGAAAATAATTTGTTTTAAGCGCTACGAACTTCATATCATAAATTTCTTCTAGTTTTGACATTCGTAAAATGGCAAGTCGTGGTAACCGTGGTCGGACTGAAGAAGTCGATAGCACTATTAATTATGTCCAGTGCGATGGTTTGGTGAGTTTAATTAATTTTAAGAAGTATTACAAGTCATTAAATTCTCATGAATTCATAAATATCCTTATAAAATTGGTTTACTGTGGATTCGGACAGACGCCAGCCTTGTGGCATCTACTAGCTGTCAAAACATCGGTGTTGCCAACTGCACTTTTATATTTTGTACCTCCAACTTTTTTAAAAATATTTTTTTTTGTTTCTTACAAATTATCTCCTAGGCCGTTATGAAAATGGTAAAACATTGCCATGAGGAATCCAGCAACATGGATCTAGCACAAGGTGCATTGCTGGGCCTGGTTGTCGACAAGTGTTTGGAAATCACTAACTGCTTCCCATTTCCTAAGAGTGGTGATGAGACCATGGACGAGGAGATGTACCAGTTGACCATGATGCGTCGTTTGCGTCGCGTAAATGTCGACCACTTTCATGTTGGTTGGTATCAGAGCTCAGACGTGGGTAATTTCTTGTCCATGGCTTTGCTTGAATCACAGTATCACTATCAGACTAGCATTGAAGAATCCGTAGTTGTGATCTACGATACCCAAAAGTCTGGTCGCGGTTTCCTTTGCCTAAAGGCTTATCGCTTGACACCGCAGGCCATTCAAATGTATAAAGATGGAGATTTTACACCGGATGCTTTACGCAATCTTAAAGTCGGCTATGAAAGCCTCTTCGTTGAAATTCCCATTGTTATTAAGAATTCTCCCTTAACCAACATAATGATGAGTGAATTAAATGAAATGATGCCTGAAGAACAGGGCCATAATTTCTTAGATTTGGGCACCGCCTCGGTGCTTGAGAATCATATGCGTTGCCTGATTGAGCGTGTGGATGAATTGTACCAGGAGTCTATACGCTACAACAAGTACCAACAGGTGGTTTTTAAGCAGGAAACGGTTAGTAAAAAAGGAAAATAGTGAAGTATTCATAATAATTTATATTCATTTACAGGAAAAGCATCGTGCTTTGGCAAAGCAAGCGGCAGAGAATGCTGTACGTATTTCGAAGGGCGAATCACCAGTACCAGAAGAAGAAATCCTGAAACAGTTCAGACCATTGCCAGTACCTCCCAGGCTTAATGCCACAATTACCGCGGGGCAAATCAACACTTATTCACAACATATTTCGCAGTTCTGTTCACAATCTCTGGCTAAACTCTTTATTACACAATCTCTGCAAAATGCCAAAGAGTCTAAAGAAATTAAATAAGAGAATAAGTGTTTTCTGCATGTAAACAACTATTTCGACAGTAATAAAGAAAAGTTGTATGTTTATTTGTTCTATTCATAAAAAATAATAAACATTTTGAAATGAAACTTTTAAAGAGAAGTGTGCTTCGAGAAGACATTTACTGTGTTTTTCAATTTTCAAATTTGTGTATTTTTTTTAATCAAAATGTTTTTTGACACATAAACGTCAAGCAAATGCTCAGTTCGAAATTTCAAAGTTACTTGAGCAAAGTAAAAGGTTGTCATACCAATTTAATCATTTGCAAGAAACATTTTCTTTACTAAAATTTTTTACTTTGAAGCATTTGCTTGTTTTTATTAATTAGCATTGTATTTGTAGGAAAATATATTTGTATTTAAGAAGTTTATATAGTTGAATCGAAACACAAAGCTGGCAACACCTTCAATTGAGAATTGGCTTCATCGAATTTAACAATTATTCCATCTGTAAACACACACCTAACCCCTCTGAATATACATGCCCAAATTAGTTTTCTATTTCAAGCTCATTTTGCCGGTTCTTTTATTTGCGAATTATAATTTATAACTGTAACAATAAATTCATTTACTTTTGATTAATTAGAAGAACATCGGCCACGAAAAACAGAAATGTACGGAGAAAATGAATTCGGCACCTGTCCCTACAACAGCGAGCACAAAATTGTCCTCTACCGCATGCCCGGGCATATGGTAAAATGTCGCAAAAATTATAGAGGCCCACCGCTGGATCAATGCATGTACAATGCAACGCACCTAATACCTATCGGAGCAATGAGTAAACATTTGGAGAATTGTCGTGATTTTCATAGTTTCAATGGCTGCGCCTTCAAAAAGATTGCAGAGCGTAGTATGCTGCCACACTAAAGCTTCCCGCTCGGTTGCCGACAAATGGAAAGAATTCTGAATAAATTTCTGTTCAGATTTTTTATTAATGAAATAATCTTTAAATTAATGTAAACTATGATACAAAAAGTGATTTGTATTGGCGCTTCTTTTATACATACTTTCGTTGAAGTTTTACTTTTAATTAATAAAGTATATGAAAACTTAGTAATTACAATATATCTTTCCATGGAACTTATCGAAAGCCGTAGAAAATGAGGAATTATTTACTGATTTTATTGATGAAATAATTTACTAGTAATTCTTTAATAAAACATTTGCCTTTATGTTTAAGTCCATACAGCTCTTACTTCTGTTCCTGATCTGAGATTTTTAATATTAATCTCGCCTCAATGTCGCCATCCAGTAGTGAGTCAAGGCTAGTCGAGAAAACTATCGTTGGTCACGTAAGTATTTATATTGTTTTAAAATAAGTCTTTTAATAATTTTAAGAACGTGACCTTTCGCAGTTTAATTTTCTCCCCAGTTTTTACTATGTTTATTTACGCGAATTTTCGAATTTAACTTTAGAGTTGCTTTGCTTTAAATTAAGAAAATTCATGTTTCTAACAAACATTTAGATTTACAATGGTCCGTCCATTTAAACAAATCAAGAAACAATTTATTTTAATCCGATAACAAAAATAAATTAACTCTTTAAACACATAAAAGTAAATCACAAAAACACTAAATGTGTAACTACTCCTAACTTAAATTTAATGACTATTTTATCTCCATTTCCTACACCATTTCCATTTGTAATTCATTATCATCTTCCGGTTCTAGAAGTTTGCGTTTATCGGCTGGTACACTATTTCGCCCGTTTAAATTAGTTAAAGGCCGCACTTTGCCCATATTGACCACCGGACTTTGTGAATATAAATAGATGGCAAGCGAAACGATTGCTATGGACAGTGCTGTATTCAAATAGATCGGTATAGCGAATAGAAGATATGCGAGCACCGCTGTAAACATTAATTCCAATGCACTGGCAAACGTTTTTAATATTGAATTCATGTATTTTAAAAAGAAGCTTGTCACGATGCCTATCGCTGCATTGTTAACGATAATAATTACCACTTGATAGCGGAAAATGGCACGTAAACTTTCGCTGGTAAAGGCATCAACGAGCTCTCCGCGTACACATAAGATTATTACATTGCACACAATAGAATCCAAATACATGAATACATTCTGGACAAAGATATTGACATCGGCTCCTTTGTCCTTAAGCAGATACTCATTATAAACCCCGGCCAGGCATGAGAAAAATGTTTGGCCGAGCATTAAAACAGCACTAAGACTAAAATCAAAACCTGTCATATTCTTTCCATTTACATGAGAGGATGTTTTCTGATGTGATGACGAAGTGGAAATAGCTGTTTTATTTGAGTTTGATTGCAAGGCGTGTACTTTTCCATTATCATTGTTTGCGGTACTGTCGGCATAAAAATTATGAAAATCCAACTGTTTGATCATGCAACCAAAGGTCAGCAGTATTAAGGACATCCATTGGCGTTGAGTGAGATATTTTTTGAAAATCATCTACAAAGAAATTTATTATTAGCAAATGACATTCTCTTTCCGAAATATCTCCGAGGCCACGTCATCCTCTCAACTTGCTCAATGGTTACCTGAAACAATATGCCTGTAACAACGACACGTAACTGGAGCAGCAAGTAATACGTTGTCGGATCGAAAGTGGCCAAATTGACGAAAGCCAAATTATTGTAAAGACAATATAGAAATGCAGGCACAAAATATAACATCATCACATTGGAATCCTTACGTATATCACGCAATAATGATTTTAAATGGTTCCTGTAATAGTTACAAGAAATACATGAAAAATCACACCGTTATGGAAATTATTGTCGACATTTACTCCCGGCAGTATAAACAAGTCGAAACTATCAATTTCAACATTTCGGTTAATAGTACGACAGTCACTGTGTTATAGTTGTATGAATTATTTGATTCCTGGGAGGCGGTAACAAAAATGCCTTGAAAATAATTGAAGGAAAAAATATTAATAAATATTTGGCTTGTATGAAATCCTACTCTTCTATCTACATACCTTGACCAATAAACAGCGACATATAGCAAAGAAAGATGATAAAAGTTAGCTTAGTTGGAAAAAGTTCTCCCCAATTGATCGCCATAACGAAGCCGTCAGTCTTGATGGTTGTTCAGTTCAGTTCCGCTGAATATTACTTAATGTTATGATATCAAATTTTGTTTTATTGAAAAAGCTAATCATAAAATACTTCACACTTTCTTCCGCCGTTTCTAAATCGCTCCCATTAGTAGTTGGTTGTTAAAAGCTATTTGGTGGATAGTTTTGTACAAATTTTGTTGGCTGATAACATTGTTTAATGTTTTGTAGTCGTTTTTTATGCTTCTTAATTGATGTTTATTTACCCGTTTACACTCTTCAAATAATTTAGTTTTTTCTCTTTCCACAGTTCTGGCGAAGAGTTGTACTGCTCGAAATGAGAACAATTCGATTAGCGAGGCGTGTTTTGAATCAAACAGCTGATTATGATATCTTTTTCCGTGTAGTGATGGAGAAAAAGTACCGACCTTACCTAGAGGTTACCAACAAAGCACTTCAAAAAGTGACGTTTATAATCCCACTTCTAGAATTCACAGAAATAAATTTAGTAAATTGAAATAACCACATTTTTTGAAGAAAACTTTTTATATTTATGTAAAAAGGATTTAATTCATTTTAATGATTAATGCAATGAGCACAAAATGTACAACTTGAATGGTGTAAAACATTTGCAATCCGTTCTTTTTTCTCTTTCTGTAAAAATGCATTTATTCGCCTTTTAGTCTGGCCGTGAAGACTTATTTAAACACAATCGTATCGAGCATAGCACCTAAACACTGAACGATATTATTTTGCATTACTTTATCAACCTTTTCCTCTAAATGCCGTTTAGGATCCTGCTTGCCTACATTTTTGATAGCTAGTTGTTCAGGCGTCATTTTTTCTTCATCTTCGAGAGCCTGGTGGACAAAAAAGGGAAATGGTTTTTATATACATATTAATTCTATCATGCATACACCCTTATTATCATACCTTATTATAATTCTTGGCCAGTTCAAGCATTTCTTGTACAGTGTTTTCATTGATTCCACTGTGCTCATTATAATCTGCTAGTGTTAATCCATCCTTCCAGGACTTTTTGTGCAGGTTCAATAACATTTTCTGTTCCAACTCATTTTTACGATAATTAATACTTATCGAATAATAATGACGATTAAGGCCATGAATGAGAGCCTGCACGGATGGTTTCTGCAGATGACCGAGATTTGAGGTAGTTTGGCGGGGTTCCTGCCCCAACACCAGCATGTTGGGATTTATCAATCGGAACGCATCAATAACAACTTTCCCCTTTACCGACTGTATAGGGTCAACGACCACGGCGACAGCACGCTCCGATAGAGCCTCAAAGGATTGCTGTGTATTGATATCAACGCCTGATAACCAGCAACCGAAACCCGGATGTGAATGATACCAGCCGACAACCATTTCAGGACGACCAGTCTGTTTTAGCATGTCCAACATCTTAGCTTGAAATACTGGATCGACGGCTTCCACCGAAACTCCAGTTCCAGTTTGAGGCATAGCGAATACGTCAATTACTTGAACGGTATAGTCATCAACAAATTCGCCTAACATTAAACCCATCACTTCCATGGGTACACCAGCACGGCCATGCTTTAACATTTTCAGCAACGCTAAAGAGGATATGTATACCTGCTCAGCCGTGTCCACAACGGGAGCATCTGTTGGCGGCGGAGCTTGTGGCATTGCGCCACCCAATCTTAACAAGCGATCCATATTATCCTGCTTGCAGATATGTAATATATGAGAAAGTTATTGCGGCGTTAAATTCTCTATTCACTTACCTGTTATTAATTTACTTTCGAGGTATTTTTTAATAAAATGACCAAGTTTTCGGAAGGAAGATGAAGTACAACACCAAAAATCGCTTTTCTCAGTTGACGTTAGCCAAATGTGCAAGTAATCAAAATCATTGCCATACTTGTGAGGTATGTTCAGTGATGGAAAAGCAAGTGGCTAATTTGATGGTCGTTCATTAATTACATCTGTCATTTTTCAAATGTCTAAATAAATAGAAATTTAAATGGACTATTCAGAATTTGTTAGAAAAGGAATTTGTTAGTTCTAGCTAATGTAAAGAATATCGAGGCAACATTTTGTATTTCAATTGGTTAATTTTAAAGAATAAAATTGAAACAGTTTTACCGTTAATCAAACTCTTCATTTTTTGTTGTTGTTGTTTTTGGCGCTAAACCCCAACTCCAATTTTACTCGCTCTCATCTGGTTTACGAGTTATAGCCTATTAAAGTTTGAAATTTTCCCGTCTAAATCTCCTAAACCATAAAAAATATTCAGGTTCATATATGGTAAAATATACCATATATATATATGATATAGGTACCATTTCGGAACATATGTATTTACAGTTTCGTCACAGCTCCAATTTTGTTGTTGTTTTTTGTGTAGACCCCAACAAACACAAAATTTGTGGTTGTCGCTCCCTTGGGGGGACCGGACTGTACCCTTTCAAGATTGAAATTTAAGCACCGATATCTCCGAAACTACAAGAGATAGCCTACGTAGATGTTATTTGTACCGTTAAAAAGCTAATAAAAGTACCGTTAATGCACGTAAAATAACATTTTATCGAAATATTGACATAATTGTGTAGGTTAATTATACATTTTATAGAAAAACAATTAATGAATAGGGAAAAAAGGTACTAAAAATTTAAATTTTCGTCGTTTTCTCCAAAAGTACACGATTTTGGATAAAATGTTATTTAACATAAATGAAATATTTTCTGTTATTTAACATGATCCGAATATTTTCTGTGGTTTCGGAAATATATACGGAAAAATGTCAACTTTATGGGGCTATACCCATAACCATAAACCAGACGAAAGCGAGTAAAATTGGTTTTGTTGTGGGGATTGGCGCAAAAAACGTAAACAGCAAAATTGGAGAGTTTGTGCTACGGTAAACTTAAGCTATAAAAATTGTCAGCTATAAAATAGATAGTAGCTAATGAATTTATGATGATTCACCATTGAAGATTATCGGCAAGTAAAGAAACGAAATAGACTCTCTGTCATTCCCACCGCTCAAACTCAAATGGCATACTAAGGAAACTAACGAAACAAAAAATCTTTCCTCAAACCACTAACTCGTTGCCGCATTCTTCAATAATTCGTTTTGAAAGTTTTGACACTCTTTACTTGGTGTCAAAATACGAATCAAGATACGAAACTTAACTGATAAAAATATCACTCCCAACCAATTTCAGATCGAACGCCCTTCCCTCACCGTCAGAAAAGAAACATTCTTCTTTGTTCTATCCACTATAATCTTCACAAAAGATTGTAAATACATTTTAGAATAACAAATTTAAGAATCACATTAAATAATCAATATTACATTTAGCTTAAAAGCGGCACTGTGCAAATTTAATAAAAACTACAAACTTTAGTACAGAAAAGTAGGAATTGGTAATAGAAAAATAAAATTTGTTTACGTAATCGTTCTTGTATGGACACAATGTCTGTTGCGAACACACAGAGCATGCGAATTATCATAGATATTTTTTCTAAAAAATGTAGATTAAATTATGATGGTGATTACATAGATACAATTGTTGGTTGGTATTGTTGTTGTTTTTTTTTTTTTTTGGAACGGCAACCGCTGCCGCTTAGCTTTTATTGTGCCAGTCTTTCAAAGGCGGCTGCCAATTTTTCGGCATTGGCACCAGCAAATTCCTCAATTTTTTGCTTGTCCTTGATAAAAATGAAGGTAGGCATGCTAGAAATGTTGTATTCCATGGCAACATCTTCACACTCATCGACATCAACCTGATAGAGATAGATGATTAAACGATTTTTAATTTTAAACTGGACTCAGGCTCAATTAAAGTATAATACATATGTATTTTTGCTACTTACTTTAAGCACCACAGCTACATCGGAATATTCTTTCGATAATTCCTCGAGTTTGGGCGCGATTGTCCTGCAAGGTCCGCACCAGGTGGCAAAGAAATCAACAACAACCAATTTGTTGCCAGCAGCATCAAGTTGTTTATTGAAATCAGCCTAGAAATTGGTACAATGAAGTATGTTACATAGTGTCAACTAAAAGAGTTTTCTATGGAAACATAAACGGTGGGTGCTTAAATGTATTTTATTTCACTCTCATTATTATTAATAGTCGTGGGTGTCTACTTATTTCGAAATGGATATACCTAGAGTCTAGCCATTTATAGAAAAAGTGACCTAAAAAAGCTTGCCGGCAAAAAATCGACATGAAAAGGGTGGTGCCGCATGTGGTCACATTGGTAGTGAACAATGTTGTTACTCTGGCTATCTTATAGCTTTATCAGCATTTAAGATTTAATCATTTCACTTTTGAAATATGAACTATGGAAATAAAAGGTTTCAATTCAGGCATTTAATTAAATTCATAAGTATGCAGAAGCAAAATCAATATCAATCTATTCTAGGAATTTAATGCAAGTCATGGAGAAGAAATGAATAACTAACTATATAAGCGAAGAGTTAAGCATGAGGAAGTAGTTTCGCGCAGTTTTTTATTATTCAAATTGGTATTTACCGAAAACTCAAAACAGGTAAATGACTAACAAATCAATGACATCGTCATTAAAAAAAATAACTATGACATCGTCTTAAGTCAGGGAATATGTACATACATATGTACACTGTAATATGTACATGTACACTGTAATATATAATATGTACATACATGTATATGTAATAATATTTAATATTAAATAAATTGCTTCTGAAGAAGGAAAAATAAATGGTAGCCCGTTTAATATCGTCAATTGATATAGAGTATTTTTTGTTTGTTTATTTATTTTTTGTCTGATTGTATAAGTTTTTGGAGTATTATTTAATTAATTACATCAAAGCATATTCAATTAAACTTCGTTTCAAAAACTCTTTCTTTCTTTTTCTTTGAAATTTATAAAATGTTTAAGCACATACGAGTAATTAGATAAAAAATAATGAATGGAATTTTTTAACTTCGAAAAAAAATTAATCTATGACTCATGGGATATTTCAATTTTTTCAGCAGTTTATAAATGATGACTTTTTTATAAATGATACATCAGATCATTATCATCTTACTTTCGAGGCGACTTTGATTACAATTTTACGAAAATACTTATCTGATCTGATGAAATCAAACAGCGACTATATACTTTTCTATATCAATTAACACCCTTATTCCCAGACGATATCGTTCTGAAAATCGTTTTTTATATGCAAAATCAACAAAAACTATTTTTGTTTTTGTTTTAATATTTGGTTTTCAAAATCAGGTAGCAGCAGAAATGGTCAAAATGTTTCCGTTCATTTTTGAGACATTTTTTTTTCCGATGTGAAGTAACTTTTTTTTGAAAATTTCCTCTAGCTCCTAAACTAAAGGAGAGGTAAATAACCCCTCCGCCGATTTTTTCTTGTCTCTACCCAACCTTTTGATGCATCTTATTCGGAACACCCTGTATAATTACATCGCAAAACAAAAAACCAAGAAGGTGGCCAACAAAGAATTCAGTAACTACGCCATGGTTGACCACCAACCACTACATACACACTTATAGTAGTATAGATTAACATTCAGGGCTGCAATTTGTAGAGTACATATATGAAGCTACTAATTTAATCATAATAAATTATTCTTTATAAGTGCCTTAGCAACAGACTGCAAGGAATGTTCGACAGTCGTTTATGAATACTGAAGCTATGGAAGATGGCATCAACAGACAGGTGGACTATTTCACAATTGTACCAACTAGAATCTTGCAGATAATTGCACACGCGTTGCGCGGTTTCTGCCGTTGTCCAATATGGATGATATCATTACTTCGAACTACTAGCACGATTTTTCGTTTGAAGTTCTTATCGGACTTTTTATTTACCATTTACGAATTACATAAACAATTAATTGTAGATGCACTTTCCACTCGTACGTAAAAATATCGAATTCTGTAATTACTGCTACCGCCACTTACCTTATTTTTGATGATGTACACCATTTTCCGATTAGAACAAAGTTTCTAAAAGATTGTGTGAAAAACTTATCAAAATCTCTCTACTGACCCACAAAAACAACTGTTCTCGATGAGTGTAACTTGCGGAATGTGAAAACTAGCGGAATCAAGCCCGCTAAAAGCTGATTGGTTGGTTAGAAGGCCAAACGAAGGGATAAGGAAGAAGATGCGAAAACGCGACGTGTTTCCCAGGTTTGCAGCTAAGTTGGACAATCGAGTAAGTGCAAAGTTACATTACCAATTTTTGATTGATCAAGCTGTCAAATTGTTCTTGTTTTTATGTAGATTGTATACAATCTAAAAAATGATCAAAATGGTACACCATAAAAGGACAGTTTTTCTCTTTTCAGAACCGAATTCCGGTATTTTCAGGGAAACGTAACTACTGCGTTGTAGGAGGCTTGTATAATTAATCGTTTCCTAACATAAAAACTGGATCAATTTTGTTAGGATTTTTCACTTTTCCATATAAATAAGAATAGTAAATCTGAATTATAACAAAGTGCAATAGACAACGGTCTGTTAATTCATGCGACCATACAAATATTTTTTGACAAAGTGTTAGTAGTTAGTTACATGTAGGGTTACAATGTAAAGCCTGAACTATCATGTGAATATTTAGGCTTCAGCCAACTTCACCCAGCGATACGATACGATGCAATAATAAAATCGTACGTTGCAACTGTATTGTGCAGAAGCAAGTTCCGTTAAAACTTCGTTCAATTTTTCTTGCACATAACAGCGAATTCGATGAGAATCACTTCATGTGAGGATTCAGAATAAGGTCGTTAGTTTTAAAAGCTATGCTTAAGGCTCAGTTTCAGAGACTCCGTTTGCGTGCGTATCCGCCAGAAATTTCACGCAAGAAAAGTTGAAATATATGTATGTAACCATATGGGATAAGTTTCATAGAGTCCGTGCGTTGACAACAACAATTGTTATATTTGTAATAGATTTCTGACGGATACGCACGCAAACGGAGTCTATGAAACTGAGCCGTACTTAGAATGCGGTACTTATGATTGAAACAAATTGACGGCTAGTTTCTTTCTTTTTTCCGTACTGTATGTAGAATTGTTTTTGTTTTTAGCGCTTCTCAAACTGTTGATTTTAATAGTAACTTTCAAACTGTTAGAGTAAAAGAATTGTAGTGATATTACGACAGTGATTTTCACACTTTGCATTGGTTTCGAATAAAAAATGTTCAAAAATAATCGATATTAAAAAATTCAATTATTATTATTTATACAACAAAGTTTCTTATTTATCTCACAGTTAGGAATGTATTAGGCATTAAATACATGTTTTAAATTATAACTAAATATCCTAAATTAATTAACAAATCTAGTATGGTTGGTTTACTTAACATTGATGGGCTTGGTAAAGGATGGGATTAAGTACTGAACTCGCAGAGTTATGAACTGAGCTACTGCACTGAGAAGCATCACCACAATCTGATACATTGTTCACATCTAAATCAATGGTTGCAACATTGCTGCGGTGCGTCTGGTCGAAATCCGAGTAATGGCTATAATACTCGGTTGCCGCTGTCGTGACTGGTGGAGGAGGCGGGCAATTTTGAAAATGTTGCTGCTGTTCTTGCACCTGTTTTGCGGCAAACAGCGTTGGTCCCGTATCAAAGTATCCGGCCACAGCGCCGTAGTTGTTCGCGGCGGACGACGTGGTCTCGTAGAAGCCGGTGGCGCTGTTAATGAACGAGCCATATTCGTAGTCGTAGTTGAAGTTCGTGCTAGAGTTTTCTCCTTTCTCGGTTTTCATCTCGCGAGAATAATAAGAGTCATAGGATTCGTTTGGCGGCTCGTAGACGTTTGGCGTCGTCGTCTGAGTTGTGGAGGTAGCAAAACGCCTATTTAGGGTCTCACTTGGCTTCGTATTCGCGTCGACGCCCACGCCCCCGCCGATGGGAGGTTTAATTTGCGAGTAATTAATGAATTCTGGCTCCGGCGGAATGTTGAAGGGCGTCGCCGCGTTGCCGTAAGACAGCCGCGTTGGAGAATTCGCTGATGCTGCCAAGCCATGGCCGTACGGCATGGCCGTCATCTCGCTATGGCTATAGCAAGTGTTTATTTGTTGCGCGGAGTGTTGGTCCGGGAAGCAAGTGGCGGAGAATTCGCGATGTGGATGCTGCGCACAGTGGTAGGGCGGCGGCATGGTTGCGGGGCTGTAGTCGGCGGGTGACTTGGAGACGGAGCTGGGCGTTGACGGAGTAGCTGCGACGTGATGGTAGACGGGATAGTTGTAGGTAATGTGCTGATGGTTTACTGTGAAAACGCTGGAGGACTCGCAGTTCGGATGGGCGTTCTCCAGCGCTGGGTAGTTGGGGGCATGCTGAGCAGGGTGATTACTGGGCGCAGGGTGAGTAACTGTTTCGAAGGCAGTCGCAGTCTGGGCCGAGGGGCGTGCCTGCTCCAGGAAACAGGAGCAGTGACTGAAGGTCGTGCACTTGCCACAAGCTGTAAAGCGTTTAAAAAAAAAAGAAGATGCTAAGCTGACGCTAGTGTGGTTACCTTTGCTGGGGCTTACCATTGAACTGGTATATTTCGAGTGAGTGTGAGTGTGTTGCAGGGTTGCCAGCGCGCTTCAGAGCCTGTTCGAAGAAGCTGTTCTGTGTTTTTTTAATTAAAGATTTAGTTAGTTGACGTTCGAATCACAAATTAAAAAAAACCTCATCGTTTATACACATACATACATACCTTGTTAGCTTTGTTTGCTTTTCTGCCCCCGCCCCCTCTGGCCGTTCCACGAACGCCGCCCAATGACACGCGCCCGAAAGCACGCTTCGAAACACTTGAATTCTTGGGATCGGGTCGTTGATGATCGTGCACTCCTTTCGACTGGAAGAATATTGCATTGCCCGAATGACGCCAAAAATGCGTCACCGGATAACCGCAATGGCCGCGACAGGGCTTGATTTCCAGGCGTCCGCCGCGGCAGCTCTTGTTCGGGCATGGTTTGCCCTCCTGTTTCCGACGCGCCTTATCACAAATGGCAGGACGTAGATTTATTTTGCTGCCATTGGCCAGCGTGCAATTTTGGGAGCATACAAAAACGCCCAGACAGCTTTTCTTCAGAATGTTGACGTTGTGATTGTTGGTGTTACGCATGGCCCAGCCGGAAATGTGTTTTCTGGCCTCCTCATTGCTGGCGGAATAGATGAGGCGCAGGTGTCCGTCGGACCACTCGCAGAACTCATCCAAGTCGGCCTCCGTCACCTGCGGTACATTGGCGTCGTTTATGTCCCAGTCGACCTTGTACGACTTCTGGTCCATATTGGCATGTCTCCTGGCATTGAAGGAGTATGCATTTCTGGTGGAGATTTGGAGGTAAAAGTAGACAGACAGAAGAAAAGCTAATGGTTAGTTAATCAAGGTCTTTGATAAGCTTTCCCCGCAGCTATTTCTGGCTAAGCACAAAACAAAAGAAAACATGAACAAAATCAGTTAAGAGAGATTAATCGGTTTGCGTTGATTTTGGTAATTGCGGTATGGCGATCTCTTGCTTGCTCTTTGAGAGTGAGTTTATGAGAGGGATCGGGGGGGGGGGGGGGGGGTGGTGGTGGTGGTGGTCATAAATTGTGAGTACTTATAACATTTCTAAATTTCTCTTAAATCATTTCTTCTCTTATTGAGCAGTTTATTAAGCATCATTTGATAATCTAAGCGCATTTCTATGCTGAGTACGACGTACCAGCTGAGCTAATAGTGGCCACAAATCAGCAGGTTGCTGTTCCATTTTCGTTTTCGTTTTCATTTCGGTTTTAAGTTTATTGATGCCCTTTTAAAGCGCGTGAAGTGTGGTCGCCTGGTCGGTCGGTCGGTCCATTGTGCACCGCAAGACACCACATTTTATTACCTCCGCAGAGCAAATCATCAATTTGTTTATACCTGGAGCGTTTCTTTACTGAATACGTTGATCGCCACTAACGAGTTTGTCAGTTTTGAGTCTGTCAAAACATTTCGGTCCACTGTCTGTCTGTCTCTGTGTCTCTCTGTGCGGCAGAGGAGTTCTCTTGCCCTTTTTTCTGTTCTTGCTTTTGTCTGTTTGGCCAATTGTTTGGTACCTATTTTGATGACTGGCGTTAGGTTGACTTGAGTTTTTTGAGTTTTATTATTTTTTTTTTACCTTTTATTTCTTTTATGTTGCCAGGCCTTACCTGGCCGATTACCTTCTGCCTGGTTTTAATAGCATTCTTCTGTTGGTTCTAGTTCGAAGGTTTTTTACATTTAAATATTTTCTTAACACTTTTAACTTGTTGCCTTTTATCTGTGTTGCTGATAGTGAGACCGAATAGTGGGACCGATGGGTTCTTCTCTCTCTCGGTTCCTGTAGGTACGCAGCAACAATCATTTTATCACCTCCGACCAGTTTTCTCCGCAGTTGGTCGGTTCATCGGTACAAGACAACGACAAACAAACACACAAACAGGGACACTTTAACAGGGACAATAAATGACTTTATTTTAAAATTGACATCATTTCAGAAACCAAACAACAATAGAACGTCTTGTTAAGAACAACAACAACAACAACAACAACAACAACACCAACCTGACCTAATCAAAGCGTAAAATACTGATGAGCAAATTAATCGCTGAGGCTTTTGTGGTCAGTCGACGTGAGCCGCGTGTGCCGCGTTATACCGTGCGCGAGATTGTGTGAGGTCCAGTCTCGGTAACGCGCTTGGGGTTCTTTCTTGCTTTCTTGCTTTCTTTCTTTCTTTCTTTGAACCACGAAGTGATGTATGGCGCGTGAAATGCCATTAACTAAGTTATTCCCGAATATTTAAACTATTACCGTTGTTTAGAGTAAGCCACAAACCGAAAACAACAACACTTTACTCAGCTGGATTGCGCTGCAGCTGAATTTTCTCCACCGAAGCTAATGAGCTGCGTAACATAGCTCCGGAGAGCACACTATTTTGAATGATGAGTTCTGTGTATGCACGAGTATGTGTGTATGTATGTATGTTGTTGGGCAGGCTGCAATTAAGAGACGCGTACTCTTTCTATGGACTTATACATATACCGAAATATTCAAATCAACTCGCGCGATTATAATTTCGTGGCTGAAAAAACGTTTTTATTGCAATCTCGTTTGTATAAAAGCGTGAATGATACGATATTTATAAAACAAGTTACATTTTCAAATTTATTTCGTTAAGAAAACAAGCGAATTGAGCGGAAACTAATTGCCAACAAATTAATCATGCCTTAAGAGAAGACAAAAGACAAAAAAGTCATCCTCTCGCTGTTCTCAAACAAGCTTAAATTTTGATCGAACATTCATTCGACTTCGAACTCAATTCAATTTGAAAATGTTCAATGTAACAGCTTTATCAATCAGCTGTTTCCAATTGATACTACCGGCTATTGATAGGTTTTGATGCTTAACTATTTTCTTGTGTGCTTGTTAATGTGGAGAGTTTAGTTAATCAGCCAGAAAACGGCTACTAATCGTTGATTAACAAAATAGTTAAGAAATCAGTGGTTAATTTTTCGCCAGAATACGAAATCTTAACAGCTTTTGATGCTTAACTATTTTCTTGTGTACTTGTTAATGTGTAGAGTTTAGTTAATCAGCCAGAAAACGGCTACTAATCGTTGATTAACCAAATAGTTAAGAAATCAGTGGTTAATTTTTCGCCAGAATACGAAATCTTAACAGCTTTTGATGCTTAACTATTTTCTTGTGTACTTGTTAATGTGTAGAGTTTAGTTAATCAGCCAGAAAACGGCTACTAATCGTTGATTAACGAAATAGTTAAGAAATCAGTGGTTAATTTTTCGCCAGAATACGAAATCTTAACAGCTTTTGATGCTTAACTATGTTCTTGTGTGCTTGTTAATGTGGAGAGTTTAGTTAATTAGCCAGAAAACGGCTACTAATCGTTGATTAACCAAATAGTTAAGAAATCAGTGGTTAATTTTTCGCCAGAATACGAAATCTTAACAGCTTTTGATGCTTAACTATTTTCTTGTGTACTTGTTAATGTGTAGAGTTTAGTTAATCAGCCAGAAAACGGCTACTAATCGTTGATTAACGAAATAGTTAAGAAATCAGTGGTTAATTTTTCGCCAGAATACGAAATTATATTCATTTGTTCTCTAATATTGGGTGAAAAATCAGTCAAGGTTGTAGAGTCAGAGCTTAGCATTAACTTACTCTAGAGATCAAGTCGCCCTTACGACTTTCGGAGCTAATCATAACCACGACTTACAAAATAACCATATTCCACAAGTGGTGCACCACAAAAAGTAATCCAGTGTTGAGGAAATGTGCTTCTTGGAGACTTAATTTTTTTCTACGAAATTGATTTTATTAAATTTCAGATTTCGGCAACTTATCACCGAATGACACTAAACAAAAAAAACACGATAGTAAACGAATTAAAACGCTTTAATAATTTAACACTTCAGCCAATTTATCGCGCTAATTTGGTGTTTCTCCAGCGAAATAGTGCCTATAGCAACTGACCGACCAAACGACCGACCGACCGACAGATCAAATAGTCCACGGCTTGGATTCAACCCATTAAACGATTATTCGATTAATTGACAACGATTGATTTAGAGTCAGGCGATTGCTTAAGAGTACGCGATTTTCGCAATTTCTAAAACAACTCCGATGTTCCTTCAACGCGCGCGCTTCTTCTTCGCAGGCGTTAAATTCGAAGACGTCAGTTAAAAGCGCGACCAATTCGTAGACAACAAAAGACGAAAATTAAATGAATAAAATTGACGAAAGAGCTGTATTGTATTTTCTGGCCAGAAGGTTTCGGTTTTAGTCGTTGGGATGGATGATGGTTGGAAGGTCGGTCGGTCGGTCGCTCGGTCGCTCGGTCGATCGGTCGCTTGCTAGTTGTTGGCTGTGTTGGCAGACAGATACTCTTAGGCTCCACCCACCTACTGTGGATTCACTCCACCCGCATAAATACTAAACTCCACAAAACGCAAACGTACATACAGACGCAAAGAGATTTGGAAAAGATATACGCATACACAAACACACACACACACACATAGAAGCGAAACACGCAGAGACGAGAGGTCAGCAGCTGCAAGAAATTGCTAAATAAAATAACGATAGAAAACATTTTTAACAAAACAATAACAGCAACAGCACACAAAAGCAACAGGATAATTTTGAAATAATTTTAATAGTTTAATAAAATTCAATTTTTTCGAAAGAATTAAACATTTTTAACAATTAATTACTGAATTTTGAAAGCAAGAATTTATTTCTTGTTTTTTTCATTCTAATCTGTTTTGAGTACCAGCCTTTTCTGTATAAGATTCCTTTACTTGAATACTCGCGGGGTTCACTCGCTCGCCTTCACCTTCGCCGGCCTCATCCACACTCTCTGGCTCTTCTTCTTATTTGCTCAATTGTGAAGACTTCCAATTCTTTCCAGTTTCCAGTTGACTACTGCTGCTTCGCTCTCATTGGTCGGATAAAGCAAGTCAGAGACTCCAAATCGCACACACTCTCGCACACACACTTCATTGCTCTTTCGCTCTGCTATTGTGCTTGCGTTGTGTCTGGTGTGTGTCTGTAGTAAAGCCGTGTAGAGGTGCATTGCTTTCCAATGGATTAAGTTAGAAAATTGTACGTACATAAATATATATAAACAAATTTTTAGACAAAGAGAGTGAAATAAAGAGGAAGAGAGAGAGAGAGAAAGAGAGAGGGATAGTTCGAGTGGTGGAGTGAAGGATGTCTAGAAATCGGTTCATGAAGCATCATGAAGTGTGAGAGGAGAGTACACATGCTTCCATACATTGAATTGGAAATATAGTCTGGAGTAATGAAATGTGTACAGAGATAACATTTTTTATTGTTTTCTAATTAGATTTATCGAAAGAGTCGTCGACAAGCGTTAACGATTTAATTAGCGCCAAAGAAGACACTTAGCGAGACTTGTATTGTTGTTTTTTCTTTCTTTCGAAGTTCAACGAATGCGAAAGGCGTTCATAGCATGTCAACGAATTGAACTAGTAGAATTTTCGATTCTCTCTTTTGATTTTTTGTTAAAAATAAAAGCGGTTTATTATCGGTTAGCTTTTTTTCTAGTTGATATGAGAGCACCAATATTACCTCGATTTAAAATTAGGCGAGAAATTTAAATTTTTCGCATTTTTTTTTAGTTTAATAGATCTTAAAGACATTGAAATGGCAGCATTTGGTTCTTCTAAAGAAATTTCTTTTAAAAAACTCCCTAAAAGTTGTGGTAAAACTTTGGTAATATTGAAAATGTTTTCAATCTTTTTCAATATAACTTCTTTTGGACTCAATGAAAAGGAAAATCATTGTTTTTTATAACACTTTTTGTTTTTTATAACACATTTTCTATCAATGCATTTAGATAAGTAAGAAAATATTTGAGATTTACAAAAACACGTTAGCTCAATTCTGTATATAAAAATCCATTAGGTCTCGTATCAAACACTTTCGAGGTTGTTTTTTAATATCGACAACATTTGTCATTTTCTTGAATGTTCATACAGCGTTCAGTTAATGTCGTTGATGTACGTTTATGCATGCACTAACGTATGTAACATATGTATATTTGTTTATGTGTGTTGGTGCTTCATGTCAACCAAGTGTTAACACAAGTTTCTAACATAACCTTCGCCATCCCGAAACAGTTAATCATCATCAACGCTTCTTCTAACCATTTTTATTTATGAATCACTTTTAGCTTTTCTCGGATTTTGGTCCGTTTGATGTAACAAACCTAATGTTTTTTTATGTCGTGAGATTAGAAAAAATATTTTGTAGAAGATAAAAATTTGTATTTTCTTTAATGTTATAACTGAAAATTTACATTATACTAACGGCCGGTTATTCTGGTTGTTAACTTAACAACGATTTGTTAAGGAGTTTTTGTTAATGACGTTGTTAAGTTAATTAGTTAGTTAATTTTGGTAATCTCAAAATACATACATTAACAACTAACAACGAGTATATAAATTCATCATCAATCTTAACAGCTGTTAATGCTTAACTATTTTCTTGTGTGCTTGTTAGTGTGTTGAGTTTAGTTAATTAGCCAGAAGATGGCTGTAAAACTGTAATAGTGTTTTCATTATTTTGTTCTTTTATTACTTAGTTAATTTGTATTCCTTTTATATTGTATTTTTACATTTGAATTTAAAATTAATAAAAATAAAAAACACATTTAAGAGTGTAAATTATTGGTATCCATTTATTCGGCAGCTGCTGCTGCCTCGAGCTATGTTACCACCGAGCATCATAGTTTAGCGATAGCAGAGCATAGTTTTTAAGTAGCTAACCCTTAAAAGTAGCCCACATCAGCGATAGTAAGACAAAACAACAACAACAACAACAACAACAACAACCATACCAACAATAACATTAATATGCTATTTACAACAATGCTAATAGCAAAAACCGTTGAAACGTTTTCGTCGCCCGTATAATTTGCGGATCCGTTCAGCAACGTTCGTGCGCCAACGTTGACGTTGTTAATTCCAGGCTTCAAACAATTTTCATATCACACACACACACACACACACACACACACACACATCATACTGGGTGTAACCAATGAGAGCATTTCTGTCACTGATCATTTCTGGTCACAGCCCGGCAGTGCCATCTTCAGGTGGTCTGTTTGACCCAAGCGGAAGAAGTACCCGGAGTTTGGGGCTTCCTGTTTCTGGTTACACTCAGTTAATTCTAGAAGAAGTTAATTTATTAAACGGCCGTCTGTCCAGCAGACAGACAGTTCTAGGGCGCAACAACAACAACAACAAAAACCCTTTTTAAAAACCTATTCATACTACATTTTCAAAGATTAAAATAAAAGCAAATTAATTTAATTATATATGGCCAACACGTACATAGCTTTGAGTGTGTGTGTGTGTGTGTGTGTGTGTGTGTTGGGATGTACACATGTCCATATGTGCATGTGTGTGCATGTGTGTGTGTGTGTGTGTGTAAAAAACCAACATCTGAGAGTTAAATGTGCCTTGAATAAGTTTGCGCATGCGTTTGCGTTATTGTTATTGTTGTTGTTGTTGTTGTTGTTGTTGAAGGTTTGCTTGACTGTTTATTTGTTTGTTGTGCCGTTCGCACAACGTTTGACTTTATTGTTATTATTGGGGGACGTTTTAAATCGCGATGCGGGCTGATCAGGTGAAAAATACCGGATGAACATCGTTTGATGGTCGCATCGTGGTGGTTGTTGTTGTTGTTGTTGTTGTTGTTTGGCTCGTCTTAATGTTAGTCTTGTTAATTTTACTTCTGGTCTTGTTGGCGATGCATTATTTTGTGTATATATGAGTAGGTATGTGTGTGTGCGTACGCATACACACAAAACGACAAAATATCAGACCAGAAAATTGCGCACCTTGAACAAATACGAACGAGTACGAGCCGTTCGAATCGAACACTGTCGTGTCTCGTGTCGCTGCCGTAATAAAAGCCACAAATTCATAAGAATTATCAACTAATTTCGACAACAGGAAACTTCATTAACTTTTTCGGTTTGATCAAGTTTTCAAAGTGAGCGAGAAGGCGTGCGCGCGCGGTGGCAAAGACACTAACTGCTAAAGGCAAAAAGCTTAGTCGCTTTCAAACAAACATACTTAATATTCTGCGTTGTCATCTCAAACTCTCTTTGCTCTCTTCCTTCTGCTTTCCGCTCCTAGTCATTGCCATTCCTCTCTTCTTTCACACTGCTTAATGGCTTCGGCCCATAAAGTCCGTCAGACTTCGACTTTGAAGTTCTGAACAATTCTCAAAAAAGAACAACTGTGTAAAAAAGAGGTTAGAATTTTGATAACCGAGTTATTGTTAACTTAAGCTTATGGCGAAATTGTAATACACACTCGAAATATCGCTTGGGGAAAAAGTATTCGGCGTTTTTTTAGTGAAAAGACACATTTTTTTTGGTAACAAACATTTTATTAATCCAACAAATATGGCCCATTCTTTTCAGCTACCTTCTGCCATTTTTTGGATATAACCATTATTCCTTTCTGGTAGAATTCCGCGGTTTTATCGGGGAAAAACTGATACACAGTTGCTTTTCGCATTCTTCTTTTGAGGCCAAATTTTTATGCAGCAAGAGTGTGTTGGAAAAAATGATAATCGGTGCAATGATATTGACGGTGCAAGGTCAGGCCTATACGGTGGATGCATCAAAACTTCTCCAGCCGAAGTGCGGCATTCTTCCTTTTGTCGTAGTAAAATTGTAAAATATAGCGTATTTTTCAGAAATTTCACTCATCTTTGCTTCGGAATAACTTTTTTAACACGACGCAACAATATCAATAAATTTCAGAAATTATCAGCCGATTTGTCAACTGTTAGGCAGAGAAAAACAAGTTGCCCGATACAACTAACCGTTGCAAAGTTATGACACTTCGCATTATATGAAATTGAAATATATACTCGTACACTAAGTATATATTCCCGATTTAAAAATATAAAGTCGTGAATAAACATTTTTATATGCGATACATAAACATCTACGCCTTCGGTTGTGGCGTATAATATTGATTTAATAAATTAATATAAACACATTGATTTAATGTAATTGTTGCTCTTGATTTTCATCCCAGCAATTTGTCTCGTTCCGTCCTCGTTGCCAGAGTATCCAGCTTTCGGAAATGTTTGATAAAACGTGTTCCTTCCATTTCTTTCTTTCTTTCTTTGGCGCATTGAGTGCCAATCTTTCATCTTCCTGCACCGAATGTTTGATAATTTGTGCATCGATCAACACCGGATCATGCGATATATGCGATGCGATGTATGTATAAGTTGCTGTGCTGTGCGATGTGTTAAAAATGCATTTATAAATAATTAGATTCTGTGGTGATGGACATCGATGGATCGGTTACGTCTTCTCCTGCCGGCTGCGGCGGCTTCAACGTGCCGAGCGGCCGATTGACGACGACGACGATGACGACGCTGATGATGATGAGCAGTTCTTCTCGCCATTGGTGACAATAATGACAGGATCGGTGAAGGAGCTTGTTTAAATAACACTTTTATGGCCTGCAGCCGGTGATCGCGGCAATTAGTTTACACGGAATTACATAACACTTTGGCCGCGAAATCAAGGGTTTGCGGTAACGAAATTGCTGCGAATTTCTCAACCGCCGGTCCTCTCATTAGGCCACTTGGCAAAAGGCTGCAGGCTACCGAAGTGCGAAGATGAGTGCTGCCGCTGATGGGCTGGACTGGCTGCATGTTGTACGTTATCATTGTGACGAGTGGAAGGGGTGTGTGGGGGCAATTTTCGCCGTCATGTTAGTCATGTGCCAAATTATGAAATGCAGTTAATAGCCGGAGGATAATGTTCGCGCGCACGCGTTCTTCTTTGACTTCTACTGCGGTGGTAAAATGCGGTGCGGATCGATCAAGCGACCGATCGATCGATTGATCAACAAAAAATGCTCATCAAAAAAAATTGCATGCTCCTTTTTTGGAGGAAGGATGTACTAACGATGAACTTCTGGCAAATTTTGCCAACAGTTTGATGATTATTTGCATTGATTACGAAGTTATATTTATATATAGTCATATATGTATTCATAAGTACCTTTCAAGTACCTACTATTGATTCATTCTTACCACCTTCTCGTTGTGTGTGTGTAGACTACAACTTTTTGCCCTTGATCTTAAAAAAAGGGTTAATTAAGACCACAAAACATGATGCTTTACTTATGCCATCAATAAAATTATTTTACTGGTTACTGCTTGTGAATAGACGAGACGAGACGATCCTGCCGCATTATCGCCAGGCTTCCGAGTAGCTTCCGCGCCCCTCTCTTTGTCTAGCCGCAAACGCCCTCCTCTCTTTAACGGCGCTAATAGTGCCATAGCACTAAATAACATAAGAAATGAGCCGAACTCAATTGTCGAACAGTAATTGACGAACAGAAGCAGCGACGATCGAAAGGCTAAATTGATATGACAGCGTCAGAAGGTAGCAAAAAGTTATTCATATGCATTAATTTAATAACCAGGCTCGTTGTTTGACTGATAATAACTGAAGGCAGCTCGATAAAATTCCTGCCTTCATCTACATACTCCGATCATTTGGATCGATATGGCTGCAGCAGTGGCTGCGTCTATGGCTACGCCGGCTTGACTGCTTGACTGCGTGACTGCGTTGTCCTGCCAACAGGTGCTGCTTGGTTGTTCTGTTCAGGAGCCTGTTCAGGAAGGCTTGCCATCTGCCAGCTGGGATTTGCAGGAGGCTGCATTAAGCAGGCGTCAGGTGGCGGCAGCAGGACTTCTTTATTCTGAGTGGCGTTGGCACGTGCTCGGCATGCAGAGTGTGCTATTCTTAGAGAGTTAGCGCTGACGACTGACGGCCCTCAGACTCGAAGATTTGGCGAGGCGGCCACTTTATTTAGAATAAACATTCATTCAATAACAAGAATGATTGCTTTATTCTGGTTAAGTGGACACAGTCCACAGACCACGCCAACGACCAACGACCAACGACCAGGTTGACTGGAATTTCTTGGAAATAATTAATTAATTAATTAATATAGGTTGTGGTAAATGCAGGTAGTACGAATCGATTATTGCAAATTCTTCTGCGCTGTTATTATTATGAATTTGTGGCGTGTCTAAAAGCTTGGCTTATTACAATACAATTTACAACTTGGCCTAGATATGTTCAGAATATGTTCCTTTTATTCCTTTTTATACGTTTGCTCTGAGCTATTTAAAGATATTTCAATCTACCACAATCGAGTACGCTTCAATACAAAGACCATATAATTTTAACTTGATTTGGCGCATCCGTCATCAGTGACGCGTGTGTTCCGTCATTCGCATAAGAATGAGCTTTAAAAAGAGACACTATAATTTAGAGTCAGCAATTATTTACTATAAAAGGAACAGTTTAAGAAATGTTGATCCGGCAGCAGAGTCTCTGCAGTCTGTTGTTGCCTTTAAGCGTCGACAACAAACTAATTAACTATTGCGAAAATAAAAATTTCAATATTTTTTAAATAATATAAAATAAAAAAAATATATAAAAAAATTATAAAATAAAATAATAATTTATAATTTATTAATGTATATTGAAGACCATTATTTTCGAAAACTTTTCTAGAAAACTTTTATACAATTTTTTTTACGCTATTTTTTTCTTCTTTTAGTCTATTAAGTCTTAATATATGTCTGTACTCTTTCACTTTTTGCTGCAACTTTTACATTTATTTGATTTAATATTTGAAATTTTTTAAATCTTATTTTATTTTGTTTTATTGAAATCTTTTACTCGGAGATTTCAATTAATACAGTATGAACTATGATTAACCAAATTGTTGGCTAATTAAAATGAGAAAAACAAACCAATAAGTTGTCCATCAAATCGTCAAATTTTGTCTGTTTTTTGCCCACACACAAAGAAAAAATAATTACGGTCCGGTCAAAAGAGAATGGCAGAAGGTTGCTGACGGCGTCACCAACTGTGCTAATGTTTGCTTTTACAAAGAGTTCTACAAAATCTCCACAGGAGATGTCTCATTTTACCACTTCCAGAAAAAAGGATCGAGTTGTTGGTATCAAGTAATGAGTTGGAAAAAACTATAGGTCATATGGATTGATTGGTTACTAAAGTACAAAATTGACGATACTCCTTTTTTTTGTTTTGGTCATTTGGTTGTGTTCAATTCGTGCGAGCTGCACTTCTTGCACTTCTTCAATCACCGCAATCGCTACAGTCATAAACTACCTAAATATCTACTTATGTATGTATGTATGTATGAGTACGTTTGTATAACTATTTGCAACAATTGCCATAACGCAGCAATTGATTGGGTCTTTCGCACCTCAGTCTTTCGCATCCAGACACATCCTGTGGCGAATGAATTGCCAACACACAGAGCCGTCGTTAATATGTCGGCGACAATCGTTGACACCTGCCGTCTCATTGTGTACCACACAATCATTCAACCGTGCCAAACCAAGGAGGTTATGATTCATTAGTAGAGTTCCTGTAGAGTTCCTGTCGACTCAAATCAGTTCAGTCAATTTGGTTTAGTCAGGTGTGTTTAGTCAGTCTGTTTAAATGAGTTTGGTTCAGTAAGTTTGGCTTCGTTCAGTCTGTTTGATTTGATCGAATTAGTTGAGTCAGTTTGGTGGAGTCAGTTTCGTTCAGTCAATTTCGTTGAATCAGTTTCGTTTTTCCATCAATGTAGTTAGGTCAGTCCGGTTAGATCAGTTTGTTTCAGTGAGTTTCATTCAGTCACTTTCGTTCAATTAATTTCGTTCAATCAGTTTCGTTTTTCCATCAATGTAGTTAGGTCAGTCCGGTTAGATCAGTTTGTTTCAGTGAGTTTCGTTCGGTCTGTTTGATTTGATCGAATTAGTTGAGTCAGTTTGGTGGAATTAGTTTCGTTCAGTGACTTTCGTTCAATTAATTTCGTTTTTCCCTCAATGTGGTTAGGCCAGTCCGGTTAGATCAGTTGGTTTCAGTTAGTTTGGTTGTTCAATCCGTTTTTTTCGATCAGTTCAGCTGCGTCAGTCAATTTGTTTGAGCCAGTTTCGTTCAATCAATCTCATCCAATCAGTTTCGTTTTCTCATCAGTGTGGTTAGATCAGTTTTTTCAGTTGGATTGATTCGATCAATTCAAGCGACTGAGTCAGTTTAAATCAGTCAACATAATTAACGACGTTTTAGTAGATTTGATTTAGTTAACTTTAGTGGTTCGATCAGTTCGGTTCGATTAAGTTGATTTGATTAGGTTGGATTTATATTTACTAAAGTTTAATCAAACCAGTTCAGTCTGTTCGTTTCGAGCAGTTTGGTTCGATTAGTTTGATTTAATTAGGTTGGATTTACATTTACTAAAGTTTAATCAAACTTTAACTTAAACAAATAAAGTTCAGTCTGTTCGGTTCGAGCAGTTCGAATCAAACAGTTCGGTTCAGAGAGAGCTGTCAAACATATTGTATAATTAGTATATCAATGCAAAAATTCGCAATAATGACTTAAGTCATTTGTCCAAATTGGACATCTAGTAAATTGCAGTTATTTAGCCCAGTTCCATTCAATCAACAATGCCGTGACTCCAAGTGGACTTCAAAGTAGTTATAAGTATAGGCACATCATTGTTACGTCGTCCGAGTCGCCCTATTTCAATAGACCGTTCTTCTGCCCGTCCGTGGGCTTCTCTATCCGTCAGTCGGATCGTTTATGCACTCAACTCATGCCGCATTTTATAATCACCGGCTGCCCGGAGACTAGTTCGAGCAGTACGTGGCTGTAGACGTACTGGTAACCGCAGGGCTTGCACCAGTACCGCCATCCTTATGGTAAAAATGTCATCAGTTATTGCTCAGGTTTTCCTTAGAAAGTCCATGCGATTTGCCGATGCTCATGTCGATAAAAATAGAATTTAGTATGTGACGCATAAACGCTGCGTCCCAGGAGGATCGAAGAAACACCTTTACTTCGTCGAACGTGCACCGGAGGACGTCGCGGTGGCGGGCAACGTGTCGTTGGACTGCAGCAACGAGAGCAATCAGAGTAGAGTTGGAGTAACGTAGAGTAAATAGAGAAATTAAATGAGTTGGTTGAGTAGACGACGAGTGGCGCGTGCCCCGCTGCTTGAAGGCCAGAGGCCTGCTGATTCTGAGAGCTCATGAACAGTTGTGAAGTGTTGTGAAGGCAGAGAAGTGTGAGGAGAAGATAGTGAGGCGTTGTATTCGTGCACGATCAGAGAATCCAGGTGCAGACGTCAAAACAATGTGACGAATGGACTGCGGACCAGCAACAGCGCCGACCACAATGTCAACGACGACGACGACGACGACGACGATGAGGACGACGACACCGAGACAACGGCTGTGAATCTCGGAATATCTAGGGTTGGCCTTACTGTTTGCTGTTGTTTTGCGATGGCTCGGCAAAAATGTATGTAGAAATCTTTGTAACTCATTAGATTTTGCAGTTATTATTACCATGTCAGAGAGTGCCAAAGAATACGGCCGAGACCGGAACGATGTTGAATATGTTCAGTGATCAACGTGCGCCCGTGCCACGTTGATGGATCGATCGATCACCGTTTGGGTTTTGGGATGTTTGACGGCGCTTCGTCTTTGTTTCTTAGAGGCGGAGCGATCTATCGATGCTCAATAGTACCTAATCCATCATGAAGCGCCGTTCTGGCACTTAAAATATTTCAAAAATGAATCGAAGGCTATGAATTTTAGCGTGAGAGTGTTTATTTGCCAGAGAGAAGGGATGGTCGGGAGGGGGGGGGGGGGGGTGTAGAAGGAATTCAATAATCAAACAATGTACATGGTCTATACCATGATGAGATATGGCTTAAAATGACAAATTTTTGAAGAAACTAAGCTATTTTTTAAGTTATTCCGCAAACTCTGGGCCCAAAAATGTCTTTCGTCATCGCATTTGGATATATGGAAGTAAGAAAGGGACAGTAAATGGTGCCGACGGACATTTCCATCGACAAGTTTTGTCTTTGCTGTATACGGCGTTCAATATTTTTTAACTTTCCTTCTTTTCTTTCTTTTCTATTGTTTTTAATTTTTTTAACAATAAAATTAATTCAACTTCGAAGATAATTCATTCATTGTTCATATTGATTAAATTATTGAAGTATCGAAAGAATTCTGTGTTAACACCTTTCTGCTTTCTGCTTTCTCCGCTGACCGTTCGACCATCATCCTTCCTGAAGCAAAAACCATTCAATATAACTGCATTAGATCCGAAAAAACTGTCAAAATGTTTTATTTATTAGTTGCATCATTAGATTGGTATTGACAAAACAGTCAGTTTGCCGCGTCCGTGGCAAAAATTAGCATTCTATTATATTCGTACCTACGTACGTACTAAACATCCATTTATCGATTGATCAGTATCGACCTCAAAACAACGAGCACGAGGACGCTACAAAAAAGGCACAATTTGAGGTAAAAATCTAACGAACGTATTACAAATTGCACAAAATCAATATTGAATTAAAACCACGGAGGGGGGGGGGGACAGCGTAGAGGGTCGGTCGTATGGGGTGACTGTGATTTGTTGTGCAGTAATGCATCTAGCAAAATAAAACGAGGAGTGAAAGACGAAAAAAAACGGGGAGAACGCTTGAGCGAACAAGGATAATAAAACGGTGACAACGGAGCGAATGAAGTACCGCACGTACATTTAGTAAATCGGCACCATCAGTTGAATAAAACGTATTAACGTGTAGGCCCGGACACGACACAAGCCCAAAAACAAAGGTCGTTGTGGGCCAAACAAGTCTGAGTTATTTATGATTATTTTGCAACAAATAAACCTTAATCAAGAGTAGAAACAATGCCATGTGGCTTGTGGCTGACCATGACAAAAAGTTATTAAGTGGCGGCGTGTACGTATTCGTAGTGCGAAGAATAAGCCCGCGGCGGTAATGATTTTTACTCTTATGAATATTTTAATATTTCACGGTCAAATAGAAATATTTCACGCCCTCGTGCGGGACGTAAGCTATTTTGTATTTACTTTCAGAGAGCTCGAGATTCGAGATTCGGTTTGCTGTGGTTTAGCAGTTGAATTGGAACTCTATTTCTTAGATCTCATAGTAAGATCTCTTACCTACAAAATGCACTGCACTGCAGGTTTCTCTAGTATTCTCTTTCAGCAGAATTATTGCAAAATTATTAGTTTACTTGCAGAAGTACTCGGGGACAGAGTAAGGTCCTTTTGGACATTTCTCATCCAAATCGTTCAATTTCGCACCCAACTTGTTCTTACAGTCGTATAGAATTGTCATATTTTTGGGATTTATTTTTGAAATATAGCATATGGTTTTTTTTTTCAATTTTGGCGTTGTTAATGGCGAGGTTCGTTAAGGTTTTTGCGATGCGAAAGTTCTTCCAGGCTTTATAATTATTAATTGGTCCTTTATAATTATCCGTGAATATCTTCTGTTCCAAATAAGACCCAATAACCCAATTTAATGGCGCTGGGACTATCGTGGTGGCTCTCGGTAAAGTTGGGACCGCTTCTCCCTTCACGCCTTTCTACCCTACTGGAAAGTTGTTTACAAAACTTCTGTTTTTGTTAACCATAATTTTGTTGGCTTTTCTAAAATCCAAATTGAGTCAATTTTTGAATTTGTGAAAACTGTGCGACCGCATGTGTCTTTTTCACAAGGATGAGTTCCGTAAGAAGCTTTGATAGTTCGGTTTGGTCGCCCTATGACTCGGTATCGCAATAATGGGTGTGATGAGAAGGTTTTGTTCACAGACAACACGAATTACACGCGAGCACACGTCCTTTGTTGCCGCCGTCGAGCCATCGAGCCGGCCGGCCTGCCTGCCTGAGAGGTAAGACACTTGAAGGCAAACAACGAGAAAAGTATGAATTAAGGAAGGAAGGAAGGAAGGAAGCAAGGAAGTAAGAAAAGCCGGAATTAAGGAAGGTAGCAGCCACCAGCATTTTGCTATCGTTGAGAAGGGCGTGTGAGTAATGCGTTTATGTCGATTATGGTACAGAAAGTGATGGTAACAAACAAACAAACACAAAAAAACTGTGACTTTCTTCTTTGTGGCTGCTTCATTGAGCACTATTAGGGCTCTTTAGGCTATTTTAACGCACTTAAGCCTTATTAACGTTAATCACGCGATCGCGTTTGCGATCAGTGTCCAACATTCAGGATGATTACTGCGGCCCCGAACGCACGTGGGAAAATTAGAGCATTCAATTAGTCGTCGGCCACTAAAAGAAGCGCCCGCGCGCTCCATGCACAGACCGGTTGCCAAGTTTTAGTACCTGATGCATTCTTTACGGCCTCCAGACTGGAGCGAAAGAAAGAAAGAAAGAAAGAAAGAAAGGTGTGCGTGGGAAGACGCTTGTGCCCAGAGCAGCGTCGTGGCACCAATTCACAACGGCACACCATTATTTATGATCTAGGCCAGCCGAATGTTGCGCAATTGGGCATGGGAAGAGTGTGCAGAGAGAGTGACCGAACTAAACTGGCTCCACACCAGCCGCGGAAGAACGTTTTCATGGTCTTGTGCCCGTCGATCGTTACGATATGATCGTTCTCGCGAAAAGATTGCGTTTGCTGCCCAAGTTTCGCCAATAACAGTCAATTTAAATGTGCGCGGCATTGGAGCGGCCGCGAGGACCGAGCAGGACCGACCCACAGACCTATAAAAGAGGCGCTTGTGCAAGTTTTGCTATTAGTTGCCCGCGAAATGGCGTCGGGTGTGCGCCAAGAATACCAGCGTCTACAGTTTTTCGTGCTTGTAACAGTCTGCTTCTTGCAGAGCTGGCTCCTGCTGCTGGCTTCGGTGGTCTGGTGTGAGGATTTGGATGACGCGAGCGGCCAACAGCCGCCCGGTTATGAGAAGGAGCTGTCTGACATGGTGCTGACCACGGCGTTGGGCAAGATACGTGGCACCTTCTTGCCTTCGTCGTCGGCACGCAATTTCTATGCCTTCCGCGGTATACCGTATGCGAAGCCACCGGTAGGTTCGTTGCGCTTCATGCCGCCTCAAGCCGTGGATCAATGGTTCGACATACTTGATGCCACCTTCGATGGACCCAAGTGTCCGCAGCCGGGACTCTATAGCGAGGATGTGTCCGAGGATTGCTTACGTTTGAACATCTATACGCGCGAATTGCCCACCGCGGATAATCTGCACGTCCGCAAGCCGGTCATTGTTTTCATACATCCGGGCGGCTTCTACTCGCTGTCGGGGCAGAGTAAGAACTTCGCGGGGCCGCAGTATTTTATGGATCGCAGCGTTGTTCTGGTCACCTTTAACTACCGCCTCGGCACTTTGGGCTTCATCAGCACCGGCACTGCAGAGGCCCCCGGCAATTTGGGGCTGAAGGATCAGGTAATGCTTTTGCGTTGGGTGCGTTTGCACATCTCACGCTTTGGCGGCGATCCGAATGCGGTAACGCTGCTGGGCTATGGAGCCGGAGCCATCAGCGTAACGCTGCACATGGTGTCGCCCATGTCGCGGCATCTCTTCAACAGGGCCATTGTGATGAGTGGCAGTGCGACCGGTCAGTGGGCGTTGCCGGAGGAGCAGCTGGAGTTGGCGAGACGGCAGGCGAGACTTCTATACTGCCCGGATTCGAATGCTACCGCCATTTTGAGTTGCCTGAGAACGGTGAGAATGAATGAAGGCAGGGAGGGGCGGAACGTTTACCGTTTAAATGCCGGTATTTTTGGGGTCTTGCAGAAGCACTACTTGGAGTTCGCCAATACCATGCCGCTGATGTTCGAAGTGGGTCGCAGCAACCCGCTCATACTGTGGAAGCCGGTCATTGAGCGCGATTTCGGCCAAGAGCGCTTCATTGCGGAGGACCCGGTGCGAGCTTATCAACATGGAAACTTTTCGCGCATACCGATCATGACCGGAATGACGCGCGACGAATTTGTGGGACCGGCCATATGTGCGTTGCACTTTCATTTTTTATTTTTGTTTTTTATTTTTTATTTTTGTACTCTCGTTATTGTTGTTGTTGTTTGCCTTATACTTGTAGCATTGCTGCAGCAAGAGCAATTGCGTCTAGCTTTGGATGAACATTTCGACAAACTGGCACCAGTCTGCTTTATCTTCAACGGCAGTGCACCGCGTGCCGCCAACATTAGTCAAGAGTTGAAGAAGTTCTACTTCGGTGAGCGGCCGCTACATGTGAACAACTCATTGGTACCTTTGGCACAGGTAATAGCAACGAAAAGCCACCCAAATCTGTACCCCTTTTCAATGGCTGCATCTTCCAGCTCTTCTCCGATGCCTTAACCGGTTTCGCGATACATCGCTTTGTTCATCTGGTGGCACGTTCGAATAAGGTTTATTATTACAAATTTTCATATCAAGGACAATGTAGTCACCTCTATTATCCGGAGGAAGCTCCATATGGTAAACTGAGGGGCGGCTTACATACAAAAACTTTTGAGAACTACTTTCTTTATATTACTCTCAGGCGTTGTACATCATGATGACCTAATGTATCTATTCGTGGAGCCCTCGGTGAGCCGTATGTTCACCGAAGACGATGATGAATTGAAAATGGTCGAGACTATGACGCGACTTTTTACTGCCTTTGCGTATAAAGGGTAAAGCGAGTAATTGTTTTTATTGGAAAGAAAGAAGGAAGAAGCGAATGAGAAGATTGACTTAAAAGTGATATAATAATAATAATTTTGTGTAATTTTTTAGCGATCCGAATAAACCAAATGATGAATATTTGCGCGGCGTGCGCTGGCGTCCCTTCAGTTTCAAGAAAGAGAACTACTTGGAGATCGGCGATCAGTTAAACATGAAGGAAGGCTTAAATCTAGCACGTTATGAGCTGTGGAAACGTCTCTTTCCGCTCAATTGGCGACGCACCAGCAAGCAAGAGCTAACAGAGTTTGATGATTATGATGCTATTTGAATGCTTGAAAATTTAGGCGATGTTTTGTATCGTATTTTAAGAGTTTATGCGTACAATTTTAGGATTTTCCTTTATTCTAAGATCATATTCGATGTAACGAAAATGTGATGGGAACGTTTTTAAAGTGACATTAGTGACCCACTAGTAAGCTTAGGTCCACCCGTCCAAAGAACGGGGTCGTTCTTATAAAAATATACATACTTTACAACTTTTTAACACAATTGTTTTCATACTTTTGTTGAACGTGGACAATTTGTATTTTTTTCTAATTTTGAAGATTTGTAGTAAAAATCTTTCAGGATTTTGCTTTCTCTCCAGAAAACGGTCCAAACGGTCTCTCCAAAAACGGTCCAACGGTAACCAAAATCATTGTCCAATAGAGTCAGTCCATCCTTTACATGATTTTACATAATAAAATATTCAGAATATGCGAAATTCTTAATGCCTTTTACATCTCTTAATAGTGGTGTGTTACGGACCGAGAGCTTTCGGAGATTTCGGTGATCTCGTTCTCAGTTCCAATATCGACGGCAACCAAGTTGGAAGTAAACCAATTTGGAAGAAAAATCGGAGAACAAAAATCGGTTTTCATCTCTGTGTGCAGCGAAATATTGTTGGGACGATATTCTCGACTAATTTTGGTATCTCGTTACAACTGCTAAGTTCTATTTCCTCTTCCTATATTGGTATTGAATTTTTATACCATTATTTTTCATAAATAATTATTTTAATGGCCATAAACTTTACTTATGAAAATAAATTTAAAAATAGTCTTTAGTATGTATTCCTTATAAACAAGGATCTATAATGAATAATAATGAAGGGCACCTTAATTATAATTATGAAAAAAAAAATTGGTTAAATCTCGTTAGTTAGAGCCTTTCTTTGATGATTTTGATGATTTCAGGCCTATATTTTCTAAACCATTGCAAGGAATATTTTCTCAAAAATATTGCATGACATTTAAGAATTCAATTCCGTTTTGATTCAATCGCTGGCACTTGCAAATTTTTGGCACATGTTGTCCCACCATGTTTTCTGTTTGGTTGATACTTTTTTGCCACTTCATCCACTTCGATTTGCATCACTTTTTTCCCCTGTTATTTATGAGTTTTGTGATGAAGTTGCAATTTTCCAAACGAAGCAGCAGCAGCGTTCAACCCAAAGACTGCAAGAAAGAGAAGACGTCTTCATTTTTCTTTGCCAGCAGGGCATCCGCACGCGCTTATATGTATTTCTCCAATGCGTCGTCGTTCATAACGCAATCCGCATTGAGATCCGTACACATCGACACATCGATACATCGCCAACGACCATGACGACAGACGGTGGCGTTGACGACATACGAACTCTAGCTTGACCTGGGAAAACCTTTTGCTAGAGTTTGCCAGAAATCGTCGTATCTTTCGATTTAATTCTTATGAGTTTCTGCGGTTTGAAAGTGCGCAAGGCGAACAAAAAACAAACTAACAGGCCAACCAACAAACGAATGAACGAACCAACGAATATATATTCAAACTCGATTTCAAATAAATAATTCTTTTGGCCACAACGACGGCAGACATAGACGTAGTCAAAGTCGCAGTCGCAGTTGCAGTCGCAGTTAGAAAATCTCGTTTGTCAAAAAAAAAAAGAAAGAAACTCGGCGAAAAAAGCGAGTCTTCACAAAATGCGTATGCACGATGAACGGACAGACGTAGACGTCGACGCAGACGGACTGACTGACTGACAGCCAACTGGCACACCGACTATTTGTTAAAACTGCAATGCGCCGTTCCATATCGAGATATTGGCTGCATTTCAATTCACAGAGTGAGTAAAATTTAACACCTTCAGCCCAACACTCCAGCTGAGTAAAACTCCACTGAGTTGCTGCGCGATGTGGTTGTTGGTATCCTCCTTTGATGCCGTGATCGCAGAGTACCATTTGCTGTATTCCACAGGGCACATCCGCGTGCCACAACATTCGGTGCGGTGGTACACGGTTCAAGGAAGTAGTTTTTGCTGGTTAATATTTCGATTGCAAATATCGTATATTAAGCAGCTGTCAATTTAGTACAAAATTAGTACTAAAGTATCAGGGCTGTTCTTTCATTTCGATTTGGTTTAGCAAGATTTTGTTTGGCGAAATGGCATAATTAAAAGGTTATAGCATTTTGGAATTATGTACGTCGTCATATTATATAAGCACGATATGAACATAATAAACATATATTAGCTGTAGTATTTTTAGCTTATAGTATGCTTTTCGATGTCCAATATTTCAACATTTTTTGGGGTTAAAAAGGGTTTACAGCATTAGGTGGGTGCCCTTCTATTCACGTAGTGCATCTCTAGTGTTACAATAGACACAGCGCAAAGGCTGCTGGCCACTTTCCAGTGATTCCAATCAGTCAAAGAGCACAAAATAGCGAACAGCAAACAACGTGCTGGCAAGCAGTAAATAAATTTCGTAATAAATGCAAGTGTTCGAGTCACGCTATCGGCCTGGTGATCGGTGGAATCGCAGCTTATGGAGAGAGCGTTTTTCTACCAAACGAAGCGCTGACCTGTTTCAACGCTGACCGGAATCACTGCGACGACGTCGAAGATGGTGTCAAGATGCTGCACTAAAAATGCCACAAAAGCCATGAACACTAACATAAGTCGAGTGTTAAAAGCGGTTGGTTGCGGTCGCCTGATGCTTTCAAAGAAATCATTGATGGAAATTGTTTAGGCGAAAAATTTCCATTTCAATGCTCAACCCCAACCGCTCAAGATGGATAAAAATGAAAAGGAACACACACTAAATTCTAGAAGACCTCTTGAGTGACTGACTGACTGGTGGCCGTTTTAGTTTTTACAATTGGTCCACAAATACACAGCCCGGCGCGCCGCGGCCTGACTGTAATTGTCACAGAGACTGTGTGTATGTGTGGAACATGTGGTCAAGTGATCGGTCAACTGATCGGGTTAGTTGATTGGGTGTACTGGTAATTATTGCAGGCCATGGCATCACCCACAAGGAAAAGACCCAAAGTGGATGGATTTCATCAGCCAGCAAGGATACGGCGAGGGCGCGATGCAACAATTAAACTTAAGTGAAAACGATCAATAAACAACTGCTGATACGCAGCAACAGAGTCGGCTGGTGGTGCTGACTGGGGACGATCAAAGTGCATATATTTGCATAAATTAGACCACTTCAATGAGTCATGTTCGGCGCTTATACCCAGCGCTGGGTTGATTTGACGCGCTCGCTACCTCAAAAACGACGGCACGCAAAACCAATTGGACAAATAATAAGTGCTGTGCGCGGTGCATCACAATGCATGCAAGTTGCATGAAGAGGACACAGAAGCGATACCACGGCGGCACCACGTCAACTTTTTACAAGTCATCGACGTAACAAAGCGTAACAAAAGTCCGATAAGAATAATTTCAGCCTTACGATTATTAAATGTGTTGGCACTGCCATACGTGCCATACGTCAGCCAGTCAGTCACAGCCATCTGTTTTCTGGCCAGTAACAAAAATGTTCACCGACATCGATTGTGTTGCGTTTGTGATGCTTTGTAATGTAATGCTTGCTGCTTGTTATTATTACATTCTGTCTATTCGTTCGTCTGCCTCTCACAAACGTATGGACAGTTTATATCTCTCTCTCTCTCTCTCTCTGATAAGCATGCAAACTCGATTTTAATTTATGCAGCATTCAGTAAATGAATACACTTTCACGTTGGAGGGCCACCACCACCCCTTCAGGGACATGCCACCGAATTGCACTAAAATTTATTATTCATCGTTGGCAATAAAATTAATTCAAAATTTAATAGCAGCAGCAGCAGATTGTACGAGTACCGAAAAGACCACAGAGCGTCATATGAGAAACTGCGGCGACGATTGATGACACTGCGCCACTCAGACACACTTTGTTGATACTCAGAATGTTGCGGATGGTGCGCTAAGTAAGGGTTGCGGTTTAGTAATATGTATAGTAATGATGAAAAACAAAAACATTTAGAAATTCTATGAAATTGAACTCATTGAAACCGATAGGAATAAAGTCTTAATGATCGACTTTTCCGTATTGCATACTTTATATAAAATTGACAAGACAAGTATTGTACAATAAAACAACACCTTGCTTAAAATTCCACAAGTAATTATTAGTTTATTATTATAATAAAATTACAAAATTTGTATCTTTACTGTTTCTATGGTTAAATTATAGTTTCTGTGGTTATTGTCCAATTTATTGTAGTTCACAGTTTTATTAATTGTTTTTACTAATTTTTACATCTAACTTACAGTTTCTATGTATGTTATTTTACTATTTTTATAGTTAGTTATATGTTATTTTACTATTTTTATAGTTAGTTTTGATGATTATTTTTACTATTTTTAACTTACAGTCTTCACAGTTATTCTTCACTATTATTCACAGTTATCTTCACAATCTTCACTATTATTTTTAACTAATAACTTATAGCTTTAAGGTTATTGCTTTTATTTTTATAGTTAACTTCCAGTTTTGTTACGATATTGTAACAGTTACCATAAAATATTGGTGTTTATTTTTACTATTTGTCATCTAAATTACAGTTTCTATAGTTATTTTCACTATTTCTATAGTTAATTTAAAGTTTTATTGATTACTTTTACTATTTTTAACTTACAGTTTTTACAGTTCTATTATTTGTAACTAATAACTTATAGTTTTAAGGTTATTGCTTTTATCTTATAGTTAACTTACAGTTTTGCTACGATATTTTAACAGTTAACTTAAAATATTTGTGGTTATTTTTACTACTTCTCATCTAAATTACAGTTTCTGTAGTTATTTTTACTATTGTTATAGTTAACTTAAAGTTTTGGCGAATATTTTTCCATATAACTTACAGTTTTGACAGTTACGCTTCTATTAATTTTATAGTTAACTTTATGGTTATTTTTACAGTTAACATAAAATTTTGCTAATTATTTTTACTACATATTTACTATTGACTATTTACTATTTATTTAAATTTATCTATTTAAAGTAATTGCTTCTATTTTTTTAACTAACTTACAGTTTTGATGGTCATTATTACTGTATAATTTTCTTTAGTTGTTGCAGTTTTTTTAGAATAGAATATTTAGTTATAAAGATTTAAGAATATTTATTGATAAAAACTAAAGCATAGTCATTTATAATGAAATTTACTATTTTTAATTTAGTTTAATTTGTTGTTTAGTTAAATAAACAAAATCAAAAAAATGTAAAATGTTGCGGAGTGCTTTTTGTTGAAGAAAAGAAACAAAACTTCTTTTCGATTTTAACAATCTCTCTCTCTGGTCTCGCCATTCATTGTCTAAAATGTTTTCCAAAAAATGATTTTTGAATTTGAATTTCAAAAAAAATACTCACCTCATGTCCTGTCTCTGTACTTGTTGCTTCCTTTCTAATCTCTTCTAATACGGTCACTTCATTTAATCGATTCCAATGACACTTCAAGCGCCGCAATGAGTTCGCCGCACTTAATGTGGGTGTTCTTTTGTTGTCGTTGTTGTTGGTGGTGGTGGTGCTGCTGCTGCTGCTGCTGCTCTTGTTGACACATTGTTAATAGTGTCAAGAGAATTGTTGTCTAAGCTACATTAACATTGACAACAGCAACTACTACGTACAACGTACCTACAACGTGATGATAAACATCAGCTGACCTGATGGTAGAGAGAGAATGAGTTGATGCTATGAACACGAAAGCACAGAAAGGACGAAGAAGGAAGTAGAAAATTTTGGAACAAAGGAATTCGGAAAGAACTGTTTGGCATTGGCAAATATGTACGGATCATCGAAGAGCATCATCATTTTATGGAGTTACTAATGAATGCCAAAATTCGTTTTTAAAGTGTTTATTTGTGTTTGTGTTTGTGTGTGTCTAAAACATGATAAATTGTTTTTGTTGTTAGAAAAGATCAGAAAAAGGTTTTGCAAACAGGCCTAACAAACAACCACCCTCTCTATACATACGCACAACAACAACAACAACACCACTTTACGAACACAGCGGAGCTTCAATCAATTGCTGCAATGAAGTTAAGTGGAAAAAACGTATGTTAACCGTCGCGGCGAAGTGAATCCGAAAAAGTTGGAAGGGCCGGAGAAGGACGACGACGACGACGACGTACGAAGGGCAACGCATGTTGATTGGCAGCAGCAGCATCATAGCAAATATCGTGAATAAATCGGGGCAGGACTGCTGCTCGTTTCGAGTAAATTCGTAATTTTTTTTGGTTACTTATTTATATTGTCAACCACCTCAGCCGTTGTTGTTGTTGTTTTGGTGTTAATCCTGCTCCCACTGTTTATGTTGTCAGTTATCTGTTGTTGGGAAAACGCCCAACAATCAGCCTTTCAGCCTCTAATGAGCTCAATAACAGCAGCAGCGGCAGCAGGAGCATCGCCGCCATCGCGGACGGGCGTTGGTAGCGATTGCGCGTTTGTCTGTCCATTGATTTGTCACTTCAATCAAAGAATTTAGGGTGAAAACTGTTTGTCGAATTTGGCCGGAGACTGCGACGAGATTGATGCTCGTGCATCGTGTTGTTTGCGAGATTTTTGATACGTTTGGGAAAGTATTTAGTAGAGGAAGGAAGAAAGGAAAGAAGAAAGGAAGGAAGGAAGAAAGGAAGGAAGGAAGGAAGGAAGGTAGGAGCGGAAGAAAGGCAGAGTTACCGGCAAGCAGCTGTAAATGATGACGATGAATTGTGGAATCTTTAGGTTATAGTATATCAGAGGGAGCTCCATTGTTTTCCGACGGAAAAAATGATTAATTTTCACTTAAATTTAATGCGATTGTTGTTTGTGTTCCGGTAACTTTAAGTTAATTAGGATTAAATTAAAGGGAGTAGAAGGGTTTGGTGAAATTAAACACCGTTTAATTAACGGTTTAAGCCATTTCTGTCGGAATATCTTTTCTACTTTTACGTGGCGAAAATGTGCGATAGATATAATAAAAAACATAAGGTTAGTGGTAAGTCACTACATGAGGTTTGGAGACGGACAATGGCTGAGGAATTCCCGCCCAAGCTTCCGCACACACACACACACACACACACACATACACAAAGAAACAAACAAAGAGGTCAAACTGGGCGTGATGTCGTGGGAAATTACTTTAAGCGGCATGCGGGTGAACAGCAGTAGCTCACTTCATAAAAGAATTAATGAAATCCGTTTCTTTGGTTTTCTCACTGATTTTTCTCCCTTCATACATACATACATACCTACTCGTACCGACATGCATTCGTAGGTACATAAGAGTATACTTCTTGTAGCTTTCTCTCTTGTTTAGCTCTCCTTTGGTTAGCTCTCTCTTGGTTGGCAAACATTTGAAACTGCTCACAAATTCTAATGAGAACTTAACCTCAGTAAATGTTAGACCAAATTCCAACATGCTTAAACATGATTAATAGCCCACCAAGAACCTGTTTTTTTGGTGCTTCACAGTGTAATATAGCTTCAGGTCAGTAACGGTAGAAGGCTTTCCTAATTTTTCAATAAAGAGCCATCGGTTTGGGGCGCCATCGTTTATAAGACTTTGAGGCAAAAAGTTCTATACCTTTTGGTAAAGTTTAAATAATGTTTAAAAGGTAATAATTAACCATTTAGTGAGTTTAACAAATGAGCAGCAGCGAGTTTATTGATTATTGGTATTATTGTTGATTTTTGCCTCAAATTAATGACCCTTTTAAGGTAGTTGAAGGTAGAGGTAGTCTTGTGTTAGTGAGTAAACATAAAAAACTTTTCAGTCTAGACGATTCTTCGTCTTCTCGCCGAAACCGTTTTACATATATATTTGGCGGTACAAGGAAGTTCCGAAAAGAGAGGGCGTTTCTACACCTTTTCCAATTGCAGTTCAGAATTTTTCAATTGTATTTCAGACTTTTTCAGTTCAATTTCAGAATTTTTCGGTTTAATTTCAGAATTTTTCAATTGTATTTCACAATTTTTCAGTTCAATTTCAGAATTTTGCAGTTTATTTTAAGAATTTTTCAGTTTAATTTCAGAATTTTTCATTTGCATTCCAATATTTTTCAGTTCAGTTTAATTTCAGAATTTTTCATTTGTATTTCAGAATTTTTCAGTTCAATTTCAGCATTTTTTATTTGTATTTCAGAATGTTTTAGTTTAATTTCAGAATTTTTTATTTGTATTTCAGAATTTTTCAGTTCAATTTCAGCATTTTTTATTTGTATTTCAAAATTTTTCAATTGTAGTCCAGAAATTTTCAGTTTCATTTCAGAATTTTTCAGATTGATTTCAAAATTTTTCAATTTAATTTGAGAACTTTACAGTTTGATTTCAGAACTTTTCAGTTTAATTTCAGAATTTTTCAATTTGATTTCAGAATTTTTCATTTGTATTTCAGAATTTTTCAGTTCAATTTCAGCATTTTTTATTTGTATTTCAGAATGTTTTAGTTTAATTTCAGAATTTTTTATTTGTATTTCAGAATTTTTCAGTTCAATTTCAGCATTTTTTATTTGTATTTCAAAATTTTTCAATTGTAGTCCAGAAATTTTCAGTTTCATTTCAAAATTTTTCAGTTTGATTTCAGAATTTTTCAATTTAATTTGAGAACTTTACAGTTTGATTTCAGAACTTTTCAGTTTAATTTCAGAATTTTTCAGTTTAATTTCAGAATTTTTCAGTTCAATTTCAGAATTTTTCAGTTCAATTTCAGAATTTTTCGGTTTGATTTCAGAATTTTTTAATTGTATTTCAAAATTTTTCAATTGTAGTCCAGAAATTTTCAGTTTCATTTCAAAATTTTTCAGTTTGATTTCAGAATTTTTCAATTGTAGTCCAGAAATTTTTAGTTTAATTTCAGAATTTTTCAGAAAGAAAAAGAAAGTCAGCTGAAGGTGTTCAGCGATTGCTGTGTGCCGCTTTTGGGGACCATAAATGAGTACTGCTAGCTGCTAGAACCAAATGATGCATTTTGGGTGAAGCATTGAAGGAGTAATGGCCGCAATATGAGCCCATATTAAAAACAAGTCTAGGATGTTATGGCAAAAACTTTCACGGACAAAAAAAAGTGTTTCTTAACTTAAAGAAATTTCTTCAATTAATTGCAGAGGAATGACCCATTGAAAAACATTCCGAATAATAATAATACTGTAAGTTGTCGTACCCTTGATATTGTATACTATATACAGAAAACGTAAAATTTTTCAATAAACTGAAGAATTTATATGCTGTTATTATGCTCGTATGTCTTTTTTGACATTTCATCTGGCCCGGCCCTCTGCGATATCATGTAACGCGATCCATTCAGTCCTCAGTATTCATCTAACCATCTAACAACCAACCATCCGTCCTTCCTTATATCTCTTTTTTTCAGCTTCATGTTGCTGGACTTGCGTCTATAAATAAAACGATGATGATCATGAAATGTTTTGAAATGAAATTCGACACTTTTGGATCGCAACCTAGAGCGAGAGAGATGCTGACAGTGATGTAACACATTATAATTACAAAAAGTGTGACTTTCGGTCACGTGCCGGACTAGCGGTCGCTATTCGGTCTCGCTCTCTCCAACATTACGAGACAATAGTATCGTCTATCATTTGCGCTTTTAGTGTACGCGCAGCATTTTCGGTGATGGTTTCTTCAAAAGTGTAAATTAGACAAAATTAATTCAGTTCTATAAAAACTCAATATGCTCGTAATGCTTTTAAAACATTTCTAACACTGTCATCATCGCCGTCATCGTCATCATTATCGCCATCAGGACGAACAAGAAATCAACAAATTAGAATACTTACTGTAGATTGTTGTGTTGTGCTGTGGGTGAAGGGAGGAGGGGTGTGTGTGTGTGTGTGTGTGTGTGTCTATATGTAGTTGGGGAGGGGGTGTATGTGTGGGGGAGGCTGTACGAGCAGTTATTAATTATTTCAGCGTGCGTGTCCGTCCACAGAAATGTTGTTCATTTGAAGCACGCAATTCAAGCAGAACTCGTGGGCGATTGATTAGCTCTAACCAAGATTGGTTTTTGGTGAAAAAAAATTTCGAATCGAATTTTTGATGGGTCTGATAATGGGCGCTTTATAGAGTTATTCAAGTTTTTTATGGACGAAGAACACACAAGAACTATGTCAAAATTTGGGTAACAACAACAACAACAACAACAACAATAATAATAATAATAACAACAACAACAACAACAACAACAACAACAACAATAATAATAATAATAATAATAATAATAATAATAATAATAATAATAATAATAATAATAATAATAATAATAATAATAATAATAATAATAATAATAATAATAATAATAATAATAATAATAATAATAATAATAATAATAATAATAACAACAACAACAACTATAATAATAACAACAACAACAACACCAACAACAACAACAAAAGCCACCAAACACCGCAACAACAACAAAACCAACAACAATAATAATAACAACAACAACAACAATAAAACAACAACAATACGACCACCACCAACAACAACAATAACAACCAACAGAAGCATTTGTGGCTTAGTGGCGTTAATTGAAACTTTTATTTTAACGTTTGCACTCTCTTCGGTCTACGCCATCTCTTTCCCTGGTCAACCCCCTTTCTCCTCCCCCACCCCCTCCCCCAACCCGGCTCTTCTTCCTTATCCTCCATGTCGTGTGGATGACAGCGGTTGATGCAAATCGAAAATGGTAAAGCCGCAGAAGGCATCACACAGAGCAACAAGAACAACAATTAACGGCAACTGATAAGCGCACGAATTTAAAATTCTAATTATTATGTGAGCGCCCTTCTGCAGCACCGCTACGCAGACACACACACACATACGACGTACTTACATACATACGTAGTATGCATATATTCGTAGTATATTCGGTCTATAGGGGCACTTTTTTTACACGCGTTCGAAATGCGTACTGTTTTGCCGAATGGTTTGACAGATATGTTAGCAGCAGCACGCGCTAAATCGATAACATTTTAAAGAGTGGAGGAGTTGCGCGGACCATGCACGACCACTCTAGGCCGAGACATTTCAATTCGGTGGCTTCATTGGTGGCGATGTGCCATCACTGTCACTTTAGGAATCGCGCATGGATCAGGAAGCTCCCTGCAGCCTCCTTCTTCTTCATGCCTTCTCAATCCCATTAAACTCAAATCAAATATGAACTTTTTTTTATTTTTTATTTACTTTTTTCTCGTAAATTCCCAGAAAATGCCGTAAACCGCCGCCGCCGCCGCCAACGGGCCTCCTTTTTCGGTCGTTGCCGTCCATCAATTTGTATTGTCATTAGCGCTGCTGCGCTTCGGGCTTGTTCGAGAAATTCGATACTTGAGAACAGAACAGAGCAAAAAAGAACAACAAGCGCATAAAGGACGCGCATTAACCCAATGTAGGTTCATCACAACGAGAAAAGACAAACTGTTTGCCACAGTTCGAGCAAGGCAAACGATGTGCTGCGGTGGCCGGTGGCCGGCCGGCCGATCATCTGAGTTTGCCGCAAACTCAGACAACCCAGAACCACCAATACCAGTCAGATGGACAGACACGCAGACAGTCAGACGCACCAAATCAGTTCAGGCGGCCAGCCAAGGCCTCAACGGCGCAGCAGCCAGCCTGGCTCTGGCTACGAGCTGCGAGCTGCGAGCTGCGAGCTGCGTGCCGTGTGCTGCGTGCTGCGTGCTGCTCTTTTCTTTCATCCTAGTTTTATTACTCCTTTCATTGTGCAATCGTTGCAGGAACTGACAGCAACGATTGGTTCTGCTTTTCCTTATACTACTGTCGTTGTTGTTGTTGTTGTTGTTGTTGTTGGTGTGCTGTTTGTTTTTCAGAAAAACGTAATCAAATCCACCAAAATCCATCGAAATGAAATGGAAAACGTTTCTCGATCATGATGACTTTGATGCTGGTAAACAAAGACTTCCCTGCAACGAAATCGGTAACAACAACAACAACAACAACAACAACAACAACTACTACTACTACTACTACTAATAGCGCACAAGGCGCAGCGACATCAGCAGCTGTTTCTGTCAACTCATCATCTCGTGGCACATTCTTCTCTTTCATCAAGGATCACCTTGCAGAGCGCTGGTTTGTTCTTCAATATCATCAATTTCATCATTATCATTATCATCATTATCACCATTAGCAGCAGCAGCAGCAGCAGCACCATCATGCACAGTCATGATCGTCATCATTATCATTATCAAAATCGCAGACAAAAGTAGACAATGCCGAAAGGTTTTATCGCAGCACGCATAGCCCGCGATTGAGCCCACTCATTGTGCGTGCCCCCTTTAACCTCTCTCTGTGTGTGTGTGTGTGTGTGTGTCTCGGCGTGCCCTTTGGTTTGTTGTGATCGCTTGACGAACTCTTTTCTCAACGATCATTGATCTTTAATCGACTTATTGTTAACTTCATTGAGCTCAGCTCAACTCAGCTCAACGCAGATAATAATAATAACAATAATAGCAAAATAATTGAGTAACGTTTTCCGAATTTTCCAACAGGCATCATCGTCATTGTTCTTGGTACCTTCGTCTGCGTCTTCGTCTGCGGAGCAGGCGCCCATGGAGGCGCACAAACCGCACAATAGCTGCAAATGGCAAGGTGTTGTAGAGCAAGAACAAGAACAAGAGCGGAGAGGGGAGCAAGAACGCACACTCAGCAACGCCAGGATCGGCTGCGCAGCATTGACGACAGACACCAGCAAAAACTGCAAAAAGACCAGTAACGTCAAGAGCAAAAGGCTTAAAGACATCAATCATCGATGCTCGCTGCTCGTACTCACGTACTCTCACTCACGTAAACACATACATACATATACTCGTTCATTCAACCTCTTCATTCTCTCACTTCGCAAAGGTCAGGCCGGTACGATGGAGTTCGCGTGGCGCGTCGCTTGATAGTGACGCGCCTGCTGTTTTTGCTACTCGTTTTTGCTACTCGCTTCAATGGCTTCAATATTCGTTACATTCAACTGTCATGTCATTCAGCACTGCGCATACACGATTATAATGAATCATGAATCAGATGTCAATTGGATTAGAATACAAAACATAAGAGCCTCTTGTGAAGGTCCTTTCAGTATAGTAGGTTAACGGGTTCTTTTGGTATGATGAATAAAGACGTAGCGGGTAAGTCTGGTGTCGGGTCGGTCTGGTGACGTCTGTCTGGCCGTCCCCAGGAAGTTCTTCTGACAGAGTTTTTCTGGAAACTGTCTGGAGAGGAGCACGCGATCGTTATAGTAGTATTCTCTTTTCTTATGTCTAAATTGGAAGAAAGTCTGAGAGACACTAAAGGATTCTAGGAAGATCCGGCAGACTATCCGAAAGTTTGGTGAAAAAAGGCGCTCTCTGGTGAGGAGAAATATTCGCTATAGAATTCTCTCTTTTTCTCTTTTCTTATGGACCGTTTGAAAGCGGTCTGCGAGCATCTAAGGGAGTACGGGGAAGCTTTGGCACGGTCTATCTGGTGGAGTGACGTCTGCTTTATCGTATGCTTTTCCTCACGGAAAGTCCAATAAAGTCCGCGAGAGTTGGTAGATTCCGACGGAATCTCATAAACTTTGTTGCTGGAATAAATTGAAAACGTTGATTCGAAGTTAAAGCGACATTTTGTGGTCAACAAGAGAGCAAAAGGGTCTACATAGTATTCTTAGACGAACAAATAAACAAACCGCAACTTATAAGAGGAATAAGAAGAAGAAGAAGAAGAAGAGGAGGAGGAGGGGGAGGAGGAGGAGGAGGAGATGGAAGCAAGAGAAGTCAGAAGAAAACGCTAACGCTAAGTTTAAAAGTTAGTTTGAACTTTTGTGGTACGTTTTTGGTGATTCGTATTCGAAGAAGGTAGAAAAAACCGTCAAGAACTAACGTAAAAACAATTATTCAACGAAGTCAAAACTAAAAGGACCAACTAATCGAGGTTGTTTGTACACCTGGTCTCCTTTAAGTACGCGAATAACTTTCTGGTTTCGAGGTTAAACTGTTTAAACGGTCAATAGAAGAAATAAAGTAGACAGGCTTAAGAAATTCAAACAAATTGCTGCGATAATGTTGCTCTAAATACAAAATATTATCCTCCACAAATTACTTACGTATATATAATACCTTAGCATTAACCTCACGGCATGAAATTACAAAGATTATCTACATAATTCCACTGAGCGTAAGCGATAGCTTGATAAATAGATGAACCCTTACAAAACAATGGACCGAAATGACCGACTGGCCGACCGTTTGATGGCTGGTTGTCATTTGTTGAGTCGTCACTTCAGCAGCAGTAGCTGCAGCAACATGCTTTCGAAGATCAAACGCACATTCGCGTTATCTGATTTTTACGAATAAACAAAACGCGTCCATCCGTCCGTCCGTCCGTCCGTCCGTTCAAAAGGCAAGAAGCAATCAACAGCAAAAAGAGACAACAGCAAACAGACAAGAAGAAGACTGACGGACCGACCTACAGACAGACAGACAGGACGAACGAACTTAATGCGTTAGAAAGCGTTCGCATATAATGAAAAATTAATTGTCGCTTTGTTGCAGCGAGAGAGACCAGATTGAGGCCGCCCGATAGATGATTACCGCCGAAATCTTACCATCGTCATAGTGCGGCCAAGAAGCAGCACTGAGCAGTGGCCACGGGGCCACTCGAGCCTCTTACTCGCCACCACCAACCACCACCCTTTTGTTCCAACCAGAACCTTTGAAGGAGCACAAACAAAGCAACGTTTATTTACGCTATGCTTTATCGTTATCTATGTATGTGTGTATGTATGTATGTATGTATGTATGTGGTATCAACAGTACTTGGCAGTACTGGTGGTGGTCTGAACCGTTTGCAGCCTTCTCTGCCGCGCTAACCATCCTTCTCTTACTTCCACACAAAAATGTCTCTGCCGGTGGAAAAGTTACGTATGTATGAAGGTACGTACGTGTATGTGTGAACATTAAAAGAGACTGAGAGGGGTAGAGAGATGTAGAGGGTGGAAGGGGAAGGGGAAGGGCGAAGGGGGAGCAAGATAAAGCATATCCTTTATGTCTGTAAGCCTTTTGTAATGTGTTTGCTTAAGCTACATAATGAACAATCTAAAATGTCAATAGCAGTTACAACAACAACAACTATAAAGGAAATAAGCCTCCAAAACACAAAAAGCAACAACAAACGAAATATCACAACAAATACAATCAAGTGTATAACTACAATTAAATAAACAAGATAATAAACAGCCAGAAGGAAGGAAGGAAGGAAGGAAGAAAGGAAGGAAGGAAGGAAGGAAGGAAGGACGGAAGGAAGGAAGGAAGGAGGAAAGAAAGGGAGGGAAAAAAAGGAGGTTGTAGTAAATGTGCAAACATTTTCCCAAAAAGTACGCACACCAAAGAGTACAAAAGAAGAAAGAAATAAAACGAACGGGATGGAGCGTAAGAAGAATGATAATGCTTTTCCTGGATCGGAATTTCGATACCAATATTATCGTGTATTATGTCTTTTTTTTCAAACCTATAAAGAAGCTTTAGAAGTGTTGATTAATGAATATTAAAACACAGCCATTAAAGTAATCTTAATTGTCTGCTTCATCATTAATTTCTCACTTAATATCCTTAAAGGCTGCCTTATATACATACATGTGTACACATTTAAGGATTAAAGATGCGCTTTGATGATTTCAAATACAAAAAATTACTCATCAATAATTTACGAGTAAATTATCTCTCGTATTAGTTCCTCTCGTGTGTGGTATATTTCGCGTACAGACGGTGTGTTTTTTTTTTTTACTCAGGGATAAAGCGGGTCTGATCTTGACCTCACTTAAAACCGACATGTGTACATATAGTATTGTTCTACTATATCTATCAGGACTACTATATCTATATTAATAAATGAATAAAATAAAATCAATTTATTTCAATTTTAAGGATTTAATTTTTTTTAAATCTCTTTTGGGTGGATTTTGTGTGCAACTTTTAAAGTAAGTAAAAAAAAAGAGTTTAAATAAAAAAAAAACACTTCAAAATAGCGGTACACAATCCGGAAATGTTGACGCCTGTGTAAACACGCGTTTTCCATTAGTTACAGACATGAAGCAAGCGCAGATTGAAGAAGATGCAGCGATGTTACGTAGAGCATACGTTATGGTTGATAATTCGACACGCGTATCGGTCGTTCGGTCGGTCGGTCGGTCGGTCGGTCGGTCGGTGGTGGCATCTTTTAATGCGAAGGATTGATCGGCACGGCTGTACCAAAAACATTAGAGTGTTTTTGCGGACGATTTGACATGTAATTGCTGTTGTTGTTGTTGTTGTTGTTGTTGTTGTTATTGTCATTGCTACTTCCGGAAGCATTGTGCGAACTTTTAAAATTTCAAAAAAAGGATTTTCGAATTTCTTTGTTTGATTTTAACTTTTTTGCGCTTGATTGAATTCAAGCGCCGTCGTCGGCGAGCGAGCGGACCGGACCAGTCAGTCCTCAACATCATGCAGGGACTACCCATTTTTTAACTAGGAACCGGGAACCGGGGACCCTTAGAAAACAAGTCGGTGACAAACGAAAAAAAGAAAAGAACGCCGACACGCACGCGTACACGTACATATGTATGTATGTATGTATGAGCGCGATTGCATGCATTTACACGAGACTTGCGAAAAATGTCGCTTCAAACAATGCTCGTCGGCATCACGGCGTCGCCGTGTCCTTGAGTGTAGAGGCGTGTGTGAGGCGACAACCATCAGGGTGATATCCTTAAGTACCGTTAATAGCGTTTGATTAGGTTTCACGCTTGTAGCAATTAAGTTACGAGTACTTTTTCTCGGTGCCGCAATGCGTTGTCGCTGCCGACGCCGCAGCCTCGAATGGGTGCGAATTTCTTATGCTGCTACCGGCTTTTCATTGCTCTCTCGGTTTTTTCTCCTTGCAGCCTGCTAATTAGTTTTATTGCTTGTAACGAATGCTCTGCGTCGATGCAATTGTTGCAATGCGAAAAAAACCAACAGCCTCGAAATTTCGAAAAACAGTCAAGATGTAGCCTTTTTCATGGTGCCGCTGTTTAAAAAAATTCCATTCATCGAGAGTAATCGCGTGAAAGTGAAATTTTAAAAGCATTAAAATAATTTAAAAATAATAAAAATTATAAACGGCCGTTGCTGCTGCTGCATTCAGTTTGGTCTTTTATGGCAGCAGTAGCTTCACTTTTTATTAAAGTGTTAATAATCCTTTTGTTGTAGTAAGTGTTGTTGTTGTTGTTGTTGTTGTAGATACTCGTACGTAGATTATTGACGTCTGTATCAGCGCCTGGATGGAAAATTAATGAAATTAGTATCGTGAGACAATGTACAGTGAGAGAAAAATGGTATTAAGAAGAGGTTCTTTAAACGTACCTACATACCTACTATGGATTAGAAAACATCTTGAATACTAAGAATTTAATATCCCGAAAATATGCTTCTAATATCTTGAACAAATATCTAACAAATATCTTGAATTTGTTTTTTAAAATATGTACATTTTTAAATTACATTAAAATTTTTCAACCAGACAATTTTAAATCTTACTTTTTTAGTCTAAATTTTAAATCGTACTTACCGCAAAAAAAAAAAAAAAAAAAAATTTCTTGAATTTATTTTTTTAAAATGTTTTTAAAATAAATTTTTTAATTAAATAAATTTTCTTTTTAAGTTAAAAATTTTCAGTTAGAAAATTTTATATCTTTAATTTTTTAGTCTACATTCTAAATCGTACTTACCACAAAAACAGAAAAAAAAAATTAAAAATTAAAAGAATTGAAATAAAAAAAAAATTTTTTTGAATGTTTTTAAAATAAATTTTAAAATTAAATTCATTTTTTTTTTCTTTAAGTTAAAAATTTTCAAGTTTTCAGAAAATTTTACATTTTCGGTAGGTGTACATAATGCTCAAGATAAAGCAGAAGAAGAGATAAAGGCAAAAAAAAGAGTGGTCACTAAGATTTTTTTTTTCTTCTGGAGAGTTATGTCGGTTGGATTTAAATTTTTTCTAAATTGTAAAATTGTTATAAATTTGTTGGAAAAAAAATACACACCCAAGATTTCGAAAATTAGATAAACCAAAAGTTGAAAATTGTTTCCTCCAATCAAAAAATCTCAGCGTAAAATGAAAAATTCAACTTACATTTTTATCGGTGTAGTCTCTACGCATTTTTTCGGTGTACGATAAGTAGTCGTATGTAAAACTGATTAGATATTATTAATCAGTATGTACGTATGTGTGTATGCGTGTATGTGTGTGCATAAGTAAATTTCAATTAACACCAATTGAAAGAAATTTATGACTTTTTCTCGCCCAAAAAAAAAAACAACATCCATTTTGAAGTTTAGATCTATTCATCATCATCATTATTATCATAATTTTATGTTAGACAGAGGGAGAAGTTCATTGAACTTCGTCTTGCGTTACATTAAATAAAGAAACAGCAACAACAACAAACACAATTTAATTAGAATATTTACAATAGTTAATATTAAATTACCGTCTCTCTTCTTTTTGCCTCTTTTTCACATTTTCAGCCTAATTCTCTTAGCCTTCGTGACCTCTTTCTCTCTCTCTTTCGCTTTATGATTTTATTGCCGCCGCTTCCTTTATATGTATTTGCATCCCTTCATTCGGCATCATTTTTTTTTATATTTTTTTCTGAAAAAAAAACTATGTCCGTCTCGGAAGCGGACAGACGGACGGATGGATGTGACACGGACGCGGCCATTGACACAAACAACCATTAACTTGCATTCTGTTATTGTTTGAAATTGAAGAAACTTTTTGAAGCTTAATAAAGGAAAATTCTGTCTCTCTCTGTTAGTTTTTGGAGAATGTTTAGGTGACTAAATCAACCAACATTAACACGCAAATGGCAAGAGCATGCAACAGCATGCTCATGCAGCATCATGCATCTCACAATGCAAGCAGCTAATTTTATTAAAACGTCTTTTGTTCGTTCGTTTAAATGTTTCATAATAGATTCGAATAAATAGCCAGTACCAGTACCAATTAATATCCATTAAATAACAAAATTTAATTTTTCCATTCAATTTTTTATTATTTGAAAAGTCTATTTTTCCTCCAAATAATACTTAGAACATGGTATTGAATAAAAAAAAAAAATTTTATATAAAACGTTTTTACAACAAACTAAAAAGTAACGAAAATTAATCAAAATTTTTATGTTTTTTCGAAAGCGGGCTTAAATTTTCTGCCTTAAAGTGGGCGTGCGTTGTTCAGTTATGCCGATTATTGCATTGTCATGTTTATCTGAACTAAGGGTTAAATTTCGAGTCTCTAGCCTTTTAGGAAGTTAGTTTAAAATCAATTTTAAAATTTGACATTTCGAAGAGAGCCAAATTTCCTGCTTTAAAGTGGGCATGGGTGGCTAGTTTATGCTAGGTATTGCATTGTCATCCAGTTCTGAGCTATGTTTAAAATTTCAAGTCCGTAGCTCGTCGGGAAGCTAGTTTTAAATCAGTTTTGAAAGTTTTACCAAACATAAACGAAAGCGAGCTCATAAAAACGTTTTAAAAACATGAATATTTAATTTTTTTTTTTTTTTATAAGACTATGAAAAACAATAAGATTTTCTTATAGAATTTGTATTTTAATATGAGTTTTTTTTTCAATTTTAATTAGATTTTCTCTATGGTTTTAATAAGGCTTCATCCTTCTTGGATGAAAAGCATAGAGAAATCTCATTGTTTTTCTTCTTTCTTCTTCTTTTATGTGGTATCGTACGTTAACGATTTGAGCTATTATCGTTTACAGCAACCAATGAATCGAGTCCTCATGATGTCTCGTAATCAATGCATTGTAAGATATTTTATAACAGTTTTTCTTTGCCCGCGATTAACGACGATTCGAACTATTGTACGATATAAAATGTGAAATGTCTTATCGCAAGTTTTTCATCAGAACTGCAGTAATTTTCGTTTACTTCGTATCGCATCGGCCGCCATACCGGAACTACAAACGAATGCAGTTTCCTCTTAATTAGGAAGGAAGGAAGGAAGGAAGGCGGGAAAGAAGGAGGGGAGAGAAAGTAATGTGTGACGAAGGGACGGATGAAAGGGCCTGCCAAGTCAATTACAAGATTGAAAACTTTCACGCAATTAAAACCGCATTCATGGCTGCTAAGCCGAGACATATTGTTTGGTCCTTTACCCGTCGACGACGACGACGACGATGATAACAGCTGATAAGGACGACATAGTGAGTGATAAACTTGTGACTTTGGTCGCCGGGTTGGTTCTTTCCGGTAACCGATATCCATTTATGCAGTATATGTATTTTCATTTTTCTGGGCAAGTTTTTAAAAAGAGTCTAATCAAAATCGAAAAATTGTATGTTGGAAAATATTTTTCAATAATTGTTGTTTTTTGGTTTTTTTTTTTTTTTTGGTTCGGCCTTTTGTTTTGTCGAGAGTCGATGATAAATGAATGAAGCAATCAAAGGACCATAAACAAAACGTACATACTTGCTTGCTACGAGTATTTTACAATAACAAAAGCAATAATAATAGCAACAACTAACACAAAATATGCCACAAAGAGATTTTGTCCAATTGATAAGAAAAACCTTCCTTCACACTGTGTTGAAGTCTTGATCAGCGTTAAACGGTGTGGACAATACACACAAACGTACATACATATGTACATGTATACATACATATTAGGCACAGTATCATAGTCCTTTTATCGTAGTTATAGCTGTATGTAGTACGATCTGCGAGTTGTTGTTGGTTTTCTGCAGTGAAATTCTGGTTTCCCAGCCTTCGAAATTTCAGTAGTATCGTGAAAATAGTTTCAAAATCGAATCGAAGAGGTCCTGTGGTGAGATGATAGATGCACGTAGATACACGCCGAGTTAAGGTTTTTTTTCTGGAATTGTTTAGATCCTCGTAAACCGATAAACACAACACAATAACAACGATTTTTTTATTTGTTTGTTTGTTTGAATGCGGAAAAAAATAAAAAAAAAACCGAAAAACCAAAAAACCCAAAAACCGAAAAATCGAAAAACCTGGAAATTAAAGGAAAATATAATGAAAATAAAATCGTGTACAACGTTTTTTGCTTTTCTTCTTTGTCTAATTGTGTTATTACGAGTAGTTTTAGTGATAGTAGTAGTTGTTGTTGTGCTCGTATATGTTGCTTGGTACATTTCGACCTACCAACAAGTACCGAGATCTGACCTGATTTTGGTAACGAGTACAAAAGCCAAGATTACCATTATCATGATGCTTCATTCTACGACAACAAGTGGCTCCCGTTCGTGCCCGTTCGTTCGATTCAGGGCCGAAATCGCTGCTGACCGCACAGTCCCCGGCATTCAGAAGACTTCAGGCTCAATGTGTCTGCATTAACAAAGGATTAACAAAATATTTACTTTGCTCAATGTTATGCATGAAGTTGTTATTGTTGTATTTAGTTAACATACAGTAAATTAATGTTGTTTTAGAATTTTGCTGGTTATTGTTATTGTTATTGTTATTGCCATTGATTTGAGAGTTATTGTTATGGTAAACGGTTTTCCTTTTAAGAGTATTCCTCTCTTTTGTTTTGTTTTGTCTGGTGTTATTTTTACATCCTCTTTACTCTGTCCTCTTCTGTAGCGGCTTAAAAAGCGTATTAATTTAATCTGCTTAAGTTTCAAATTCCTTAATTGTTAATGATCGGCGGTTTTTGTATGGAAAGAATATATTTAAATAGATATTGTTTGATTGTTGTTGTTGTTTTTTCCCCATTCACTCTTTCTCTCCTGTCTCTGTTTAATGTGTCTAACTGTGTGATATTTTTTGCATAAACGACCCTGCACCGATTAAGAATTTTTCAGAATTTTGAAAATCAAAAACGCTCTTTTCGCTTCATCTTCATCTTCTCACGGATTAAATTTCGAATTCGGTCATTGAGAGAAATTTAGCTCCCACCATTTATCGTTGACGACCCCTTTTTTGCATGCATCGTCAGACAACAACAACAACAACAACAACAACGGCGTCGTCGTCTTCGTTGCAGGGTCCCCAGAAATGCGGGCTCTACGAAACATTTTCAAGCTCTCGGCAATTTCACAGTTTTCCCAACCAACTACAACAACAACAACAAGGCAACCACAACAACAACATTACTCGTATCGCGACGACATACAGTACATATAGAACGGTTTATAGCGAATACAAAAACCTTATTATAAGAGAGCGTAAATACATATAAGAAGAAGGCAGCAAGAGCAAGAAAGACCGAACGATCTCATTATTTCCAACAGTTATATGAGTTTAATTTATATTATTTGAAATTTAATTAAGAAAAATTACATTGTAACACTCAGAGAGCGCGCTCCTGCCTCCTTGAAGGATTTGACGATAGTAAATTTCAATTGCTGTCAAGAGCTTGCTCGCTCGCTCTCGCACTCACTTCATTCCTCTCAAGATCAGCCAAATTCTAACAAAATTTTGAACATGACATCAATGGTTAATGTTAGTGTTGCGGTTGTTGTTGCTTTTGTTGTTGTTGTTGTTGCATTTGGCAGCCAATATTTCGTACTCCGGGTTTTGCTTTTGCTGCCCGTTGTTACTCGTCGTTCGTTGATATCGTTTGGTGAATTTTTTTCGTAATGATCTGATTTGATCCTCCGCCCGCAGCTTCCATTTTGGTTTTTGTTGTTGGTGTGGTGGTTTTTTTTTCTGCCATCGTCACTAAAGAATTTCTCAGAGTTGTTGAGATTGAAATGAATTTCCTTATTAATGCATGCATCCCTCTTATTATTTTTATTGTATTCAATTAAAAATAGTTGTCGTTGTTGTTGTTGTTGTTGTTGTTGTTGTTGCTGTTGCTATTGCTATTGTTGTACTATATTGGTGGTTGCATAAATTGATTGATTGAAGCTAAACTTTGAGGGGAAAATCTGTCAAGACTTCGCGTTCATTAAATACGAGTATACTCGTAAAGCATTCATTCTCGTGTGTTCATTCATTTATTTATTCATTTACTAATTTATAAAATCTAGTAGAATACAATTCAATATCAATTAAGTTTTCCTATGACTCTTGGAATATCTTTCTATGATGTACATACATTGTACAATATAAAGAAACTGTCCGTAAAAATCTCATTGAAAGTGTGTCGTTATGAAGTGCATTCATTAATTTAAAGAATGGTCAATGAACTCAAATCAAAGTGGTCTTTCAAAAGTGATATAAATCAGAAATTCTTGTTGAATTCTGTCGTCTCTGAAACCAACATAATTTTGGGACCTTGTTGTAGCAAACAGTTTGACCAATTTTACGACTACATACAATAGTTATCTCCAAAAATAGATTTGGTAATTGGCCTAACTACGTGAAAAGATGAAAGGAGAGGTCGTATATAGTATAGGCTCCATCACAGTGGACACGAATCGATGTACAAGAGATTTGGAAGCTGTCTAGCAAGCTTATTTTTTCTTAGCTGTCTAATATATTCTTCCGAGGACCTACCTTCACCCTCCAACCTTCTAATTAACGACCTCTGGTGTGCATAACTTGTACTGTATACTCGTTTATATAGTATATTAATACGTATATATAAACGCCGCAGGGATTTTAGCATCGTCAATAATTTGTGGCCTTCATCAGACTCCAGCTGATCGACGCACACACCGACAGAGTATGCTCAAGTATGCTCTTCAGCGGAAGCTTGCTTGTTGCATTCATTGTTCTCAAGTGTAACAAATACAAGAGCGGCGAGGCGGCGAGGCGGCGAGGTATGTTATGGCCCACTCGACAGATATCCAGTGAGCAGCAGCGCAATGTGAATTTCTTTCATTACTGCCACTCGAGAATTCATCATCGTTCTTGTGCTCGCCAGCACCATCATCATCATCATCATCGTCGTTGTCGTCATCGTTCAATAATCGTGCAATATTGCACGCTCTTTGAAGAGGTTTCCTGTGGCCTCAACACTTTGGGAGACAGATTTTTACACACAGAGAGAGTGTGTGTCTCTCTCTCTCTCTTCTCTGAACTTGAAGTTTTCTCACGCATCGTTGCTTCGCTGCGCGGGGAAATTTTTAAATAAATAATTATAACATATTTTGTATCGTCTTTGTTGGAGATTAAATTATGCTTTTGCCCGTTTATTGTTGTTGTTCGCTATAACGAGAGTACTGTCGCTGAGAAAACCGCGAATTAAGTTATAACGGCGCAGTTTAGAGCAAAAGACTCATCTCATTCCAAAAGAGAGCGATCAAACAAACAAACAAAAACCAAGCGTAAAAGAGAAAGAGCGAGGTAACCGCTAATAAAAATGTGCGTACATATAGACGTTATAAGAACTTAATGTGGTTGGCTGAGAGGCTGAGACGAGATTAGGTACTTATCATCGAAAAAGACGTCACCAGACCACACGAGACCAGACCGGACCGCACCGGACCGCAGCGGCCGAGCCCAGCCGGTTGACATTTGAGACCCTTCGCATTGTTGCCACTTTTTTGTTTTCTTGAGGAGTTCAACAAGGAGCGAACAGAAACAAAGGAAGGTCGCTCGGTCGGTCCTAGCCTAAAGGAAAATGATCGGGCTCGATTGTCGATCGCTCAGGTTTAGGCTGATCAGTGATCACCATGCAAATAGGTACACACGAGTCTGCACAATGGTATGGTATAGTATGGTATAGTATAGTAGCGGAGCACGAGGCAAGGGCCACCATACACAAACCTGAAGGATGGTTGGGTCATGCACACATAATCGAATCTTCAAAAACCTACGAAATAATTGAAGTGTTTTTTGAGCATATTTCTTGGGTAGAAATAGTATTATATTTTCCCGGGAGGATACATTACCACATCGTTTAGGGACCACAATTGTTTCAAATTGGGTTATCGGTAGGTAGGTACACTCAGCGGAGAGGATAAGTGTATCGTATGCTACAAGTATGCACAAGTATATTGCACAATATGCAAATGCTCTCCTACTGAGCGAAGTCTTAGAGGTTGTTCTTCTTGTTCTTGTCACTATTGAGTATCCTTACACAAACGCATTGACAGATATATACATACAGGCGTATATATATTCATTCATTTTCGCATTTGCATTTTCTTTCCTTGCTTTTGCTATCGTTTTGATTGATGAGGCGTTCGTTTTCTTACTTACTTTTATACTCATTGTACTCACAGTACTCATTGTTTATTACTGTCGTTAATATGTCGGTTGTTGTTGTTGTTGTATTGTTATTGGCCCTACACGCCCATTCCTTTCGTAGCGGGCACACCGACACAAACTCAGAATTGATACAACGATTTCAGAAGATTGAATTGAATTGAATTCTTAAGTTGGCAGCGCTTTCATGGTGGTCACTTCAATTCGTTCGGCAACTGCTAATAAAAATACAAGTAAGTATACAATATAACAAAATTAATTCTCAATTGGTTGATCTTAAAGGAGCGCAGCTGCAGCTTCAACTCGGCTCTGCTCTGCTCTCGTAAAGTGATACCGATATAAACTATTGAAATTGTATTTAAATTTCTTTCTTCCTTTGTGATGAATGGATTCACTGAATGAGTCGTTAAGAGTAGTTTACTTTCTATTGTGCTGCTGTACTCAATGAAATATGATGGAAAGCCTTTTAAAACTGATATATATACTATGTATGTACGTTCACAATATTCGCAATATAACGTAAGCATTATCAAAATAACTTCAGCGTTATCAAAAATGTCTCGAATTTAATCTAGAAATGTTTCTATTATTTCAAATTGGGTTTATTTATATTCGTAACAATATAAAAAATTTATTTTAATGAGTTCTTTATTATATATTATTACATAAATATTACATAAATTTAAATATTTTTGGAGTTTGAAAAAATTTAAATTGTAATTAAATTGTAAGCCCGGAAAAGAATCACAAATGGCTCAGAAAATAATCATAAAAGGCTTAGAAAAGAATCAAATAGGTTTCGAAAGGAATCATAAAAGGTTCAGAAAAGAGTCTCAAAAGGCTAAGAAAAGAATCATTAAAGGCTCAGAAATTGTTATTCAAATTTTAAACTCCCAAAACGCAAAACTCTTTTCTGCGGGCCGTTTAGGAAGGAAAAAACGTTCATTTCTGTCTCTTTTATGTGTTCATAAAGAGCGTATTTGCTCAGAAATATGATCCGAATTATAGATCTAAAGTCAACCTGACAGCAAAAATATTACTATCAAAGTTCCGGCCCGACCGACGATATTATATACAAGAAGTTTTTGTTATTAAAAGAAGTCCAAATAATAAGAATTCTTCATAATTTCAGACAGATTTATTGATGTCATGATTTTATGACAAGAAAAATAGGAATTTTTTTTATTAATATCATGAATTATTAAGATTACCTTTTTGTTTCGAAACAATATTTGGATTTTTCTTATAAAATTAATAAAGTTTCTCTATGAAAAAGAAATTCTTTATGAATAAAGAGATCTTATTATTTTTATGTGGTACTATTTTTCTCTGTGTAAGTGTGGAAATCGCTTTAAACCTTTTTTAAGGACTTAAAAGGTGGACCCTTAAGTTCACTTTTAAACCAGCTCGAAACGGGGGCTTAAATTTTCAATTTTTTAAATTCATGCTGAAGAAAAACGACTTTAAAAGGATAAAATTGATGTTTTCGACTTTTATTTGCGTCTTTCTCTCTAACTCTTTAGATTTTCTCATCATCGTTTAATATTACCACAAAATTACCGTTTCAATGTTTTTCATTAAAAAAAAAAGGGATGAAGAACAAGAACAAAAGAAACTGAAGTGATATCAATTGAATATCACAATCATAAGATGATGGTGATGATATCGTCTCAATGTTGATGTTGAGTTTTTTCTTTGAAAAAAAACGAACAATTAGTGTGAGATTTTCATTACACAAAAGAAGCACGTAAATGACTTTACGTGGCTTAAATATAACGCATCTTTTTTGAATTTATGGATTCAGTTTCAGTTTCCGTTTCAGTTTCATACTGACATTCTTCAAAATGGGCGTTGATTTTGAAAATTTTTCCAACAATTACGACAACCATATCAAAACTCATCACAAAGCTCTCGAATTTATGATGACATTAATGACAACTTTTCAAAATATTGTTGTTTTTCTGGCCTCGATGGTAGCGGAGAGAGCTGTCAACCGCAGAGCTGCTAATTGACAATGGTCCCTCCGGAACTGAGAAACTCAAGGATAAGACAAACAAACTGGTAAAATGATGAAAGGGATGGAAGAACGGAGGTACAGACCGATCGACCAAAGGGATGAAAAGTCAGAAATTAAAATTTACGATTATTATTTATTTGCTATTCAAAATTTTTCAATCCTTCTTGCGCTTCTGCGTACATTTTCAGCAGACATACATATGTACATACTTGCTGTAAATGCAGTTAAACGCTTTGCTGTGTCACTCACAAAGTGACAAAAGTTCGCTGGCTTCAATTTTAGACGAGTACGTTGTGATAATATCGCGGCGGCCACTCCCCCAAACTGCGCCATGAAAGGATAAGAAAGGATCAGAGTGCATTCGTAGTAGTTTCAGAACGTAAATCCGACATGATCACTTTGTTTTTCGTTACCGCTCCCGCTCCCTGACATTATGTCATTAGGAAGTCCCTTCAGGCTCGCTGTGCGAAGAAACGACAAGACAGACCATCGAACGTTCGACCGACCATTCGTTGATCCGATCCGTTCGCCTCGTTATTGTTGGCTCTTGTGTTTGTGCTTGAACTTGACTGAGCGTCTTATCGCCAATGCCGACCAAAAGTGATCTTGTCGACACCTCTGTCGAGCAAGCAGAAAAAAAAACATTTTCTTATTAAACGAAACTGTTTTACACTTTTTCCTTTGTGTTTTTATCTGATGGTAGTTTTGTTGTTGTTTTCCGGCCTGATGTTTTCAACCGTCCTGCCGTCCTGCCGTCCTCTCTGGCTTCCTTTCTTCCGCTCCTTTTGACCTTCCTTTTTTTTCTCAAGGCCTTTCTTTTCGTCCTTCCTGGCTTTTCTTGCAAACTGATAACTTTTGCCGTGTGTTGTTGTCATTCTTGTTGGTTCGCTTGATCCACAACAACAACAACGTCTCAACATTTTTCTGAATTTAACTGTTAACGTTTGCAATCCTTTCAAACAACCACGTACCTATTCTTATCAAGCGCATATCAACCTAAGAAACGGGACCGTATTATCGCGAGGAATACGGTCCTGAAGATTTCAAGATTTGCTGATTTGACACCTTTTTTGTGAATAAGTGTGAATAATGAATGCCTGAAGTAACAACAGGCGGAACCTGGGTACAGTCTCGGGCAAGGACGTAAGCAAGGAAGAAAGGAAGTAAGTCAGCAGGATGGTATGGTTACCATTGGCTTTACTGTTAAATTGATTGCTGGCTCGTTTGGTCGATTCGTTGATTGTTGATTGTTGGTTGTTTGTTGTTGTTGTTTTCTTTGTTTTGCTCTCCAAAACGACGATTACGTGCCAGATCTTAATAATATGTACCTCTAAATACAATCCTTGCTTATCAGATCAGAAATGAATTTTTTTTTATTTTTTTGAAATTTAGCGTGTGAAAAATTTAAGCTACCGAATAATTTTAGAATAAAAAATTATTTTCAATATTTTTGCAATTTTAACATTTAGTTTCGGAGCTCTTGAATGCATAATATATCTAGTGTATGTCATCAAAATAGATATTCTCCATATTGTAACAAGTGCGCCATCTTTTATGTCGCTTTGTAAACATTGCATAACTTTAACATTTATCAAACGCGTGATTTGTATGTTTGAATGTTTTTGAAACGTCAATTCAGTACAATTTAAACCATGCATCACACACTTAACACCGAAAAAACGCGCCGAAATAACGCGAAAACAACGCGTATAACCAGAATCAATCCCAAATGACGTCGCGGCGTGAGAAAAAGCTTCGAGACCAAAAACAACGTTACTAAAAAATGAAAATTTTACTAAAATTTCCTTAAAATTATGAAGACATGGTATAAAGAGAAAATAAACTATCACTCTTACTGTTTTAGAGTTGTTTGGCTACAAGGTTTTCTCTCTGTTAAGCTGCAACATTTTTCCGGCCATTTCAGCCAAAGCCAACAAATATTATATAAAATTAAAATAAGTTGAAGTTAAAAGTGGCGTGTATTTTTGCCAAAATTAAATTATTGGACTATTTGCGGTAAATGAATGTTAAAGAAATAAAATTTAATTTAATTTAAATTATAAAGAAATATTTTAAAGAAGAAATTCTGCTTGAATGGAATAATTAGAAACTAAAAACCATAAAAAGAATCTCTAGAAATGTTTTTTTTTTTTTCTGAAAAGGTAAAAGGTTTTATTTTTATCTTATGTCAATAAAATTGATAAAAATTTAATGGATAAAATGGAGGGCGAACTTAGAGGCCAGAAAGTCATCATACTTAACGTCAAGCATTCATAGCAATTCCTGCCAAAATGGGCCAATCCGTAGAAGACAGAGCCGGAGAGGGCACGCATTTAATTAGCCATGTACCTACCTGGTAGACTGTAGCCTGTAGCCTGGAATGTATGTATGTGTGTTTGTGTGTGTGTTTGTGTGTGTGTGCGCGTGCGTGTGTGCATATGAAATATTTATCTAAACGATCGCTTTGTGTCAGTGCCAAGAAATGATGACGTATTTAAGTTTTAGTAGCGTCAACAGAGCAACATCAAATACCACCCTCACCCCACCAATCCCTCCAACAACAACAACAACCACCCTCACCATTCCCCGCTTATCAAAAGACGCCTGAGCGGATAAAAACAGCACCGTCCCTCGCATTGGAAACGTCTTGGCGGCGGATAACCGACGACGAGAACCAATCAACGCTTGGACCAACTCACACATAGCGAGTACACCGTGTGCGTGCGTGTGTGTGTGTACGTACTTCCAGTGTGCGATGGAAGGCAGGCACGCTCGTTCGTGGATGGAACTACCCTCGTAGTGTGGCGAATGCGTTGCTGGTGTTGGTGCGCGCTGGTGCTCTGGCTGGTACTATTTGGTGCTGCCTTCTGCCGCTGCTGCTGCTGTTACCTTCGACTGGTGGTAGAGTCGAAAGAGACCCAGTGACGTCGGCTCAACACTGAAGTCAGTCAACATTGCGCAGTCGTTGCGGAAAGACGTGCCTTCGAAACGCGGTCGTTGAGGCGGCATTGTTAAAAATTTGTATTTAAAACCAAAGAAAATAGTGTAAAGATTGGAGAGAAAAAGAGAGAGTGAAAAAAAACTGAATTTAGTTTGATGAGATTTTGTATTAAATTACCAAAAAACAACAACAATAAGATATATCGTTATACGAGTACATTTGTGTGTTATAATGGTTATTAACGCCTCGCTTCTATACGCGCCTCCGCAGAGGCCCGCCAGTCCACCGGCCACCAAATCGCGAGTTCACATCGATTGGGACATCAACGACGCCATCGTGCCCATGGTCAGCGAATTCGATGACTTCTCCGACTGGGCCAACGGCCACTGCCGTCTGGTCTATCCCGGCAGCAACGAGGACGCCCGCAAGCACTCCTCCGGCTGGGCCATGCGCAACACCAACAACCACAACGTCAACATTCTGAAGAAGAGCTGCCTGGGCGTGCTGCTCTGCTCGGCCCAGTGCAAGCTGCCGAACGGCGATCGGGTGCACTTGAGGCCGGCGATTTGCGATAAGGCGCGCCGCAAGCAGCAGGGCAAGCAGTGTCCCAATCGGTGAGTAAAAAAAAAGGGGGTCAGTGTCCCGCTACGGAGCCGGGATATTTTGAAGGAGTTTGTGTGCTTGTGAGGTTTTATATCTACCGTTCTTATATCTGCCACTCTTCGCTTTTTTTCGCCCCGCTTTTCGCAGCAACTGCACGGGCCGTTTGGAGATACAAGCCTGCCGCGGTCACTGCGGCTATCCCGTGACTCATTTCTGGCGTCGCGCCGGCAACGCCATTTTCTTCCAAGCCAAAGGCACACACGATCATCCGCGGCCCGAAGCCAAAGGGTCCAGTGAGGCACGCCGTTTGTTGGGCAGCGGCCGGCGTGTACGCAGTCTGGCGGTGCTGCTGGCACGCGATGCCGCTTTGAACAGCAAACTGTGCAGTTTGCGGGGCACCAAAGTCGCCAAAGGCTCCAGCTTGCCACCAGCGACGGTAGCGACGGTAGCGACGGTCTCGTCAGCAACGTCAGCAGCGGCTTGTGCAGTGCTGCCCTCATATTCAGCTAAACGGAGACGCTGTTTGGGCCACAATGATAATGCATTAGCAAGGACGACGACGACAATGACGACGGCGTCGTTGCTACCAACAGCAGCAGCAGCGGCCACAACATTGTCCACCACTTTCAACGCAACATCAACGCAATCTCAACCAAGTCTGGGTTATGATGGCAGCGGTCTATATGCTGCCACTTGGCCACAAGAACAATTCAAAGATGCTACCGCTGCCGCTGCGCCGCAGTTGAACCACCCCCAACCCCTCCTCTCCGCCCTCCCACCGCTAGACAACTCTGCGACGCCGCATACTCTGAACAGCCGCGATTTGTCACTAATGGAACTGCCGCCGCCGCATCTTTATGCCGCCAGCAACGCCCTCAATTATGACTTGGCCTCCGAACCGACCTCGCCCCATTCCGCGGCCTCATCATACTTTACCACCGCGCAGATTTTGTCACCAACCAGCAGCAGCAGCAGCAGCGGCAGCACTAGCAACAGCCATATACCTTTCGGTCACGGAGGAGGAGGAAACTCTCTGCCTCCGACGACGCCGACGACGACTCAATCCTATCTCAGTTCATTGCCGGAAACGGCGCATCAGTTTATCTACGAGAACTGCGACGACACTTCCAGCCTCACAAGCAGCTCCGGCTACAATTCGGACGATTATTACTTTCCGAGTTTTCTGCATTCTGATTTGGAAAGCTCTCAGCAGCAGCAGCAGCAGCAGCATGATCACAACAGCTCTGCTGCGTTTTATGGCAATTCAGCGACGCATAATATCTACAATACAGTATTCGAGCCGCCGCCGCCGCCGACGCATAGTGTCGATTTGTCGCCGGCGTTATACAACGCTTCTTTGTGCGCCAACGATTATGCGGCCAACCTGATGACGTATGATGAGAATCTGTCGCAGCAGCAGCAGCAAGAGAATCGACAACAACAACAACAACAACAACAACAACAACAACAACAACAACAACAACAACAACGATATCAACAACAGCAGCAGCAGCAGCAGTATCATCAGTCTCAGCCTCCATCTCATCAGGTTTCACAACAACAGCAGCACCAGCAGCAGCAGCAGCACCATCAAATCCTGCAGATCCAACAACACCTGGAACAACAACAACAACACCACCACCAGTATCAAGCTTCCTCCTCTCTCACAGCTGGCGGCAGCTCAAGTCCGGATTTTTATTACAGCAATTCGGACGCCGATAATGGCGCTTGGAATATCGAAATGGATTCAACGCATCTCTATCATTTCGAGCGCGAGGCGCATATGCCGATCGCAACGGGCGTTTTTTAATAAGAACACAACAAATAGGGCGCGTGCTGTCCCATAAACCGCAACAATAACAAGCTACGAAGTTACCAAATTGGACCGAGCATTTTTTCTAAGGCTGAAAAATTGTAGGAAGCTGTACAGACAACATCATCATTTCCGTGACATCATATTCATGGTTGTTTGCACTGTTCCAGTCTAGTCAGAAGGAAGGAAGGAAGGAAGGAAGGAGGGAAGGAAGGAGGGAAGGAAGGATGAAGAAAAATGATGAAGTAAGATGAAGTAAACTTCCGAAGTAATCCGCAGCGCGCTTGAAAAATCAAGGCTTTTGTGTAAAAAAATCATCACGGCTTTATTATCAACAATTTTCCGATTCCTCCAACATTTTTGAATAATTATTTAAATATATGTAAGATACTATAGTTTTTAAGCTTTTGAATTAAACAATATTTATGTGTAACGGTGTTTTTTCTTTTATCTTAAGAATGGTTTATAATTCAGAATAAAAAATTCGAATAGAAAAAATTCGAATGAATAAGCTTTATATTGCTATTCATTTATAGCTTGGTGTTGATTAGGTTAGGTTATGTACTCGTATGTATGGTGCATAGACACCTTCTAAAGGTCCGAAACTTTCAGGCGCTTTCCTTCCGCCCAACTATACCATTTCTCGTCCATGAAGTAGCCCAAAGTAGCCCATTCTTCAAATCTGTATTACATTAAGAGTGTTCATTCTCGCCTTCCTTCACATAAAAAATCCGACTGTCAGCAGATACTCCGTTTATTTTGTCAATAAACGAATGAGTATTGAAGAAATTTTTTCTCCACATTTTTTCCGGCTGTGTTTCTTTCTCTAAACTAAAATTATATACTTTTGGCCTCCAATTTTTCAAATACCAAACAAGGCGTAATTAGCAAAATTTCCAGTTACTTGACGGCACTGCCTGGTCATCGATCCCGAAGACGAAATGAGTAGACCGAAGCGAAATCGAAAATGCGTCGATCTGGTCGAGCTGGTGAGGAACAGATTCCGGGCGCATCCGTATTCTTTGCGCAGCGGAAAGGGCTCGCATTACTTGCGAGACTCTAAAGAGAGTTTAGCCAAATGTCGCAGACGGCGACCAGCAACAACAACAAAACTACCGCAACAAAGAAATAACTCTTCCTCAAATTGCAAATATTGTCACCTCGCGGATGAAGACTTTGAGCCAAAGCGGCGTGAGAGTGGCCATAGTAGGAGCCGTGGTCGCGGCCGTGGCCGGGGCCGGAGCCGGAGGAAAAATCCACGAAATCGTCATTCTCCGGATAACAGTCCGCCCTGTTGTTCCAAGTATGTGAAATGGAGGAACACTGCTGTCGGAGAACCAGACAGGAGTTCGCCAGCCGCACAGATGGAGCACCCATCGGCTGAACCGCAGGCCGCAGGCAGCAGAGCATCGGATGAGAGTCTTCGCGTCGATGTCTGTCGCTTGAATGGCTTCGGCAATTGTCGAACTGGATTCCACGCGGACGCCGATGGAGAGAATATTCTGGCAGAGCCGGCTGTTTTTGGAAATGAGTCCTTAAATGCCATTAGTGACATCGAGCAGCCGCCGCGGCTAGTTGGTGAGGGCAGTAATGAGTCTTCCAGTCTCAGCCGGAGTTCAGAGATGCTACTAGCAGGCGTGCGGTCGCCCAGCCCAAGTCCGCAGGGGCCTCTGGGGGTCAGTCTTAGTCGGAGTTCAGAGGCGCTACTGGCAGGCGTGGAGTCGTCCAGTCCAAGTTCGGAGGAGCGACCGCTTCAAGGAGCGGATTCGGACAGTCTCAACTCGAATCTGGCGGGACTACTGGCCGAGGCGGTTGTGGTTGATAATAACGACAGTGGTGACGAAAATAGCGATGTAGCGCTGGTGACTTTTAGTAGACTGCCGGCGCTGTCACGGTTGGTTCCCGAAAATGACGAGGAAGCAGGCGGCGATGGTCCTCACAATAATTCGGTAACCCAGATACGAATCTCGATAATAGATCGAGAGTATCGAGAGTATCGAGATAGGAATCTCAATAGTGGGGAGGTCGCCGACGACGATGATGGTGAAGTCGGCGATAATGAGGTCGACAATCCCATCGGCGGCAACAACGGCAACGACGGCAACGACGGCAACGACGGCAACGACGACAACGACGACAACGACGACAACGACGACAACGACGACAACGACGACAACGACGACAACGACGGCGGTGGTGATACTAATGAAGATTATGATGAGAATGAGAGCGAGAATGAGAGTGACTCTGATGACGACGAATAAATGTTGCCAACGAATGAATGCGGGGTTGCCAGAGTTGAAATTGGAAAGAAAATTCAAACTCAAAATGCCCTACTTTTTGTCAAACGTATGTATGTATGTACTCGTATAGATTTGTCAATGTCAAGTTCTATTTTGTCAAGTTTTTCCTGGATCTTAAATAAAATAAAAGCGACATTGAAGCGACGACCATGCACCATGAGTCTATTCTTTGTGTAAGAGTAAGAATAGTCACAATATTTCTTTTTTTAGACAATGACAATAGGAACAATATATAGGCAATATATAGGAACGCAGGGGAGAAGTTATACGATATTTCCATCTGAAATGACTTATTTTAATTATAGTTTAATTCTGTATTATTCTCTGGTTTTACGGTGCGCGCCCTTGGGATGAAAACTGAATTGTTTTGGAAAACATTAACACATTTTCAAGGTTTTCCTTTGTTTTTTCTGCTCACGTGGCGAGAGTCATCAGTCAGCCACGCGAGCCACAAATCAAAAAGTAGGTACTTTTGCCGAAAGCCACGAACGGCTGCACGAACGGAGCGACAAGAGCTGAAAGCTTACGCTCGGGTTCAAGGCAGGCACTTCCGAGCGGGAGCCGGCTGAATCAGCAGGACATTTATGGAAGCGTTCATATTGATCAGTTCAAAAAAGCCTCCTTTGCTTTTTGGGAAGAAAATATGTGTGCTCCAAAAAGGGACTCCGAAAAGAGTCTTATATGATTCAAATATGAATGCTCAAATTTATTACTCTGAAAGAACTTTTTTTTATAAATCGCACCTGGACACATAATATTTTGACACCGAAAACAATCTCTTTTATGAAGAAAATATAAGCTTTTTTTTCAAAAAAATATTGAAAAAGTATACACTCTAATTTAGGACTCCGAAATGACTCATATCTATGTCAATATTGTGAGTTTACTTGATTTTGTCTTGTTTCAATCACTTTGCTTTTAAAGTAAAAAAATTGGAGTCTGGAAAGAATTAAATTGTTTGCCCAGATATCTTATTTAAGACTCTCTTCAGCGAGCCATCTGGGAGGAGAAAAACGCACATGTCTGAGTCTTTTATGAGTCCAAGAGCGCCGAAATTGCTCACAAATTTTATTAATTTTGAGTCTGAAAAGTGCTTAGAAATGAATCGTAGAATGCTCAGAAAAGAATCATAAAATGCTCAAAAAAGAATTATAAAAGGCTCCGAAAAGTTTTATAAAATGCTCAGAAATGATTCATAAAAGGCTCAGAAAAGAATCATAAAATTCTCAAAAAAAATCTTAAAAGGCTCCGAAAAAATTCAGAAAATGAGCAGAAAAGCTCATAACTCAGGCTCAGAAAAAGGTCATAAAATGCTCAGAAATTATTCTTAAAAGGCTTAGAAAAGAATTAAAAAATACTCAGAAATTATAAATAAAAGGCTCAGAAAAGGATCATAAAATGCTCAAAAAAGAATCATAAAAGGCTCCGAAAAAATTCATAAAATGAGCAGAAAAAGCTCATAAAAGGCTCAGAAAAAGATCATAAAATGTTTAGAAATTATTCATAAAAGGTTCAGAAAAGAATGCTCAAAAAAGAATCATAAAAGGCTCAGAAATTATTAATTTTTATTGAAATTTTAAACTCACAAAACTTCTCACAAAACTTCTTCTAACTCTTATTTAGGACTATTTTTTTAAGGGCCATCTAGGAAGGAAAAAACGTTCATTTCTGACCCTTTTATGTGTTCATAAAGCGCGTATTTGTTCAGAAATATGAATCTTTTCTGATTCTTAAAAGACTCATATTGATTGCTAGGCTATTCTGGATAATCGTATATGTATTATCTTTCTGGAGGTATATTTAGGAGTAGCTAACAAGTTACTTAACTAACTTTTAGTAAGTAAGTAACTTAAGTAACTTTTTCTTGTGTGTGCTTTGTTTGTGTTTAATAGGCTTCTTGCGTTTCCTTTTACAAATGTCCAAATATTTCTTAAATTACTTTGCGAGAAAGTAAGTGCAAACCCTGACTATTTTCGACCCCAAAACTATATATAATACATACATATGTACATATTACCCTCAACCAAAAACTAAATTCGTCCATGCCGGAAAGTATAAAATCGAAAACTGATAGCATTAAAAAAAAATGAACTAAAATTACAAAAAAATAAAGATCTCTTAATAACTTTGAATAGAAGCGAATGTAAAAACATTTACCATATTTTTTCTATAAAAACTCAATTATCATTACAGCAATAATTGGCTTCAAAATGATATTCATTATACAATATTTAAAGTGTCCCGGATTCGGTGAAGTTACAGAAATTTTGCTTGTCACTCAAAAGGTTCGTTGGTTTTGTTGTTTTATTGGTTTTTTTTTGGTTTTCCTCACCGTAAGCATTTGACAGGCCATGTCCACTTTTTTCTAAACCCTTTTTGTGTTTGGGTTTTTTTTTGTTTGCTTTTTTTCTGCATGAAGCTGATTATATTCAATTTTTAAAATTTAATCACGCTAAACTGCGCTTAACGGCACGGCAGAGGGTAAGACACGATCCTCTTTGCACTTCTACCCTTGCTCTATCGCCCAAACACACCCATTCGGTTATTGTTATTGTTGTTGTTGTTCTATACTTTTCTTAAAATTCGTACCTTTCTCTTTGCTTTGCGGTTGCCCATTTTGCTGTCGCGTGCGACTTTTATACGCATGCTGTATGGGATCATCCCTGGACCAAAATATATTGAAATTTAGGTTATTATAGCTGTTGTTATTGTTGTTGTTGTTGTTACTTTTCCTACCATCAAAGCTGCATAGACATCATCGCTAACATAATTTTCGTCACACAATATTCGTGGTTTTTTGCACTGTTCCAGTCTAGTCAGAAGGAAGGAAGGAAGGACAAATTCGGAAAATAGCAAAGCAGACACAGCAAACAACTCTCCTGTCTGCGTATACTATATAACCCCCCTAAGAGTGTTCATTCTCGCCTTCCGTCACATAAAAAATCCGACTATCAGCAGATACTCCGTTTATTTTGTCAATAAACGAATGAGTATTGAAGAAATTTTTTCTCCACATTTTTTCCGGCTGTGTTTCTTTCTCTAAACTAAAATTATATACTTTTGGCCTCCAATTTTTCAAATACCAAACAAGGCGTAATTAGCAAAATTTCCAGTTACTTGACGGCACTGCCTGGTCATCGATCCCGAAGACGAAATGAGTAGACCGAAGCGAAATCGAAAATGCGTCGATCTGGTCGAGCTGGTGAGGAACAGATTCCGGGCGCATCCGTATTCTCTGCGCAGCGGAAAGGGCTCGCATTACTTGCGAGACTCTAAAGAGAGTTTAGCCAAATGTCGCAGACGGCGACAGGGACAGCGACCAGCAACAACAACAAAACTACCGCAACAAAGAAAGAACTCTTCCTCAAATTGCAAATATTGTCACCTCGCGGATGAAGACTTTGAGCCAAAGCGGCGTGAAAGTGGCCATAGTCGGAGCCGTGGTCGCGGCCGTGGCCGGGGCCGGAACCGGAGGAAAAATCCACGAAATCGTCATTCTCCCGATAACAGTCCGCCCTGTTGTTCCAAGTATGTGAAATGGAGGAACACTGCTGTCGGAGAACCAGACAGGAGCTCGCCAGCCGCACAGATGGACCACCAATCGCCTGAACCGCAGGCCGCAGGCAGCAGAGCATCGGATGAGAGCCTTCGCGTCGATGTCTGTCGCTTGAATGGCTTCGGCAATTGTCGAACTAGATTCCACGCGGACGCCGATGGAGAGAATATTATGGCAGAGCCGGCTGTTTTTGGAAATGAGTCCTTAAATGCTATTAGTGACATCGAGCAGCCGCCGCGACTAGTTGGTGAGGGCAGTACTGAGTCTTCCAGTCTCAGCCGGAGTTCAGAGGCGCTACTGGCAGGCGTGCAGTCGTCCAGTCCAGTCGACAGTCCAAGTTCGGAGGAGCGACCGCTTCAAGGAGCGGATTCGGACAGTCTCAACTCGAATCTGGCGGGACTACTGGCCGACGCGGTTGTTGTTGATAATAACAGGAGTGTAGACGAAAATGGCGATATTACGCTGGTGACACTTAGTAGACTGCCGGAGCTGCCGCGATTGGTACCCGAAAATGACGCAGAAGCAGGCGGCGATGGTCCTCACAATAATTCGATAAGCCAGATACAAATCTCGTTAGGAGATCGAGGATATCAAGCGTATCGAGATAGGAATCGCAATAGTAGGCTGGATTATGATGATGATGATGGCGATGCCGACGACGATGATGATGAAGTCGGCGATAATGAGGTCGACGATCCCATCGGCGGCAATGACGACAGCGATGGCAACAACGGCGGTGGTAATAATAATGAAGATTATGAAGAGAATGACAGCGAGAATGAGAATGACTCTGATGACGAGGAATAAATGTTGCCAACGAATGAATGCGGGGTTGCCAGAGTTGAAATTGGAAAGAAAATTCAAACTTAAAATGCCCTACTTTTTGTCAAACTTATGAATGTAGATTTGTCAATGTCAAGTTCTATGTATTTTGTCAAGTTTTTCCTGGATCTTAAATAAAATTTAAACGACATTGAAACGACGACCATGCGTCATGAGTCTTTTCGCTTAACAACTAACGTTGAAGCCAGCCGTACATGATTGAAGACCGTGTTAGAGATTATAAAATTTATTTTCACTGATTTTCAAGTTTTCAAAAATTTTTAAATTCATAAATTGTAAGAAATCGTAAATTAGTGATTTCTTGTTAAAAACTTTCGTTAAACTGAATGTGTTCATGATAAACGTCAAAGTCTGACAAACCAAAAATGTTTTCCTAAAAAATGAGCTCCTAAAACTGTTTTCTGGGTAAATACACCCGTGCGTATATATAAAATCGAAAACTGATAGCATTAAAAAAAAATGAACTAAAATTACAAAAAAAGAAAGATCTCTCAATAACTTTGAATAGAAGCTCCTGTAAAAAAATTTACCATATTTTTTCTATAAGAACTCAATTATCATTACAGCAATAATTGGCTTCAAAATGACATTCATTATACAATATTTAAAGTGTCCCGGATTCGGTGAAGTTACAGAAATTTTGCTTGTCACTCAGAAGGTTCGTTGGTTTTGTTGTTTTATTGGTTTTTTTTTTGGTTTTTCTCACCGTAAGCCTTTGACAGGCCAGGTCCACTTTTTTCTAAACCCTTTTTGTGTTTGGGTTTTTTTTGGTGTTTGCTTTTTTTTTGCATGAAGCTGATTATATTCAATTTTTAAAATTTAATCACGCTAAACTGCGCTTAACGGCACGGCAGAGGGTTAGACACGATCCTCTTTGCACTTCTACCCTTGCTCTAACGCCCAAACACGCCCAGTTAGTTATTGTTATTGTTGTTGTTGTTGTTCTATACTTTTCTTTAAACTCGTACATTTCTCTTTGCATTGCGGTTGCCCATTTTGCTGTCGCGTGCGACTTCTATCCGCATGCTGTATGGGATCATCCCTGGACCAAAATATACAGAAATTTAGGTTTTCATTACTGTTGTTGTTGTTACTTTTCCTACCATCAAAGCTGCATAGACATCATCGCTAACATAATTTTTGTCACACAATATTCGTGGTTTTTTGCACTGTTCCAGTCTAGTCAGAAGGAAGGAAGGAAGAAAGGAAGGACAAATTCGGAAAATAGCAAAGCAGACACAGCAGACAACTCTCCTGTCTGCGTATACTATATAACCCCCCTAAGAGTGTTCATTCTCGCCTTCCGTCAAATAAAAAATCCGACTGTCAGCAGATACTCCGTTTATTTTGTCAATAAACGAATGAGTATTGAAGAAATTTTTTCTCCACATTTTTTCCGGCTGTGTTTCTTTCTCTAAACTAAAATTATATACTTTTGGCCTCCAATTTTTCAAATACCAAACAAGGCGTAATTAGCAAAATTTCCAGTTACTTGACGGCACTGCCTGGTCATCGATCCCGAAGACGAAATGAGTAGACCGAAGCGAAATCGAAAATGCGTCGATCTGGTCGAGCTGGTGAGGAACAGATTCCGGGCGCATCCGTATTCTCTGCGCAGCGGAAAGGGCTCGCATTACTTGCGAGACTCTAAAGAGAGTTTAGCCAAATGTCGCAGACGGCGACAGGGACAGCGACCAGCAACAACAACAAAACTACCGCAACAAAGAAAGAACTCTTCCTCAAATTGCAAATATTGTCACCTCGCGGATGAAGACTTTGAGCCAAAGCGGCGTGAAAGTGGCCATAGTCGGAGCCGTGGTCGCGGCCGTGGCCGGGGCCGGAACCGGAGGAAAAATCCACGAAATCGTCATTCTCCCGATAACAGTCCGCCCTGTTGTTCCAAGTATGTGAAATGGAGGAACACTGCTGTCGGAGAACCAGACAGGAGCTCGCCAGCCGCACAGATGGACCACCAATCGCCTGAACCGCAGGCCGCAGGCAGCAGAGCATCGGATGAGAGCCTTCGCGTCGATGTCTGTCGCTTGAATGGCTTCGGCAATTGTCGAACTAGATTCCACGCGGACGCCGATGGAGAGAATATTATGGCAGAGCCGGCTGTTTTTGGAAATGAGTCCTTAAATGCTATTAGTGACATCGAGCAGCCGCCGCGACTAGTTGGTGAGGGCAGTACTGAGTCTTCCAGTCTCAGCCGGAGTTCAGAGGCGCTACTGGCAGGCGTGCAGTCGTCCAGTCCAGTCGACAGTCCAAGTTCGGAGGAGCGACCGCTTCAAGGAGCGGATTCGGACAGTCTCAACTCGAATCTGGCGGGACTACTGGCCGACGCGGTTGTTGTTGATAATAACAGGAGTGTAGACGAAAATGGCGATATTACGCTGGTGACACTTAGTAGACTGCCGGAGCTGCCGCGATTGGTACCCGAAAATGACGCAGAAGCAGGCGGCGATGGTCCTCACAATAATTCGATAAGCCAGATACAAATCTCGTTAGGAGATCGAGGATATCAAGCGTATCGAGATAGGAATCGCAATAGTAGGCTGGATTATGATGATGATGATGGCGATGCCGACGACGATGATGATGAAGTCGGCGATAATGAGGTCGACGATCCCATCGGCGGCAATGACGACAGCGATGGCAACAACGGCGGTGGTAATAATAATGAAGATTATGAAGAGAATGACAGCGAGAATGAGAATGACTCTGATGACGAGGAATAAATGTTGCCAACGAATGAATGCGGGGTTGCCAGAGTTGAAATTGGAAAGAAAATTCAAACTTAAAATGCCCTACTTTTTGTCAAACTTATGAATGTAGATTTGTCAATGTCAAGTTCTATGTATTTTGTCAAGTTTTTCCTGGATCTTAAATAAAATTTAAACGACATTGAAACGACGACCATGCGTCATGAGTCTTTTCGCTTAACAACTAACGTTGAAGCCAGCCGTACATGATTGAAGACCGTGTTAGAGATTATAAAATTTATTTTCACTGATTTTCAAGTTTTCAAAAATTTTTAAATTCATAAATTGTAAGAAATCGTAAATTAGTGATTTCTTGTTAAAAACTTTCGTTAAACTGAATGTGTTCATGATAAACGTCAAAGTCTGACAAACCAAAAATGTTTTCCTAAAAAATGAGCTCCTAAAACTGTTTTCTGGGTAAATACACCCGTGCGTATATATAAAATCGAAAACTGATAGCATTAAAAAAAAATGAACTAAAATTACAAAAAAAGAAAGATCTCTCAATAACTTTGAATAGAAGCTCCTGTAAAAAAATTTACCATATTTTTTCTATAAGAACTCAATTATCATTACAGCAATAATTGGCTTCAAAATGACATTCATTATACAATATTTAAAGTGTCCCGGATTCGGTGAAGTTACAGAAATTTTGCTTGTCACTCAGAAGGTTCGTTGGTTTTGTTGTTTTATTGGTTTTTTTTTTGGTTTTTCTCACCGTAAGCCTTTGACAGGCCAGGTCCACTTTTTTCTAAACCCTTTTTGTGTTTGGGTTTTTTTTGGTGTTTGCTTTTTTTTTGCATGAAGCTGATTATATTCAATTTTTAAAATTTAATCACGCTAAACTGCGCTTAACGGCACGGCAGAGGGTTAGACACGATCCTCTTTGCACTTCTACCCTTGCTCTAACGCCCAAACACGCCCAGTTAGTTATTGTTAGTGTTGTTGTTGTTGTTTTATACTTTTCTTCAAATTCGTACATTTCTGCTTGCATTGCGGTTGCTCATTTTGCAAGTCGCGTGCGACTTTTATACGCATGCTGTATGGGATCATCCCTGGACCGAAATATAGAGAAATTTAGGTTTTTATAGCTGTTGTTGTTGTTGTTACTTTTCTGGTCTTCTGCTCTTATTTTTGTTGCTCTTGTCGTTCTCACTGTTTTTGGCAGTGAGCATTTACAAAATGCAAATGCAACAGCAACATGCTCGAATCGTTAGCCATTGGCTAAAGTGCGATGGCAATACAATACTATCGTAATAAAAACAACAACAATAACCAAAGCAACCTAAAGTGCGTTCGTTGACTTTGTTTTCGATAAATATTTGCATACGTAATTAACATGCGGCAGGAGCGTAAGCAGCAGCAGCAGCAACAACAACCACCACGCCGATATCCTTGAAAGGGACTATTTAGAGATATTGCATAAGTACCATGTAAGGAGAATGTCATCCTTTTTATGGCACCTTTTTTTTCACCAGAAAAAACTATGCGTTTGTGTGTGTGTGTGTGTGTTCGCTGATGCGCTACAAATAATAAATAAACAAAAAGAAGGCTGACAAAACAGTGAGAGCGAAAAAAAGCAAAACAAACAACAACAACAACAAAAAAAACAACAACAAAAACAACAACAATAACCATAAAAAAACGCATTTATAATGTTTTGATTTCATTTATGGTAAGTTGGCAACCATAAATCAAGATAGCGTGTGTTTCCTGTCTAACCGTCGAACCGTCTAGCCCGAATAACCTCGACGCCCTTCAATTTTAAAGTGCGTATGTAAATCCTTTATAAGCATCAAGTAAGTGTGTGAGTGTGTGTGTGTGTGTGTATCAGTGTGTTCACGTTTCAAAAGAGTATTCGGGAAAAGTGAGTGCTAAGCTGACTTCGCGCCGGCGCTTAGTAGATCGGCTTTAATAGTGTTGCAGTTGTTGTTGTTGTTGTTGTTCCTTTTCATATCCACAGTTTTTGTTGTTGTTGATTATGCAAATTAGTTACTTACGGAGAGGCTTTTCATTCAGTCCTTCATTCAGTGATTTGTAATTGAATACGCGCGAGAGTCTGCGCCTCAAAGGATTCTTTTGTTAGATTTTATTCCTGATTGTGTGTTTGTTTGTTTGTTTGTTTGTTTGTTTGATTTAGATATTAGTTGAGTTTGCAAAAATGTGCAAATTAGCATGTGCAAACAGCAAAGGTGCTAACAGAGCATATACAAGATACCATTTTGCCTTTCTTCGCTTTACAAGAGTGCCAATTTCTCGCTCAATTCGATGATGATCCTTTCGATCCTTCGGAAATTTGCATATTTTTTGGCAGTTAATGTAAATGAATGGGTTTGTGTGTGTATGTGTGTGAAAAGTACTGTAGTAATTTATTAATTATGCTAATATTAGTAAAAGAAATATTACAATAAATATTCCTTTGGATTCATAACAAATCAATTAATACAATACATAAGAAAAGAGAGAGAGAGAGAGAGAGAGAGAGAACAAGAGAAAGGTAATAAATATTAAACAGAACTGCACACTTTAAGCCATCCTTATAGTTGTTCATGTTGTTCGAAGAAATCCTTAACGAATCATGCATGATATTCATGGTTCATCAGCTTACATGAATCTTACTCTGTTATTTTCATACATATCGAAGCAGAAAATTATGAGTAAAAACAAAAAAAAAATTACTAAAAAAGAGCGCCTGATTAGAAGAGAGACACTAATTAAAAGAGTCAATGGATGATGGTACAATTGTATTTCTCTGAGTCAAAATTTTAATAAAAGAAATGTTCGTAGCGTTTTTCGTGCGTTTTTTAAGATTTTATTGTCTTGGTTTTTCATACTTCCATTTTGAAGACGCCTGAAGCGTCCAAATCGCGTTTAATTCTAATTAAAAAATAATAATTATTAATAATAATAATAAATAATAATAATAATAAAAATATTCATTAATTTTTGCGGCAATGATAATGAGTTTCAGAACGAATGGTCATGAATATTATGTTTGAGTCCGTTCTTTCTCCAAAACTTGTGCTTTCTGAGCTGCAAATTTATCGCGATCTGTGTTTAATGGATGAGCCTACCTTGGTTCTGCCTTGATATCGTTGTCTTCTGCTCTTTTCTTTCTGTTGGTTTGTCGAGCTTCTTGCGTAGAATTTTTGCGGTATGAATTGTGCTAATAGTAAGCTAAATACTATTACTAAATAGTATTCTGGTGCCCAGTTTTTCCCGGAACGGACGATATCTTGATGGTATAAATACCGTATATACTTGCCATAAATTTCTTTTGATGTTTTTTTCGCCTGCAAAACGTACCAAATTTTTGCCGCAACTTCTCGGACAATCCAATAATTTAAAGGTTTCTGACACCTCAGTCCTCTCCGCCTGTTAGGTTTTCTCTTCTTGTGTCGATTAAATTCAATGTTTAATGACATTGATGATTAGGAAAATCGACTTAATGTTAGGATTTGACATTTGAAGACTCAAATGTGTCTTTGCTTTCTATTGTATGTCAATGTCAACAGCGTGGTCACTGAATTTTTGAAAGATCATAAAATACTTGATTTGTTGCTGACGTCTACGAGTGTGCGCCTAATCCCAAACGAATGAAAATCGATTCAAATGAATAAACCATACTTTTGCGATCTTGTAAATGAGGTGTAACTAATTTGAGGATGACAATGTAACAGCAGACAAATTTTTTTCCAGCCTTTGTAAACGAAGAGCAGCCAGCCGGTAACTGTCGAAGCACTAATAAACTAAGCATCAGGGCCGAGAACCATCAGCAGAATTCTTTTGCTAAATCTGTCTCATCACTTCAGAAGAATTTTCCATGAACGTACGAGTATGTACGTCCCAGAGTCATACATAGCTAACTGCCTGACAAGCGTGTCAATGCGTCAACAAAGGAGGTCATCTACGAGCACAACAAACCCACAGAAACCAAATCAAAACACTCTAAAATAACCATTAAGAATGCTTTGTCGATTATTTTGTGAGTGTACGTATCACGCCAGTAACCACTAACTGCACACGCTTGGCTGCGCAGGCGCCCCGCAATCGCAAAAATGCCGAGCCACGGTCTAAGCCTCGAAACGATCAACCTCTTGACACATAACACGCACGAGTACATCAAAGAAAAACGTTGCTAATCGATTTGTCCAGATTTTCGACAACAGAAAAAAAACGCAAAAGGACAGAACAGGACCGTACCGTACGCATTTGAGGATGTGTGCTGGCCCACCAATATATGTATAAGGGAAAGGTAAAAAAAATACCGAAATGTAGGATATGTGTTAATACTTTCAAATTTGATGCCCAACACTTTCTTGTGCAAATACATATGTGTTTGTTAGGTTTTATATCTACTAGAGGTCTGCATGAGACGGCTCGAATGATTCGAAGCTGACATAACAACATTTTGCGTTGATGCAGTGCTTCCATTTGATTTTGAATCAAGCCGTGACTATCGGAAGCATATATAGCAATCTTTTTAGCAGCGCTTTCAAAAGTTACGGTTTGATTTTAAAGCAATGGAAGCATTTCAGACAACCCCTGAAACTTTCAAGACGTCTTGAACAAGCCTTCGAGACGTCTCATGCAGCTCTCTAATATCTACTCAGAAAATTTAAATACAATTTTGAATAAAAACGTTTTATAAACTGAAAATAAATACGTATACAAACAGTTTTAAAGCACTGCATCTTCGCCGTTCAAAAGCAACTGCAGTCGACTATTTTATTGAAAGCATAATATTACGTAGTTGATACTCGAACCTGCCATGTATGATAATTGTGCTCTTTATTATGAAAGTTTCATCCAGGTTTCATCGTTTCCAGGTAGGTACATATTTTGAAATTGTCGCTTTGACAATTTGACAAGTTTTTTGCACTATATCTCAAAACATCATATTTACTTCCAAAATAGGACTTTTATGATTGTGAAATTTTTTTATATGCGTTCGCTTTTAACTGATTGAGTATTTATTACATTTCCTCGGGCATGAAAAAGTTGTCTCTGAACGCATACTCTTCTAAAATAGGTTTTCCATCGTGACAATTAGATGGCACAATGAATTACAATCTTTGCAGCACTGTAGCTGTCTCTTTCTGTGTAGAGATTTCTGTTTCCGTTTTCAAAACGATTGTAAATCAGCACCATCTATACGTTAGTGTGAGCTGGAGACTAATGCGTTTATTCGGTATACACAAAAGAGCACAATCTGTTACAATCTGCTTGGTTATTTTCCAAACTAACTGTTGTTTACCAGAAAAAACCCGAAAATAACAAAGCAGAATTGTGAAGATTGTGATGCTTTGTGCTTACATCATAAGCGTGTAAACCTCGAGAGCGATGTTAAATACCTAGAAGCCACACAGCAAGGTATCCTAATTCCGAAGTGAACCATCTATGAAATACAAATTTAAATGGGAAATTTTATACCTCTTGTTCACCGATGCTCAAAATTTTAATTTCACATATTTTTGCAAGGTAAATATACTTTGTATATAATATATATTCGAGTATTATTTTCCACAAAAATAGTTTTTTAGTATTTAACTTTTGTTTCGATCCCAAGCGGTTCTACCAGTTGGCAAATTTAAAAAGTGGAATAAAACAAAAATAACGGCAGAAAAATTTTTATTGCAAACGCGTAAAGTTCGTTAGGTATTAAAAAAATTTTGTATTAAATCGCATTAAGTACTAAATAGTTCTTTCTGTCAACTCTGGAAAAAGTTTGACGTGCACTAGAATGTATTTGATTCTGCATTTAACTATTGGCTGATTTATTTTTTTATAATCTTTATAAAATTATTGTTAAAATCCAACATAATTATTGTTGCAAAAGTGATTGCCGGTTTTTTCAACTCATACATTTTATGTGCTTAGTTTAAGAATATTTTGCACCGTTTTTCTTCTGATTTGGAGCAGATTCCGCCTTGAGAAATGTCGGCTCTGAAGCTTCTGAGTGCTTTCGGTCAATTGTCCAGAAGATCAGTTTTCTGGAACACTTATAATCCAGGTGAGTTGGGCATGGAGCACAGGGGCCACAAAATCGCCGAAATTGTTCTTGCAAAAGTCGAATCCATTCGGAAGAATTGATTTGTGAAAATATTTGCGGCGTTTGCGGTTGGACTTTGTACTCTACTCAATCATTGTTTTTGCTGCAGTTTGCAAAAAAAATATACAGACAACCGTCTCTAATCGTCTATCTAACAAATCTTCGCCTCAATCACTAAAGCTTTCAACCAGAATATTCGCTCAATGTCAGCCGCTGCCGCCGCCGCTGCCAGCAAAAAATCCTTATCCACCAAAGTTGTGGATGATGTCCTTGTCATCACTATAGACGCGCCAGGAGCGAAGGTTAATTCTCTGGGTGCGGATATAAGTGCAGAGTTCGAAGGTGTCCTTCGCGAACTGGAAAGCAATTCTAAGGTCAAATCAGCAGTATTGATCTCGGGCAAACCTGGCTGTTTTATAGCTGGTGCCGACATTGGAATGCTGGAGAAGTGTCAGAGCTCAGAGGAAGCTACAGGAATCTCTGAGGGAGGACAACTGATGTTCGACCGCATAGAATTTAGCTCGAAACCCATTGTGGCCGCCATTAGCGGGGTATGTCTGGGCGGAGGACTGGAGTTGGCATTGGCCTGCCACTACCGCATTGCTACCAAGGACAGGAAGACCAAGTTAGGTTTGCCGGAGGTTATGTTGGGCTTGCTGCCAGGAGGAGGAGGCACCGTTCGGTTGCCGAAACTAACTTCGCTGCCGACAGCGCTCGACTTAGAGCTAACCGGCAAGCAAGTGAAGGCCGATCGCGCTAAGAAACTAGGAATCGTCGATTTGGTGGTGGAGCCCTTGGGGCCCGGCTTGGCGCCAGCAGACTTAAATACCAGGGAACATTTGGAAAAGGTCGCTATTCAAGTAGCTAACGATATTGCGAACGGAAAGCTTAAAGTAAGTGAGATTAAGCAAAGCCAGTTTTAGTAAATGTGAATGTGATTGCTTCTCCATCAGGTCAATCGTGAGAAGAAAGGCCTTATCGGCTCAGTAATGTCCATAGCTATGAGTTTCGAATTTGTAAAGAACAAAATATTCAACACAGCCAGACAGCAAGTGATGAAGATGTCGGGTGGACTTTATCCAGCGCCACTAAAAGTAAACGTCTTTTGGCATTCATACTTACTCAGTTCAGATAGTTTTTATTGTTAAAAGTACGTACTTCATTTAGATTATTGAAGTCATACGTACCGGTGTCGATAAGGGCCCCAGTCATGGCTACGAGGCCGAGCGAAAAGCATTTGGAGAGCTCTCCAGGACACCAGAATCCAAGGGCTTGATATCGCTGTTCCGCGGTCAAACCGAGTGCAAGAAGAATCGGTTTGGTGCACCGCAGCATGCCGTTAAAACGGTGGGTGTTCTCGGTGCTGGTCTAATGGGCGCAGGCATTGTGCAGGTGTCTGTAGATAAAGGCTATAAAGTAATAATGAAAGATGCCAACGAACGGGGCTTAAGTCGTGGTATTGGTCAGGTGCAAAAGGGCCTCGAAACCGCAGTGAATCGGAAACGCATCACCGGCTTGGAGCGCGATCAAATCTTGTCAAACTTTATTCCCACCCTTAAGTATGACGATTTTAAAACGGCCGACATAGTGATCGAGGCGGTCTTCGAAGATGTCAATGTGAAGCACAAAGTCATCAAAGAACTGGAAGCGGTGGTACCTGAACACTGCATCATTGCAACCAACACTAGCGCAATTCCGATAACCAAAATAGCTGCAGGCAGTTCGCGTCCAGACAAGGTCATCGGTATGCACTACTTCTCGCCTGTGGATAAAATGCAGTTAATCGAAATCATCACGCATCCTGGCACTTCAAAGGACACGACAGCAGCCGCGGTCGCTGTCGGCCTCAAACAAGGCAAAATTGTTATTACTGTGGGCGACGGCCCTGGTTTCTATACAACACGCATTCTGTCCAACATGCTCTCGGAGGCTGTCAGGTGGGTTGCCGATAAGTGGCGTGGCGTATTCGCGCAGTGATTGAAACGAAGAATCTTTCCTTTCTCTTATTTCACGCTAAGACTTCTGCAAGAAGGTGTCGATCCGCAGGATTTGGAGAAGATGACAAAGACCTTTGGATTTCCTGTAGGAGCAGCAACACTTGTCGATGAAGTTGGCATCGATGTAGGCGCCCACATTGCGGTTTATCTAGCCAAGGTGAAGTGCAAGAAGAGAATGAAATCGAAATTGCATTCTCCAAACATGTTCGTTTATTGCAGGCATTTGGCGACCGCTTCAGTGGCGGCAATTTGTCAGTGATGCAAGACCTTGTTCGTGCTGGATATTTGGGCCGAAAATCGGGCAAAGGAATCTTTCTGTATGCTGGCAAAACCAAAGGCAGTCGCCCCGTTAATCAAGACGTCGTCTCCATTATTAAGCAGCGTTACAGTCTCGAACCGAAAGGAGCCAACAGTGTGGAAGACATGACGTTGCGTATGGTGTCGCGTTTCGTCAACGAGGCGGTGCTTTGTTTGGAGGAAAAGATTCTGGATAGTCCGCTCGAAGGCGATGTTGGCGCCGTGTTCGGTCTCGGTTTTCCGCCTTTTACCGGCGGGCCGTTCCGTTGGGTGGATCAATATTCGGCCTCGAAGCTGGTTAGTAAAATGCAGTCCTTTGCTGATTTGTATGGCGCGCCATTCCAACCGGCGCAAACGCTGCTCGACATGGCTAAGGATTCTTCCAAGAAATTCTATCCAAAGACTGTTTCTTAGACAATTCGCTGAAGAGCAGCCTTCAGTGCCTTAATTCATGCTGTACTACTGCCTGAGCAAGAAATCGCATGTCGCACTTCTATTCCACGCCCAGCGGTATTCTCTAAGTGCGCTTTACTTATGTCCACCATAGTGACCATTTCGCTTTAAGTTAAAAAGTTATGAACAATTATTGAATCCTTATATATTTTCTACCACACTCATTAAGAATAAAACAGCAATTTGCTAACATCAAGATTTAGAAAAAGGAACGCGAAATCATTGCAGTTTTGCGTCTGGCTTAAAACTAACACTAACATCGATTGATTGTTTTAAAAACTAAGCTTCCTTTCTTGATCTACTGCATGCGCGCCCGCCCGCTCGCTGACTCCTGGTGCGGGCGCATGCTCACTTTCGCCATTCGCGTGACGAATTTCTACGCACCGGTCGACTGGCCGAGCCGGCACACGCGGCAGAAACGCCATTGCGTGCCTCCGCCGGAAAGCGCTCGATCACATCGTCGATCAGTTCCAGGATTCCGATTTTGAATTTGCGCTTCTGTTGCGGCGTCAGCGCCGCAATGTCCGGCAAAATACTGCGGAAGAACTCCATGTCTGAGTTCTCGGCGCTGTACATTTGGTGCAGTCTGTGCTGTGATGGCGGCAGCACGCCGTCCAGAGGTTCTGTCTTGATGCGTTTCGCTTCGTGCAACACATCGCCGTGTCCCGATGGATGTTGTTGCGATTGCTGTAAGCCATGATGATGTTGATGGTGGTGGTGGCTGCTGCTATTGCCCTGCGGCACACCGTTTATGAAACTGATCTCCGCTCCGTTATCGTCACAACGTAACTCTGCTAACTGGACATCCGGTATAAAGTTTTGCAAAGTGTTGGCGCTTGCAGTGTCGCTGAGGGGCGAGCCTGAGCGATGGTGATGCTGCTGCTGCTGCTGCTGATACTGCTGCTGCTGCTGGTTCATGTGCTGCTGCACAGTGGCTGCAACGGCCGGGTCGAAAGCATCGATCGTTTCCTCATCGTCGTTGTCGGTCAGGGAGGTCTTCATCTCCAGGTGCTCGCCGTTGAAGTGGAGCTGCGGCGCCAGCAACTGAATGCTGCTGGTGTTGTGTGGCTGATTTCCGTGGAACAACGAGATCAGAGTTTTGCTGTCGAGCGAATTGCGTGTGGACTTCAGGAACGGCAGCAGGAAAGCCATGTGTTCGGTCAGGTAGTAAGGTTTGTGCTGTGGATCGGAGCCACTCTGTTGCTTGATGTAGCGTGAAAGGCACGCTCTTAGATTGCGCCATCGTTCCTTGCAGTGAATGACTAGAAATAAGAGATAAGACATAAAGCATTACGTGATGAATGGAGATGGATTTGGAAATGGAAGTACAGTACGTCTGTGTTTAAAACGTTTTTTATATCTCACAATTATTGTGCGAGAGATCGTTCACGACAGGAGTCCTGAGATAGACGGCCGTGATTTTAAGAAGCTCTCAGTTCCTCAGGAAAGTGTTTATTGCCAATATAAAATTGTTCCTAATATAAAATTGTTGTTCTTTTCAATGTTAAAGTGTTTGTTTTTAATTTGAAAGTGTTTGTTGCCAATGTGAAATTGTTTATTTCCAATATGAAAGTGTTTGTTACCAAATTGTAAATGTTTGTTCCCAATTTAAAACTGTTTATTCCCAATTTGAAAGTGTTTATTCCCAATTTAAAGTGTTATTGCCAATTTGAAGTTGTTTGTTCCCAATCTGAAAGTGTTTATTTCCAATTTGAAATTGTTTATTCACAATTTAAAAGTGTTTATTCCCAATTTAAAAGTGTTTATTCCAAAATTGAAAGTGTTTGTTCCCAATTTTAAAGTGTTTGTTACCAATTTAAAAGTGTTTGTTCCCAATGTGAAATTGTTTATTCCCAATATGAAAGTGTTTATTCCAAATTTGAAAGTGTTTGTTCCCAATCTGAAAGTGTTTATTCCCAATTGAAAGTGTTATTGCCAATTTGAAGTTGTTTGTTCCCAATCTGAAAGTGTTTATTCCCAATTGAAAGTGTTTATTCCTAATTTCAAAGGTTGAAAAGGTGGATATAGTCTGCCTATTCGCTTCGAGATCTCGATAAAAACGAGAATTTTAGAGAATTGTATCAAAACAATTCGATCTCGATTTCGATCTCACTGCCCTTTGGCGTCTAAAACACCGAGAAGCAGAATATTTATTTAGTGCTCTTCGGATTCGCAATAATAATAGATAGATTGTGTCTGCTGATCAACAGGTTAATATCGTATATGTACCTACATATTTCTGGTCTGACCAAAATATGTACACGTAACGAGATGAAACCGGTAGGATTCGTGAACCCAATTCATGCTTGCGCCGTTATTAACAAAAGAATCTCCTCACCCCTTCTCACTCTATCTTTCTCTCTTTCTCTATCTATCGGTCTTCGTTTGACTGGTCCGAATGAACCGGACTCCTTCCGTACGTAATTGTCAGTTTTGCATTTGTTTACATAATTTTTTATATCTATGTATCTTTTATACACATATACGTTATAGTCAAGGCCAAGTATACAAGTATAGGCCAAGATACAAGTAGCTACATAAGTCTACATAGAACGAGTGTAAACAAATTACTGGCGTCCCTTAACATCTCTTTTTGTCTTGACATCTCTTTTGGGCCTTGAGATTTTACTCACAGTCTTTGATTCTACCCTTCTTTCTCCTCTCTTTCTCTCTGTCCTTCTCGCTCTATTTCTCTCAATCTATCTTCAGTTATCAGTAGTTCAGTCCAGCCCTGCGATCGATCAAGCCTTTCTCAAAAACAACAACAACGAAGTAAGTCGTTTTCTTAGAGAGTCGCACTCGATGACTTTTTGCTGTCGATTCGTGCTTTTCTCTGATAACAGAGCAAAGCTTCTCAATCGTCAGTCGACGTTTGTGTTTTTTTTTCTGTATTAAAACCAAATAACATTCGTTGAATGTGTTGGAGAATGGAGCGTTTGCGAGGTAGAGGGCGGTACGGTGCGCCCTGAAGGAATGTCGCTGCTCTTGGTATTCCGAGCTTTCGGTCGGAGTGTAGGCGAATATTACTCGCGTCAATATTTGCAGCAACAACAATGCTACAAAGTAACTGTTTTGTTATTAATAAGTGTGTGTTGTTTTGACTTGGTTGGTTGCTTGGCTTATGTTCCACTCGCCATTGTTGTTGTTGTTGTCGTTGTTGTTGATGTTATAAACATTTTTTAATAAGAATTTAACGATTCTGAACATTTCTCTTTACTGTTTGGTGGCGGTTCGTTGTTTGCTTTGTATACTTTTAAGGTTTTTATCTTGCTATTTTCAAAGTCACACGAAGTTCACGGTCTGGTCGACTTGTTGGTAGTTGTTGTTGTTGTTGTTCCTGCCGTCGCAAATTTTTGTCAAGAGTAAAATCAAACTTTGTTCTTTTAAGTAGGTTTGTTCTTCAGAATGGAGCCATGATTCTCTTTTATCGTTGATTGCACTTTAGTACTTGAACGAAATGCTCCGGCTCTCACTTACCGCTCTCTCGAGTCTCTTGCGAGATTAGCGCCCACGCCTTCTCTTGGTTGTCACGGTTACGATACTCCGGCAGCTTCTTGTCGTACAAACACTTGTGCGTCCGCACCAGGTTCACGAAGCGTATGTTGAAATCCTCGTCGGACTGCATGACGCGTGTTGTGGGCTGTTGTTGTGTTATCGGCGGCTGCTGCTGCTGGTGCTGACGTGGCTGCACCTGATGCGTTGTGGCAGATGTCGTCGGTGCAATTGCTGCAGCTTGAAAACCGTTGCTGATGCTGATTCCGCCCGGCGCAGCGGAAGTGTTGGCGGCGGTGGTGGTGGTGTTGCTGCTGCTGCTGCTGCTGGTAGCGCTAGTGGCGGCGGTGGCGGCTGCATTGGAAGCGGATGTTGTCATCTTTTTGTGCATAGAATGCGGATGTTACACTGACGGCGGGCGACTGATTGCGAATGCAGGTGTGTGTGTGTGTGCGTGTGTGCAAAGTTGTACGCGTTGCAAAGAATATCGCCAATACCAGCATGGAAAAAGAAAAACAAAAATATACGCTTATTAAACCAATATTCTTAAGCGGTAGGTGTGTGTGTGTGTGTCTGTACACATTCTTGCGACTTTATATTAATAAAAACAGAAACTACAAAAATATTAAATAACAGGAACAACAACAACAACAACAACAACAACAACATTGACGGCTCATGTTTTTCATGCCAAAGCAACCGCAGCTCGGACAGCGGCAGCAGCAGCAGCAACATCAACGTCTCCTGTTGTCGAAGAAGTTGGAAATACATTTTCGAAAGCAACAACAACAATGACTGAAATACACCAAAAACCAACAACAGCAACAACAACAACAACAACAACACCATTCCCAATAACAGAATAAACAATAAAAAAGAACCACCAACAACAGTCCCACTAACAGAATATAAACAATAAAACAGAAACAACAACAACAACAACAACAACCAACACACCACCACCGCCTTCAATGAAGCTTTGGTGCTTTATTTTTCGACGGACTATCGGTCGGTCGGTCGGTGGGCCTTCCACCCGCCGCCTTCCACGGCAACCCTACCGTCACCAACACGCTCTTCACAGCAGCTGCTCTTCGTTCGCCTCACTCTTCTTCACCCACAAACTGTAGCTATCTCTCTCTCCTTCCGACGCTAAAGGCTCCCTCCAACCATCCTCTCACGATTCCTCACACGCTCACACACTCTCTCTCTCTTTCTCTCTTTTTCTCGAATTCACTCTCTCTAACACCGAAAACACAACAACACGTTGTTTGTTTTGTTCGCTCAGCAGTATGTATCGCAGCGCAGCAGCGTCGATCCGGGGCAGAGGCAGAGGTTCTTATATTGTTACTGCTTCGTTGTTGTTGTTGTTGTTGTTATTGTTGTGGTTGGTTTTGTTGCTATTTTTGTGATTGCCGTTGTCGTTGTCGTTGTCGTTGTTGTTCTTATTCTTCTTGCTCTTCTTCTCCTTCTTCTTCTTCCTTTCATTATTATTATTATTATTATTGTTGTTATTGTTTTTGCTGTGATTTCTGCCGTCGTCGTTGTTTTTTGTTACGGACGCTGTTATTTGCCAGCGCTGTTGTTATTGTTGTTGTTGTTGTTGTTGCTTTTGTTGCTGTAGTAGCTTGGCTTAGTAGCGGCAGCAGCGGTAGTAGTAGTAGTAGTTGTTGTTGTTGTTGTTGTTGTTGTTTGATTTTATTGTTATTGCAGTCATTGTTGTTGGTTTTATTGTTACTATCTCTGGCATGTTTTTTGTTGCATGTATATATGCATATTTGTATGTGTATACGTCTCTCTGTCTGGCTGTCTGTTTATATATACTTGCCTTTTATTGTTAGTACGACTAATGCCCGCTGCCTCCTCCTGCTCGCTGGCTTCTACTGCTGCTGCTGCTGCTGCAGTTATCAAAGTCGTTATAGCAGTTGTTGTTTTTATTATTATTAATATTATTGTTAATGTTGTTTTGCAAAGCGCGCGCAAATATTTAGAACCAACCAAAGACTGACTGACGCACGGACGCCTCTTGTCTCTCGTCACTCGACGCTCTGTCGCACCAGAGCAACGTAGTTGTTGGTTTCTCTGCTTCTGCTTCTGCTTCTGCTTCGTGTTGTAGGTGCTGACGAAAGCTCAACCAACTCGCAAATGACAAGCAACTCTCGTTCTTTGTTGCTTTCGACTCGATTGTGGCTCGTTTTGTTCGTTGCTTCGTTCGTTCGTTCGTTCGTTTCGTGGTTCATTCGTTCGTTCGTTGGTTCGTTTGCTCAGCTCAGCAACGTCGTTTATATTCTTCGTTGTTTGTGCTGCGCAACGTCTGTGTCGTTCTGCCGTTGCGGTTGTTGCTGTTGTTGTTGTTGTTGTTGTTGTTGTTGCTTTATTGTTTTTGTCGCTGTCGTCATTGTCAATAGGTTGGATGAATGGTCGCTTGTTATTTCTTCTGTTGCTGCCGCTGCCTCGGACTCGGCCACTGCCGCTGCCGCTGCTGTTGCTGTTTCGCACTGGGTTGCGCTGCTGGCGCGTTTGTGTCTGTGTGTGTGTGTGTTTTTTTTTTGTGTTCTCCGATATTTTTTATTTTTGTGTTTCGTCCGCTGCTGTCGCCTTCGCCTTTTACAAACATAAAATTAAAGTTGCTGTATCGTTTCGGCGACGATGACGACTAACAAAAACAGCAACAAAGCAACTGATTGACAAAAAAAAATACCCAAAAAAAAAAAAACAACACAAGCTGAAATAACAAATAGCCAACCAATACAATATACACGTACATACATACATACATACATACATACATGCGTGGTTCTGCACGTATACACATATACATACATACACACACATAAGTACTGCATACACACAAGCAAACGCAACAACCACAACATTTCATGATTCTGACTGAACAAGAAGAACTACTAAACTAACAACAGCAACAACAAACAGGCAAGCGACAAACGAAATAGCACCGCACCGCACCGCACCGCACCGCACCACACACAGTCATTTCACTCCAACCAAAGCGCTAACAATATATTTTATTCTCATTTGTATATTTTGAAGTTGTTGCTGTTATTGTTGTTGTTGTTGTTGGAATATCTCTGTCTGTTGGATTGCTATTGTTGCTGTGTATTGCTAAATTTGTTATTGTTGCTGCTGTTTGCAGGTACATACATACATACATAGGTGCGTATGTGTGTATATTGTATGTATGTATGTATATAGAAAGTAATGTATTTTGTTTTAATTTTTTTTTTTTGAAAATCTACTTGCCCAACATTCCTTTTTTTTCTCTAAAATGTATGTACATTTTGTATACTTTTTTCCGTTTAGTTAACATTTTTAACTAGTTTTTTTTTCGAAAATACAGAAAATTTAATGCCTGTTTATTTAACGGTTTCTAACCTGCTGTAGTTGCAAAAAAAAAAAAAACAGTTATCAGAACAACCCTTAAGCTGTTAAACAAACAAACAAATGGCCACCAAAATACTCTAAATAAAACTTAATTAATAACAAAAAAAAAAAATTTAAATAAAAAACTCAAAGGACTATACATACATATAAGACTTTAACAAAAAATGTATGTGTTTAATAGTTTTTCTTTATTAGAAGAAAAACCTTTAAATCTATAAAAAAAATTGATGTAAACTTCTTCTTCTTAAACTTACCGTTTTGTCTGTCGCTGATAATTTTAATATTTTGTGTATAAATTGAACTATTTGAATTTCTAATTTTATGCAATACACATAATATCTATTGTATATATTTTTTTTGCTTTTCTTCACTACGTCGACTACGTGGCGACGAAACGCGTTTGTTGCTTGTAGCAAGCAATCCAACGTCAAACTGACAAATGAACGAATGAACAACGGCATTCGAATAACGCACAACGAACGAAATTTTAACCAAACAACAGACCACACAGCGCCCCATACATGCATACTCGTACATGTACGTATATGTACGTCGTCTGTAAGCAAGCAAGCAGTGGCACATATACACAAGCACGGGCTGTCATACATAATCCTCCCCGCTCTCCCCGGCAAAACAATCAACACCGAATGTTCGATCATGTTCTTCACACATTCAACACAAATTCAACTCAGAATAAACAACAAAGAATGCGCGCGTCGTAAACAAAATACAAGGCAGCAACAGCGAGCGCAGCAGCAGCAACACCGTTCAAAAGACCGTGCGTCCGTCCTTTTGTTCGTTCGTCCGTACAAGAAACAAGCTGGATGAACTCTCTCTCTCTCTCTCTCTCTCTAATGATGAGATTGATTGGAGAGTAAATTGGTAAGAGAGGGAGAGTGAGCGAGTGTGGAAGAGTACGAAAAGCTTTTTATTTCATGTTTTTGAAGTAAAAACAAGCTTTACCAAATTGTTACTTGAACGTTACTGTTCGCTGACATTAGATGTCGCTTTCTGTTAATCCGCCGGAAGTCATGCTCTCAGCCACACGCACGCACGCACGCACACCACCTTCATCTAAACAGCAGTCTCCACATTGCGCACATAATTGTGTATAGCGATGAAAGCCCCGATTTTATGCGGTGATTAGTCTACAAACGACTAATAAAATGTTATTCAAACGTAAAACTTTTTTGGCGAAAAATGCTCTCCGAACTTTGGTACTTTCTGCAACACAAGGCGACATAGTGTTAAGGTTTCATAAAAACAGAGAAAATGAACGGAAAGAAACTCTCACAAACACATTTACGAGCGCCTAAGTACTCGCATAAGCTCGCTGAGTACCTGTTTGTGTATGGATTCACGAAGGAGAGCTTTTTCGAAAAATATGGCCTACATTCACAACGAAATCCTTTCTCTCTCACTATTTGCTAATGTTTTTGGTGTTGTTTTTGTTGTTGTTGCTGCTGTTATTCTTATGCAGAGCAAACAGTTTTCATTCGGAGCTCATCGAGTTTTATACAATTTTTTTGTATGGAAAATGAACGAAAATGTTAAGAAAAAGTTAATATAAGTGAAATACTAAATATAATGAAAGCGAGAGTGAGTGAGTGAGTGAGCAATAGTGTGGTTATTTAGAAGAATTTAAAAAAAAAATACAATATAAAAGAATTTACATACAATATATTTGAAAAGTACTAAAGAAAACCGGAGTCTTGTCTTCACGGAGAATTTCCTCAAAATTTTCCTGATTTATTCATTGATTAAAGAAAATCAATTACTTCAAAGGATGTTAAAAGAATGAAGAAAGATAAGGCTACCTGTGGATAGTGCAGTTAGACAAGGTCCTGAAAAAAAGAATGAGGGCAAAGAAGGATAAGATGGATTGATGTCAAAGAGAAACGGATATTGAAAGCGGACACGAATGCGGACAATACAAAATTTTGGAATGATAGAAAGTTTTTGGGGTTAAAAAAGAGACAGAGAGTGTGTGTTTGTTTGTGTAAGTCAGAGAGCCAATGGAGAGATGGTTTTAAAGAGAGTGTGAGTGCACGAAAAGTTTCTTGGAAGGGAATAGAGCTGAAAACAGGGTTGAACTCGAACTAAATTAAAGAGTAGAACAGAATAAATAGTATATTCTATGATAGTAGTATATTATTGCTTGTGAAGCGAATAGACACGACGACACTTTGTAGGTTAGGGACGACTTAAGGGTTAAAACACAATTGGGTTAAAAGGCCAGCTGAGTTGCTATAATATATGTACGTAGAATGAAAAATCGGCTAGAAGAGAACATGAACAAAAAGAATTCAAGAGTCCAACGATAGTACGGATGTGCATGTGTGCAAAACTAAAATTTAGAGAGCGACTAATTTAATTATTTTAGCATAAAATACAAGTTTCCTTTTATTCTCAAATCGTAGAAAAATCGAAAAAAGCCAGCCCGAAACGGGTGAAGTGTTTTGAAAATTTTCCAAAACGAAAGCACTGAAGCTTTTGCCAAAGAACACGGAACGAAAACATACGAAGCTGTCTAATGAATGTCATGAGAAAAGTGAATTTTCACCTTGCGGACGACGAGAGTCGCGACGTACAAACATATGTAAACAGCACGAAGAAAATCAGTCGAAAGCGAACCATTCAAACGAAACGAACGCGCGCGTAAATTAAATAATAAAACAAAAATCATATAAAATAAAAGAAAGGAAACTAAGAAAATTGTAATATTAAATAAATAATTTGAAAATATCTACCTTGCTCTAGAAAAAAGGCAACATTGCTAGAGTAACGCTAGAGTTTACAAAAAGAAAAAAAACAACAAAGCAAGAGAAGATAAAGTAATAAAAAAAGACACCAAAAACAAAATGTTCTAAAAACAGAACATTCACACATTCATACTAAAAAAATTACTATCTGGTGCACTACAAGATAAAACGTAGAAAATTTTATGAAATTGAAAATGAATAAATTAAATTGTTTTTCTTTAAACATCTTAAAACATTTTCTTTAAACATCTTTAAACATCTTTAAAAAGAAAACATCTAAACAGCAAATAAAAAAAAAACCAACAAATACTAAAAAAGGGCTGTGAAACGGGTTCATAAACGTTAATTTTTGTTTGTTTGTCTGTTTCTCTGTTTTGTTAGCATGCACCACAGCAGCTAGGCCTTCTTTTGTCCGTAAAGCCTCGTTTCAACCAACCTTGATTTTTATCATTTTTATCTTTCGAATTTGATGGTATATATGTATATCCTTCGGCCGATTTATGCCACTGTCTTCAGTCAAAGTACAATATTTCGCCCAGTAAAAATGTGGGCTACATTTGAACTTGCCATAAAAAAACGACGAACAATGTACTACTCGTACTAACATATGTTACATACATATGTTACATACATATGTATGTTAAAGCTAATGAGTTCAGAGAGAGAGAGAGAGAGAGAGGCTCGTAAGTGAGACAGGTCAAAGTAACGAACGAATAATTGTGGATGGAGGTCGCCATGATAAAAAACACAAAAAGTTGCCCTCTTTCGAATGCAATACAAAGGAAATATAATGTATTAATATCTATACAAATGTGTGTGTGTGTGTCCATTTTTGCATACCCAGCCGAAAACCGAGGATTCAAAAAAGGTCTCTTAGAGAGAGCAGATTTTACTCTTTTTAAATGCCTGAACACAGTCATTTCGTTGACGATGAGCGATGAGCGATGAGAGTTGTCAAAGTTCTCGTCAATTTTTGTAAACAAACATGTTTGTGTTCGGTCGATAGCGTATGACAACTATCATCGCTCATCGCTCATCGTCAACGAAATGACTGGGTTCAGGCTATAAACCTTTTTTATTCGTATAGCTTCGCTAAGCTTCAAATGTAGGCACAATTGAAGCGTTCTGTGTATGCAAATTTTAAAGCACTTTATGGACAACCCCCTGGTGGGTGGGTGGGTACTTGTGTGCGTACATACCGGTCTGCATACGCGTATGTGTGTGTTTTTATCTCTGTGTGAACACGTTTGCAAACAGCATTCAATTTATTGTACTAATTTTCTGGGAAGCGTGGTGCTTGTGGGGACTTTTTTAATGGTCTACTTTTACTTTGTTGCATACAATAAAAGTGAAAAAATGGTTATTATGTTGTCTTTCGTTCTACCCAGTAGAAAACTCAAGTCGCGAAAACGAAATTCGTGAAATCGTAAAAACATGTTCTTTATATATGCGAGTATATAATATAAGAAAAATTATGAGGATTTAAATACTATAAAATATTTTATAGCCTAGAGACACTATTATTTTATTTTATATAGAATAATTTATAATATATTTATCGATAATTTATTTTTATAAGAAACATGAAATAATATCGTACAAAAACATCATAATTTCATTTCACTCATCATATTGTGTCATAAAGTTGTGACTTGTGTGTGTTGCTGGCCAGAAACGGGCAATAAACTGAATTATTATTATGTAGTCGCCAGTGACAATAAAACTGGAAAAAGTAACGGCGTTCTAAGCGAAATTTTTGAACAAAAATGGAGACAGGATAATAATGACATTATCCTGAGATCATACTTCAAAGGTCTTCAAAGGTCTTCTTTATGAAGATTGTGTAACAATATTATTTAATTTCTTATTCTTAAAAAATGTTATTATAATTATTTACACTATTTTATTAATTTTATATTTGTAGCTTTATTACTATAATAAACAGGTTATTGAAACTATGAGTATAATACTCATAATACTCATTCTCAATAAGAAGTTAAATAATTTTTTTATTTGTACATTATCTTCGAGTTTAGTTTGTGTTAAACTTTTTGAGAAGCTTTTCCCAATCAATGCAACAAATTTTCTTCTTATCTTTGTCTGTTTTCTTATCTTTGTCTGGTACTTATCCTTACTGTTGTGTTTTGGGCGATATTAGAATCGATATTGAAGAATGAATTTAATCCCAATTTTCAAAAAAAAAACAAATAAATATATCTTACTTATATAACTGTTTTTAAAATAAGCATACATATGTCATATTTTTATTTGTATTTAAATAGGTATACAAATTAATATAGCAACTAATGGCTGTGGCTTCTTTTTGTTGTTTGACATTGCAAAAGCAGCGGCAGTTTTTCTTACTGGGGTTGCATTTTAGTTGAAAATGAAAATTCATTTAAATTCCATTTCATGGTTATTCGATTTTCTTATGATTCATGAATTCTTTTTCAGAAATTCAGAAAGAATGCAAACGTTGCTGTTTTGAAAGAGCAGAGCAATTGTTGTCTTTACCAATGTTATCTTAACCATTCGCTCTGCTCATTAAATTGTTATTGTGTTATTTTTCTTCTTTGTTCATTTCCGTTTTATTAAGAATTTCATTTCGTTTTATTTCATTATGCAAATTGCGTTTTGCTTATTTGCTCTTTTTTGCCATTCGAACTCATTGTGAAATAATATTTTCATTTAAAAATGAATCACTGTGAAATTCTGATTTTCAAGAACGCATTCCTCTCTCACTCTCTGCCAGAGTGATCAGCGGCGGCAGCAGCAGCAGCAGCGGCATCAATAGTGCCCAAGCGGCGCTTTGTTACTTCAGTGTTGCTTTTGCTGGGCTAATCTTCCAACAACAATAACAACTTTGCTGTGTCTCTCAATCTATGGAATGTCGGTGTGTATGTCTGTCTGTCTCTCTTTGGGATGCAATGGTTAGAAATGATTTTCTACGCATCGGTATGTATGTATGTAGGTCAAGTAGAGTTGTTGTTGTTGTGATTTTTATTATTTTCCCCCCTACATTTGTTGTTGTTGTTGTAGTGCTGTAAAACCATTCCGCTACAATGAGTTCACGTGGTCTGGCTGACCCAAAAACCACGTTCTTATATCTAGAGCCGTAAACTCTTGCCCTCACGTCAGTGGAAACGTAAAAAAGATCACAGGAATTATGTGTGACCTTATTATGACCTTACATAATAATCCTTCATATTTCTTTCAATTTTTTAAAATTAATCTTGACTCGCGCTTTAGATTTTTGAGTCTATTGCTTTCTTTTTACGTCTGTTTTTCTCTCTTTGTTTAGTATTTTAACAAACTACTTTTAAGAAGTAATTGAGGAAAAAATACATTTCCAATTGTATTCAAATTCGTTTCATTTTTTCGCATTTTTCGGAAAAAGAAAATCATTTAAAAAAAAAAAACTATCGTAAGAGCCTTTTCCTGGCGTTTTTGCAGCGCGGAAACCGTAGTAGGGTGAAACTGTAGGGGAAGGCAGGGCGGTAGTGCGGAAGTATACCCAACTATACTCAATGAGTTTTGACTTTGTTTTGTTTTTTGCCTTTTTTGCATATTTTTACCTTATATTCATTGAGAATATCCGCTGCCCTGCGTTTTAAGTGCCTGCGATTGGTAATGATTATTTGACCAGGTCGCGCGGTGAGCAGAAAACAGGGTTAGTCATGAGCGAATAATGCTGATGCGGCACCACAGCTGCACAGTGGAAAAGAATTATTTTTGATTCATCAAAAACGGAAGAAAGAAAGGTTTATATGAATATTCTTAGATGATGCGTTTACAAATCGAGGTTAAACATTTGTTTTTTAAAGAATTAATAATTCTCTTTTTTTCAATCAACGAGTGGCTCTTTACCTACACTTTAAGGAAGGTGAGGTTTTTTCTGAGCCATTACTTCTCTACTTCTTCTTTTTTCCATTTCTGGAAAGAGCTTTTGAATTTGAGGTACTCTAACCCACGTTGCGTTGTTGTTTTCTTGAAATATAATTGAAATATAATATGAAATATAATTGATTAATGAATAATAATAATTTATTGCTATCGTATAAAAAAATCACTTGTGTTTATTGAAATCCCAAACAATTATTTTTTACGTTTTTAACAACCGTTGTTTTCAATTTTAATAATTTTTTTCGTTTTCTTTCGTATACATTTTATGGTTTTCTAATGAATATTGCTTTTTAATTTCATTGTTTCTATATTTTATGTGCTTTGTTGTTTTATAAATTATTAATAAAACATAAAAAAATTTTTTAATAACAAAAAATTTAAAAAAAATTAAAAACTTCATTATTATTTTTTATCAAACAAGCTTTCAACATCCCTTTAGAAATTCTTCAGTCTCTTTTAAGCAATAAAAATTCTCTGAAGGAACATTGGAGCCTACTAAAACCCTTCAAATACTCCCGCCTCAATCCCCGCCTTATTAAAGATGCCTCAGAATCAAATCCAATCAATTAGAAATATCCTTAAGGCTCGTTTAAACATACTTAATGCGCTTTCAAACCTCCCGCAGGTTGTTCTAAACCTGACACTATACCTTTTCTTACCTTAGATTTTCTTCTAACAACCTTTACAAAACCCTTAAATATATAGGACGTTTGTGCGCTTGTAACTGCCTGAAAAACAAAAAAATTTTATAGAATTTCAGCATGTGTTTGGCTGTTAGAAATGAGAAAAAAATGTTTACCTCATAATTTTATTATATTCTGATTAAATCATCATTTACTAATCGGAAAATTACATTTCTTTGATACGTCTGATTCTTTGGTAAACGATATGTGAGGAGTTTATAGAAATTTTATAGACAAATAAACCAATAAATTTGAAGAATTACAGCACATTTTGATCATAATAAAAATGCACAAAAAAAATGAGGTTGGAAAAGAGAAAACAAAAAAATTAATAAAGAGGATGGCTACTGAGTACCGCTGAATAATGAAAAGAAACAGCTGATTTGCCCAAGTCTTCAATGAGATAATCTCTCTCTCTCGCTGGTCTCACTGTCACTGTCATGCACAGGAAATGCACTCGCTCTCTTCGCCTGCACTGCCTGCCGGTGGCGCTGTTGTTGGCGCTGTTGTTGGCGCTGAATAGAGCTTGTAGTTTTGCAGTAGTATCATACTGGTGTAGTATGCACTAACACCACGCAAATGGATAAAAGCTTGAGCTATACCAGCACACATGCAACCAACACAGCTGCAGTCAGCAAAGCACCGAGCTAGCGAGCAGTGTGCCGAGGTATTTCGAGCATTCGAGCGATCTTTTCGATTTTCGGTTTCGGGCGCGTATCAGCCGCCGTCGGAGCGATCGTTCGTGTCCGTCAATTGTAGCTGCTTAAATTGCAGAAATAGACTTTTCCAATTTTCCAATATTATCTTTTATTTCTGTTCTATAATTTTTTTTTGTCTTTTTCTTTGCTGTTACTACAAGTCTTCTTCTATTCATCAGCACAGAGCCTCGTCATCGTAAGTTGTCAGCAGCGTGCCTGTCTGCCAGTCGGCCAGTCAGCCAGCCAGCCAGTGGGACATCATCTGCGTGTGTATGGGTGTGTGTGCAAGCGTGTGTGTTTTTCTATCAGGAAGTCATCAGTTTTTGTATGGCACTAAAATGGTTTGAAGGAACGGAATGGTATACCACAGCGACTTTGTGTGATAATTGCAAAAAAAAAATTCTGGTGTTTTTCTGGAATCGGATTTTCATTTTTTCTATCGTTTAATAATTTAAAGTGAACTAAAAAGAAATTGCAAAACGCAAGCATTGATGTTCGCTGTCAAGCTCGCCATCGCGATCGTGAACAAAAAGTGTCTTAAAATAACACCAATTCTTTACAGGCCTTCGTGTTCGGCTATAATAGAAATAACATACAATATATAATAAAAACATTACTGAAATTTTATATGAAAAATGAAAGCAAAGCAAAAATTAAGCCCTTGACTGAAAATTGTGTAAATTGTGGAGTTAAAACAAACGATAAAAAGCGCAGGAAGCTATCAACGCGACTTCTCAGCAATCCAGAGAGGTACCTACATAGGTACTTGACGTGTACCAACCACCGAGTACCTACCGACTACCGACCTACCCATATACGAGTACCCATGAATGCAGTCAGTATCCGTATAAATACGTTGATAATATTGTACTGCTCACGTTGCGAAGCCAGTGAGTGGCGGTGTTAATACTTTATTTATGTGAACCTATAAATAATTTCAATTTCAATTCAGTAGAGAGTGTGTGTGTGTGTGTGTGTGTGTGTGTGTCTGTAGCATGTTTGCGGCTAAAAATATCACGCGAACGCTCAGCGTTGGATTGATTGAGATGAAATGCAGCGTTCAGCAGTAAAAACTATAGCAAAAACGCACTCCTGGCGACCGGGGAGGCGACCAGCTACACATCACGGTGCACGGTGTAGCTGGTCCAGAAAGCTGTACGTGCCATAAAAGCGGCTCCCCCTCGCCCCAAGTCCTCCTGTTCGAACTATCTGCTTGTCCGAGAGCTCGCTTAGACCCGAAAAGGAAGTGCAAGAAGTGAAATGATCACATTTTATAATGTTCCATAAACATACATACATACATAGTTTTGTATGGCCGTGCTCGCTACGTGGACTGAATAGCAAAAAAAAATAAAAAAAAGTAACCGAAAATAAAGAAAAAATGAATGTTTTTTATTTGCAAAATTTGTCACGTGAATTTCTGCATCTTTTGCACTTTCTGTTGCATTCATTCGATTGGATTTTGAAGAATCGGTCAACATTCATTCGGTCAACGTTCGGTGACATAATTTGGCAAGACGTCTGCGTATGCGTGTGAACGTGTGTGTGTATATATAGATATATATGTACATATATGTGCGTTTGGGACCTGTTCTGTTTTATAAAATCTTTTTAATTACACACGTTTGTATGTGCGTAGATACGTCTTCATACTTACTCGTATTAGAGTGAAGCTAATACGAGTACATATTTATTTTACTAAAAAAAAACGGACAAGAAAGATCATGTACCTTCCCTTCTAAAAAAACGTTTAAACATTGCCAATCCAACGGTCCAAAACTTACTGTGACCGTTGGTCCAACATTTTATCCTTTTGAGGCAGTCAATTTTTGTTTACTTTTTGCGATGCGTCCTTCAATTAGTTGCCTTTTAGGCAGGCGATCTATCTCAGTTAATTTTCGAGGTCATTTTCTGGTAATCAGTTTTTCAACCAGTCTTTCAACCAGTCTTCTAAACAGTTCTACAATTATTCATCCGTTCAGTCTTCCAGTGAATTATTACTCCGAAATGACTCATATTTATGTCTACATAGTGAGTCTTACTACGAGTACTTGATTTGTCTTTTTTCAAACTTTCCTTTTGAAGTAAATTTATTTCAATTTTAATTGAAAGATTATCATTTTTTTAAATTCACACTCTTTTTGTACATTATCTTGAGTTGTTATTGGTTTTGGTTGACCAACATGTTTAACATCTTCCGGCGGCTCACGATCCTCTTAAGGATACGCATAAGCCACTCATGAACTTTGCTACGGCATAAACAATTATCATCATTAACTTTTTTCAACAATTCGTGTGTTGGTAGAAAAATACACATACTATTTAAATTTTTATTAAATCACTTTACTTTCAATTAAAATAATATAAGAAGGCCTTAATTGCATATTACAACATAAATATGAATACTTTTGAAGTCTGAAAGGATTTAAATTGTGAGCCCAAAAAAGAATCACTCAGAAAATAATCATCAAAAAAATTTCACAAAAGAGTCCCAAAAAGCTCAGAAAAGAATCATAAAAGGCTCCGAAAAGAATCATAGAAGGCTCAGAAAGGAATCAAAAAGGTTCAGAAAAGAGTCTTAAAAGGCTCAGAAAAGCTTCAGAAAAGAGTCCCAAAAAGCTCAGAAAAGAATCATAAAAGGCTCCGAAAAGAATCATAGAAGGCTCAGAAAGGAATCAAAAAGGTTCAGAAAAGAGTCTTAAAAGGCTCAGAAAAGCTTCAGAAAAGAGTCCCAAAAAGCTCAGAAAAGAATCATAAAAGGCTCCGAAAAGAATCATAGAAGGCTCAGAAAGGAATCAAAAAGGTTCAGAAAAGAGTCTTAAAAGGCTCAGAAAAGCTTCAGAAAAAAGTCTCAAAAAGCTCAGAAAAGCTTCAGAAAAAAGTCTCAAAAAGCTCAGAAAAGAATCATAAAAGGCTCCGAAAGGAATCATAAAAGGCTCAGAAATTCTTATTTTTTATTAAAATTTTAAACTCCCAAAACGCATAATTTTATGAGTATTTTCTGACTCTTATTTAGGACTCTCTTTTCTGCTGGCCGTCTAGGAAGGAAAAAACATTGATTTCTGACTCTTTTATTTGTTCATAAAAAGCATATTTGCTCAGAAATATAAATCTTTTCGGAGTCTGAAAAGACGCATATTGTTTGCTAAGTCTTTCTCGATGTTTGTTAAGTTTTCCGTTAGGGCTAGATACGTTAATGAATACGTTATAATGAAAAAAAACACTGCCAAAACCGTTTTGTATCAAAACCAAACTTCACAAGGGATGACGTATGTATGTAAATTCGTTTCCAAATCCTAAAATTTCCAAATCCTAATTTTTGAATTAATTTTTTGTTCCGTTTTCCGTTTTTTACTTCGGTTTTTTATTTGATCTATCAGTTAAATTTTTGTTAACAGTTCATCTTCTAAACATGTTTGCAGTTTGCCTTTTCGTTAGCCTTTTGACAATTTGTCAAATACTTTTTCGGTCAGCCTTTCAGCGATCTTTCATTCAATTAATTGTGCTTTTAAGTAATTTTTCACCAAGTTTTCGTCTCCGTTTGTATAACGGTCTTTCGGTCTTCATCTTTTAGTCGATTCATTAAACTCAGGCTTTTAAATAGCTCTTAGGCTCTAAACCTTATGTTCAGTTTTTCAATTAATCTAGTCCGATGGACTCCATCTGTTGTCCTTTATATTACTTTTCTGTCTCATTTCGAAAGATTTAAAAATTATAACGTTACGTTACGAGTTCACAAAACAATTAAGCCCAACGAATATATACTGATGTTACAATGTCATTTAAATACGAATATAATTTATCAACGGAGGGTTTTTTTAATTATTATTTTTTTTATAATGTTAAATAAATTTGCTAATATATGTTGAAGAATAAGAAGAATTTGCTTTATCTTTGCAAACTAAAACATTCAATTATACCAAGCCATATTTATTTATTTAATTATTTCTTCTCCTTCAAACACAACAACCAGACGAAAAACAAAAACTTTTCGCATTTTTAACTTATTTAAAAAATATTCTACCTCAAAATGTGTTGCTATTAATAACAAAGCCTAAGATAATTTTTATTTAAAAATGCTTTGTTGTTGTATAGTCTTGTTTTGTATACATATGTTAGAAAAATAATGCATACATACATATTTTACATACATATGTATATGTACAAGTAAATATATATGTATAGTATGTACTCGTATGTACATTTGTTAGTGATGTTGTGAGTTTTTGTTAAAGGAATTGTACATACTGAGATATTGGTCGGGCTTTATTCTATTTAAAATGCATTGTGTAGAATTTTTTAGAAATAAAATGTACATTTTAAAGTCATCCACCATATGCACCAAAAAATCATATCCACAATTTTTTACTTTCGTTATTTTTCAGCAGGTTACTTCTTTGTTGTAGCAATGTTTCCTTTAATTTAGCCCGCAGAATTGTTAGTATACAGAACAAATATCTTATTTTGAGAAGGTTTTTTTTAAATATGAACTAGCGTTGCAAATTTCTTGAGGTCAGATGAGAGCCATATAAGAAAAATTCGGATGAAGGAACTCCACAATTGAATCCACTATTTTAAAATCTTTAAAATAGACAATTTATAGCAGCAACAAAACGAAGACTGTTCAAAATAAAAAATCGTAATTTTCGCATATAATTTTCGAAATTGAAAAATGTGTCCAGTAAAAAATTTGATGAATTTTCTCATTCGAGACTTCCTTTTCGGGGCTTATAACTTTGACTAAAAGGTTATTAAGCCTTCTAATTAGTTTTTTAATGAAGAAGAAAAACAGTTTTGATTTCATATAGAAAGTTTAAGACTCTAAATTAATTTTTCCCATAAAATTTATTCGAACGAAAATGCAACGAAATCGAAACTATTTCCTAAATGCTATTTATCAATTCTTCAAGACTTTTTTCACCACGTCAAACATCGTGTAGAGTCGTCGTCTTCCAACGATTTGTATGAAAAATGTACTTCTCCAAATTCATTTAAAATTCAATCAAAAGAGACGCAGGCACGCATGTACATGATTACTTGTACTTCTATGGATCAAGAAAACGTACACGCGAGTTCAGTGAATTGATTTCAACCGATTTTCGAAAAAGTTTTTTAAAGATCAGAAAAATTCCATCTGATCAACGAAGAAACAAGGAAAGAAAAACATAAAAAAAAAATCCGAAAAAAACAATTAAGTATTTAAAAAAATATGTATATAATTTCTACACAAAAGCGATTGATGAGTATAAAAAAACTGCAATTGTACGAAATGAAATACTGCAAATTAAAATGAAGATGGATGATTTTATTCGTCTTTTTTTTTAGTCGTCTTCGCCATGATTTTTAGTACCATTAGGAATAGTTTTACGATATATCAGGATCTAACATTTAGTACAATTTGGATTCTCTTGCTTTTTATTTTTATTTTTTATTTTATTGGATTTTACTGAATTTTTACACTCACTACAAAGAGTTTATTCGAAACAAAGAAACAAAATTTAATACTCGGTTATTATCGATTCGGTTTATCTATCTATTTTTGAGCGTTCAGGCTCTGACAATATTTACATATCGAATCATAAACACCATAGCAACAACAAAAACAAGGGCACTGGCGTACAAATCAACGGCGGTACACAGCATACACCCACCCACCCACTCACTACAATGACGACGCCGCGGCGTCGTCATCCGTATAGCCCTCGCGTTGCCGCCGTGTAGCCAACAATAACAACACCAACAATTAGATACGCTGCCATTGTTCAGTTCAGTTTTGTACTGTATTGTGTTGTATGATACGTACATACATATATAAATATATTAGCACAAAACAAATCTTATGTCTTTAAATTTAGTTACGACCCCAAGCATTAGCCAAAAATCTCAGAGCACACACACACACACACACACATTGACCAACACTTTCTGCGGGGGATCATACTGGTGATCGGGGATACACGTGCTCGTAACGCACTAAGAGAAATTTATCAAAGAAAATGATCATTTGTTAGATAGTCGGTGAAGTATTTAGCCCTTCCAAATATTGTACGAATATCGAAATCGATACAGTTTTCAAGAGTTTCATTATGTGTTCTTATGACAACAATATAAAAAATGTCTATGATTGTCTCAAAATAAAATTATCAGTGGAGATGTATTATGCGATATAAATGAACTTGTACCGTTTTCGCAAATTAAACTCAACTAAACCCAAATATTAGAAAAACTCGTATAATAGAACTAAATGGCCTGTGCGAATTGACACTAAAATTTAGCATTTATTTTTCTGAATCATTGGAAATGTCGATAAAAAATTGTTGACACTAAATGTCAACATAGTCTAAAATTTAGTATTTGTTCGACCGTATGTACTATATGTATGTACTAGACCTTTATCTAAATCTCCGTACCTAAATCCTAAAACCTTCGTTTATTTCCAAGTGTATGGAAGTGTATGGAAAAACAATGGGCCTCGTTTTTAATATTATATAATCGCACGAGTGCGCTCAATCAAATTTAGCTTTAACTAACTGAACTCTAAGCTCAGAAATTCAGCGCTAAAACTGGGATAACTCAGTTTTTCTAATGCCAATCTACACGCAAAATCTTTATATGTTCTACTGCAATCGTGATTTAAACGGACAAAGGCACTAAAAGACAGGCCTAACGTCTAAATGCGGTAACGTCTAAATACACGTTACGTCTAAATATACATACATATATCGTATACTGAAGCCTGCAGGCTAAAATAAAATCAATTCCAAAGACTATGGATCTGTTTTCGAAATTGCTAAAAATTAGCTCAAATGAAAGAAGTTCTTTAAAGAATGCTAAAATACAACATAAATGTATGTGATTATGTCTGTGATGAAATTTTGGTGCCCATTTTCGGAAAAAATTTAATATGATTTTGTTTTGGTGTTTTTTTTTTTAAAAACTTTTTTTTTTCAAAATGATATTTAGTTGTTTTTACTATGATGCATCATCACGAAACCTCGATCGCTTCGAATTGAATAAAAATTGTTGGTAAAGTGAATTTGAAAATAAAACGAAAACTGTAGGAAAAGGGAGAGATAGAGGAGAGAGCATATTTGAAGGATGAACGACGACTACTTGAATTTAATAAAATCGCAAATTTCGCGTTTAAGTGGAATTTCGTTGCTAATTTTTTATACAAAAGCAACCCATAAAAGCATAACATAAAGCAAATATTTGTAAAAACTACGCAAAGCTGTCGTTGTTGTTGTTTGTTGTTATATAATAAAACATCTTTAACTCAATGATTTTGGTGTGTATTTGCTGAAAAGAAAGAAAATTGTGAGATCTGAAGCAACAGGAAAAGGAGCAGGAGGAAAGGATAAATCTACAAAATAGCAATCCTTCGGCAAAAAAGGATAGAAAATAAGATAAGCGGAAACAAGATCACAAGATGAGGATCTGATCACCGAATTCAATTCGGAAATTTAACGGTTATTTTGACACTATTTATTTTTTAAAAAATACTTTACTTACCGAAGAATCAAAAAAAAAGAAAAAAAAAGATCAAATCAAAACAGAAATCAAAATTTTGATTTAACATAGTGCAATGCAACAGTCACAACAACAACAACAACAACAACAACAACAACAGCAACAACAACAACTACAGCAGCACCAACAACAGCAACAACAACAGCAACGTCTACAACAACAACAACAACAACAACCGCAATATCAATCCGACCAACAAAAGCAATTGCAATCACAACAACAACAACAACAACAACAACAACAACAACAACAACAACAACAACAACAACAGAATGGTACATTAACCGCTGATGCAGCGGGCACATCCTCGTTTGGTACATCCGGCAAACGGTCGCAAATAAACGGTGGCCGCTTCGATTTCGAAGATGGCGGCACCTATTGTGGCGGCTGGGATGAGGGCAAAGCGCACGGACATGGCGTTTGTACGGGACCAAAGCATCAGGGCGCCTATGCCGGTGCCTGGAATTACGGTTTCGAAGTATCTGGTGCATACATTTGGCCAAGGTGAGTAAGTTCGATTGAAATGTCTGTCATTTTGTTCCTGTCAAATTAAGGGTATCTTCAGATTAGGCAGATGCTTATACAATATAACCCAGATCCATAGATAATAATTATATTAGATAACTTCGAATATATGTACATATTTTTAGTGGCCATGCGCAAAATAGTGTGCGCAAGCGATAGCGTTTAACGACTGGAGCTGTCATTTTCTTAGCGATTGAAGAAAATAATGGACGACGGTAGCGGCTAAACATAAATTTGTAATTTCTATTTGTGAAATGAAGAAAAAATTTAAGTATGAGTATGTATAAAAGCCTGAAAAAAGAGCTGAAAATTTTCAACAAAAGTACAATAAAAAAGAACAACAAGAGTTATTTTGGCGTCGTGACTTTTAAATTCAAAATAAATTTAACCGGGCGACGTCATTCGGTAATAAAATCCATTTAAGCCAGGTTTACATTATACAGATTTAGATAAATATTGTGTATTAAACAGCGTATAAGAAATACAATCCAAGAACTTTAAGATTTATCTAAATCCGTTTTATGTAAACACGGCTTTAGACGCATTGTGGTTGGTCGCGTCGCGTCGCTAGAGATTTTAATGTGTTCCAAGTATGGTTCAAGCCATCCATAGTAACAGTTGGTATCGATAACGCTGCTTAGTGATGGTTAAATTTTAGGGCGCTCAGAATAGCGTACACCCATTTCATCATCTCATCAAATACAGAGAGTATGTATAAGATTAGCTTTATAAAATTTCATATAGTTTTTCTGAAGCTTTGTTAGTTATTGAAAAAAAGGAAAACTCTTGATGTAAACAGTTACTGCCAAAACACATTGCGGCAGCGGCAGCTCTCTCCTCTCTCACGCTCTCTCTCTTTAAAATAGAAACTAACTGTTTTTGTATTCTGTAGTTCATTCTCTCGTCTTTAAACAGAGTCTTCTGTCCGTATATTTTTAATACAATTTTTAGGATTTTCAGTTAAGAGTGGCTACATTTTTCGAGAAAAAAGAGCGTGAGCAAAACTGCCGTGATAGAATCTATTTTTCAGGACAGCGGCAGATGCCATAAGCTTCTGTGAGCTGCCGCTGCCGCTGCCATAATGTGCTTGTGCTGTTAATCAGCTTCAAATCGGATCTAACCTCATAGCTTGATACGTCAGACCACACTACGTTACTCCAACATTTGAATTTGGATTTTTTGGAGACATTTCGTTGAGCGTGAGCAATCTTTTTAGTACTTCAGCGAATATTGTAAAGAGCCCAATATATCACTATTTATCGGAATATGAGTATTATATAAACTGTTATAAACTCACAAAAGCTTTTTCTTACTTTCTCACTTTTCTCCATCTTCTTCTTCTCACCGCAGTGGCTCCCACTACGAAGGTCAATGGCAAAATGGTAGGCGCCATGGTCTGGGCGTGGAGCAAATAGGCCGCCAAATATACCGTGGCGAATGGTCAAAAGATGGCCACAAGGGACGGTACGGTGTGCGAGAGAGCACGGTGTCGACAGCAAAGTATGAAGGAACCTGGAATCTCGGCTATCAGGACGGTTACGGTTGCGAAACGTATGCAGACGGTGGTAAGTTTTTATGGGGTTGCCTTTGTAAAGGCGGTGAAATTTCTCGCTGTGGAGCATTGCATTTTATGCTATAGTCTATGGATGGTTTTTTTTTTTTAACTTTTTTAAACAATTACTATAGACAATGAATGCTCTCATCAAAATTATAATTTGCAAAGTGAATATTTCAATTTTATTTTATGAATATACCAAATAGTCTATGCATACGATATAATACATACAATTATGTGTGTATGTGTGTGTGTGTGTACGAGTATGTGCATTTGGTTTTGATGAATAGCACATCGCGTACCTAAATAATGTACCGCTGGTTCGGTCTGTGCATGAGATCACTTTTGCTGTTTTGGCTCATTTTCAAAAGATCAAATAAACGTTCATCTTTGCGCTACATAGAATACTTGTTGTTGTCGTTGTTGTTGTTGTTGGGTTTTGGGCGTAATGCACTTTACTGCGCCTTTCTTCATGTCTTCTTCATGTTACTTCATGTAAAGTATCGCGGTACGAATATAATGATTATTTCTGGTACAATATTATGTTTCTAGTTATGAAATATGATTCTATGATTACTTTTAACTTTAATAAATTGTTGTAATTGTATTAAAATCCATGCCTGCGTGGCCCATAGTACTGATGGCATTATTATATAATGCGCCATGCCCTGGAAGGTTGACTCTTTTCTTATTGCAATGAGTACCGATTGAAATATTGATCGGCAGCACTTTGAGAAGCTGCCTCAGCAAAAATGTTTGTTTGTTCAGCGTTCGTTTTACGCTGGCCTCCTCATTAATCCTTCATCTGCTTTCTCTTGCTGCTGCTGCTGCTGCTGCTGCTGCTGGCGCTTATCTGCCATGCAGGCACCTACCAAGGACAATGGCAGGAGGGCAAGCGCCATGGTTACGGCATGCGCACCTCGGCCCCCTTCGGCCTGGCCTCCCACCATCGGCGCAAAAACATGCACGCCTCCATGAGCTCGCTGCGTAGCAACGAGAACGCCGACCCTGAGAAGAAGGCGCATACGGAGGAGATACGCGGCGGCTTCGTCTTGACGGCGAAGTCGGACAAGGCTCCGGAGCGGCGCAACAGTCTGACGGAGAAATCGAAAAAGGGCTTTTTGTCGGTAGGTGTGGCAGCTTTGTAAACAACCGACGCGTTGCGTCTCACCGTCTGATATCTCACTCAATTTCAAGGGATTGAAGATGCGTAAGCAACGCAGCACCGGCGATCTGGAGAAGCGCGGCACGGTCGCTTCGGGCAGTATACGTTCGACCATGTCGACGACGTCTTGGCTAAGTACGGGCTCGGAACAATCGAATCTGACCGCCAGGTAAGACACAATACGCAGAATGCCGCTTTTTGCAGCTCGAAGAAAGATAGAAACTCTTTTACCGAAATGAAATCAAATCATGACAGGTCGGTGCACACAGAATCCAACGCCAGCTTCAACATGGAGGACGAACAACTGGACGCCAGTGTGGTCGAGACCTACATGGGCGAGTGGAAGAAGGACCGGCGTTGCGGTTACGGCGTGGCTGAACGGAGCGATGGGTTGAAGTAAGTGCGGCGGCGACTGCTATTTGCATACATCTGTACCTGTTTAGTAGAATATTTGTCTTCTACTTCTGTTAACCTTAATTAATCGCTCTCTTTCGTTCTCATTTATCTCCTCTTCGCAGGTATGAGGGTGAATGGTATAATAACAAGAAGCACGGCTACGGTGTGACGACCCTGCGTGACGGTACGGTCGAGGAGGGTAAATATAAAAACAACATTCTTATCACAAGCCAAAAGAAGAAGCATTTGTTCCTTGCGCGCTCGCGGAAGTTCCGTGAACGCGTTATCGCTTCGGTAAACTCCGCTCAGCGTGCGCTGAAGATGGCTCTGCAACGTTCCGACATCGCCATTTCACGGACGGGCACCGCGACAGCGAAGGCGCAACACGCCGACGTAGCTGCTGAGCAGGCGCGCATTGATTGCGAGCTGGCCGTGCAGATGGCGCGCGAATTCGCGCCCGACTTCAAGACGTCCGTGCTGGAACGTTTTGAGAAGTTGCGCCACCGCGAGAAATACAAAGCACCATCGGTTCCCAATCACTTAACGCCAGCAGCAACCACTGCAAGCGGTCCTCCGTTGCCGGCTAACCAGAGTGGCAGCGGTCTGCGGCAACAGCAGCAAGCACAGCAGGGCGCCGAGTTTCCAGTTCCAAGCTCCATGTACTCGCAACAACTTCCGGTTTCGCCCCAAACGGACTTAACTTCGATGGTGAGTCGTCCACAGACGGGGCTGAGTAACATTAACGCCATCAATCAGATGTACAATCAGCAACAACAGCAGCAGCAGCAGCAGCAGCAGCAGCAGCAACAGCAACAGCAGCAGCTGCTGCAACAGCAACACCTTAAACAGCAAATGAATCCTCAAATGAATCCCGCATATCAATTCCAGCAACAACAGCCGCCCGGACCAACGACTCTCACCAGCATGGCTGTGGCTGGAAGTGGTGAAGGCGCCAGCAATGCGACCGCTCAAATGACCAATCAGACCAGCCAGAGCTACATGAGCGGCAACCCAATGACCAACAGCTACAGCAGCAGCAGCAGTCCACGAATGTCGAACCAAATGCACAATGAGAGCGCCATGTTCAGGGACCTCGAAACTTCGAACACAATCAACATGCACTTGCAGCAGCAACAACAGCAGCAGCAATATTTGCAGCCACATCAGCAACAACAACAATATTTATTCCAACAAAATCAACAAACCCTTCAATCATCGACCGATCCCTCCCCGACGCATAACGGAAACCAAATGCGCCGGCCCTCGCAGCAATCGAACGATTTCACACGAGCGGGCAAGCCGCCCATGCTTGCTCAAATCAATCAGCAACAGTCGTCGATCGATCATTTCGATCATTACAAGCGACCGCCCAGCAGAGATTCATCGGTGGATCGTTACACACGCGCTGCCAGTCGCTTAAGTGGTGGACTCGGTTCGCGACAAGCATCCATCGATCGAGGGGCTCCGACAGCTGCAGCGACAGCGACAGCAACGGCAACAGCAAACACAACAGCCACTCCTACGACCGATGCTGCAACGGATACGACACGTCCTCGAACTGGTTCAGTATTTCGCGGTTCTACGCCCGTTCCAGCATCGTTCTCACCAGCATCAACACCAGCGCCACCCGCCGCCACAGGTAATGGTTCGATACCATCCGGTTCGGGACGTTTGTCGCGTGCCGGCACCCCCTTGCGACAGACTCGTGGCTCAAGTATTGCAGCGGAACCACTTTTTTCATCGCCGAATCAACCATTCGAAGATGTATTGTTGCGCCAGCGCACTTTGGGACAAGATATCATTCCTTCGCCATTACAACCGAAGCGCACGGAAAGTTTATTTGTACCGGTTAAGCCGGGGCCATCGCCTGTAGCCGGTGGCGGAGGCGGTGGAGGTGCGAGCAAAAAATTGAAGGTAAGCTGAGGTAACATACATATGCATGTACCTACATACATATGTGACTAAAAGTCAGGATCAGGACCACTCTCTTGAATATTTCTCGAGGTGGCTTAATCTACTCATGCAGAAAGACACGATTATTCGAATGAGTTTGAGGTTATGTAGGTTATTTAAATTAAATTGAGGTTATGTCGGTTATTTAAATGAATTTGAGGTTATGTTTTTATTATGATATCCAAAAGTATGTTCTCATTCTTGCGGTATATTTTAAATCTCTTTAATATTTGCTGAGGTTACCTTTGTTTCCACTCATTAACTAATCCTTTCCAAAGATATGCTTAAATTTATTATGGATCCTTTTACTCGTAGCTCTCTTGGTTTTTGTACGAATTTGTTTGAATTATGACTACCAAAGAGAGTCTTGTTGAGAGAGAGGGAGAGAAAATGAGTATAACTCCACAATCGTTAAAAAAGGCATCCCCTCATGCATCAGTATCATCTCCATCAAACCCTTATAGAATCATCAAAATCTTTCTTTTCTATTTTTCTTCACGACATTTAGTTTAGCATTAACATTATTAAGAAATTTCTCAAGAATCAACAAATTCGGATCCAATGAAATTCAGCGTTCGCCCGTTTTGAAACAACGCTCCCTGCTCTTTCGGTCTAATTGACTGCCCGCCTTCAGTCTCCTCCTTCTCCTTTCAATATCACTTCCTCTCCCACTCCGACGGCGCCTCTTGCTTTCGTCTGTTTGGCCTAAAATTAGCATTGAGGTTGGGGAAAAACAGATCTTAGCAAAGAGATTGAATGGAAATATTCACAAGTGGTCGTTTTTCTTTCGCTTTCGCTTTTAATTTGTCGCTTTCGTGAGCTTTTGGAATAAACGTCAGCTGAATAAAATTCAGCTGGGTTGTTCAGCTTGGTTCTCTTTGCGAAATGTGCTTGAAATATGTTTTATACACGCACAAATATTTTGTGGCGTATACTTTGTGAAGAAAATCACTTTTGGTTCTTCTACGGATGCAGCTTCGTTTAGTTTACATTTTCGCTCGGTGCGTTAAGTTCTATTCGTTAGTAAAATTCATCTAGCCACGCCAGTTTGCAGCGGCAGCGGCAGCAGCAGCATCAAACAGTCAAAATAGAATTTCGTTCTACTTGCCGCTAACCAACCTCTTCTCTTAAAAGCAAACCGACGAACAAACAGTGCGCAAGTGAACGCGAGCGCGAAGGCGAACTTGATCGCAAGCACGATTGCGGTCGCGCGCGTTTGTGTGTGTGTGTGTGTGTCATCATGTTGCGGCCATTCTGCTAAGAGCAACCCACCACCTCTCTCTCTTTAGTTTGATGGAGATTATTTTTAAATAACTGAAAGAAGGGTTCTCGTAAAAAAATTATATTCTAAGCAACGCGTCTATCTACGAATATCTAGCGCAAAAATAGCAACGTCCAAAGTCCGTAGACCTTGCGTATGTTGATTACAACGGTTGCTGCCTACTCATCCTGTTTACAACCGATTTCTGCTAATACTTAATCAACAAGTTCATCATTATTATGAATTTGAATATTTAGAATAGAAAGTTAGTGACGATATGTGCAAAAGCACATGAAATTGTCGTTTTGCTGAAATTAATTGATTGAATACTGGCGAGCGTGGAACCATATGGTTGCTTTGTCCATTGTCGATAAAGTCGTATTAATCGTTTCTTATTTTCAATTTTATAAATCCTTAGATTTATTATTACAAGACATTTTGTAGTCCTTTTAATTGAAAATTGATATTTTAAATACATAAAAAAAGAATGGAATGGTATCCGGAAGAAGATGAAGAAGAACTTATGTTTTCACCTGCTCTCTTAGCACGAAGAGCCTCTGAGAGTTGGATTGTGGAACCACCAGTTGAGGTGGCGCCTGGAAAAAGCTTCTCTCATTTACTTACACTGTGCAACAATAAAAAAGAATGCAATATATCGTATAAATATGAAAATTTTATAACATTTTAAAGTTTTCTCTGAAGTTTAAAAAATCTAAGTATGTATGTACATATGTCGTCTCGATTGCAAACCTGTTGACATCGAGCAACTTCGGTCCTTTCGATTAACGTTATGACGGAGCCGACTTAGGGTTATTAATCATCTAGGGTTAATCATTTTCAAATCATCAATAGTGATTGTTTGTAAATATAAATATTAAACAATTGTTTGTGTTAGAAATTCTCCGATTTACACTTTATTAACACGATGTTTTTGTCACTTTTGTCACTTAACAAGATTATTAAAATAACGGATTTGAAAGCAAATCTAAAATTTTTGCAGTAAATATTTCGCGGTTAATATATCACTTTTAGAGTGCCCTTTTTTAAATTTCAATTAAAACAAATTCTATTGGTTTAGTTTAACATTGATTATTTTTAATCCTTCAAATTAACAAGCGTTGATTTTTCTGATTGAATTCATAATAGAGTTCGAATTAAACGGATTCGTTTAATTCTTATCAGCATATATCATTGCAGAGCATTTGTTTATTAAATTTTCCCAATCGAATTTTTTAAAAAACTATATATATATACTAATTAGTCATTTGGTAATATTAATTACAACTTAGTACTACTTTTTTTTTATAAATTTTTCATTTTACAAATTTTAGTTTAATTTACTCGATAAAACCTGTAAACAACGATATTTTCAATATATCCATTAGTGAAATTAATATATTTCGAATATTCGAGATGAGAACGAAAATTTTCTCATCTCATGCGCATCTCATCTCATCTCAATAGTCAGAAGCACTTCTGATAGGCAACATTTAAGCATTTTCAATGATTCTTTTCTGTTTTTTCTTATATTTTAAAAGTTTTCTGACAGGGTTCAATGATGAGTTTTGGATTCTTTCTGTCTGATTTTCGTTATATTAATTCAATGATATTCTGAACTTTATTCAAAATATTATACGAAAAAAAAAAAAATATACATATGTATATGTTTTTGGTTGCACAGTGTAGTTCAAGTATAATTTTGAAGCGTCCAATATTTTTATGCTCTCTCTCTCTCCTTTTTTGGATATTTTCAGAGCGTACCAATCAATGTGGCGCTGCAGCGCAAGAAATCGATGCCCGATTTTCAGGAACTGCCACGCGCCACAGAGGCCATGAGCCGCGAAGAGGTCTCCGCTTTGGGCTCGGCACGCCGCGAGGCTGTTCGCAGGCAAATTGAGGTCAACGAACGACTCAAAGCGAATCCTTTGTTGTATCTCGTTAGTCCGCAAGTTAAGGTTTGTCAGCGAAGTTGCCGATTTCACCAACGGTTTTTTCTAATGCACTAAATTTTATTGTAGGATTGGTTTTCACGTCAGCAACTGGTGCTGCTGGTGCTCTTTGTCAACATACTCTTGGCTCTACTTTTCTTCAAGATGTTGACATAGCGAAAGCTACAAATCAAATCGAAACAACTGAACCAGCAGCAACAACAACAACAACAACAACCACAGAAGCAGTTGTCAACTTTTTTTGTCGCGGCCAATTTTGTCAAAGCGGGCAGAAGCAATCAGCAATTTAATTGTACAACTTGCTCGATGGCGAGGCTGCAATTTTTGTAAACGATCAAGATATAGAAGAATATTTAATTAAAGAATGAGTGCAGTTTTAGCATTTGCAGTAAATTTTGTAAACTGTATCATCAATTAATTAATTAATTGAAGGAACGTTTTTAAACGATAGAAAACGGGAAGAAATCCTTAAATCTTAATGGAATGAATGCATTGAAAATGCATTCAAATGAAACAATCAAAATTATTAGAAACTGCAAAAAGTTTTGCAATTTTCTAGACTTCTTTAAAAATTTAGAACAACAAAAATCTTTTGAATTATTAAATTCCACGAAAAATTATAATCTTTTAAATTCTCACTTACGCAAGCGTGAAGGAACTTTTTTAATGCGACATTAAAACAAAATCATAGCTACAACTTCACAAAAAATAATATATGTATAAAAAAAATAACAAAATAGAAAAGATTTTTGTAGAAACATTCAAATTTTTGCTTAATGAATGAATAATTTAAATTTTAAAAGTATTGTATTTTCTTAGCAATGGCTTTTCGAAAAACAAAAATTTAAATCTATTCAAATTTATTAAATTATTAAAACTCAAAAAAAAAAACACAAATTTGCATGTGAAATTATATCGTAAAAACATGAAAACAAACAAAATATAAACTAAACGAATTTTATACACTCTCAATAATCAACAAAAACAAACGAAAAAACAATTATGGAAACTATAATTAGAAATCCTATCTTACATATATAAATTAGTTATTTGTTACAAATACATTAAATATACACACACACTAAATATATACAACCAAAGAAACACACACAAATACATACTACATACGAGTACATACATACATACATACAGAATTTATCAATTAATTTATAATATTAATTAAATTAATATAACAAAAACAATGATAGAAAAACAAAATATTGAAAAAAATAAACTTGTGCCGATACGCAAAGAAAATGCTGGGACCTCGAACAACTGAGTTTTCTTGCAAAGAAATGAGAGCAACAAAGACTCAACACTCAGCAGTTTTCTTCTTTTTTTTAATAAAAATTGAGATTATTTCAATTTTCTTTTGCATTGTACTTAATTATTAAACAACTTTTTAAGGCTATTTTTTAAATTTTTAAGTGTATTCTCATTCATTTCTTTTTTTGTTTCACTAAATAAAAGCCTGTGTTTCTTCCTGTATTTAATATATTCATTTAAATTAATTGTCTTCTAATTCATTATTTCCATTAATCTGTCAGAACGTATTGCTATATAAAATATACAAATACATACTACATCAAAAATTATTACAAATCGCATTCCGTATACTCACTTTCAGCTTGCGTTTGCTGCTGTCAGTGTTCATGGTGTCTTGTCTTTATTCGCGTTGAAGTTGTCTCACAAAAAACTATACATGGAGGTGTTGTAAATGAGTTAATAGGAGCATATCGGAGCATTCTGTTTGTGGGTGGACTTCCTTCTCTGCTTACCAAATACCAGTTCAAGCTACGTATAACGTGTTTACTAAAGTTTTTCTGCCCCTAAAGATTCTCTGCGTGAGCGGCCTTTGACTGCCTGAAGAGATTAAATCGTCAAGTAACTCCAATACTTACTCGTTTATCGAAGTTATTCTGCATCTAAAGGAATTTAGTTGCGTGTTAAAATACCTTCGTCGTTAAAATGAAATCAAATTATCTCTTATACATTTTTATTAATTATTTTCGTAAATAACTTTATTATTTCATCATTTGATCAACACAATTTGAACAAAATAAAATTTGTCAAACGAGATAGCGTACAACCATAAATAAAAATAAATCAAAAATCATTATTTAACTATTGTAAAATTTAAATTATCCGTGTGCGATAGCTTTTAAAGCACAAGAACATGATGGTCGACCTACTTTTTACAGTTAAAGGATATCAGTTGTGTGTTCGCCAGAAGTTTTGGCCAGAGAGGAAACGGGGAGGGGACGAAAAGGGAGTGAACGAAATGTGAACAAAATATTGAAGACTAGGTTGCCAGCCATCCTACACATTCGTTGATAGTTGGCACATGGAACATGATATCTGATGTCTTTTCTTTGACTTAAGGATATTGATTTTTTTTTTTTTTATGAAAATTTGTCCACTTGGACTAAAGCAACTAAATGAAAGTATTGTAGTAACGCATTTAAAACTATCACTTTCAGTTATTTGATACGTTAAAACAAGAAGAGGTAAAACCTAGAAGGACAGAACGACCAACCGACCGACCGACCGGGTGCAATTCTGCACTCAGGAAGCGCCAGGTTTTAGGGAGAATGATAATTTTGGTCGCGAATTATTTCGGCCTAGTATGACCTTTTGTTCTTCTCGTATACGCTTTTCCTGTTCCTTACGCATGCGTTGGCGCTCCTCGTCCATTAAACGTTGTTCTTCGATAATGGCCAAACGCTCTTCAGCCTGCAAGAAGATGGTACGATAAATTAATTTTGGATCAAATCAATTGCAATTGATTCGCATTCGCAACAAACCAATTTTCGCTGAGCTTCTTCAATTTTACGATTATTTTCCGCCAGAATCTCTTCAAGCTCTTCACGTTTCTTTCGTTCTTCTTCCTATAAAATTATTTAAATAAAGAAACTTGTTAGTGCGTGGAGTAGAGTAGTTTGGGTAAATATGAAATAGAAAAAAATTAAATTTATAAATTAAAGTCTCTCCGTTTGGTGTTTATTATTACATTTTGTATAGTTCTTGCTGGAAGTTCACTTATTAAAAATATATGTATCTATAGAACTATATTCACATCACAGATGATCTCCTATGTTTACAGTATAAATGATCAAAGTTTTTCAATTGTACAGCTGATAAACATAGATAAGAATAAGGTGAAAAGATATGTATAAATATAGTACGATAAAATTATTTAAAGCTTTGCAAACCTTACGATTTAATAAGCCAAAAAGAGCTGAAACAGCTCCTCATACGGTATTTCTCTATGCGCAAGTCAATCTCGGAACGCGGACTTTGAATCGAGTTGCACTAAAGGTCTTCTAGTTTCTTATTTTCGTTCTACTTACTATTATTAATTCCAATTTTGAACACAACATTCTCAATACTTGCAAGTTTAGCGGCTACAGACAACACAGTTTCTTTCACATTCGTATGAATCCGTTTCGAAATCGCTTCTTAATTAATGTCTAAGAGACATCATATTTTTTCTGATGCCGCCTGATCGTTTTTAGTTAGAGAATTTAGGCTCCAAGAAATCGTACACATGTAATGCATTCTCTGTTTATACACTTTAGTGCCTAAGGCTGTAATCAATCATGGTCGAGGGTGGATAATACTTCATTACTTGTCGGATAATAACAAATATTCGTTATATCAGGATTCCAGTGATGACAATCGATCTCTTTAACTGTTTATACTTATTCTTTTATTACTAAAATAAATACGAAAGAGATCTCTGACTAGAGCTTCCTTCGATCAGAAAGGTTCCAAGCAGAAATTGCGCTTCCCACAATTCAATAAATTCATTATATACTCTCATACCAACACTTACATACTCGCAAAATATACCCTCTTCTTCGCTTTCTTTGGGTAAATGAATTAAAAACGATTAACCAAACCAATAGCCTGATGACCAATCAATTCACATAAGAATTCATAAAATACCTACTCACTACACTTCTGAATTTATCCAAAATATAAATGAAAATTCTTGCTTCAACCGGTTAAAAACATAACGCTCACTAAACATGTTCGTAATGTATGTATGTGAAGTTTAAAAGAGAAAAATAAGTCTGGATATCTTTGGATATGTACGTTTTATAGTACAACAAACACCACCAACACTTGGTGCCCGCTGGCAACATTGAAGTTCGTGTTCGCCTGGTGATCCTGAAAGTCCTGGTCTTCTCGGTTAGTCTGTGTATTTGCCACCGCTACGCTGTACCAACCAACGGAGTATCATTGGAGTTCGCTAGAGAAGACTAATGCCTATCTCCTGTCCCTACCGATAGATCTTGTCTTAGGTCAAGGCCAAGGTGGAACAGGAGCAACACTTCGCGATCCATTGAAAATCGCGTAAGACGCGTTTTTTAATTGTTAAAAAAGCAAATGTTTGAAAAAGAATTATTAAAAAAACAATGATGGCGGATGGATATAGTACACAACAAATTTTTGTGTTTTAACAGATGCTTTGTATAGGAATTAGCTTTAAAAGGGTGTTTTTTTTTTAATGAAAGGAAAGGGTTGGATAAATTAAAGGACTTGGTCGCCGGATCGGATGAATGGATTGGTTGCGCTCCATGGCTTTGGTGAATACGAGCACCTACCTCGCGCCTGCGTTCTTCCTCACGTATCTGTTCGCGACGTTTCTCCATTTCGAGCATCATTTCGCGTTCCATTTCTTGCTTGGCCTGCTCCACCCTTCGTTTGACTTCAATCTCGATTTCTTCACGACGCTTCTCAAGTTCATCTTCAACGCGCCTTTTTACTAACAGCTCGATGCGTTTAGCCGCCTCTTCTTCGATTAGCTGTGCGTTGTTAAAAATTGAAATGTTAAATTTGGAATACAATATTTCAAAAGTGATTACGTACTTTTTGTTCCGCTTCTTTTTGACGTCGCTGTCGCTCAATCTCTGCCAGCCTCTCTACTTCATCCAGTTTTTTATAGCGACTAATTTTATGATTTGAACGTTGTGATTGCCCGTCGGATGTGTGACTATCGGTGGAGGAAATTGAAGAGTGGGAGCGTTTCCTACTGCGAATCGAGTTAAATTGAATCCTAATATTGAAGGCGAGTAATCATTTCATACCCGATTTTGGTGTAACTGGGTTCGCGACTCTCGTGCTTATGCCGCTCCCTGTATTCTTTGTGGGAATGTACACTGCTGCGGCAAACCTTTTCCTTCTCATGATGGCGGTCATGTTCATAGCGCGACTTGCTTCGCTTTTTATGCTTGCTTTTGTGATGACGACGCTTGGAAGGGCTTCGAGAGCGTGAACCCATGTCGATAGCTAACTAATTATTAAAATTAAATTAACAATATCCCACTAACTTCCACAAATCGCAACGTAAAAAAAATATTGATTGCTCAGCCAATGCGATGCACAGAGTAAAAGAACTGTCAAAGTTTTGCCAGCATTACCAGAAGAAGTATTTATTTGTGACGTTTCTTTTATTGAAAAGGAAATGTGGTGTTACAATTATGCCTGAAACACTGCTTACACGTGCGACGGATCGCACTTTTATCTTAGAGGGAAATTAATATTTAGTATTATGAAAGAGAAGGGTAAGAGTTGCAAAATCTAAATATGAAATAATAAGATTTTGCGACGAATCGCATATAACAGCTATTTCAGAATGACAAACTTGACAAAACAACATTAAAAGCACAGGCAACATTGCGATCTGTTGCAATCATGTGAACATCAACGTGCGATTCATCGCATACGATCCATCGCACGTGTAAACATGCTCTAACATAGGCTCTAATGCGAAATCAAGAAAAAAAAATCGATTATCTACGAATAATGGTAGTTTTTATCCCTGTGTTTTTATTTATCTATCGAATTGACTTATATATTGAGTCCCATTATAGCCTATGTAATTTTGACATTTGATTTATAACAAAATAGACGTGTAGAGATGCAAGAAACTCATCGAGTGTTTGAGCGTTTGTTTTGGCTATTTTGACATATTGCCCAATTATACTGTATAATTTATACACAAGCAGTAAAGTTCATTTTAATAGCCTGGGGCTATGGACGGACAGCAATTGGTAGAAATTTTGCGCAATATTTTGTGTCGTCTAGGGTCCCCTTCAAGGAAGTCTACTTATCGACAGAATGTTTCGTTAAAATTCGATCAGTTACGTACGTACATTATGGTACATTTAGGGTGACACAAACGGGTTCGTCCAAGAATGATAGAATACAAGATTGTGCCAAAGAATATGTAATAAAATGTACTGTATATTCTTTTATTGTGCCTATCAGGTTTTAAAATTGATTCGTTCTGTCCAGCTACATCCCAGCAGTCATTTAATATAGCCGAACTGTTAAATTCGCACACAATTCGTACGTAAAAATGTAAACATTGAACTCAAATTTTAAATATTACCAAAATTGATCGTTTTACGTTATTGGAAAATACAATACAAGAAGTCAGCATTTTTATGTTGTTTTTATGTTGTTTTTCGTGTGAACAATAAATTTAAAAAAACGTATTTTCAATTGAAAATAGCCTTCGTGCGAACGTGGTATAAGCTAGGTAGCTATAAGAAAGACGTAGCTTGTAAGAAAGGGATTTGATAGTGAATCGATGAAACATTTCACACATTTGCTTGTAAATGGTTATAGTTAAAGTTTATCAGAATTTGCTTAAAAATCAAAAAAGCGAATAAATTAAGATTAAGCGGATTGCAAGCGACACATTGCACCTTTTTGTTCACATTATTGCAACGAGTCCCAATGTTATTGTGGGTAAACAACAACAAACTTCAAGAAACATTTGACGTGAACATCAAAATATGCGATTCGTCACAAAATCTTATTATTCCTGCTGCTCTTATTCTTACCACTTTCATACTACTGTGAAATATTGAAATACTCTTTCAGATAAAAGTGCGTTCCGTCGCAAGTGTAAACAAATTCACAGGCAATCGTAACACATTTTGTTAAGTTTCCCACATGCAACTTTTGGAAGCGTTTCGAAACATTACTATAGCGAACATACTCATGGGAACACCTTTTTCGTTAAGTTTCCAAGGTCGTTCCAATACTTCCAACAGTCCACTAGACGGACCGAATTGCTGCGCCATCGTTCTTTTTTGTCAAGTACGCCATTGCAGGCGTGTACGTGTATTAAAAGTTGGTCAAAAAATCATTGAACATCCAAAATGGTAGGTTGATTAAAACAAAAATATCATCTCAGAAGCAGTGCACGAATTGCGGATTTTATCACGTACTATTTATTTTGGCTGCAAACTAAAAGCTTTGTCAAAAAAATGTGAACATTTTGTGAAGAAATATTTTGAAAATGGGTTCGTTCCAAGAAACGAAAATGAAGAATCTTGGATCACGTCGTTGCAATTAATGACGTATGCATTTTTATGATCTGAATTTCGAGTTCGTGTGCTGCGCTGGCATGCATGCAATGCAGTTTCCTGCAAGCAATTTTATCCCAAATTTATCTCTATTCTAATAATTTCCGTCTTTTTACATTGCGTGCGGCTTGGAATTGCGATGGCTGGGTTTTCGTCATTTCACGCCCTTAGGTCAACTTCACTGTCGATGAAATCCGTGCCTTGATGGACAAGAAGCGAAATATTCGCAACATGTCTGTCATTGCTCACGTCGACCACGGCAAATCCACCTTGACTGACTCATTGGTATGTTTTCAGTGTAATTGAGATTCTGTTTCGTAATAATTGACAAAATTTTTGTTCTTTGTGCAGGTTTCGAAGGCTGGTATCATTGCTGGAGCTAAGGCTGGTGAGACGCGCTTCACCGACACGCGCAAAGATGAACAGGAGCGTTGCATCACCATCAAATCAACGTAAGTGAATTTTACATTTCGGCATCATTCGTACTATTTTGTGATGCATTTGCAGAGCCATTTCCATGTACTTCGAGGTGGAAGAGAAAGACTTGGTTTTCATAACCAGTGCCGATCAACGCGAAAAAGACTGCAAGGGCTTCTTGATCAATTTGATCGACTCCCCTGGTCACGTCGATTTCTCCTCTGAGGTCACTGCTGCTCTTCGTGTGACTGACGGAGCTCTCGTGGTGGTGGATTGCGTTTCGGGAGTGTGCGTGCAAACTGAGACTGTGCTGCGTCAAGCTATTGCAGAACGTATCAAGCCTATTTTATTCATGAACAAGATGGATCGCGCTTTGCTGGAATTGCAACTTGACGCTGAAGAACTGTATCAGACGTTCCAGCGTATCGTAGAAAACGTGAACGTTATCATAGCTACCTATAACGATGATAGTGGTCCAATGGGTGAAGTGCGTGTAGATCCTTCCAAAGGATCTGTGGGCTTCGGTTCTGGTCTCCATGGGTGGGCGTTCACGCTGAAACAGTTTTCCGAATTGTATGCCGATAAGTTTAAGATTGATGTAGTCAAGCTAATGAACCGGTAAGTGTGAGAATTTTATTCTCTTCAAACCCAGTACTTGCAAATTTACTTGAGGAAAATACTTAATATGCTTTTAGCACAATCTGTGTTGCACGCAGGAAATAAGCTTGGTCTTGGTTTCATCCAAGCAAGTTTAGTTTCTTAGGATCGTGGAACAAGTGCATCTCAATAAAAGCAGATCAAAAAGGGTCGCTATCTCAATAGCGCTCCATTTACCGACGTTTTGTAACGCTGCTCGGTGACCGCTTTCCTAATGTCTGATCCGGGCATGCTGTAGACTCGTCGGTACAAATTCTATGAGCTTTGTTGATTTTATTTGAATTTAGCGAATATTACATAAAGTAAGACTCTATAAAAACTAAACCAAGCTCCTCGCATTTAATTTCTTTTGACAATTAGTCTTTGGGGAGAGAACTTCTTCAATGCCAAAACTAAGAAATGGCAAAAACAAAAGGAAGCCGACAACAAACGCTCTTTCTGCATGTACATCTTGGATCCTATCTACAAAGTTTTCGACGCCATCATGAATTATAAAAAGGAAGAGATTCCGACGTTGCTGAACAAAGTCGGCGTTGAGTTGAAGCATGAGGACAAAGATAAGGACGGAAAGGCTCTGTTGAAAGTTGTCATGCGTACCTGGTTGCCAGCCGGTGAGGCTTTGCTTCAGATGATTGCCATCCACTTGCCGTCTCCGGTAGTAGCGCAGAAGTATCGTATGGAGATGCTGTATGAGGGCCCACACGATGACGAAGCCGCCGTCGCTGTGAAAAACTGCGATCCGGAAGGTCCGCTCATGATGTACATTTCCAAAATGGTGCCGACTTCGGACAAAGGACGCTTTTATGCTTTCGGTCGCGTCTTTTCCGGCAAGGTGGCCACTGGCCAGAAATGTCGCATTATGGGTCCTAACTATACCCCCGGCAAAAAGGAGGATTTGTACGAGAAGGCCATTCAGCGTACCATTTTGATGATGGGCCGCTACGTGGAGGCAATTGAAGATGTGCCGTCTGGAAATATTTGCGGTTTAGTTGGCGTCGACCAGTTTTTGGTGAAGACCGGCACGATCACTACCTTCAAAGATGCTCACAATATGAAGGTAAATGGAATTTATTGTGTGTGTGTTTCTCTTGGAGAAGCTCCTAATGGTCCCAAATGAATGACAATGTGTGACAAATAATACGTGACTTTATTTCATCACACAGGTTATGAAATTTTCAGTATCTCCCGTCGTGCGTGTTGCCGTGGAACCCAAGAACCCGGCTGATTTGCCCAAACTGGTAGAAGGCTTGAAACGTTTGGCCAAATCCGATCCTATGGTTCAGTGTATCATCGAAGAGTCTGGCGAACACATCATTGCCGGTGCCGGTGAATTGCATTTGGAAATTTGTCTAAAAGATTTAGAAGAAGACCACGCCTGTATTCCTCTGAAGAAATCTGATCCTGTTGTCTCCTACCGTGAGACGGTCTTCGAAGAATCGAACCAGTTGTGTTTGTCGAAGTCGCCGAACAAACACAACCGTCTGCTGATGAAAGCCATGCCGATGCCCGATGGCTTGCCAGAAGACATTGACAATGGCGACGTCAGCTCGAAGGACGATTTCAAAGTGCGTGCTCGCTACTTGGCCGAGAAATACGATTATGATTTGACGGAGGCGCGCAAAATCTGGTGCTTCGGACCCGACGGCACTGGTCCCAACTTCATACTGGATTGCACTAAGTCTGTGCAATACTTGAACGAAATCAAGGACTCTGTCGTGGCTGGTTTCCAATGGGCCACCAAAGAAGGTATTTTGGCCGAAGAGAATATGCGCGGTGTGCGCTTCAACATTTACGACGTTACCCTGCACGCTGACGCCATCCACCGCGGCGGCGGTCAAATCATTCCAACCGCACGTCGCTGCTTGTACGCCTCCGCAATCACTGCTAGCCCACGGCTGATGGAGCCGGTTTACTTGTGCGAAATCCAGTGTCCGGAAGTTGCTGTGGGCGGAATTTACGGTGTGCTCAACAGGCGCCGTGGTCATGTTTTCGAGGAGTCGCAGGTCGTCGGCACACCCATGTTTGTGGTCAAGGCGTATCTGCCCGTCAACGAGTCCTTTGGCTTCACCGCCGACTTGCGTTCCAACACTGGTGGTCAAGCTTTCCCGCAGTGTGTGTTCGACCATTGGCAAGTATTGCCCGGTGATCCAGCTGAGCCTTCAAGCAAACCCTACCAAATTGTTCAGGACACACGTAAACGCAAAGGTCTCAAGGAAGGTCTGCCGGATCTATCTCAGTATCTTGACAAATTGTAAGAGGAGACAGAAAGAGGGCGAGTTCGCGAAAAATATTACTCTTATCATATAAATTCAAATTTTGGCTTGTGCCAGCAGAACAGCACCAGCAACAGCAGCATAAATGTGTTAAGATAAATCAAAGGTAGAACAAATAAATACATGATGATGATGATACATGATGATGATGATTTAAATATGCGTACTTATTTTGAAACTTTTACATTTTCTTACTAAGAATCGGAATCCTTATCCTTATAGCTGAAGTTGATTTCAAATATGTTTAATAACTTTTACAATTATATCTAATATTTTGTTGTAATTATATTCTATAATTTCAAAAATATTTCATGCCTTTTTACGAGATTTAATTTGATTTAATACGGTCTAAGAAATGTCAATTCAAAATAATTTTTAGTAAGAAAAACACATTTTTTATCTCTTTATAGAGATAAAAGAATTTCAGTGGAAATGTCGGTTGTATGGATGCCATCTCTTATTTTACGCGATTTTTTAACCAGAATTTGTTGGGAACGTATCTGAGGCGTAAAAACAGAATTCGGTGTGCACAGATATTTTTGAATATTGGTGAAGTAAAAAGCTTTTTGGGGTAAGCAAAAGTTATTCGCAAAAACAACTGCCTTGAAACAATCTCAAAAGATTCGGAAGAACTAAATATAAAAAAAGGTCCATTGCAGACTTCTTTATGGAACTCGGAAGGTATTCTTTGTGCGCTATTTGCGAGGAGGGGGGGGGGGGGGAATTAGGGCCCACGTAAAACGGTATTCATGGCATTGCATGATGGCCATAAAGTAACTTCAATTTAAAAAACTTGCGTTTTTTTTTCTCCTAAATTTGTTGGCAAATAGTTTTTGTTTTTACTGTCTCTTTTATAAACGAAATTAAATTAAAATTCCTGCCTAAAAAAATTAAAAAGCAGGTCCGACACTCAAAATTAGACGGTATCCATTGGATTAATGGAGAGACCATCCACGTCTTCGCCAATATTTGATAACAGATCAGTGGAAAAGTGTAAATACCTAATGCAATACTTAGACCAGGAGATGAAAGAGCTGAAGAGCAAGAAAGTGATGGAGAGAAATAAGAGACTAGCCGGTAGTATATTGGATTTATCGAACCCAAAACGTGTGAACAGAATCCTTATTAAAGATAAAATTATTCTAGTCAAAAGTCATAAGTATTTAGACGATCCGAGCCGGATATTGCACACCTCCATCCATCCAAGTCAGATAATCCGCTTAAGTTCATTATCGATAAATGCGCCAAATGTGAAGATGAAGCGCAACGCCCTTCGCAAATTTAATACAAGCGGCGCTAAAGTAATGCAAATTGGTAATAATAGCAATAGGATTTTCCAAAATCACAACAATAAGAGCAATAACGTTAGCAATCCGAATAACGGTGAGAAAAATAACAAGAATAATATAAATACTAATACTAATAATATTATTAAAAATAACAATATTAATAATAATATCAATAATAACAATAATAATAACAACAATAATAACAATATTAATAATAACAATATTAATACTAACAATATTAATAATAACAATATTAATAATAATAACAATATTAATAATAATAACAATATTAATAATAACAATATGAATAATAATAATAACAATAATAACAATAATAATAATAATAACGTTAATAATAATAATCATGCAACATATAACAAAGGAAGTATCATTAATAGTAAATATTATATTAACACCAATAATAACAACAATAACCGAAGTAATAACAATTGCAATAATAATAATTATAACAATAATAGTATTAACAATAATATTATTAATAACAATAATACTAATAATAACAACATTAATAACATCAATAACAATAATACTAATAATAATATCAATAACAATAATACTAATAGTAAAAATAACAGCAATAATAATAGTAATAATAATAATAATAATAATAATAATAATAATAATAATAATAATAATAATAATAATAATAATAATAATAATAATAATAATAATAATAATGATAATAATAATAATAATAATAATAATAATAATAATAATAATAATAATAATAATAACACAAATAATAATAACACAAATAATAATAATAATAACACAAAGAATAATTGTAATAATAAAAAGATTAATAATAATTGTTATAATAATAATCATAATAACAGAATTAATTATTATCATAATAATAGCAATAATTTCAATAACAACAAAAACAACAACCGAAATATGAACCAAATTGTTAAGCCCACGATTTCTCCACCAGCTGCGCCGGATATATACGCCAGATTGGGTATGGAAACTCTTGCTGCTCCCTTCAAAGCGAGAGTCGCGCATGCCTTCAAGAACCGTCGCATATTCACCATCTACGGTTTCTTTCCACCGATACGGCAGGCCTTGCTGTACCGAGGTTGGTTGCAAAAACTCGCTCCGGGGCAGCTGCCGCAAATTCAACATTTGTCCGAATATGTTCTACTACAAAATGCTCGATCGGGTAATGATTACGAAACGGCGCTTATCTCCAAAATGATGTACAATTATCCGGCCTTTTTCATCTGGCAACCGAAAGACAACTATGATCTGCACGCCGACGTGCTGCCGCTTCGAAATCGAGTCCGTCGTGCGGGTTACTTGGATTTCTCGACGAAAGTCGGTCTGATTGGCTGTGCTGAACATGAAAAATGGTACAAGGAGGATGGTCTCTCTGGCATGAATCATCCGAGGTTTTATCGTGTGAGCACAAACAACGACGAACGTGACGACTTCATTGACGATTATCGTCGCACACAATGTCGCAGTTTGTTGCGAATTCTCGTTGAGAACGAAAGCAAATTGGATGAATTGACGAACGCCCTTCAGGGAGCGGTCAATCCGGATATTATAAAATTCGCCATAACACAAGTCGAGCGTCAGCTGAGCGACGAGACCACCGACAGCTCATTGGATACCGACGATCCCGTAATTAGCCAAGTTGAATGGAACAATTTTTTGTGGAACTCGGCTGGGATTCTCTTCCGAAGGACTCGTTTCAAGGCGACACCGCTCGAAATCGCGCCGCACGCAGAGGCTGCCAAGAAACTCCTGATAAAACTGGATGACATGCATTCGGATTACAAGTGGGACGGCTGCAGAAACCTATGGATAGTAAAACCGGGCTTCCAGAGTTGCGGCTATGGAATTTTATTAAAAAGTGCACTGGACGATATACTGAAGTTTACAGCAAACAACCGTGGCCATCAGTACATAGTACAGAAATACATTGGTAAGTGCAAGGACCTTGTGAAAGTTTTGTCATTGCTTTAAGTATCTTATCAGTTTGGGTCGATATTGTTGAAGTGTACTCGTAACAATGAAACGAATGACATTCACTCTTCGCTTTTCGCTCTTTCGAATGCACTGTGGTTTCTATCCTTGAGAGGGGTAGGTAAGGCCTCATGCAGGCTAAGAGCGTAGCGCAGCGCTTTTTCAAAATACATTGTTTTTGATATTAGATATTGCGCATACCGAAAATATAGCGTAGTGTAGAAACTTTCATTGAATAATATATGCTAAGCCGCGCTACGTCTTTAGTCTGGGTGAGTATCCCGAAACCTTTCTTAGCAGAGTTGTTCTGAAAAGGACTCGCAAGGAGTTCTTTTGAGCTCTCTATGTCTATGCGAACGTATCAGCTTGCTCTCTCCAATATTGGTCTTTTTTGGTCGCCTTTAGCGGCTCATCTGTGCAAGAAGGGCGTGTAGCGTGAGTGGATGTTGTTTTTTTTACCTACTCGTAGAGGATTTTCCAACAACAGGTGTCATTATGAATGTGCGTTCTTTTGTAGCTTTTATTCTTCAGTTCATAACTGCACTTTATGAACACGTAGGCCAAAACGCTCGAATTTGGTGATTAAATTTACTATAGCTGTACGAGAAAGCCGTTGAAGGATGACCCTTCAAAAATGACGCCAAATTTATAATGATAGCTTGTTGAAGGATTCTCTAGAATGTAGATTTTGATACGTTTTTCTTTATTTGTTCGTTTATTTAAGCGTAAAAAGGTTTCAAAAAGTGCTCGACACTGGTTTATCCGTAATACTCTCCGGTTTTTTTCGAAATAACCAAATGTATGCCAACTGAATTTGGTGTATAATGATACTTCTGATGTCCCATTATTCATACATAAAATATATCTTTCGCCTTAACTAATGTGATTACAATTTGGTTGCATAATTCATAATGATAATAATAATTAGTAAATAAATAATAAGCATACGAATTTAGGCAATGAACAATTATAACCTTAGTTAATTTGGAAAGCAAATGGACACATTTTGAAGCAATTTTTGATTTCGTGGAAGTGTCTGTGTATCGTACATGCGTATACTCGTATGTATGTATACTACAATGGTGCTACTTATTGGTGCTACAAAAATTATTTTTAGAAGAATGCATAACGTGTGAGTATCAATTTTTGGTTTTTATTTTCAATTACTATTGCGTCGACTTTTTTCTTTTTTTTTAACTCAGTAGCCATGAAATTCGTGCCTTCAATTTCCATAATTTAATCCTAAAAGTTCTTAATAAAATAAGAAAAAAAAAACACAAACATTTGGGCTCTCTTTCAAAATTCTTGTTTAATTCAAAATTCAAAGTTCTTTAAAAATTATGGATGGACTATCTTCGACATGGCCAGCTTTTGCAGAGAGCCCTATGGAGAAGCTTCGGAGGCTCAAGAAAACGTTGGATGCTGAGTTATTGCAATTATCCTTACGGCATCAGTTCAAATGCTCGGGTAGTCCAGACTGTAAAAACAATAGCAAGTGCAATGCCGCCAACAAACCATTAGACAGTCCGATTGGCGACGCATTGCCTTTAAACGAAAAAAATCAAGGCACCCAATTTATGGATAGAATAAAGCGAAGTTTCGGCTTAAGCAATAACGAAAACAAAAATACTCTCAGTAATAGTAAACCGCAAGGCAGCAACAACAAGTTGAACTTGCCAACGCAGCCGCTCCAGCCGCTTACCCTTCGAATAAAAACTGAGAAAAAACCAGCGAGTAAGATCCAATACAAGCGCTACGATTCGGACAGTTACTTCAGTGCGTCTGACATAGCTCTCGGCGGCGAGGTCGGCAAGTGTCAGAACATATACGAAAAGATGTATAATGCCCCCAAAACCAGTCCCCACAAAATACACACCTACAAGTACTACAATAGCAAATACGACAATAACACCAACAACAACAGCAACTATAACAAATTCTGCAGCAGAAACGCATACAATACAAGAAAGTCCTACTGCAAGCACAAAGACTTGAGCGACCACTACACCACCGTCAGCAAGAACAACAATAAACAGAACCAGGTCGAGGGCAACCTCCACAACCTGACCATAACCAAGATCAGGCAGTTGCTGGCCAGCGATATGGACGATTGGGATGTGGAGACACGCGCCATGGCCAAAGCGTATGAGACGAAGGTGATGGACGCGTACAAGGAACGTCGCATATTTACCATCCATGGACAGTGTCCCTCTATTCGCGAGGCACTTCTAAACCGGGGCTGGCTTGAGAAGTTGGGGCCTAGCGATTATTCAAGATGGAATCCTTTGCTCGCCAGTACCTTGGGCCAGTATGACGGAAAGGCCAATGAGTACGAGACGATTGTCATTTCGAAGATTATACAAAGTTTCCCTTCATTTTTTATATGGCAACCTAAGGCCTTCCGCGATCTGAAGGCCGATGTGATGCCGCATCGGAATCGTATACGTCGTTCGGGCAATTTCGACTTCACCACGAAAATCGGCCTCATCGGTTGTGCTGGGCAAAAAGTGTGGTACACCATTGAAGGCCTCTCGATGATGATACATCCACGATTCTACCGCCTGAGTCTGTATACCGATGGTCGCGACGGCTTCGTGGAGGACTTTTATAGCACGCAATGTAGGAATCTGTTGCGCTTTCTCGTTGAGCACAGTGACGATCTGGTGAAACTCACAAGCCCAACGGAAGGCACTATCGGTACCTATGTGCTGAAATTCGCCCTGAAGCGACTGGAACGTCAGTTAATGAATGAACAAAGTAATGATTATATGTTGGACCATGAGATTCCCGTCATCGGACCGGCTCAGTGGAAGGAGTTTATAAAGAATTCGAATTTAATAATCAACGGCAGCAGCCGATTCAAAATGCAATTATTCGAGATGGCTCAGTATATGGAGCAGGGTCAGCACTTGCTGGAGCAGCTCACCGAAATGCATCCAGACTACGAGTGGGACGGTTGCCGAAACTTGTGGATTCTAAAACCGGGCTACCGCAGCTGCGGCAGTGGAATCTTGATAAAGAGCTCTCTCGAAGACATTATGAAGTTCATCGCGAACAATATATGCTCTCAGTATATGGCTCAAAAGTATATTGGTGAGTAGTAGTCCTGCGAAGGAGGTAGATTGATAGACAATTTTTGAAAATCAAAGTGAAATAATTGTAAGTAAACCTTTGCTCTATCTAATGGCACGGACAAGTAAAACGGGTCGCTCAATAATTTTTCGTTTAGTTTAGAAGGTATGAATTATTTGTGGATTTTGAAAATTCCGGTGTTTTTTTGGAGTTCCTTTAAGAGACTTTTGTGTTCATTCTGATGGTATTTAGTTTTTACCTTTTTTGCAATAATAATTCAAAAAAACACACTTCTCGATGACCATTTTGGTTTTCTTATTTATTATAGCATAACTTATTTAACATAACTTATTACAAAGTATCCGAATGTTTACAAATTTTGACACCCTTTTTAGTATTAAAGTTACTAAGTGTTTGAAGACATAACTTATGTATTAATCGATCCAAAAATCGATTAATATCTTTGATTTATTTTAAAACAATTGTTTGATAATTGTTTTGTTTATAAATTCAATTGTTTAAAATCGTAAAACTTTTGATATGAAATGTCAGATTTTTCTCCTATTTTTATTCTCCATGAAATTTTTGTCTTTTCTGTTTATATTTTAATCAAAACTATTACACTTTATTGTGCAATAAAAAAAACCAAAAAGAAGCAACAAAACCATTGGCTTCAGTTCAAAATTTTCTGTTATTACTTACAAACATAAACGCGAATATCGCCGCGTTTTCATGGCCAAGACAGATGCACGGAGCAACATTGACGACGACGACGATTAAGGTGAACGCATTAACCAATGGAGTTATCTAAAAAGCATAAGGAAGCTGATATAAGAGATCAATGTGGTAATAATTTCAATAAGAACAAAGCCAATAATAAAACCAACAGCAGTAGAAGTAACAACAGCAACCGAAACGAAACGGATTTGGTAATAAAAAATGGAGGGCCTTCGCAAACAGTGGTATCGATAACACCGAAACCACTGAAACTCTATACGTCCAACCCATTTCAAATTCGCAAGGTACCCATAGTGCCGTTAGGTATTAACCAAAGCGACAACACTAATTGCTACAGCGATATCTGCAGCCAATATTACCATAAAAATTATACTAAACACATCAATCCGAAACTCCTGCTGACCAGCGCCATCGATTCTATGAGCTTGGGCAGCCACATAATTCCCGCCTCGTACAAGGCGCGGGTGGTGGATGCTTTAATAAATCGTCGTATTTTCACGGTCTACGGACACTATCCCCTCCTGCGACAGGCACTACGTAGCCGCGGTTGGATTGAGAAGCTCGCACCGGGTCAATTGATAAGTCTACAACATCTGCCCGAGTATATTTTGCTCCAATTCGCCCGAAAAGGAAACATTTACGAAGTCGCCATCATGTCCAAGATTATGCGGTTCTTTCCGGCATTTTTCATATGGCAGCCCAAAGGTTTTAGCGACATCAACGCCGACATCCGGCCGCTGCGTAATCGCGTGCGCCAAGCGGGCTATTTGGACTTTTCGACCAAAGTCGGTCTCATCGGCTGTGCAGAGATCGGGAAATGGTACACGAGCGAAGGCAGCTACGGAATGAATAATCCACGTTGCTATCGTTTGAATGGCGAGTCAGATGAGCATAATGCATTTCTGGAGGACTTCCGTCGCACACAGTGCCGCAGTTTGGTGCGTTTTGTCATTGAGAATATTGACGGCCTGGACGCCTTTGCAAATGCAAAGGAAGGTTCTGTTGATCCGGCTATTTTGGCCTTCGCTGTACAGCGTTTGAAAGAACACGTCATGGAATGCTCTAACTGTTCGTTTCTTGAGAAAAAAGTCTTCGAAGTTCTCGATCCCGAATGGACGCAGTTTATGTATAACGCATCCCTCATTCTCAACGACCAGAAGCAGTTCAGGGCGACACCGATTGAAGTAGCCGAGTCTGCTAGACCGGGACAGGCGGCTCTAATAAAACTGGAGGCAATTTATAACGACTATAAATTTGATGGTTGCCGAAACCTGTGGATTTTAAAACCGGGCTTCCAATGTCGTGGCATTGGGATTTTCATAACGAATAAATACGAAGAGATTATAAGGACTTCATTTAATAAGACCAAGTTAAATTATATCGTACAAAAATACATCGGTAAGTATGAAACGGCTAAAACAGGGATATATGTAGGTACCTACATATATCTATTATTTGACCAAGCTTAGTCTTCCTGGTGATATATTTTTCTGTGCCTAAAATGTGGTCTGTTGCATTCTGAAATTTATAAGCAAGGACGTTGTTAAATATTGACACAACAGTATAGTATCTTTGGCCATGACTTTTATGTATTTAAAGAAAAATATGTATGCCATTATTGCAGCGTTATATGGATATCGCTAGAAGAACTTGAAGTTCTGAAAGTATAGAACTTATGCAAATCAAAAATATCGGATATCGCACCGATGTACCAAACTTGGCACCAAATCGAATTTTAAACATTTTGAGCTCGCTTAAATTGGTAACATTTTAAAGTCGCAAAAAAATTGCAAAAGGTTCGTAAGAACTAATGGCGTATAGATCATAATTTTTAATCTATTATGGTTGGTATTTACTAAGAAATTTCATTTTATTGTAAAAAAAAAAAATGGGAGGTCATACGAGTATACCATTTACTTACACTTGTTCTTCGAATCGTTCGACTTTCTAGACAACCTGCTCTAGCCATGAAAAATTTGTTTATATCCTCAACAATTCTCACAAAAATTTATTAGTTTCGAAAAACTTACAAAATCCGGTCTTGTCAGTCAAAATTCTCAGTTATTCCCATAAACCCATATATATATATATATATATGACGGGCAGTGGTCGCTTGTATCGACAATAAGGCCCTTTTAGACTTGAGGCAACAATTCGAAAAGTTATGGAAAATTCGGAGAATAAAAAAATTGCGTTTAGCTCTAAAACAGCCAATTTATTCAAGTTGTCTAAACGGCCCAAGGAAAATGCTTCAGCTGATGAAGCCGATAGCGATAGCGATAGCCCAGCAGCAACAACAACAACAACAGCCCAGCCCACAAGACTGGCCACAATAAAAACAGCAATAACAAAAGCAGCCGCAGCAAATCGGAATAAAGCGCAGTCCGTTAATCCGAGTAATCCACAAGAAAGCAAAACTCTTAGCAAAAGAAGCAGCAGCAGGAAGGATGAGGGCAGGAGCAGAAGCAAGAGCGTCAGTAGTCCTCTCGATTACACTGCGTTCAACGACAAAACTCAGAATAAATACTACAATCAATACCACGATAAATACAGCAGCAATAGAAGGAACCACAGCGTTGTCCAAACTAAGGATAGCAAGAACAACAACAACAAGAGCGACGTTCTAACTAAAAAAATCGTTGACGCTTCTACTGCCATTAAAAGCGACGATGTGAACGCTAACAAAATTGATGAGCGAAACAAGGTTAGTGACAATACGATAAACGACAACAACATTAATACTGATAATAACAACCTTAAAAACAGTCAAATTAAGGAGCTACTCGTAGTTGGCGGAAAGAAAGGCAGTAAAAAGATCATGTCGCTTGCTAACGAGAGCGACATGAGTGAGAACCCGGGCGATGGCAGTCGGCCCAACAATAAATACCGACAAAATTCCTATCGCCGAAAACAAAACAGTGGCGATACCACCATTGATGGATTGGAAGATATCGGCCACGATATTCAAATAAACAAAGCCGTTCATGTTGGAGGCAGCAGTAGCAATAATAATAATAACGACCTTAGCGGTTCCTTTGGTTCCGATGTGAGTAAATACTACCTGAATGATATTAACTACGCCAATGACAACGAGGATGACGATGCTCTTTTATTGAAATACATACAAAACTCGGAAGCGAAAAAGATTTGGCCGATCTTAGTCACCAACATCCAAGGCATGACGCTGGGCTCACGCAAAATCTCCACAACTTATAAGGCTCAAGTGGTCGATGCCTACAATAACCGTCGGATATTTAGCATCTACGGCAACTTTCCGGCGCTGCGCCATGAGCTCTTGCAACGCGGCTGGATAGAGAAGCTGACACCGAATCGATACCCGAAACTGCAGGAGCTGCCCGACTTCAAGTTGCTGGAACACGCGCGCGATAGAAACGTTTTCGAGATCGCACTCCTCTCGAAGATAGTCAAAAATGTGCCCGTCTTCTTTATATGGCAACCGAGACAGTTGTACGATATAAATCCTGATGTTCTGCCCTATCGAAATCGCGTGCGGCGCGCGGTATGCTTAGACTTTTCGACGAAAATCGGCCTGATCGGTTGTTGCGAACATGAGAAATGGTTTAAAATGGATGGCCTCTCCGACATGGTGTACCCGCGCAGCTATCGCTTGGGCGTGTTTAAAGATGATCGCGACGCCTTCACCGACGACTATCGGCGCACGCAGTGTCGCAATCTTGTGCGTTTTCTCAGCGAGAACTACGACCATCAGGAGCAGTTGATTGGTGCGAACGGCACTGTGGATCTTAGCGTTTTGCAGTATGCGGTGGCGAACATTGAGCGGCAGTTGAGAGAAGGCGAGATTGATGACATCGAATACGAAAGTCCCGATAATGCAATGGAAGAGTGGAAAGAGTTTATTAGGAATTGCACTGGGATTTACCAGAAGCAGAGACAGTTTAAAGGATCGCCACTTGAAGTTACTCAAAATGTGGATGCTGCGCAGAACTTGCTCGCTCGACTGGACGAGAAACATCCCGAGTACGCCTGGGACGGCTGGCGAAATTTGTGGATTATAAAGCCGGGATTTCAATCTTGCGGCATTGGAATCGTCATGAAAGACTCTCTAGAAGATATTTTGAGATATACAATGACTAACTATACTTCGAAGTATGTAGTTCAAAAGTATATTGGTAAGTACCGAATTTCCCGCAATCAGAAATGATTGAAATCATCTTCTATGGCGAGTATAATAACATTAAAGAATATAATCCAAGTGGATTTGCTGTGCGGATTTATAAATAATTTGTGATCAAACCATAAGGAATTTTCTGTAGATCTGTTGATCGGTTGAAAAGTTTGAAAATGAATTTGAAAAATGTTCATTCCATCCTCTTTCGGCTCTTAGGAATGCTATAGAAGTTGTATACTATTGACGTCGGTGTTATCAAGTGGCTATTATAACTTTAATGCCAAAGCTCTCGTATCGATCGTATACCTTTTTCACATGTACTTTACATTATTACAGATTAATTTCAGAATATTTTAAATGGACTTTAGAATAACGTCATGATGCATTTCAGAAAAGTGTAAAAATATTTCAGAATTTTCGAATTTAATTTCAGAAATGTTAAATTGTTCTCTTAGATTTTTACATATGGACTTTAGATAATCTCACTTGGACATCTCAATTGACTATTCTGAAGTCCAATTGAACATATTTGAAATAAAATTCCAAAATTCTGAAATATATTTGCACTTTTTTGAAGTCCGTTTCGCTATTCTGAAGTCCATTTGAACAAATCTGAGGTCGAGTTGAAGTCCAATTATAAATTTCTAAAGTTTATCAGGAAAAGGTGTAGTCGTCCTCTCAAGTGTTTAAGAAACACCAGATGGTAGGACTATTTAGTCTTAGCTTCTTAAAGCTTCAATTTGCATTTTCGGGTTATTATGTCTATTCTTTAAAATATCTGAAAGTATTGTAAGTATCAAAAATTTTTTTTTCTGCACTTAATGAGCCATTTGAAATGACTTAAGAAGTTTTTTTTGACTATATGTTGCATATTGATTATAAAGAGAACTTCTTTCTATAAGCCTACAAATTTTCTGCTTAAAAAAATCTATGATATAAGAAATCTATGGGTATTAACTTGAAGTATTAACTTATCCGTAATATGTATGTCGATGTATAAAATGGTCAGGGTGTGTGTCTCCAAGTAAATAATTTGTAGCATTATCATTATCATTATATTTATGTGGCTGTTTTTTATGCGAAAACCGGAAGTTGGAATAACTAAGGCCAATTTTGAGAACGTTGCCAACAAACGATAAATTTTGAAGAAAAACTGAGAAGCTGCTTTTAAGTTTTTAACCTTTCTTTTAAAAGAAAACCAAATTGTAATCACGAAATTTCTTAATTGTAATCGTAGCAGTTATACCCTCAATTTTTCACCCTTAAGTTTTACGCTAAACGAGTATATCAGTGCAAATCCTATCTGATTAAATTGGAAATGGAACAATACTTCTTTGAAACCTTCTTGCGTGTGTGTAGTAGCGTTGATGCAATTTGTTTTAAGTTGGTGTAAAAATATGTATGTGTTCATTAACATCGTCAAAATAAACTTTCTCTATTCGTCAGAGCGACCATTTTTGGTATACAGGACTAAATTCGATATACGACAGTATGTGCTGCTCGTAATCGGTGCACAAACCGTCAAAATCTGGATGTACAAGGATTGCTATTTGCGCTTTAGCTCCCAGAGTTACAATATTAATGACTTGCGGGAATCGATACATCTCACTAATAACACCGTTCAGAAGCGTTATCGAAACAGCGCCACCCGTGACGGCCGCCTGCCGCGCAATAACATGTGGTCGCTGGAGCAGTTCAAGAACTTCCTCGTCAGCAGCAACGCACCCGAAAATGTATGGGAGAATAAGATTTATGCCGGCTTCCGGCAGAATATTATCGCCGTGATCTTGGCGAGTGCCGAGGAGACGAACTTCGTGGAAAACTCATTTGAGATCTACGGCGCCGACTTCATGTTGGACGAACAGTACAATCCGATACTGATCGAGATCAACTCCACGCCCGATCTATCGTCTTCTACTGAGGTCACTGCGCGCATCTGTCCGATGACGATGACTGACCTGGTTCGTGTGATTGTTGATTTGCCGCGAAATCCGAGCGCCCCGACCGGCCTGTTCGAAAAGGTTTTCGAGATACCGTATAGGAATAAAACGAATTACGATCCGAACGTCGGACTTCCGGTGACGGGCAGAACAATGACGCTTCACGAACCTCCTCCTCCTCCTCCGCCGCAACCAAATCTCAAAGCTACCAATGAGCCACCGCCGTTAGGTGAGAATCAGCTAGATATTGCGCCCGTTCAGATTATTCAGCCCGTTCTGCCGGATGAGGTGAAGCCTGAACTAGAAGCCAAGCCGGAGAAGAAGCGTAAATTTTCGTTTAGAGCTAGGTTTGCAAAAAGCCTGGTTCAAGTTCCAGCCCCTAAGGCTGCCAGTAACTGTATAGGCGTTGAACTGATGGTACCTACTGAGCCCAGTAAAGCTGTGGCGTCTGGCAGAGTTGTAGAGCCTGGAAAAATTGTCGAAGTCAGTGAAGTCGTGGCGCTCGGTAAAACCGTGGAACTCGGTAAAACTGTGGAACTCGGTAAAACCGTGGAACTCGGTAAAACTGTGGAACTCGGTAAAACCGTGGAACTCGGTAAAACCGTGGAACTCGGTAAAACCGTGGAACTCGGTAGTGCCGATCAGCCCGTTTCCGATCCTAACCATCTTCGACCAAAACGACCTGTTCGACAATCTTATGCCAAACGCTTAATCAAGAAATTAATAGCAAAATTGTTTAGTTGAAATAGTCATTTACTACAATAAAAATCTGGAAACTAAATAAATATGAAAATATAAAATCTAAGCGAATTTTTACAATATAGTCCCTGAATTTTTCAGCTTAGACTTAAAGCGGTTAAACATAGCTCCTTTTTTTCTGCTGTGGTACACGTCCTAAAGAGCTACCAAAGTGCCCTACAAAATCTACCTTTATTATATTTCGTCTAATGGATCACAATTAGATATAGAAAAAATGTATTTGTGGTGCTTGTTCTGCAGGGTTGTAGTAATTTTTAGTGTTGGAACAAATATCCGTTTCCTCCAATATACATATTTGGTTGGTAGACAAACCGGTATCGGCAATGTGCCATTTGCATCGTCATAATTTCTCTACTGTTCTGAGTATGTCCCAATCCTGAATTTTGGGACCGTCGTAATTTAAATTTTGGAATCTTTAGAGCAAAATTCTGGAATCTTGAATAAGTAGATACTGCTACTTGGAGATCATCATTCTGGAATCCAGTTTCTGTGTTCTAAAAACCAACATGACATAAGTAGGTACATATTCTAAAACTTAGAATCTTTGAGACTTTTAAGGTCCTGCTGGCATGCTGGTATGTGTTATATGCTGCAGTTCAGAATCGGGAGATTTAAGTAACCTGAAATCCACAGTCTGGGGACCATAATCTTGCAATCATAAAAAAGGGGCCTGCATTTGCATACCAATCGCTTGCCTTGTAAGATTCTAAATTTTGGAATATCGTAGATCAGTTCTTTGCAATCCAGAATGCGGATATATTTATACCGATTTATTGCAGTCGTAAAGTGAGGAGTGCCTGTACATACATACATATGTATTTTACTTATGACTTTGTGAATGGTATAAACTCTGGAATTTAGTTAAAGTTAGAGCTAAAAGAGAAGTGATAATGAAATATTGAAATTGTGATCGTGGTTTGTTGCTAAAGACAGTTTCTTCAACCCCAGCCGAATACTCTCCAACAACGATTCTCAGTGGGCCGACGCAATACTTTCATAAAAATTCTCTAGCGCTGAAATTCATGTCGTTTTCCACAGTCTAATCAAACTTCTAATTTTCTAAAACTAAAAAAAAATTTCGGCTACAACTTCAAAATTAAAAGTTGTTCGAACATCATGGAATCACGGAACTCTAATATGTCAAATCTTGATGAAAACTACATCAATCCCATCGGAACCATTAGGACGCTCTTGCAAAATTTAGACGCCGAACTGTCGCAACTGAGCAAAACATGTAAGCTAATCAAGCCCACAAATAGAGAAGACGAATTTAACGACAGAGGAAGCTGCAAGAACGCCATGGCCAGCAACGATTTCATCAGCGCTAATAGCAGTTTCAACAACAACCGAAATGGATTTACGTACCATTATTCTCAAAGCAATCATAATAATAATGGTAATAATAAGAATAATAAAGACAGCGCCGACAACGACAACAGCAACTACAACGGCGGCGACAACAACAACAACAACAGCAGCAGAAACAAAGAAAACAACAGACAAAACAATGCCCTAAATAATACAACAAACAGCAACACCAAAGCAAATAAAGCTTCTACAAACACTGCCACTACCGGCAGCAGCCACGACCACAACAACACAACAATTGTCGCAAAGCGAAATCCTCTGATCAAGAATATTACCATACCAACAAATTGGCTGATGACTGGTCGCGACATCGGCACAATGAATACCAGACCACTTGCCAACATGTACCGAGCTCGCGTCATCGACGCGTATAGAAATCGCCGTATATTCACAATCTATGGCAACTATCGATCAATTCGGCAAGCTTTGTTGTGCCGCGGTTGGATCGAGAAACTATCTCCCGGCCGGCATCAGAAACTGCAAACGATGTCTGAGGAACAATTGCTGCTGCAGGCCAAGGCCGGAAATGAGTATGAGACCGTTGTGATCTCGAAGATTATCAACCATTTCCCGGCCTTCTTCATCTGGCAACCGAAGGCTCTTTCCGACAAAAACATCGAAGTGTTTCCGCATCGAAATCGTGTGCGACGTACCAGACCCTTTGACTTCACAACGAAGATCGGCTTAATTGGTTGCGGTGAATATGAGCACTGGTATCGGTTCTCAGGATATTCGGGAATGCGCTATCCGCGTTCCTATCGCCTCAATATCGCTTCAGATGATCGCGACGTATTCATTGATGACTTCCGGCGCACGCAGTGTCGCAGCCTGGTGCGGCTTCTGGTGGAAAATTTCCATCATTTGGATCTCTTCGCTCATCCAACAGACGGCGCTCTCGATGTCGCCATATTAGGTTTTGCCATAAAACACCTGCAGTATCAGCTGTGCGAGTGTGATGCCAATTCGTTCGAGGTACACGGCGCGGAAGATGTCGACTGGCAGCGTTTTCTGAATTATTCGCCGCTCATTTTGCTGGGAAGATGCAAATTTAAGGCCGCACCCAGCGACCTAATCGAACAGATTATTATGGGAAAGGAGTATTTGGAGGCGTTAGATGACACTCACGACGACTACAGCTGGGATGGCTGCCGGAATTTGTGGATTCTGAAGCCGGGTTATAAAAGTTGTGGTATCGGAATATTAATAAAAAGTTCCCTGGACGATATTTTGAGGTTTACAATGACGAACTCGGATTCGAAATATATCGTCCAAAAATATTTAGGTAAGTACGAAGCTCAGGTATGAGGTCTGAGTCGGATGTCATCCAATTTAGCTAGATATGTCTGTCCGGTTCGTATATAATGTCGGATGCAACTTTCATGCAAATCATTATCTTATTTGCATTTTTGCATGCTTATTTACAAAAAAAGTGTTGCATGAAAAAAGTGTTACAGAAGAAGCCAAATTTATTAATTGGTTTTGGCTTTAAGCGAAAACCGTATAATATTATTGCCTCGTTGCGAGAGGTAAGCTGGACGCGATTCAAGATTTTCTCCTTGATGAACTATTTTAATTGAAATCGGGTGTTTTTCAGTATCTTCATCGTACTTTTTAAAAATGTCATAACAACTCTTTTGTGATAGAGAAAATGACACGAGATAAAGTCATAAAATTCAGCACCTATAATCTCTGTTATAGGGTCCTCTTTGGGATGAATGAAAAGGGGGAAAATCGGACCAGGGACACGCCTGTATATATAGTATTGTAAAAATAAATGCATCCGCTTTTAAAGCATAAATATCGCAGCTTATAGTTCGTAACTGACGCTCCAATTTCAGTGCCGAGCTTACCGAATTTGGTGTTAGTCATCTTGCAAAAAATTGACGCCGCCCTCCCCTCCGCCCTTACGCCGTTATACTAAACAATAGGCATATGACGGCGTTTTTAAAAAAAGGTGAAAGAAAAATCACAATTTACTGACTGTAGGTGAAAAACGGGAGCTACCCACCTGCCCATATGCCGGGCTAGGATAGGTATAACCTTCGACCAGGCCGAAGTTAACGCACGCTCTTACTTGTTCACATACTTTTGCTGTCGAACTTGAATTTTTTTCTATCCATCTATGAAATTATTATCGTTCTACATACTTTAATCAAGTTAGTTCATTTTCCCAAAAAATTATAAAAAGTTTCGGCTCCACAACTTAAAAATTATATGTAAGTTATAAAAATATGGCCAACCCAACCTCGACGACAAAACAATGTGAAGGCCGCGACCAATGCACCAACCCCGGGGGGACAATTAAGTCGCTCTTACAGCATTTAGACGCCGACATAGCAGAACTGAACAATACATGCAAGCTTACGGAGTTTTTGCGGTTTTCGGATGACAGCAAGAAGGAGATAGTTACTAGAAATAGTTACAACACTTACAACAGCTATGCCAAATATTATGATAACAGTCTCAATCAGATCATCCGGCCTCTGGGCTTCTTTATGGAGGCTTCGGATAACGCAGCACTAGTAAGTGCGCGCACACTAGCCAGCATCTACAGGTCGCGGGTAATTGAGGCCTACAAGAATCGTCGTATATTTACCGTCTACGGCCAGTACAGCAGCATACGGCGAGAACTATTGCATCGCGGTTGGCTGGAGAAGCTGCCTCCCGGTCGATTCGCCAAACTGCAGGGAGCGGCGGAGGAGGTGCTGTTGCAGAATGCCAAACGGGGCAACGAATATGAGGCCGTCACCATCTCCAGAATGATCAATCATTTCCCCCCTTTTTTTATATGGCAGCCGAAGGGCTTTCGCGACAGCAACGCCGATGTGCTGCCGTACCGCAATCGAGTGCGCAGAGGAAGAGACTTTGACTTTACGACGAAAATCGGTCTAATTGGCTGCGCTGAAAACGAACATTGGTATCGGCTGGACAAACAATCCGGAATGTGTCATCCGCGTTTTTATCGCATCAATGTCGCTGCTTCGAGTGAGGCTGAGGCCTTCGCTCGGGACTTTCGTCAGACCCAGTGCCGCAGTCTGTTGCGTTATTTCATTGAGAACCGCGACAACTTGGAGCCACTGCTTGATGCACACGAAGGAACCGAGAGTCCGCTTATTCTGAATTTCGCCCTGACTCAACTCATTCGAGAGCTGAACGAAAAGGAGGATTGTCTGCCGGAAACTGAGATGACCGAAGAGTTACTTTTCGAATGGGACAACTTTCTAAGTTGCTCCAAATCGGTGCTCTTCGGTGAAAGCAAAATCAGGGCATTACCTGACGATATAGAACATTATATACGAACCGGACAGACATATCTAGCTAAATTGGATGACATACATCCTGATTATAAATGGGATGGCTGTCGCAATATATGGATACTAAAACCGGGATACCTGTGTCGAGGTATTGGCATCGTAATTAGGCACTCACTTAATGATATCATTACGTGGGCTACAAAAAATCCGAACTCAAAATACATAGTTCAAAAATATATCGGTGAGTATCGTATTAAGGTTCGAAAGCAATCGCTTTAAGAACGCGGGAATGGTTCCGGTTATGGTTATATCAAGAAATGTTCGAAATGCCATTTCATCAGAACGTGCTCCTTTACCTTGTGCTTTATTCTCAACTATTCACTTGTAGGGTTACCACCATTTTCATACTAACCTGAAGCCACTGCCTATATTTCCTTTCATATTTTCGAATTCGAATTCTTTTCAGATTTTCTAACTAATCTTCAAAATTTTTTCTTCTCTCTCTCTCTCGATTGTACAGAGCGACCGCTTCTCATATACAAAACCAAATTCGATATACGACAATATATGCTGCTCGTTATCGGCGAAAGTATGGTAAAAATCTGGCTATACAAGGACTGCTATTTGCGCTTCAGCTCCCAACATTTCACCGTTAACGATTTGCGCGAATCGATACATCTGACCAACAACTCGGTGCAGAAGCGTTATCGGAACAGCGGTTCGCGGGACAGCCGTCTGCCCCGTAACAATATGTGGTCCCTGGAACAGTTCAAACTTTATTTGAGAAGCATCAATGTGCCCGAAGATATGTGGAAGAATAAAATCTTTGCTGGTTTCCGGCAAAACCTAATCGCCGTGGTCTTGGCCAGTTTCGAAGAGACCAATTTCGTTGAGAACTCATTCGAGATGTACGGCTGCGACTTTATGCTGGACGAGCAGTACAATCCTATACTGATCGAAATAAACTCAACGCCCGATCTGTCGGCCTCGACCGATGTCACGGCGCGCATATGTCCGATGGCGTTGAAGGACCTCGTTAAGGTGATTGTCGATTTGCCGCGAAATCCGTCCGCGTCTACGGGTCTCTTCGAAATGGTCTACGAGATACCGTACAAGAGTAAAACAGACTTCGATCCGCATATCGGTCTGCCCGTGACCGGCAAAGCTATGACTCTACATCAGCCCCAACGAATGTTTAAGCAACGCATTTTCAAGAAGCTAATGCCGAACGGCGCTAGCAAAACTGAGAAGAAACATGTGCGTATGCAAGCGAGGAAATCGGCCCGGAAGAAGGAAGTTGAAAAGGAAGTTGTAAAGGATTCGAGGGTGTCGAAAGAGTTGAAGGAATCGAACGGGTTGAAAGAAATGAAAGCCTCAAAGGAAATGAAGATTTCAAAAGATTCCAACGATTCGGGACAACCGAAAGACTTGAGAGGCACAGATTCGAAGGATCTGAAAGATTTCAAGAGTTCGAAGACGGTAAGTTCCATTAGCCATTTTTACTGGTCTAATCTAAGGCAGCTTTTTTATACTACAGCGACAACAGAATCAATCCAATACCAATGTTTCACCTAGAAATACGAATACTAACCAAGGGTCAAAATTGAAGAGCAGCACGAAGGAAGCTTTGGCCCTGAGGTACACTAAAATAAAGTGAGCAATACTAGCTATATAGAATCAGGTGCAAAAGTAGAACAACTTCTTGAAAATGTAAGCTTTGATCTTAATCGTAATTGTAGCTTTTTCATTCATTGGGAGTTTTGTTATAAATATAATCATATAAGCTGAAAACTAATAAACAAAATTATATATGCGCAACTTTAAAGTTCGGCGTGGGCTGTTTTCCTTTTCGGTTTTTTGGGGCCATTGTAGTAAGTGTCTCTCGAAAGCATCTAGTGCGATAAAGATCCCCCTTGGTTTCTTAACATTGCGAGGCTCTGGTACTTCGAAATGTAAAGTATCATGGCTAATTGAATTAGTGTTTATTTACCCCATTGTTGGCGGCGACTGACTGGCAGTTGTACTCGCGCATGTCGGCATCTGGCGACCGATGATCATTGTCGCTTCCGTGTTTGCTGTGACGTTAAGGCTGCACGTTTCACGATTGCTAAGTTCTTTAGGACTCTTATATGTTCTTGCACTCAAGATACCGCAGCGGTCTGTAGACATCCGTGACGAAGAACTTTTTGCAAAATCCCGATTAGTGGTTATTAGTTGGGTGGGTGGCTTTAAAAAGTGGTAAGAATCGTTGGTCTCCGCCTCGATTTCATTGACGTTTTCATTCCCATTGAGAAAGTATCTTGTTGGGGATCGAGAGAGGTATTTCGTCGACCTAAAAGGTTCGGTATTATTGCTATATTGTTGATTATATTTGGCTGCATGGCGATTCGACATTGTCGTATCAAGTCGTAGACTGCAACTACGACGGCGTCTTTCCGACCCGTTTGATGAGGAGACCGGCTGTTCGGCGGCGCATTCGTTGTTATACGCGCCCTCCCCGTTTTTCCATAGATCAGTTAGGGAACGTTTTATGTAACTGGCCGCTTGAGATGGACCTTTTGTTAAAAACGGAAGGGAGGGTGGTGCCAAGTATTTTAACCCAACGGCCGAAGGTGCTGCCAATGGGCTCTGTATTCGTAGCCCACCGCGGCTACTACTATTTCGACGACTGCTATTTGAGGTACCATCCATATATGTTCCACTGTATTCGGCTGCTTTAAGGGTGGGCATAACTCGTTGTACATTGAAAGCAATGGGTTTTAAACAGCTGTTTCTGTGCTTATACGCGTTGCTCGCATTAATAGTGCTGTTGTTACTGCGTTGGGAAATTTGGGTGCTATGCACGGCTGTAAGTTTCGGCATGAGCGGCTTGCCCTTTATTGACAGGTTTAGCCCCATGTATGCCGGAGTTGATGGTACAGTTTGACGGTAGATCAACTCGAAGTTGCCCACTTCTGCTTTCGGATGGTTGCGACGATCGATTACAACTGTTTGTACAGGACGATACAATGAAAGTAAAGTATTGCATAAGTTGGTAAGTTGTTCATTATTTCGCTTTATCCCTGTTTAATCACCTTTAATAACATCTTCCAAGCATTGCGGACACATTCGTGCTGTCACACTTGTCGTTGCCGTCAGATCAGGGCACGCGTTGATTTCTATCAGCCACGGCTGGAAGTCTTCGGATAGCATAAAATCCGCTCCGAAGAGTTCAAATGTGTTCAGACGTCAGTCCATTGTTTCCTGTGAGGCGAGCATGACTCCGACGATTGCTTTACGCATACCCGGGTAGATGCGCTCCTGCCACTCCTTAGACCGGCCGATCTCACGAAGGTACGCTTGAAATGATGCACAGTCCCACATGTTCTCATCGGGCAGACGGTGGTCGCGTTTGCCGTTGATATACTTCTTCTGAATGGCGTGATTTGTCAGATGAACTGATTCGTGGTTGTTCGACAAGTTGTACTGCTGCGAGCTGAAACGCAGGTAACTTTCTTTGTACATCCAGACGACTAGAGGTTGTACATTTGTTATGAGAAACCATTGGCGAATGTCAAATTTGGTGTTGTGGATAGTAAGAGGACGCTCTGCGGGGAAGAGAAAAACAAATTGTTATTATCATTAGGACCAAGGACCTTACGTGATAACCCGTTAAATTCAGGTCTTTCTAAACTAAACTATTCTATAATTTGATTAATGAAATCACGCTAAGAAAAAGCATATTAGCCGTATTTTTTTCAGATCAGATTAGATCAACTGTGAAGAAAATACGGAGGATCAAGTATATTGGGCAACAAACTATCGAACAACAGATGGCGCTGAGAAAAGTATTGTTTGTAGCACAATTTCTAGGTATAGAATCAGCTGTTTTTCAAATTTGGACGGGCAAATGACAAAATTACTACAAATTCACAAATACAAAAATTAATGCAACTACAAATTACAATAAAAACAATTTGACAGCAGCAAGTGATATCAATACTTTAACGTGCGCAGTGCTATCTGGGTTTTGGTAGCGATATTAAATTTTGTATTACAAATTTGAACCTACAATATTTTTGGTTCAATTTTTGTTGTTGTTTCACATACAAAATACTTGATCTGATTTGAAAAAAAAAACGGCTATTATCACCTCACCAATATATTTCTGCACCACAAAACGTTCTTTTTTCACCGTGGAAGGATTTATAATGCTCAGAATTTGACTGAGATTCTCTGGAAGTCGAATGCCACGACCGCGACACTTATTCGCCGGCTTTACTATCCACAGATTGCGGCAACCGTCCAAAGAGAATTGTGGCCAGATGTGCTGAATATTTTGCAGTAACTGAACACTTGCCTCGAGCGTGTTTCGAACGCTCATTGCCAATGGATCAGCCAGAATCTTGCCCTTGTCATTGCTCATCCGTTGCTGCTGCTGCAGAAATACGTCCCAATCGTTTGCGGAAGTGCCAGGCGGAAGTGTCTCGCGATCGATATCGTTGTGTTCACAGGCGTCCATATATTCCAGGCAACGTTTAGAGGCGAATTGAAGGGCCGAGAAGGGGATCGCTCCGGAGCTGGAAAATACTGCATCGATGCCACTCTCTCGATAGCGCAAGATTAAGCAGCGCACAAAAGCTATGCACGCCGTCAACCTGAAGTTTTCCACAAATTCGTTGAGCTCTTCGGGACACCAAACGTTAAAGCAACGAGGAAAAAATAGCTCAGCAATATCAGGCTCATAATGCCAGTGAAACTCTTTCAGTTGACTGCAAAGGCCCTCCTTCGTCGTGAACGGCGTACGTTGAAACTTATTAACGATCATGCGAGGATTCCTGGCCAGGTCAACGAAGTCGCATCTCTCTGTGCGATTCGTCCAGAGGAAATCGACGGGCAGGTGCTCAAGCAGGCGCGACATGATGTTGCGTTCGCACTTCGCCACATATTGCTGACGCAGTTCGCCTGCTTTGCGTTTCGGCAAATTGAGAGTCAAGTCTTCGAATGTCGCTTGACAGACGGTCGCAACGCTTTGGCCAGACTGTGGTGTATGTCGGTGGATGTCCAGTTTTTCGACCCAACCGCGTGCGAGTAAGGCCTGACGCACCGAATTGAAACAACCTCGGATAGAGAAGATGCCATTCTGTTTAGCTGCTTCGAGGGCCTTGCGACGCAGTTCATGCATGTGGCCTGTGGTTATCCAGATATCCTGACGTAGGCGGCGGCGGTGGCGGTGGCGCCAATAATTTGTGGGCGGCCCCAAGGAAGGATCTCTTGTGATTTCTTTTAAGCCAGCTACCGGCGACGTTTCCGCATGCGCTGTTTGGTTGCTGACGTTTGTCGACGAAACGGCTTGGCCACCGGGAGCTGTGGCAGTTTTATTGGTACACTCCGCTGAATGTGCGGTGGCATCGTCAGCGATTTTGTCAAGGCTTTGATCAAGTTGCGTTTTCATATTTCTTCTTGGTTTTTCAACACACTTGGTTTGTTGAACACACCCGAATGGCATACACTACGAGTACTCGTATGTGCCCAAAAGGTTCATCACAACCTACAACGAGGCAACTCTATCGAAGACTGACTAGATGTTTTGCCTTCGGTGGCAGAGTAACTGCTGAAGTTTCAAAACCTTACAAATGGCAAAACTAAAGTGAAATTTACTCTGTTCAATGTCGATAATGACGATGATAATTATTATGAAGATGAATAAGAAGGAAGGCGCAAGCAATGTTGGGTATCCACTTAACGGTGGATTTGAAATATACCACCCCCTTCCTCCCGTTTTGAACACGAACACACGCAGACCTCAGTATATTTCTCTTATAACGAATTTTTCAACCTACTTTTCACAAGTTGACGGCACGAAATATCAACTCTTAGTGGCTGTTGTTGTTGTTGTTCTCGTTGTTGTTGTTGTGATGGGGTGTTCATCCCAGCCTGAATTTGTTGTAAGTCCTTTTCATAGATACTCACCAGTCGGTTGAAGTTGGTGAACCAAGAATGGTTGCCATCGTCGGAATGACGAAAACTTCTTACGATACTAGGAGTTGTGTTTCTATTTGTGGCCTTGAAAGACGCAACAATTCGACTGCGTAACGATTATAGAATCTTTGAAAATACATAGTTCTTTTTCATTTCAGCCGCAGCAGGTTCGGTAAGCACGACCGCAGGACTTTGCCGCAGCAAACAGATTAAAGTCTTAACTTTACTTGATTGCTGAAGAAAATGAAAAAAGTGGTAGAAGAAACCCTGAAGTTCTTTGAAGAATTTGTTGCTTTTGTATTCGCAAGTACGATAATTATAAATTGGTTCGTAATTGGTTTATAAGTTGGCTTGTACATTGTTGGCTCATGCCATGCGGCGACTAGTTTATCGGTATGTATCACATTGCTTCTCGTTTGCAACTAATTAAAGTCTGAACTTCTCTGAAGTTGACCTTAAAACAAATGCGAAACCAGGTTAACGAAGTTGGTCTTATAACTTTGTCTTGTCTTGTATCAGCACAATTTATTTTTAACCAAGGTTAAATAAAAGTTTTCTCTATATATGGGTTAAGGTGGTAACAGCTATTACTTGTGACTGCGTGATTAATTTCGTAAGGAAAGAATTTTTTTTGTGGAAGCTTTGAAATTGTTAAAGAATACTCTTAATAATTAAGAGATAATAATAATAATTAAGGAGAGAACAAAGGGTCTGTATGTGTGTGTGTGTCTAAACGCTGGAAGCTGTTTGGAAAAGGAGTATACTTTCTTTTAAAGGTCGCCGCCGCATGATGCGTAACTACTTTCTCAATCGATAGTATTCATCTATATTCTGATACGTAGTATCCGTGTCATAATTCGGAGGAATAATGAAGTTTTTAGCGTAAGTAATTTCTTATTATAAATCTAAATTTTAGAAAAAAATGTATTTTTAAAAATGTTTTTAATGTTTTTGCATGCAAATTCTAATTTTTTTTTTACCGAAATAAATGGATATTTAAAGTCTTATTTTAAACTTTAAACATTTCTACATTTTTACGACTTATTTTTTGCTTCTTCTGTTTTCAATAACTCTTTAAGCTTAAATAAATTCTTTTTTTTTTCTCCAACATCAATGAAAATTAAATACCAACCGCTGAGCACAAACATTCTGTAGTTTCTTTCTTCGCTTGGTCGTTATCTCAGTTGATTTCAAAGATATCTATAAATAGCGGTTAATATTGGTTTCCTCTCTTCTGTCGCCACTGACGTCGCTCCCTCCGTCTCTTTGCTTAATGTTTACAAACTTCAGAGGTTAAGTAATTTTATAGAATTATACTGTGCAAAAATATAATACGCGAACGTGGGTTGATCGATCCTCTGGTGACTACGATGAATATTTCTCGGAGAAATTAAGCAATGACTGGAAGAGAATATTTGATAAGTTTGCGGATGGAAGAGAAGGGGCGGCGGCGGAGTGACACACAAAACTTTTCAAACCCAAAAGTCTTTTCTTTAATTTACTTTCGCCTCTGATCATGTTATGTTGATTTTACTCTTCTCTATATAAAAACATATTGTATTTTCTATATAAATACATAAAAATATTTATAATTGAAAAAACGTGTTGCATGCTGGAATTTTTTATCGCTTTTAATTATTGTGGCGGTTGCGAATAGAGACAAATGCAAGAATGTATCGATACACAGTGAAAAATAGTAGCACATAAAATTAGTAAGATCTTTTTATTAAGCCATTTTACTATAAAATCTTGTTAAAACATACAAATAATCTGCTTTGTTCATATTTTTTAAAGGTGCTGGGAAAAATAATCTATTTTTCATATCTTTAGGTGCTGGTTTTGGTAATTATTTTTGTATAATTCAGTGTGCGAGCGGACGGGTCAAGCACCTTTAATAACTCAGTAAGATGACTTTTATTGACCCAGTACTCTTCAGAGTATATCTCTTGCAGCGTGCCATCAAGCGTGTTTAAATTATTGTAAAAAGTGGTATCGTATATTGCTGAAAAAGAACGCGAAAGTCAATTTAGTGTTAAGTTAAGTGTTAAGGATATTTTGAACTGGCCGAGAATGGAAGGAAAAAACCAGTTTTCGTAGATCAACGAATCAATTAATTCGTTTTAATTTGGTCCTCCAAAAAAAAAAAACAACCGTCTTATTGAGAACAAAAAAGAAAGCAATAAATATTATTAAATAATTGTTTTTTTTTTCATCATATTTCTTAAAAGTTTATTAGTTTCTATGAGTTATTAGTTTCTTTAGTTTATATGAGAGAATTTTGTGTTTCTGTCTGCGGAGCGTATTTTTTTATAGAGTATGAACCATCTACTATGAACACTCACTCAATGATTCTCAAACGGCATTCAGGCATTAAAAATGCTATCGTAGAACAAAGAACTTAAATTTTCGACGGCAGGGTACAAAAACAACAAGTACTCGTAGGCTCTTCTGCTCAACAGTGCGTATGAGTGACATTAACAAGCTTAATGTTTGCTCAGTTCTTTGCTTTGTGGACTTCGCAGATCTAAGATGATCACTATTTCTTGCCGCTAATAACTTTTTTTTTTTTATAATATTTACTCATTGTGAAATGCTGAGTTCGAGTTGCCAGTCGGAAGATTTTTAATTTGCCTTAGTAACAAGTTGTTGTTGTTGTTCTTTTGAATGGGTTATTGTTTTTTATGCGGCGAATTCGGCATAAAACAAAATTCATTCGCCAGAGAAAAGCTTGTGGCAGGCGCCAATAAAAACGACAAAAAAAAAAGAAAGAAGAAAGAAGAAATTCTAATCGCAGAATCCATCGTGTCGGCGTGGTTGCTTCGCACCATTCTCTCTCGCCTTATTGTTCATATAAAATTTGTGCGCTTCGGCAGGACGACAGCAGTCAGTTCGGACGTCTTCAAGCGAACGCAACTATTCGCAAGTTTTCTATTTTCGATTTTGATTGTTTGTCGTTTGTGTAGTTGCGACTTTTTTTGCACTAGCTAAATATTTATCTTCAAAGAAAATTTCTAATTCTCAATTTTATAATCGTATTTATTTATGACAAAAACAAAAATAAAGACTATTGTAAAAATAGAAAAAAAAATCACCAAAATACTGTGCCATTTTTGAAAAACTGTTTTTTATGAATTATAAAAAATGCATTCTGCTTTATTTTGTTGCAAAAATTTCAAATGTACTCAAAAGTGACATTTTGTCGTAAAGAAAATAAATACACAATCAATTAAAAGTGTTCCAAAAAAATATAACAACGAATCGCAATTATTTTTGTACGATAAATTAAATGATTTAAACGAAGTCTTCATAGTGTAAAACAAAAACTACAAAAAAACCCAAAAAAAGAAAAAACAAAAACATAAATCATATTGTATGGTATTAATTTATCAGGAAGCGGAAACGGAAACGCTGCCAGCGTTTTTAAACATCAAGTAAATCATCAATAAGTCAGTCAAACAAATCATCAGTCGATAATGGGTACTATCGGTAAGTATAATCGGCATAAAGCCGGTTGTTCCGTGTGTGTGTGTGTGTGTGTGTGTGTGTCTTTGACCCAGTTTTTCTCTTTGTAAAAAGGGTCATACAATTTGTAGCACAGTAAGATATTGATTGATTTCAAATAATTTACGTGCTGGTGCACCGTAATTCTTAGTGGCTTAAGCAGAAGTGTTATGCCACCTGCTCACGACGTTTGTAAGCTTTTTTAGATAAGCCTACAGATATTACGTTTATTTCAAGGATAATACGATATAATTGGCTTTAATGAAACTATTTCAGAGAGGTACATACATAGATACATACCATATTTACATTTGAAAGACTTTATTTATGCAATATTGCAAACCTGCTTACAATATTACAAATATTGCAAACCTAAAAAAGTAAAAAAAGAAAGATTAAGCATTTATTGTTGTAAATAGTAAAGGTCATACTTTTGGCATTACATACTCGTAGATAGTCCATACTAGGTTTTGCAATATTGCAACATGGCAAGCATTGCAAACTTAAAAAAGCCAAAAAAGAAAGAATAAGCATTTATTATTGGAAATAGTAAAAGTCATACTTCTGGCATTTCATAGATATTGCATACTAGTTTTTGCAATATTGCAAAACCTTCATACAATATTGCAAATATTGCAAACCTAAAAAAGCCCAAAAGGAAATATTCAGCATTTATTATTGGAAGTAGTAAAGGTCATACTTCTGGCATTACATGGATATCGCATACTAGGTTTTGCAATATTACAAACCTTACAAATACATATTACAAATATTGCAAACTTAAAAAAGCCAAAAAACGAAGATTAAGCATTTATTATTGGAAATAGTTAAGGTCATACTTCTAGCATTACATAGATATTCCATACTAGGTTTTGCAATGTTGCAAACTTGCATATTGTATGTTTGCAATATTGCATATTGTATGCAAACATTGCAAAATTAAAAAAGCCAAAAAAGAAAAATTAAGCATTTATTATTGGAAATAGTAAAAGTCATACTTCTGGCATTTCATAGATATTGCATACTAGTTTTTGCAATATTGCAAAACCTTCATACAATATTGCAAATATTGCAAACCTGCTGATTACATACTAGGGCTTAAAGTGATATTAAATTATAGCACGAGTATCGTCTTACCACCTTTATCGCACCTTCGCATCTACCCCAGATTCCGTTCACTCTTCTAATAAACATAGTGTTGTCGGTCGGTGGCGTCATAATAATGGGTTCTGCCACCCGGCAACAGGAGTTGCCACAAGCCGAAAACAAGGTTTCCATTTCGTACACGCTCATTACAAACGTACAAACGAATACAGCGAATATCAGTGCGAAAATAAATTGAACTATGTACATAAAAGTTGAGTCGCCCCCCAACAGCAGTGATGACGTCAATGAACGAGTCAGTCACTTCAGCGAGGAGCTTGCGAAAATACTCGTATCTACAAAAATGTGCGGGTTGATTTTGGGCTAAGGATGGTGGATGCATGGGTGGAATGGTGTCGGTGTGGTGTGGTTCCATTGTCTTAACAAATTACAAGAATGGAGCGACCCCTAAAGCAATCCAGCTCGCAGTGGAATGGCAAGAAAATAGAAAGTATATGAGAATTTATGTGGAGGTATTTAACTTCTTATCAGGATTTTGTTGGGAGGTAGCACAAAGGCAATGACGTCACAGGTGTGTGACGCACGCGTTGGTATCGTGAAACGACTACCTCCAGGCTCCTCAGTCGTGAAGGTATAGCTATAGAAGCTGACCGAAAAACAAAAAAAAAAATATGTCTTAAACGAAAAAAAAACCCTGTCGTTTTTCCTTACATTTTTGTAATTTCGATGTAAGTTTTATTACTGCAATCGATAGGAAATATCAGGAAACATATTTTTGACATTTTCGAAAGGAGTTGTGGTGCCTTCAGTGACCACTTTGAAGGCTTGTGGTGCTTGAAACAAAAAAAAATCAAGTAATGATTTATTAAATCGTTAAAATGTGTCACCTTTTTGGAAAGCTAGAGGCCACAAACGAAACATCGGTCCTTTTCGATTCGTTCCTTAAAGTAATACCAGTATAAAAAACCATTTTATAATCTCTGTTTTTAAAGCTACCTCAATTCTTTGGAATAATTGTACCCCAAAAGCTACAAACGAAACTTCTTGCCGTGAAAGCATTTAATTTGCTAAAAATTGTAGTTATATCGAGTATAATCAAAATGGTGTAAGGATCATAATTTTTTAAGGAAACCTGTTTTTGGTGAAAGAAAAAAAAAAAAGGAAATTCTTTGCAAAAGCTTTTCTGCTTAAGTATTTTATATAAAGTTTCTGGGATGGGTAGTCTCGGTATAGCTCTTTTAAGTTTAAGTTTAACGCCTTTCGGTTCACGATTTAAGCTTAATAGTTGATAATAAAATTAAGTAATATTCCAAACCAAAGAAAGTTTGAAAAATCACAAAATTAAACTGTCATTTTCGACCGTGAGTGATAACCGATTGACGTCACAAGGTCTCCACGCTATGAAGATGGATTTTGGTAATCTATTTTTATGCGATATGATTTGACGTTTCTTTTTGAATATTGTTAATTAAGAGGTACAATAGTACGCAGCAGCGCGTAAGCGTGATGTACGGCTGAGTTGATTTGTGTGGCTGCTGTGTCGCACGAAGCGACATTGTCGTTCAGTTTGGTCTAGAGTTTGACAGCAGAATGGCCGGCTGAATGGCTGATTCTTCATAAATCATAAATCATATGTCGGCGTTTTATAAACGGCCATGTCGCACCGCTTACATACGCTACATCTTATAAAACTAAATTTCGCATTAATTGTTGCAATCTGCAGTTTTTTTTCAGTTTTTTTTTTTGACAATTCTTTTGACAATTAAAATTTTTATTTCTGCATAATACGAGTATGCATGAATGAATGAATGATTTGTTAATTTTGTGGTCGAAATTTGCGAAAATAATTTTTCATTTTATGCCTCGTCCGTTTATCCGTTTATCCGTTTATCTGACCGTTAGACAGCTGGCGGTAGTTGGTGGTCTCGGCGCGTTTGGTACTCGTTTGTGCGAGTGTGTGTGAGTGAGTTATTGTTGGGCTGCAGAAATTAACAGCGGCCAACTTCAATGCCAATTCGGCCCGATGACGCACTATTCGCCATTGACACGCAATGAAAATTTCAAAATTAATCTTAAAATACTACAAACGAGAGTGTTTATAAAAATGTTGACACTTACGAGTGTCTGTCTGTGTTTCTGCATTTTCGTTTTCGTTGTTGTTGTTGTCGTTGCTGCTGCTGCTGCTGTTGCGCTTGCTTTTCTCTGGCTGCGTTTGGCTGACCTCTTCACGCATTCGACCGCCAATGCAGCAGAGAAGCTCATCGAATCAACGCCTGATTTAATTCGTGCCAAGCGTTTTTTTTTACTTTTTTTTTCATTTAATTTTTTTCTTGTTATTAATTACTTTTTTAAGTGCTTTAAAAATCCATTAAAAATAAACCGCTATTCGCATGGGATCTAATTTCGTTTTTATTCTTAAAGTTGTCATAAACAATGTAATTAATTAAAAGTTTCGCATATCGGCTAACGATATACCGGCTAAGGACAATTTTTAAATAATTGTAGTCTAAGAACGAATAAAAGCAACCAATGATCAGGACTCAGAATTTTGTCTTATAAATTCAACTGAATCTTTTCTGCTTTCCTGAAAAGGAATTGAGTAATTGGAAAACGCTATTTAGTATTAAAAAAGGTACAATCTCAACACTAAATAGCGTTTTACAATTTTTCAATTCTGTTTCTTTGAAAGCAGAGAAAGCAGAAGTAACCAGAAACCTATTAAATTATGACTTTCTTCTAACTTTTTTTCTCAAACCGGGATGATACGAGCATAATATGTTTTTTAAAATAACTTTCGGTTTGTCTATTATTTTGGTTTTACGTATTTTGTAGGTTTTGTAGGTTGATAAGTCAGTGATTTTTTGAAAAAAAAATTTTTTTTGGCAAATAAAATGCTTATTATTTCTTAACATAGTCTGCTTTTAGCTTGATACATTTAGTATAGCGTTTTTAAATTTTTTTTTTATTCCTTCCAACTTCCAACTGGTAACAATTTCTGCACTTCTGACGCAAAAAATGTACTTTGGGAGAAAAGTACGAGTATATTTCCTAAAATTGAATTTACTCAAAAACTACAAAACATAGCTCCTTCCGGATTGAAGTATTTTATTAAGAATTCATAAGAGAATTCATAAGAGATAATCAAAAAAATTGTTGTAATTACGGTATTTTTTAGAAAAAATTTCGCCCAAAAATGTTTTTTTCGAATATTTTTTGAAAATTTCAATCTTGACAATAATTTTCTCCTAAACTGTTTGATCTAGGAACCAATTTCCAAAAACATATTTTAATGAGTGGATATTTGACTTTCAAAATCAGGTATAAATCATTACCGTTTATAAAACTCATTTATAAAACTCGTTTATAAAACGTACTCATAAAACTAACTTTAATTATGTACCTACCTCCTGAACCTGTTTGCAGAATCTCATTCAGTTGTTTACAAAGAAAAATTTTGCTATATTATTAAGTTTTGATTTTCGTTTTCGAATACGAAATGTTGTCTTTTTGTTGTTTTTTTTTTTTTAAATGTTCGTAGGCGTTTCGGAGAAAAAAGGGGCATATTATTTTTATTTATTATTTACATTTTGTTACGTCAATGCAGAACAGCCGTACATGTACGTACATGACTTTTAATTTTAATTCTAATACTATTTTATCGTTATCGATGTTGGCGAATTTATGTTTTTCGAAAAATTGGCGAAAAGTGGGCGTGCTCTGCTTTTTTCATAATTGTGGCGATTAAATTTAGTTCGTAAAATTTATTATTATTGTAATTACACGATCCAATAAAGTTTTCGAATTAGTTTATGATTATCGTTCGTATATAGAAAAATAGGTTGAGCTGTAGATGATCAAAATAATAAAATTTGATTAACCAAAAACCTCAATACGTACGTACGATTTAATGGGACGGTCAAGGCGTTTGTTTAATTTCAAGTTTGTGTTATCGAAGAGTGTGAAAAATTTTTCTTCTTCTAGAACGTAGGTACATCGTATTCGTCAGTCTTTAATCGATAGACAAAATAATAATTGCTTATTAAAATTCAGAAATTATACTATTCAGCTGTAGACGGTATAATGCAGCTGTATATATAATAGTTTAAGTCTTAAATACGTAAATAAATAAGGTAAAAATCCACACGAACATATACGAACGTAACACACCAATTTTTCGGAAATTTTTTGTGTGGGTGTATTTATATATACGACTATAATTTTTGTTTTTGGATTTGATTACCTAATAAAAATATTGTACAAAATGATTCGAGAAATTAATGAAGTGCGAAATTAATTTAAAATTGTAGAAAAAGTATTATAAACTACAAACTACAAATGTTTGCATTTGTATATTTTCAATGGATTTTTTTACAGTTTTTTTAGTGGTCCTGATTTGAAAATATAAATTTAAAAAAATAATATTAAAGAAACAATTATAGTTGAAAGTCGTTATCGTGTATGAATTTGAAATGAAACGAAAACCAATTAATATAAACGAGAAAAAGATTAATTCGAATAAAAAATGAAAACGAGAAAAAAACTATTAAAATGAAAACGGATAAAACCGAACGAATGAAAATGTAATCAAAACCATTGAAAAATCAAGAGAAAAAACCGATTAAATAGATGCTTTTCGTGAACAGTAAAATGTAAATTTTAAAAAAATTTCAAAAAAATTTATTGTATATTTTAATGCGACGAGCATTGTCGACAAGTTAAAGCAATTTTAAATTACATTTTAGAAATTTAAAATTTTATATGGTTACATTTTCGCTTGGAAATTTCGAACCGCAAAACGCATAAAAATATAAAAATTTAAAGCCTTTTTAGAAAATATAATGTATGCATTTGTGTTTAAAAAAAAAACAACTGGTAACTACGAGTATATTGTCTAGAATTAATTTTTTCAAAAAAGAGATCAGGGTTCTTGTACTTTACAATGGAAAGGCTTTATCAAAGTCAAAGGATGATATTGACACATCGTGAATACTATAATAAAAAAATTAAAAAAAGAAAAATTAAAAAAAAAAAATATTAAAAAAAAAAATTGGTTGTTTTGATCATTGATGGACGATTCTAAACAGGTAGACGATCTGATCGACCAAAGCTCAGCAACCTCTTACCGGCCACGGCCCAATACAAGTTAAAGCGTGCAAATCGCAGACAAAGAAAAACTTTCTTTTTAAAATAATTTTTTTTTTAGTCTTGCCCATCAGACTGTCAATGAGTATTGAATATTCCCGAGAAAATCATGAACGGCGCTCTGTGATAGACAACAAGTCGACAACAACGTATTATTAAATACTTTTCATACTCGATCTCTTTTAAATGTTAAATGCATGAAAAAGTACTGACTGTAATTTTGTACAATAATCAAGCTACGAAAAATATTTAAAAGCCAAAAATCAATTGACGATACATTCGCTAGAGACAAATTGTATTTAGTAAAATCGTATGTCTAATTGTGTATAGTATTGTATCGTATATACATACATATGCACGTATCTTTATATATTATTTTATTTATTTTCTCTTGGCATTTTTAATGTTTTGTCATCTCCCGAAAGTGTGTCTATTTTGGTCTTTTAACGAGAAATAAAAAGAAAATTCCATACTGGCTGTTGCGGTGCCATCAGAACGAATGAACAAACAAACAAAACCATCGACCCACCGACCGACCGGTCGAGAAATCAGTCATGAATAAACAAAATCGACCAAGCATTAATAATTTTAATAGACATTTTCAAGAGTAATGGCAGAGTTTTTCTGCTATTTTAACAAAGAAATAATCATATGACATTAACTGAAGAGCAAATGCGAGTATGTCATAAGATAAAATGAGTGGAAAATATAGTATATGAGATTTTCGGAGATAATCGACGGCAAATTATCACAGAGATTTAATACATTGCGTCGAGCTGAGAAATTATAGGCTTTTGGTCAAAACGAATTGTTTCTAAGTTGCCTGAATTTCGATTAAAAAAAGCACTGAATGAATGAAGTAAGAAATGTTTGTGCTGTTTAGGTTTGATACTTTTTTTGTGGTACAAAAAACTTCCTAAAATTTCACTTTTAACAGATTTGTACACTTCTCCGAATGAAAAAATTGACCTTATCAAAAGCTTTAGAAAGTTCAAAAATTGTTGCTTCTTTTTGACCATTTTTATGATGCTAAGAATTGAAAGAATTTAAAAAAAAATTTATATTGAAATAATATTTTTTATGGATTAAAATTAATGAGAAAGGAATGCATTTTGAAAAAAAATCAAAAAAAAAATTACAGAGTGTGCATGAAAATAAAAGCAGACTTTCGCAAAAAAAAAAACTCGAATTCATTAAAAATACTCAAAAGCCATTAAAATACACTTTTACCAAAAAGAGATCATTTTCAGACACTTTCCTCTTAATATTTTTCCTAAAAAATGTAAACAATAATATAAAAAATTAAAGAATTTTTGTTGCATTTGGTTTGGTGCTTTTCTGTTTCTGTTTTGTGTTATTATTGTTGTTTTGAATAAACATTTAAATAAACATTGAATTCGTAAACAAATTATCTCATGGCCAATTTTGGAGAATTGATAAATCAGAAACTAATTCTAAAAACATACTGCTGTTCAAATAGCGAATATTAGTATTATTATTGAAAAGTAATAAAAAACAAAAAAAAAGAATTACTTACTTTACATTTCCAAATGATTTATGAAGAAAAAATATTAAAAAAAATATTAAAATTAAATAAATAAAATTTTTACTAGATCGCTTGTAATGTACGCGTAATATTATGATTATTACTACGATAAGATTTTTATTAAAATAATCATTTTGAAAACAATCTTCTGGTAAAAAAAAATTTTTTAGCTTGAGGTTGAGGCTTTTGAATTAAAGTGCTTAACGATAAATTAATTGCATTTAAAATGTTATTTTCAATATACTAATTTTAAATTGAATGCATACAAATATTTATTTTCTTTTCGAAACTCTGGAAAACCTCTTTCAGACTTCCAATTTTTTATTTAATTTTTTATAGTAAATTATTATTTCAATATACATTTTTTATCCGAAATTTTTTTACACCGAATAAGATTTTTATGAAATAAAAAAGAAGAATCCAAGAATTGAAAACAGCCACAACAACAAAAATTTAACTAAACAAATTTTGAATTAAGCATAAAAACCAGCCAAAATAACAAAAAACAACAAAATTCATAACGACAGAGGATTTTACCCCTCCCCCCCGCCGCTCACCCCTCCCTATAACACTTCCAAGAAGAAGAGTTACATCGAACAACAATATTGTTGTGCTAATACTTTATTTACAATAAAATAAAACACAGCAATAAAACACATTAAAAAACAAAATTAACATTGAATAAACCGAAAAACAGAAATAAATTAAAAAATTGTTAATTTACAATGCAGGCCATAGCGTTGTTATTGTTGTTGTTTAACATTTCAATGCAAATGAAATTGTGCGATTGTGCATGTGTGTGTGTGTGTGTGTACAGTAAACAAAATTAGCAATGAGAAAAAAAAAGGCAACAGGCGCCTCAGCAACATCCCTGTAGACAAATTTCATCGATAGTAAGCGATGCGGTAATTCTTGCTGTTGACTTAACGACGCGTCGTGATAGCAATGAAGTTAAACATTGTGATTTTCTGGAACTGTAATGCATTCCCTTTGCCATTACAGGGCAACACAGGCATTACTCTCGAATCAATGAAATGATTTTTCGGATTTAATAAATTTAAAAAGATTTATTAAAAAAAAAATTAAATTAAAAAAAAATTGAATTTATTTATGAAAGATTGATAATGAAAAAAAAAAAAAATTAAGAGGGGTCGTACTTTTTTACATCATGTATGTATTTTATTTATTTATTGGTGAATTTTAGAACAAATTTTACAATTTTTTAAATTTACATTATTTTTAAGTAATATTAATCTTTGATACATCAAAAGCTTTTTAAGTTTAAACATTTATTAGTGATATAAAATAATTTTTATCTTATTTATTTTATTTACAAATTCACATTATTAGTAAGTTATATAGTTATATTAATGTAATTATTATTGGTACATCAATAGCTTTTTAAATTAAAAAAGTACGATACATTATTAATAGAACATTATTAATAGAATTTTATTATTAATAGAAAATATATCGTATATGGTACATACTTACGTATTTTAAAAAAATACGTCTCTAAAAGTTATACGCCTTTTAGTTTGTCCGCAGTCGATAAGTTTTAATAAACGATTAAAGAAAATAGCACCAAAATTTTAAGAACAAATTTAAGAAACAAAATTTCCTGAATTTAAGGTTACTAAAATGCATGCATGACTATTTACCGGAAGGGAAGGCCATATAATCACCGATGATAAGTTGAATGAAAACAGTAATGCATTGCTTTTTTGTCTACCGGGATTTCGCTGCACATTCGATAACGCGAGCAGGTAGACAACACGATTCGCTCCATCTATCTATTCATCCATCCCAACGCCCATACGCCTAAACGACCAACCAACCCACCGTGTGTATAACCTTCTTCATTCACCCGCCGCGCCGCCGCCTATCAACCCACCCACAAGTGAGAAAGTTTACACACACGCGCGCGCACACGCACACGCGCGTCAACACCAACACCCCAAAAATACCGTCGACACGAAAGCGTGTTGAGCGACACGCTACAAACGATTGACGTCAGCAATGCCCCAAAAGACGGACACGGACGGACGGACCAGAGGCACACATACGCAGACTGCTGGATCCATCCGTTGGTAGCGGCGGCATAAAACGGCATTCGTTTCTTTTAAATATTTTCACAATATTTACGTTCTGCGAGTGACTGACTGAACGACGATCAAAACTAAAATTTAAAAAAAAAAAAATTGGAAAAAATATAAAAATAGAAATAAAAAATAAGAAAACGAAGAAACCAGAAGAAGAAGAAAAAGAAATATAGTGTAAATTATTCGTAAAATACAATATTTAAAGAAATAAGTACACAACTTATGCTTTCATTGAACATTTCTGCAACTAATAAGCATACATTTTCTTTATTATTATTATTATTATAATGCAATTTATTTTTTTTTATATATTTCTTCTAATTTTTATTAATTTTTATTTATAATCATGTTGAAGATGCGAATAATACAATACAATTCGTACCAATAAATTTAATTATTACGAGCAAAAGCCATTAGTTCCTAAAAGAACCTTTAGTTACCAGAATCTTGCTTTTTTTTCTACACTTTTTTTGTCTGGATTAAAAAAAAATTCTTTATAAACAAAAAAAAAAATACTTACGCACTCTTAACGTAATGGTTTATGAGATGTTACGCATGCAGGCGTATGTGACAGTCAGCTCAAACAAACGAGACCGATCGTTTTGGCCTACAGAAGCATCATAGTACCAACCACCAGCCGGTAAAACCTTCGGCCAGTCTTAATATCTAGCCCTCTTCAAACAATATCTGAGAGAAAGAAGAAGAAGCTATAAGGCTTGCGGTATGCGGGAGCAATAACCTCATTGGCATAAGTCACTGTTATTTATTTAAAAACCTTTCAAAACTGTCCGCCGGGCAGGGCTGGCTCGAAGGGCTGCACTTTCATCTCCGATACCATGACTCTGTCTGTCTGCCAATGTATACTATTACTAAACAATTTTTAACCACACAATGTTAGTAAAGGTTGAATCATTCAAAGGGAAAAGAGAAGAAAAAAAAAGAGTAAACGAGAAAGATTGATGGCCGTGCTTGACACTGCCGTAGTCTTAGTAGTCACGGCCTGATCCAGGCCGGTTGGTCGATGGTGTTGAACAAATGATAATTTCTCAAAATTACTGTCACGTTATTCGGAAATAAAGCTAATTTTATATTCAGTTTTTGGTGTTTTTTAGACCCCGATGATTTGAAAAAAATTCAAATTTTCTCAGAACTTTTTAAAATAAAAATACGTATCTAAGGAACGTTTTTTTCAAGATACGAGCATACAAGATATACAAATCGAATATAATATTCTTTGGTTGTTCATTCTTCATTAGCTGGATTTCTTTTTTAGACAATGATCACATCTCTTTAGTGTGTCTTCTTTTTTGGCATTTTTTTCTGTTTTTGGTTTTTTTTTTTTAATTCTTGTTAACGTTTTGATTGTGTTTGACGCACTTGTAGACATGGAGGCGCCCATTTTTTATGCCTTTCATGACATATATCGTACTACATAATTTTTTACCACATACGACACCACAATGCCAAACAGACAACCATCCCCAACAGCCCGAATTTCCTGCTCTCACCGCTCCTCCACCGCCACGTGATAAGACGTGATAGTAATAAAGTTCAGAGTAATAAAAACTTTGAAAACGAGCAAAATAAAAACTAGTGACAAATGCCTTTACAAGATCAAAAGATTCATTTCGTTAGTCGTAAATTTTTGGGTAATGAAAACGAGAATGATCGAGATCTCAAAATTTAACGAATTAACTTTTTTTTTGTTTGTTTTATTTCTCTTAAAATTTATTCTTTTTTAATTTGATGCTTATTTAAGGCACGTTATTTAGCGCAAAATTGGCGCGGCCTTACATAAGTGTCGTTTCATGAAACGGTTAAGTTTCGTAAAAAAATATGCCACGAAATTTATGCTAACCACCTTATAATCGTTTATCCGTACAACGATAATATTTTAACCGAAAAATCATGAAACGGTTTTTCATGAAACGACATCTTGCTGCAAACCGTCACTTCTTTCCCTCCCATTTCTGTTTCCCATTTTTCTTTACAACGAATTTCAACAATATTCGCAATTTATTTAATTTCTTATTCTTCTTCTTCTTCTTCTTCTTCTTTTTTTCTCTCCGTCCTGCAGAGAAACGCTCTTTTTCCTTTCGTCTGCGGCGTTCGACCGGCGATGGCGGCAGCACTTACAGCCGCAACAGCAACAACAATAGCAGTACATGCACCAACCACAACAACAACAACAACTGCAACAATCGTTGCAGCTCGCCCCTGACGCCCACCAGCACCAGCATGAAGTTGGAGGTACCGAATCCGGTGAGCCGTCGCAGCAGCATTTACAAAAAGCCGGACAAAGACGACAGCGGCATCATACACATCATTCCCGAACAGGAGCTGCCGACTATGTCCTTTTCGGATCAGTACAACATCGAGAAAACCATTGCGGAGGGCTGCTTTGCGAAGATTCTAATGGCCACGCATCGGCCCACCAACAGCACCGTTGTGCTGAAGGCCGTTCATGCCGAGGTCACCACGCTGAAGGAGTTCCAGAAGGAGTTCCACTACAACTACCAGCTGTCGCATCAGCGCAACATCCTCAGCGCTTACAATGTGGCCTTCCAGACGAAGGACTACTACGTCTTTGCCATGGAGTTCGCGCCGTACGGTGACCTCGCCACTAATCTGAGTGCCAACGGCTTGCACGAGACGGCCTGCAAGTCGATCTCGGAACAGCTGAGCTCCGCTCTGGGCTTCATGCACTCCAAGAATCTGGTACATCGCGACTTGAAATTGGAAAACATCTTGGTCTTTGCACCGGACTTTTCGCGCATCAAGCTGTGCGACTTCGGCTCTACTACCAAAAAGGGGCTGTTGGTGCAACGCGTCAAGCACACTTGGACCAGTTTCGTGCCGCCCGAAGTGCTGGAAATAGTGAAGAACGAGCGCTTCATCTGCCGCTCCAGCAGCGACTCCTGGCAGTTCGGCATACTGTTGTACAACATTCTGACCGGCAGTCCGCCGTGGAAGGCGGCCGACTGGGTCAAGGACACGCAGTACTCCAACTTCATGAAGTACGAGCAACGGAAGACCACCAAGTTGCCGGATAATTTTCGACGCTTCTCGTCGCGGCTCATGCGCTGCTTCCGCAAGTACCTGAGCCACGATCCGGACGACCGCTGCAAGATCACCGAAGTGACCAAGTACATGAAGGATCGCTGGGTGGAGTGTCGCATTTCCGCCTCGAAGTCGGCTACGCTTATTGCGCCGCATCAGGATCAGGACTCGTGCATTTACCTGAACCAGCGCGAAGGACGCCTGTCCGCCGACGAAACCAAGTCGCGCATGAAGCGCATAATGTCGACGTATGGTCTGGACAACGCTATCGACCAGACGACAGTGCGACGGCGCGTCCTGGAGTGGTTGTCGACATGCGATGCCAACTTCGATACAGAAGTCGAAAGTCTAGTGGTGCTCGATGTGGCCCATTAAAAGGCGTCTAACCCATTGGTTGCGTCGAACCAAAGGATTTTAAATAATTTAGGAATTTTCGATTTAGAAAATGCAACAGTGGTCTGTCTCTCTTTCTCTGGCTCTGCGATGGAGGCTGGCTTTGATCACAACGAAACCAAAACGAACCGAACTAGAGTGAGAGGAAGGCGATCGGTGGCGTTAGGCGAAGGGCAAGAAATTCTCAACGATTGATGTACGATAGTATGATACAATAAACTGATAATAATCACTCTCAGGAGCATCTTAAGGACAATAAAACATGACGATGTTAATTTTATGGAGAGAAGAAGAATTCTTTTGAAGAGAGGAAAATGAGGGAGGAATGATTGTAGTGACGATTAGCGGTAGTGGCGAAAGAGTATGAAGTATGAGTATGAGTATGAGTATGAGTATGAGTATGAGTATGAAGTATAAAGTTTCCAAGTAATTTCATATCATGATTTATAAAAGTTTTGAAGAGATTTTAATGGCACTATATTTAGAATGTACTCGTAAGGTATTGAGAATTTGTATTGATGTAACGTATACTTGTAAATTTGTCATATTTTGTTTTTTTTTGTTATAAAATATTTACCAAAATGTACTTAATAAAGTCAAATGTATGTAGTATATATATATTAAGATTTTAAAAGATTTTATAATTGCCATTAGCTCTTAATGTAAATTGTATAACTCTCGTAGTAATAGTATTTATTAGCGTAAGATCTGTTCTGAAAAATCTCAACTCAACTTTAAGCCAAGTCTAAGTCATTAACATTGTACTACGAGTATCATAATATCAAGTTCATAAGTATTTAATTCCAATGAAAATGTTTTATTATGTATGTATGTTGAACTAATAAAATGTATCTTCGTGACTGCAGATTATATACTCGTACATATATACCATAATAATCTTAGACAAATATAATGTCGTACATGCATATGTAAAGGGTGTTTTTTTAGCTTAGATAGAACTTTCGATAGGGACAACTCTCAATACAAGCTGTCCTTCTGACTGCTCTTGTTGTTATTTATGTTCAGTATAGTATGGCCAATCATCATGAATAGACTCACGCTTGAACAACGCTAACAAATTTATTAAAATTAATTGTGTTATGTTTTACCATTTGAAGTTCTATCGGGCTTAAAAAAACACACTTTATGTATGGTATGTATGGATTTGTATGACATTTACTTATTTATTTTAACGTCTCCATATTTGTAAATCTATTACTTCATGTATTTATTTATGCTTTTTGTATTATCGTAATTAAACGATAGATCAATTCAATAGTGTTTAAATTAATAATTGCTATTTTAATTAACAAAAAAAAAAAAAAATACCGGTATCCTATAGCTATATGTTAATATATAATAAAGTATATCTATAATATTTAGTTGTCTATTAAAAGCGTTTTTTTTTTGCTTCTTAGCGTTTTTGATTTCGTCATCATCTTTTCTGTCTTCCATCTGTGTGCGGTTAATGGACCACTCAATAGTTTTAGATACGTCGGTATCCATCGACAACAACAACAAAAAAAAAAAAAAAACAAAATTAAAAAAAAATAAAAACTACAAAATTTTATAGAATCATAAAAAACAAAAATCATAACAATAATGTACAATAATTTAAAATGTTCTTAACAAGAAAGTAATTAAAATCCAAGCAAACATTTTTGAAAATGGAAAAATGATGAAAAATAATTTATTATGGCGGGAAAAATATGTATATAAATGACTGTGGTGATGAGGATGATGATGATGATGATAATGATATTGGTGCTGGTTCTGATAGTAGCGATGATAAAGGCCTAAAGGCTTCAAGAAAAAATGGAAATAATGAATGATGAATGATAGGAACTATGAAGTGGATATATTAATGATCCGAAAATATTCACAATAATGAGTATGATGTACAATAGATAGTAATGAAAGCCTAGGATTTGGGACGACGGACAGTCAAGCTTTTCAAAAAACATCACCATTTAACCCTCGTGGAAAGTCTAAACGAAAATTACGAAACGTCTAATGAAAGTGGATTTAGTGAATATTAAATGTGATTATTGAATAAATAATAATAATGATGTAATGAAAGTCTGTATGACGATGATGATGCTTGTTTTGCAGCAACACTCAAAATGTTTATTTGTTGCTGCTTTTAATGCAGTACGAATTTGTTAACTCTTTTGTATGATAACATTTAACAAAACATAACATTTAACAGTCAACATTTAACAGTCAGTTGATAACATTTTTTAGTCATGATGACTAAAATATGTTCCTGACTTCAGTGACGATGATTTTTGTGAAGATAATTTTTATGATAATGATTGATAATAACTATAATAATAGTATTTTCGCTTAAAAAAAGGTTAGAGTATAATGAAAATAACTCAAACGAGAGTTGAGTTAATTTTTAACTATATTTCGTAGTCAAATCAGAGCTGCCAGGTAGACTTTATACTCGAATGAAAAAAAGAGAAGAAAAAACGGCAAGGTTAGGTCCTTGGCTGCATCGATTAGCTGTTGGTTGGTTGTCGTCTTAACATGTGCTCAGCTGGAAGGAGCTGACACTACGGATGATCTAATGGAAGTGTTTGCAAACCGTAGCAAACCGTGTAGCAAACCGTGAATGGTTGAAGTCTCATAAAACACATCCTTCTAGCTTCTTGCGGCAGATTTTTGGAAAATCCATAAAGTGAAATATGTACATATATACCAAATGTCATATCATATCATCATACGATAAGAGCATCATAATTCTATACTACCTCTAAGAAATCTTTTATTAAATCTTTTCGATTAACAGTACTAACAATAATAAAAAATTCATCAAACTTTACCTTTTTGAACGTTTAATGCACACACGTACAAATGAACCTACTTACACAACTATTAATTATTTAAGAAAAATTTTGACCTTACGTCAAAGAAAACAATATAAAATGTTCAACAGAGAGCCCTTAACTTTTACTACAAATAAAAAAAATAAATAAATAAATCAATAATTCGGCGAAAAGGAAAAAAACCAAGAGTGTTCCTTGGTTGATGCTGAAAATGATAATAGAAATGATGACTGATCACATTTAATCCGAATTTAGTGGTATCTTCTCTTTAATGATCTGTAAAGAGAACATTTAAAACAGAAGCAAACAGTGCGTCCTCTCTTTCTCTCTTATTTACCTCAGAACACATATTTTTATAGATCTCATCGGTGTCCCAGGGACCGCGCTCGGGTAGTGGTATGCCACGCCTACGTAGCTCTTGCACGCAATCGGTTAAATCAAATATCGGCAATGGATCAATTCCAGCCTTAGCCACAATGGCGGTCAAATACTCCACATAGTGAGCCCTAACAAAGGGCCAAACACAGTAAGTGGGACTTATTGTAGCAAGAATATGAAAAGAATCGAACTTACCGACAAAGACCGGCCTGTTTATCGGTAATGTCTCCGTTACACACAGTATCTACGAGGCCCTTCGGAGTTTCCTTCTGTATCTGAATGGGACAAAGTCCGGCTTTGTGGTTCGTCGTCTCATTTCCGCCATTGCTAGCTTTTAGCAACGCTTCCACCTCGTAATTGACGCCATTTTCCTTGAGCAGGAATTGCAACTGCACTGGCAACTTGTCACGCAGGTAGAAGAGGCAGTTGCGTGGATGGTGCGCGTGTAGGCCCAGCTTGGAACAGTACGGCGACTTCTTGCACTTGGCGCCCATCATAAACGCCCTGGAGCAACCGTAGCAGAACTCAAATTTGCACTGGGTACAAGTGAAATGCATGCAGCCGCCCCTGGAATGAGAGCCTTAAATGAGTTGGTGCTCTAGGGCCAGAAAGGATAAGCTTCTTGGTTTTATGATTCGATTACTTGCCGAGTGAGAGAATAACGGAATTTACACTTCGGACAGTCGATGCCATTTTGTGCTAAATGCTGCTGCACGCCCTGAGCTTGTACCTCCGGATCGTTGGCTTCTTTCCAGGCCAGGAACTGCTCACAGCTTAAGCCTTCGTGCTGCTTCTCCCACTGCAAGTAGGCAGAAGTTAATTCTTCCTTTCCCTTTCCGTGCGGAAGTGCAGTTAATACTCACCGTCTTACGGCACTGACTGCAGGTGACCGAGCCACAGTCGGGACAGATCAAGCGACGCTGTTTGGGGCGAGCAAAAAAGCCCGACGAGCACTGAATGCACCACTTAAAGTTCGGGTCCTGCAGCAGTGTGCGGTCCCGCAGCTTGCGTTGGAATAGTTCATGAACCGCCGGGTCCAGGATGTTCTTCAGCAGAATGTCCAGATTGGAGAAGTACTCCAGATTTTCATCCTCCTGCTGACCATTCTGACCGTGCAGCTCGGGCATTTTGCAGAAGGGGCAATTGCAGTCGTTAATGCTGCGGTCAGTTATCTTGAAATCGGGACAGTCAACAAGCGATGGGAGACTTGGAGGCAAGTGGTGAAGAGTGATGAACTCATCACTCTTTACGCGTACTTACCTGGACCGTGAAGTAGCTTTTGGCACATTGCTTGCAGCACTTATGCGTACACTTGAGCATAGAGACCATCTCGTTGAGGGCCCGGGTTCCCATGCAGAGCTCACACTCCTGCTGCAGCAACGCAATGGCATGCTCCAGATCGGTGCATTCTTTGGCCGCCCAAAGGGAGACATCTTGCTGGAACCTCAGGCCGACCAGCGTAGCGGCTACCTGAGCTTCGGCTTCATTGCTGACGAGTTGATCGCGCAGAAACTGGCGTGAAAGTTCCTGAAAATCCACTGATCGTTTGGACGAATCTTGAGTGAGCGCATGCGCAGCTAAGCTTACCTCGGGATTGACAACTTCTGGCTCTTGTACGGCGGCATAGGCTCGAAATACGGGAACACTTTGTTTTCGCTGACGCACCTCTGGCGTTTCGTCCCCCTGATACGCCTCCTCCTCCTCCTCCTCGAGATCAGTTGTCTCTGATGATCGGTAGTCTTCGTCTGAGAAACAAGTCTCATGGTAGTTCTTCTTCGGTATACGCGGTTGAGTTCTCGAACGTGAGAAACCTGGAGCGGAAAGACCCGTCAATTTGCTCGGAGATGTAGAGCTGTTGCCATTGTTGCTGCTTTCGGCCGGTTGATTCAATTTACTGATCACGGCTGTGATGGCATTTTTGCGTTTCACAATGGATGTTGGAAGAGTTTTTGCTTCAGCGGATTTCTTGCTCGGCGTTTGGTTGTTAAGGAACACTTTTTGGATGGCCTTAATCGAGGAGATGCCCGTTTGTGGCGGAGAAGGACTCGAGAAGGATTTTGATCGTGCTGGCATTTTCTGTACCCTGAACCCGGTTGATTTGGGTTTTGGGATTTTGCTCGGATTTGTTTTCGATGAGGTTTTTATTTGTGTCCTGGCCAGTGTGGGTGCGCCGTCTATCAGCGGCCCGTCAGAAGCAGCTCGTTTGGGAAGTTCTCCATTGTTTCGTGCGGTACTTTCGAAGGGTTGTGCAGGATTGCTCGAAGATCCGCTAATTTCATCAGTATCATCGTTAGCAAGATCTCTTAAGGTTTTAGTAACCGGATTTGTTTGGGTTGTTGTCGTTAGCGTTAAGTCTTCTCTGCTGGCATGGATTTTAGGAATTTGTTCATCACCACCGCAGAAGTCAGTTTTCTGTTCGGTATTTTTTTCTATAAGACCGTTAGTAGATGTAGAAGCTTGTGAAAGTGCCTCTGAGTTATCCTGAATTTCAATTTTGTCGCTTGACTTGTACGAGGAAAGAGTGGTGGCCTGGTGGTCTGGTGGACCTTTTTGTATAATGGTTAAATCTTGCGTTGGCTGGGAACTATTTTGCCAAGGTTCCGTCTCTATCTCTGCGATTGGAGATTTCAGATTTCTTTCTTCGGTAAACTCTTCGGTCTTGATGGGCACATTGTTTGTGGCTGTGGTTGATTGAGGGTGGACCGACGGCAACCTTTGCTCTTCTGCATCCTTAACCAGAAACTGTTTCTGAGTTTGGGGTAACTCCTTAGTTATGTTCGCGGGAACGGGAACTGTCTTCTTTGGGGGAAGTACCTGCTCTTCACCTCCCAAACCATTGTCACTTTGTTCAACTTCGGTCCTGCTTAATCGATTACTAGTGGCATTGGTCGATGGTGGATTGGCGGAGTCAAGTTTATTGTCCTTCGGCATACTTTCTTCGGTAACTACTGCTGGCAAATCCTCTGTAATTAATTGTTTATTAATTAATTGATTATTTTCAACTGGCAGGAATGGTTTTTGCGTGTTAGTAAAGCCTTTTTTTGGTGCCATAAATGTTGATGATGATGATGATGATGACGATGTTTCGGTTTTAAGGATGTTTGTCGGTATCATTGATATACTTTTGGAATGAATAATGATTTCGTTTTCCAGTGCATATTGGACATTATTTTCTATCGAATTTATCTCAGACTGCGTGGGAGGAATATCATATCCTTTTGCAATAACTGCTCTCTGATCTTCATTTAGTCGTTTTTTAACCTCTTCCTCTTCGATGGCATCATCTTTTCCAAGGCGAATTTCTTCTTGGATCGCATAATCTTCTTCGAGGCCAATTTTTTCTTGGATCGCATAATCTTCTTCGAGGCCAATTTCTTCTTGGTTAGCATCATCTTTTTCGAGGCCAATTTCTTCTTGGTTAGCATCATCTTCTTTGAGGCCAATTTCTGCTTCGTTAGCATCATCTTCTTTGAGGCCAATTTCTTCTTCGTTAGCATCATCTTCTTCGAGGCCAATTTCTTCTTCGTTAGCATCCTCTTTTTCTTCTTCGAAATAGACTTCTTCAATATCATCTTCTTCATCAATCCAGTCTTCATCCTCCTCCTCCTCCTCCTCCCCCTCGCCCTCGCCATCATCCCACTCCTCTTCTTCTTCGCCTTCAGCTTCTAACGCTTCATTATCATAATTTTCCGAATATTCATCCGAGTAATCTTCCTCCGAAAATTCCAAATCATCCATACTTATTTCATCTCTCATTTGTTTAATTAGACGTTGAGTATCTTCCACCAACTCGGTCAAATTCTGTTTCGAGGGATATGATTTTGCTATGAAATTATCTTGTGTTGTCGGTGTTGTTGTTGTTAGTGTTGTTGGTGTTGTTGTTGCTGTGTTGGGTGTATTTATAGCTTTCTTAGAAGTATAACTTAGGGGTGAAGGCGAAATATCATTTTCCTTCAAGGAAGATGACTGCTCTCCTGGATTATCTAAGACGAGTAACATTTCAGTTTCAGAATTTGGTGACCTGAGTTCATCTCTGTCTATAGCTTCATCTATCAATGAGTTACTGCTATCCTTCCTAAAGTCTTCACTACCATCGAAGGTGTCTTCTTCAGCTTCTTTTTTCATTTCAACAAAGACTTTCATTTCGTTGGAAAGATTCGTCACTGTAGCCATTTTGAGTTCTGTATTCTGAGTATTTTGATATATATCTTTCGAATTCATACCATCTGTCCGTTTGGAAAGAGTTTTCTTTGGAAGCTTTTCTTGCGAAATTAAACGATTTTCATGCTCATTTGGGTCATTTTCTGTTTGAGCATTATCGATTGTGGGCCCTACTGTGGTGCCTTCAATACCAAGATGAAGCATGTCTCCTGACGAAGTAGAAGCTTCTTCATTAGTACGATTCTCGAGATTCTCGTTTGCTACGGAAGATAAAAGATGAAATTCTTTAAAGGCTCCTGAAGCATTCGGATTGTTAGCAATGAGTTTTGATTGATCGACTGCGGTTTTTGTAGAAGCAGAAGAAGCCATTTTGCGAACCGGTATTTTCGACTTTCTTAAATAATTTTGAGCTTTACTCTCTTTGGATGTGGTTAGTGGAAGTTTGGCCAGTTTTCCTTTAAAAAGACAGCTCGTATCTTCTAAACTTGTCTGCGGTTTTATGGTTTCTGAAACGTTATTTGTAGCAGAGAATTCAATGAGAGTTGAAGGATGATGATGATGATGTTGATGACTTAAGGAATTACTATTATCAAGTAGTTTTTCATTAGTTTTATTCCCGAATTCTTCAACTTCTTCGTTTAATCCTTCTTCTGCAACAATTTCTCCGTTGAGTTGATTACTTAAAATATTTCCCTTCTTATCCTCCGAGAGATATATGTTATTCTCCTTGGGGATATCTTCGTTGCGGTTGCTCATTATTTGGTAGCTTTCCGCCCTATTTTTACCTTCATTTGCCTCAAGATTGACCTTGGATGTTTCTTTTGTGAGTGCATAAATTGCATTTTGAGAATCATCATCTTTTGGTGCGGCAGAGCCATTTATGATGGGATGATTTTTAATTTGTATTGAAGACATTACCTTTGTGGCAATATTCTCATCGCTTCGTTTTGTGTTTCTACTATCGTGCTTCAAATGTAGAATTTCGATAAGTTGAGAGTCTTGCTTTAAGTTATCGTTAGATTGTTGAAGCTGCTCCGAAGTAACTGATGACTGATTTGATAGGTCTGGTAAATTTTCTAAAGAATCTGCTAACTTCTCTAAATGGTCTGTGGCTATAGGGAGAGGCTCTATTAATATCTTTAAAGGTAGCTGTGATAGCTGTGTAGGAGTGCCTGTTATCTGTGAAGAGTTAAGGAACTTCTGTAAAGAGTCTGGAAGCTTTTGCAAAGAGTGTGAAAATCCCTCAGACGGTGGGATTGATAACCTTTCTGAAGAGTCTGCCACCATCTCAAGAAGGTCTAGTAATATCTTTGAAGACCCCGAGAACTTTTCAACTAGGTCTGTTGACTTCTTTGCAGGGTTTGGTATCATCTCAAGGAGTTTTTCGAATTTCTCTGAATGGTCAAGGGCGAATTTCTCTTTCCCAAAAGATGTATTGTTTATGCGTTTTGAATTAGATGAATTAGACTCGCCTATAGCTCTTTCAATGGCGACAGTATTTGTCTTAACTTCTCTACCGACTTTCAGATATTGTGTTGAATTTATTCGATCCACTCCATCTTCACCTCCAGCATTAGCTTCCTTGAGGTCTTTTTCAATTTCACCCGAAGCAAATGGAACTTGCTTATCGCCAACCTCTTCGCTTTTTAGCTCAATACAAGGCTTAGGATTCAAGATGGAGGTTAGAGGACATTTGTAAGTTTCTTCTTCTGTGTTAGTTTTGGGTAGAGAGACTTGAGAGCTTCCTTGTATTTCAGGAAGTGTTAGGTTTTTCTGGTGTTTTCCTTCTTCCGGCACATTGAGAGGGTCTTTTTGAGCTTGTGCCGCCGTGTTGTATGGTGCTGTAAACATTTTGAAAATTTGTACCGGTATCTCATCGAATGATAGAGGGACACAATTGTTCGCCTCTTCCAGGAGAAGAGCTTGGTCTGGGTACATTTGGAACGTAGAAATTTCAGCTGCATAGATAAATTCCGTTGTTGGTTCATATTCTAGAAGGCTAAAGCGTAAACTCAATTGTCTAACGTTAACTTTGTCTACGATAAGTTTCTCGAGGTTCAAAGCCGGTTCTTTAACATTTCCGCTCACTGAATTTTTATCATTCTCCTCATGCTGCATTAGTTCTTCCTCTACTTGTTGCACCAAATCGGGCACGATTTCCTGTATGTGCTGCCATACGAAATTCTTAACATCTGCGGCATCCGCAGTCGGTTCCTCTGATTTGTCTGCTTTGGATTTAGCATTCAGATTTATGGGACTTTTCATGCAAATGCGTTTTGTCTCTCCATCAGAATCAGTTACCGGATCATTATTGAAGACTATGCGCTCGTTCATCGCGACCTCGTTACGGTGGTTTTGATTGTTCTCCATATTTCCAATAAGAATTTCGAGATCTTTTAGCATATTGTTGTTGTTGTTGTTGTTGTAATTCTGTGGTGGAGCATCTACTGCTTCGAAGCCTTCGAGTGAATCGACAGCATTACTTTGCAGTGTATTTTTCGCAAAGTCTTCGGATGTGTTGCGAAGTCTCTGATGAGGATGATGTTGATCATGATGAAAATCGTTTGATGATGCAAATTGTGTATGTAATTTCTTGTTCGGCGTATACGGGCCTGTGACGTCATAAAAGCTTTGAGATGCATTTTCAGTAAGGAATTGATGAATGTCTAAATGTAAAGAAATAAAGAGCATGAATGAATGGGTTAATGGCAAAGCGAGCGGCGAGCTGCGAGTTGATTTAATTTTAAAATATAATAAACCGGAAAAGGTTCAAGGTAAAATATTCGTATACTCTATCAAAATAATGAAAATAATACTCTATCAAAATTTTCAAAGGTTTTCCTAAAAATATCTATTATTTATGTTATAGGAAAATTTTTCGAAACTGGAACTTGGGTGGATTAAAAGCTAGAAGGTCTCTAAGATGCTTCTTCTGAAGCATCAGGCTCAAAACATTTACATTTCGGTACCTTTCCTGGTGTTCCATTTTAGGATTTGGTGTGATTTGGGCGATCTCGTTCTTGGATCTTGTCTCGGCTGGAAAGGATTGTTTGTTTGTTGTAAGTTTCTGGTTAGGATAAACTATCTCTTTTCCCTTTAAAGTGTCTTTAACCTAACCCAACCTAACCTGTGACCGAATCTCATCTAACCTTATTAACCTAATAACATCTCACCAGCTTTCGCCGTGTCAGCAGCATCCATCCCATTTGGTGCTGACTCTGTTTTACTCTGTAGTTTTGCACCACTTTCGTTTTCAGCACCACCGGGCGAGCCCCAGATTCTCATGAGAAAAGGACTTAACTGCGTCTTATTCAAATCGGCCATCGAGGCTTCCGCATTTCCATGGTGTGTGGTAAGCGCTGTGACAATATCTTCACGAGAGAAATTTCCTCTATTCGACAACTCCCGGAACTTCCTCTGACGTTGTTCAATACATTCGGAAACCGCCTGCCAAATATTTCCGAAATGTAGGCGTAAAGCTTCACGGGCCTCATTTTCGGAAACGGTGCCGATTGTATTCTCGGCACGTTCTTGTCCGTACTTCGTCGCCAGATTCTGTACAGTTTGAACAAGTTTAAACCAGTTTTCGCGTAACCATTGCACCGGATGCGTGTCATAAGCGCAAAATTTAAGTGCTATATGGAGCTCCTCAGATGTAAATTTATAGAGTTCAGCTTCCTTCGGGACAAAAATGAGAAACAATTGTTAAATTCTAAAGTCTAAAAAAATAAATCTTCCATTACCTTAATAAGTAAATAGAGCTCTGTTTCAGGGTCCCGGAGAGTTTTCATTTCGTGGTAAGCGCTACTGGGGTCGTTGAGTAAACCGGGCAGAGGAGAATAAGATCCAAGCTGTTGTGGGCCCTATAGAGAGATGATAATGATGTTATTTTCAAGCGAATTGAGACGCTGTACAGGCGCTTATACTCATATACGATATACATATACTCACTCTATGCAATAGCAGAAGTTCGGCCACCGACGACTGCCGCCGTCCCAGACTGGGCACGGGCGAATAATCCATGGGCGAGATATCAATGCGCCGCAAGTCACCGGAGCTGCGGTAGCGATCACGTTCCGTTTGTAATAGCGCCAAGTCGCGAAGGTATTGCAGGTTATTGCCGGTCATGATTGCGGAAGGAGCCGGCTCGGCCGGTGTTGCAGTGGATTCCTTGAGCAGGAGCAAAAGAGTTGATATATTTTTTGCAGTAGCTAACCTCGAAAATAACCTACAATAATCCGTAGGTTTTTAGTTGAATTACCTGCAAATCTCTTGGATTATCAAGTACCACCACATTGGGGTCTTCATAGCGTTCTTCTTGTTTTCGATGATGCAGCGGAAGGGTCTCATAGGTCTAGAAGAGGAGGGATTTTTAGAAAATCTTCTACCCATCAAGCAGATTTTGAGAAGATATATCCTATTTGCACTCATACCTGAGTAGATATACTGTGAGGTGCCGGATTTGTGTCATTTTGAAGGGTAATCTTTTCCCTTCCGCCGGCTTCAGATTCTGGGGGGAGCTGGCGCTGGGGTGAGGTACCACAACTAATGGTAGACACCTCTTGTTGTATTCTCGATTCCGCTTTACGAATAACAGCACCAGCTGTGGCCTGTATATCCTCTTCCAAAGTGGTCCAGATGTCGTCAAAGGATTCGGAATCTGCTGTGAAAAATGCGTTCAATTTTCAAATGGAAGGAGTCGAGGGGGTTTCGGAGGGAGTCGGAGGGAACATTAGCAGAGGTGAAGTGCGGAAAGAGCGGATAGAAGCAATCAAATTGAACCATGAAATCAGCAACAAAATTTTTCTGGGTTGGAACAAAAATCAAAAAAAGTTATAGATATTTTAATAAAATTGCTGTATTTGATTACTTTTTGGCAATTACAAGAACATTATTACGAATATTGAACACATGACAGAAACAATCGGTCTCAAATTGGTCTCAGTCTGAAGGACTGGAACAATACAACGACAACGACAACAACAACATCAAACATCAAGCCTCATTTGATTTTGGTTCCTTCCAAAAACGAGATCTTTTTATTCCTACCTTTCTTCGGATCTGCTTTTGCTGCGGCCAGATCTGCGGGCTGGGTCGGTGGGACCTGCGCTTGTGCGTGTAAATCTTTTGAATTTGTCGGCTGTCGGTTACGTGCTGTTCTGACTCGGTGGTCCCGTGGGTCTGCGTGATTACTTGATGGCGTCTCTGGTGCTTGTCGCGTTGTTGGGCCTCTCGCATCTCTTGGCTTAGCCTTGGCGGCCGCAACGGGTTGAGTCTTCGGCGGAAGCGATTCCGGAGCTTTGCTGGGGGTCTTACAGCAAATGGTGCATATTTTCACTTTGGGTTCATTGACGAATGTACAGAATTCACATTCCCATTCATGATCCGGTGTACCCGGCGGTGGTCCTAGCGGCGGACTTTCATCCTTTCCTTTCTTATCAGCTTCTTCGCTGCAGGTTTCCTCGCTTTCGTTGGGAGCACTATCTGTGTGGTGCTTCGGTTTGGTCCTTTCCTTGCTCACCTCTCGGCTGTCGAATGGTCTAGAGCTTGCATTATTCGGGTAAAGATTTTCCTTATTATTATTATTATTATTATTCTGCTGCTGTTCTTCTTCTTGTGCTGATTCCTTTGTGCTTCTGACTCTTCCCGCCTGAACCTCTGCGCACTTCTTAACGACTGTACTTTCCGTTCCTTGCTTTGCCCTTGAAGATTCTCTTCCTCGCGTCGATCGTCGCTTGCTCGGTTCTTCGTCTAGCTTTTGCTGAATTTTTGCCTGCACTAGCGCTCGCGTTCCGGACCCTTCGGAGTCCAAGTCCGAATAGATGCGGGATGACTTGAGAGGCGAAACGACGCTGCCGGTTTCACTTGGTCGCGCATTGCTCATGGACGCTCGCCTGTCCGGTAGCCATTCATTCTGGTTTGCTACTGGTTTCACAAACGAACCGTGACGTTGCTCTCGCATTTTCGAACGCAGACTGTAGCTGTGGCTTGATTCGCTGTCATCGAGGAAGCCTTGTGGCACGCGCCTCTGACGCGCTACACCACTCAGGCCCGATCGATTCGACATCAGCGATCTTCTGTCGTCCTGGTCGGAGTCCTCATCATCGGTGGGTGTGGTTTCAGTGTAGCTAGAGCGCTTCTTGTTGCGCAGGCTCAATGATCTGCGGCTGAGAGTGGGCGACGGTAGCCGCGAACTAGCTCTGGACGCCCCACGGGAACGGGCCGGTGGAGGCATAGCCACGATACCTGCGTTAAAGAGAAGAGAAAATAAGAGCATTTCAGCAGTTTAAATCGGTGTCATAGGTGTCATTTTTCTCACCTGGACTCATGAACGGCATACCGGGATAAGGATACGGATACATATTCGGCATCATGCCACGTGTATTCATGAAAACTGGCGGCGGCGGTGGTGCTGCTGCTGCTGACGGGGGCGATGTCGGATACATGCTGACCGGGTGCTGCGGAGCCATTAAGTAACCGGTGCCTACATTTAAGGACAAATTTGATCGATTGAGTTGTTGATTCGGGCAGAATTGATTGCTCCAGTCATTCGGCTGCGGTCGCTGATTGCTGTGGGGCCAGTTCAAGTGAGCCATGGAGTGTGCCTGATGAGGAAGCAGTAATAAGGTACTTTAAGCTCTCACTGGTTTTGGATTTTCGAGGTCATAGTTACCTGTAGCATTTGTTGGTTCGACGGCCATTGGTTGCTGTTTATCTCGACTGGCGCCGGCCGACGGTTCAGTTGGTTCAAGTTGAACACCGAGCTGCTGGTCGGCCTCTGAGCCAAATGGGCAGTGCGATCGGCAGCGAAGTGTTGCTGCTGCGGTTGCTGGCTTTGGGCCTGCCTCTGATGGAACAAATGGAAATGTGAATCTTCCGACAGATCAAAGTGTGACAAATTGAGGCCTGACGACATGCTGCCTGAACGGAAATGCGATGGCGATGGTGAAATATTTGACCACTGATCGAATGGAAAGTTCTGCACATGTTCGGAGACGATGGCGATGGCGATGGCGGTGGCGGCGACACATTGAGATGGAAAGAGCGGAAACAACGGAACAGAACGGAACGAAACGAAAACGAAACAATTGGAAGGAAACATAAATGTTGGTTTCATGTCTGTGTGTGTGTGTGTAAGAGAGTTGAACTGAGAGAGAGTTTCCGTGAATGAAAGTTTTGCTTTCGGACGAAGAGAAGTTTGGAAGGACAAATGGAGTCGTTGGTGAAGGAAGAAATGGTAACGGTTACCTGATCCGTGACGGAGCCGGAACGATTTCGCTCCCTCTCCTCCTTCTGTTGGCGGTAGCGCTGCTGCAGCTGCGCCATGCGATCAAGTGTGGCGCTAGCCTTGCTCTTAATCTTCTCCAGGGTAACCGACGGCGGTCGCTGGATGGCATCGAATACTGATCGCGGTGTGGTCGAGCGCGAAGAGAGCATGTCATCGCTGGGCGTGGTCGGTGTTTTCGGTGTATCCGGCAATGGCCGGTTGCTCAAGCTCATGCCCCGAATGGCGAACGCATCAGCGCCGCGCTCAGGCCACGCCGCATTCCGTGAGCCGTCAGATGGTGTGGGTGATGCCGGCACGGACGCCCTAACCATGCTAACCTGCAAATGTGACGGTTAATTGTCCCAAAACTCTTTTCTGGGAAAATGTTTGAAAATGATAGTAACAATAAAAAAATGAACGACTTGGTTGGTTCTTTGAGATTTTCTTGAGTCTTAAGATTTATTGATTCTTAAATCTTTAATGAACAGTTGTAAAATCTGCAAGTTTCCAATAAAATCAAATCGAACGCGCTTAAAACGTCTTGAAATGACTTCGTCTTCCGACGACGTTCATCCGCAGAATTTATACGAAAAATGGCGGTATTCGACAACAACAACAATAACCACATAAATGTGGAATGAAATTACCAACAAACTGAGCGCTGCTTGGTCGTGTCGCGGCCCAGCTTATGGTCAGAGCAGTTGTTTAGGAAATGGTGCAGAATCGTACCTGATCCTTGCGTTGCATGAGCGGAGTGGCGGCGTTTCCGCGCTTGCTGCGTCGGGGTGGAGCCACCGGAGGAGCGGGGCGTGGTTGTCCTGGCAGCATTTTAGCCGGCAGCGGTGGACGACTTACCTCCAAGGCCTTAAAGAGTGTAAAGGTAGAGTTGAAAAGAGAGGTGCTACGGTGTTATACCAGAAAGGCATGTTGTGGGTACTCGTACCTTACGCAGATGGTTCTTTCGCTTGGGATGTCGGTGGAACATATCATCGCAAGAAGCACAGAAGATTTGCTGAGCACACTCGTCACAACGGACCCAAGGATTGTTGGAGCCACAAAGTGTACACTTCGGTTTGGTATCTACGAACATAGTGTGACCATAGTGTTAAGTTGGGCGCTGATCTCGCTTATCGATTTCATTAGCGCAGACATACCGGGAGTTTTTGAGCGCTTCTCGGCGCCGTTAGGCGGCGGCTCATTCGAATATTGTTGTCCGGAGAATTCAATTACCTCATAATCGGGCTCTGGCGATTTGTTCGTAGTCTTCGGCGGTAGGAGCGGTGGCTTGGCCGATGGCCCATTTGAGGCACCCGGCGAGGGGGGTGGTGCGGGAGGCTTTGGCCCGATGCGATCGTGAGCTTCAGTCTGTCGTAAAAAGCGTAAAAGAGTATTTAGACTTATTGTTATCGGAAGAATCTTGGCTTGGTTGGTACCAGGCACCCGATCAACTTACCACCCAATCGGGCATCGAGCGAACATTTTTATTCAATTTAAGAAACGTGTTCGTTGGTGTTTTCTCTGATTGTGTCGCCATCATTTGTTTCTCTTTGCGAATTTGTTTCTCTAAACTGAAATGCGCCAAAAGCTATATTAAACAGGTTGAGCATAAAAATGGTACGAGTATTTACCGTTTCAAGAAGCAAATGTTTCAAAATTGAAGCTGAGAGAACTTCCGGCGGTGTTAGGTACTGTTTAACGGTTCCTTTCTTCCTGATGGACTTTTTGTCTATTATCGAGTGTAATGCTTTGCTTTCGAATCACACTTTTGTGATCTCCTTCGTGCCCCTTCCCTGAAAAAAACGTCTTTTCTCTGTTAAGTAATGTCGAGTATTGCGCAAATAAACTGAAATCAAGCAGATTGAAATGACGTAAACCGTCCACACTCTATTTATAAAATGAGCCACTAGAATATTAGACCAACATTTGTTCAAAACTATTCAAAGTTTTCGCTTCGCTGAGAACTTGTAACAACTCTAAGCGACGCATTTGTTAGACGTGCGTGCATGCTTCTCTTCAGCGTTTCTCAAACGCAAAATAAACGAGCCCTCAAAAAAGTTTCGATTAAGTTTTAATAAAATTTTATTAAAATGTGAAAGTATGGAGTAGAGTGATGAGAAGTTGATGAAAGCATTGGAATAGGCAGTAGCGTCGTTGGAAAGCGAAAGAGTGCCACTAGTTGGCCAACCGGTGTGAGGGAGGGGGGAAGGGAGGAAGGGAGGGTTAGTTTATTTCATTCACATTGAATTGTTGGGATTAGCTTAAAGCACTGAGCTGTCGCTGTCCTATAATCCGAATTCGGATCATGATACTAAATTCTTATTATCGAAAAAAAATTTTCTTTTTCTTTTTTTTTGTTTTTTTTTTTTTGTTTTTTGCCTTCCTTTTTCTTCGTTTTTTCTTTTCTTCCTTTTTTGTTTTGTTTTTTGTTTTTCCTTTCTTTTTATTATTTTCGTCATAAAGAAAAAATTGGAGCCATTTTGACATTTTACGAAAAACATGATGACAAAACAGTTTCGGAAAAAATGCATCCACATAATTTTTAATATATTCCAAATTTTCTTTTCCGCTAAACTTTCTCGACTCTGTCTACTCTGTCTATCATCGTCATAATGAGATGCCTCTCGTTTGTGAAAATAACCTCATTCTGTAAATTTGTGTAAGCATTTTAGAGTAACGACTCGTTGCTCATAGTTTTTTTTAAAATAAAAATTTGACTTGTGCGAGTGACCGGCAGTTTGTATTTAGCAGCCATATTTTGTGAAGCCATGCATATTTACACACTGCAGCAGTAAACAAATGTTGTTGTTGTTGTTTTTGTTGTTTGCGACGAGTGGTTTTTGTTATTTTCTTTGTATCATTTTGATTTAAAGCGTGTCAGCGGCATACTCACAACAACAATAACCAATAGAGGCAACACCAACAATGCAAATCGTTGCGTTGCACTAGGAGTCAAGAGTAACGAGTTGTCAAAAGTTTTAGTTGATTTTTACTCTTCTCTCTTTTTCTTCCTGTTAACAATTTTCTTCAATTTTTTGCTGCTGTCCGGTTTTTTTTTTCGCTCTTTGTTGTTCTTGTCTTATCTTCTTCTCGTTCTGATGCTAAATGTGTAGAGATGTTCCAAATATTGTGTGTCCATCCGCATCAAAATCGCTGAGGTGCCGTGCCGTGCTGCGCTTGTTGTTGAAGTGAGCGAGAGAGAGAGAGAGAGAGGCCGTGTAGTCGTATTTACGTAGCGTGGGGTGTGTGTCTGTCGCTCTCAATGTGCGCCTATGTGTGTGTGTGTGTGTGTGTGTACGTGCGTCTGTGCACTTTAGCCCAGGGATGGACTGTTGTGTTATTTTTGAATTGCAACAACTATTTTTAATTTGAAATTTTGTATTTTTGTTGTTACTTTGCTGCCTTTTTGTCGCTTTTTTCGTTCATGATATTAAGAATATTTGAATATAATTTAATTTTGCGCATCACTTTGTTGGGTAAAAATGTAATGTGATTATTTTCGTTTTGCCCAACATTTGCGTTTATTTTTAGCACTAAACTTTTTCCACTTCCTGTTTCGACCATGTGTCATACAACCGGAAGTTTTACGCTTGTCGATATACGATATGTATTGAATTCGTTAGTTCTATTCTCGTTACTCGCAAATAATCGTTAAAAGCTTTCATACGCGATTGGCGACTGACTGTTGTCGTTACCATAACTGTGACCGTTTTCTTGAAAAAGCTTTAAAGAATACTTTGTAAAGTGTCCTTATATAATTCGCGTGTCTGATCGGTCTGGCGATGCAGACATGATCCGTCCAATGTGTCCGATATCACTAACTAACTGATTTTTTCGTTCGGCAACTGAATGGGACAAAACTGATGCCGCTACCGCTGCTGTTGCCGCCGTCGGACGGACGTTTTCATCGTCAATTTAAAAGTATTCAAAGTTCTTTGCTCCGCGTAGTTTTTCGTTTGTCAAATTTTGTTGTTGTTTTTGTTGTTGTTTTTGTGCTGCTTTTTTGGCCTCTATGAGCTATTTGTTGCCACATTATGAGTTTGCTATTGTAGTATTATCGTTGTTTTGTTGTGATTTTAGTATTGTATATGTTGTTTTTTCTGGTCGTTTCTCTTCTTTGCTTTATTAAAGCAATATAATAATAGTAATTATAAGAAAAATAATGAAAGTTACAGCCGAAAACAATAATAATGACGTCAATTCAAGACGGTGACGATAATGATGATGTATATTGATGCTTTCTTTGGATTTAAATTTATTGAAAATCAATCGGTAATAAGCATTTTGCCGAAGGGTAAGTACAATGCCTTTGCTCATCTGTTGCAATGATAAAAATCTCTATTATCTCCTTAAAATTAATAGATAAATTGGAGCTTATTAAGGATAATGTTCAACGTATGTACCATGAAGTCGATGAAATGGCATGCGAGGCAATTTTTCGCTGTACAAATTGTGCTTCGCGAAACTTATTTTTAATAAGAAAAACTTTTTAGTAAAAAGCAATCTTATCTAATAATTTTGACTTACTGAACGCAAGAACCGAGTACTTAATCTTTTTAAGATTTAGTTAGGAGTTTTTAATGAAAGTCTACATGATCTGCATGTTTTTTGGCAGACAGTGTAGTACGATACTTCCTGAGCGAACGTGATGCTCTTTCCTTTTTTTCTTTGTACTTGCCATCTCTTAGTTTGTCTCCTGTTATACAAAAACTTTCAAAATTCTGCAGAGCCATTTGCTTTCCAGACGATTTGAGTATACTCATTTGTTTTATAAATACAAAGAAATATTACAAATACCGTTTTTTCTATAATAATTTCTATACTCGTTTTCTATATACCTTTTCTAAGAAACTATCTCGTTTGCTATGCAATAATATGCAAACTATTTTTCAAAAGTTGTGTAAATAAACTTTAATAAAAAAGAAAAGGTTTTTTACAGTGTAACTATCAGGAAATGATGAGGCGCAACAAATGGCTTGTTTGTATTTGAGTAGAGTTTCTGACAAGAAAAGAAGCATAAAAAGAGGAGTAACATTGCTTTTATTATAAACTGCTGTTTTATTTACCTTTTAAACGGCCCTTTCGTAGTTGAAAACATAATAAGAGAAGAGAAAATCAAGAGAGACGAGCCGCTTCTGTTTTAATGTTTCTCCTAAAAACAGCCAAGCTTTATTAGAACAGAAAATGAGCGCCTAAAAGCGCTCTGCTCGGTTGGTGCAACGAGCACCAACGAGGAGAACCAAGAAGCAGCAAAGGATGAGTTGTCTGCAGTTGCAGCAAATTTTCAAAGCTCAGTCACGCTAAGCCAGTGCAACGGATAAGTTTCTAATTTCGCAAGAGGAAAAACCGCAAACGCAAAAAATGTTGCAATCGCAAATCAAGAAAAACAATTAAGAATTATTCTGTTTAAATAAGTAACGGAAAGTGCCTTGAATGTCAACAATTTTGAATAATTTTTTTCAAGCAAAACAAAAGAATATCAGTTTCCTCTGCTTCTGTCGACGGCGATGGCGATGAATACTGGTGGAGCTTGAATGGATCCAAGTCTTGCACAATGACATAATCGGACAACGTAACGACGGGGACGAACGAAATAATCCTTTGGGAATTGTCTGAATTCGTATGTGACTACAAAAATACTACGAGTAAATCAATACAAATGATGCAAAAAGAATAAACATACATTTTTCAAGTGGTGCCCTTTATAAAACATGAAGTTCAAGTAAAATTCTTGAATTTCTCTGCAGTACGACGACACTGAGCGCACAAAGAAAACCGAGACCAAGACCAAGACCAAGAAAAATCGATATCCTCTTGACATCTTGGCCGTTAGGATGGCCATGCGGCAGCCAGGCCAGCATAAAAAACCTACGACCCAACTGATTTGAAGGGGCAGTGAGTGAGGTGAAGAGTGAGGAGAGAGGACTGCACGAGTTATGGTCGTGGTCTTTATGCAACATCGAGTGTAACAAGAGTAACAAGACCAACGGCAACAAGAAAACGAAAATAATAGCAATCACTCTCCGCAACTAGAAAAACGCTAATAATTAAAACGGATTAATTTCGTTCAGTAATAGACACTCTCGATACTCACGTTGACTTTTCGCATTTACAGACACACACACACACACATACACCAAAACAATTCGTACCACTTCTCTCTCTCTCTCTCTGAACGCAATACTGCACTCAACATGGTCGACTTGAACACCTGCCCGCCAACTCCACCAGCCGGCGAGAGCTCCAACAAAATCAAAAACCTCATGGGTCGAACTCCAGGCATCGGCATACTCAAATCGAAGTTCCTCACTGTATTGGGCAACAGCAACGAGTTGCTCAACGGCATCTCAAACAAGGTGAGAGCGCCATTGTTCACTGCACCGCTCTGCGCCTGCAACGAGTAGGTAGTTAGTTGGTTCTCTTTCCAGTCAACCCTGTCGCATTTTATTACTCTGCGGTTTCTCTCATTGCTGCACATTCTGGGTCAAGGCCAAGTTTGAGGCCATACAATGCGGAAGGTACGCTGTTTAAAAAAAAAAATCAGTCCTACTTGAATTCTATTGAACCTGAGGGAGGGAGGCATCCGCCAGCCCTTCCGAATTCCGAAAAGGGTTGAAAAAATTGAACGGAAGAATTCAGCGCTTCCTCGTCTAAAGAGAAATAAACCAAAAAGAGAGAAGAGAGAAGAGAAGCAATGCATATAAAATGCCCTTAAAAAAAATGAAACAAGTTATAATTGATTTTTGCTTTTAAAATTGCCATTCTTTTATTATTTTTATTATTATTATCTACTCGCAAAGAATTAAGGGTTCGACTATTCAAATATTTCCTTTTTTGTCTGTGAAGGATTTTAGGGTAGAAAAGTCAAGGGTAGGTAAAGTATACAATGTACATGTGTATACTTTTATAACACTTTTCTGCATTTTATGGGCCCACTTGGTCAAAGTCAATTATGTATTGTACGATTCTCGAATTAATTTCAACTTGGAGACCTTAGAGACCGGTCTTTCTACTTTCTCTTTTAGCAGCAATCTCTCTTTTAGCAGCAATGTCTTAGAAAATAACCCTTATAATTTTCATAAATAATTGCAAAAGTTTACCTCCTGAATTTCAGCTGACCTTGAGTATCTCATCCAGTGAATCGGAGTATTGTGATGACGATGAAGAAGTACCTGATTGTAAGTACTCGCCTTTTCAGTTTGAACCTATTACTAATCTATTGCTACTACTTACTATTTCTGAAAACAGTTGATGAGTCAATCGATTACACGAAAATAGATTTCGAATCACGACGCCTAAAAGCGCGTCGAGCACACGAAGAAATCATTTCCGGCCGCTATAGACATCCGAATTTGGCTCCAAGTGAGTGGACATAAAATCCTACTGACGACCAAATATTGCTAAAAATTGTCTTGTTAAATTCCAGAGCCACGCCTACTGAAGACCAGATCGGAAAATACAGCCAAACGCTCTTCATCCGCAGGCGGCGGCTCTTCTTCCTCCTCCCCAACATCCTCGTCGACTTCGTGTTCGCGTTCACTGGCGGCGAATGCTGTCGAGCGCAGCCGTACCACGCGCTCAAATTCCATCGAGTCACGTCACTCGGGTGGCTACGGCCGTCCTGGTCGCGCTGTCGCGGGCGCTAGACGCAGCGATTTGGATTTGCAGCGTGATGTACGTCGCGTCAAGGAAGTCCTGGATGGTGGTGGTGGTGCACCCCAAATCGATGTACAACCGCCCTCCGACAAGGATCAGCAGCAAACAGGCAACTCCAATGTCCCATGCCGCCAAGCGATTCTGGAGACAGCGGCGGTTGGCGTGCCGGTCAACTCTATTCGCGTGCCGGCGCGCAGCAAAGTGTCCAACAGTAGCACTTTGACCAGCCTGCGTGACGACGAGGCGCAGATCAGTCCCAGTGTGGAGTCAGCCACGGATTGGCGCAATTTTATACGTTCGGAGTCGCAGAACTCGGTACCGTCTTGGGCTTCGTCCATCAGCCTGGACTGTCGCACGGGCGAGGAGCCCGTCAAGGAGTTTATGAAACATTTTACCGACGTGCTTTTCAACAACGCGTCCGTTATTGGCCTCGATTTGAAGGCAGAATTCGGGACTATGTCGCGCCTCGAGACCGGTCGCCAGTGGTTTACACGCTTTCTGCTGGAACAAAATGCCAGATCGAAGCGAGTGGACGAGCTAACGTTTTACTCGTTGGTTCAGTTCTTGGCTATAATCCTGTTCGAATGCGGCGAGTGTGAAGACTTCATCCCTGCGGCGACCATCACGAATCTTTGCTTTGCCTTTTATCGCGAGAGTTAGTGTTGGCCAAGCGACATCAGTGTGGTGCCAACCGACCAACTGACTTCATTTCTATTTATGTATTTTTTGCAGTTGATGTGCCCGGCTGTGATCCGTACCGCGAGTACCTGTTTATTGTCATGCGCCAGCAACCGATCTGGAATAATTTACGCTTCTGGAATGCAGCCTTCTTCGAGGTCGTTCAGAGCGAGCAGCAGCGGCGCTTGGCCCTGAAATTGAGGAGTCTCGAGAAACAGCGCCAGAAGAAGCAGCTGAAGGAGGGTAACCCCACGCTACCTGTCTGCAAGGCATCAAGCGAAGCTCCTGCCAATGCAGATGAAGTCGAGTCCTCTTCGAGTTCGTCTCATCACAGTAATGCGATTGTGATGTCAACCGACTGCCGCCCCAAAGACCCTTCAAACCCGGGCGAGGAGGTGGAGAAAGTGACTATGAAAGAAACGAAAATGCAAGAGACTATAACTTTTCAGCAATTGGGGTAAGTATATAGAGAAGGCGATGAAGAACTTTTGCCTCAACTTTTCTAATCAATATTTGAGAATCTTCTAAAGAAGTTCTATTGGGCCGAATGTTACGAAGTGTTCCTTTTTCAGAACTTTTACCTGTAACATGCATGCCCTCGGTGTCCCTCGAGAATTGTGTATGGAATTTTTGAAAAAACAATCGCTAGTGAGCATTTTGCCGAAGGGTAAGTACTATAGCTCATGGCAATGATAAAAATCTGTATTATCTTTTCTAAAATTAATAGATAAATTGAAGCTTATTAAGGATAATGTTCAACGTATGTACCATGAAACCGATAAGTGGGGCGCCAAAATGACATGAGAATCAATTTGACGCTCTACAAATGGTGCTGTTTCAAATGAGATCGCAAAAGTGGGTTTTGTTTAGGAAATCTTTTCGGAAGAAATTCACCTTACGGTTACTCATAATGATACCTACTGAATGCAAGAACCGAGTACCTACTCTTTTTAAGATTTAGTTAGGAATTTTTAATGAAAGTTTACATTGTCTGCATACTCGTATTATTCCGAAATGCGTTGTTATTTATTAATATTAAATAGTAGTTAATGAAGATTTTAGTGATATTACCATGATTAAGAACAAGAAAAAAAAATCACAAATAAGTTTCTTAACCAAAGACCAAAACCAAGGTCGCAGTGCATTACTTCTATCAATATAACGTAACATACTCTTAAAAGTACCTTTATAAAGGGTAAAAATGTACTTACCTTACCTTAGACCATACTTATTACAGTGAAATTTTTAAAATTACGAGACATTTCTGAAATAATTAAAAAAAATTCATCACGCGATAAAATGTTGCTTTATTCCGTGTGGCCGCCTAGAGGCTGTTGCTACTATTGCAAGACTCTACCTAAAAAATAATGGAAATTATTTTTTTCTAAATCAATTTGTCAAATTTAGTTTGGTGAAAAGTGCGGCGATATTCGGTGGTGTGCCATTAGCAGTCAATACCTTTTCTCAAACTCATCAGAGTATTTTCATCGTTTTGTCCAGGAATAACCGAAATTCGTACCAAAAGAAAAGATCATTCATTACTCAGAACTCAGAAGTCAGAATTTAGATCTCGGATTGCATAAAATATTTCCAATTTCGAAATCGAATTCGAACATTTCAAACTAATTTTTTCGGATTATTGAAAAAAAACATATACGAAAAAGCGGAAGAGATTATGATGAAAATAAAAAGCTACAGAAAATTATGAGTATTTTATTTAAATACGAAATTATACGTACACCAAAAAAACCGGGTTTCCTTTTAATAATTAAGAAAAAATGCTATATTTTTTGATAATTCATGGATACACAAAAAGTGGCATCTGTCAAGTGTCACTTTTGTGCCTCTTTTAAGTGTCAAGCTATCATTAATAAAGAATTCAAAAGTACCTATGTATAAAATATCATTACTTTTTGGGTTAGAATTTGGGAAGTTTTTATTTCAATTAATATAAAGAGAGACTTATTTACATGAAAACACGGAAAAATTCTTCGGAGAATTGTATATTTTTGAGATAAAAACGGATTTTAAGAGTTGTCTACGAATTTTAAATTACTTAAAATGTGAATCCTTATTGCAACAGTCTTTGTGGGTAAAACCAAGTTCATTCTAAGAACGTACGATTTCATCGAAAAATAATAAATTAATAAACTCGTAATAAATTAATTATATAAATACTTACATTAGTACTCAGTTAATATATCTTGATTTTTTTAAAACTTTATGTACCAGAACTTATTGCAATAATTAAATTTTTAAGTCTTCCTTCTAAAGAAATTTAAATTTCAAACCAATAATTCTGCCATTCTTCCAAAAAAAAAAAATTATACACATATAGTATATTGTCCAATATATGTATTTACAAATTATTATTATGAATTCAAAATATGTATCATGAATATGAAATTCCTTTATTAATATGGCAGTATGCTTAAATTTCATCGAAAAATAATAAATTAATTAACTTGTAATAATTTAATAATTTAAGCAAAATTAATAATAATTTAATTAGTAATAATTTATGCATTTTTAAGGAGTGTTTGCGCCCTAAAACAAAATTTTTCTTTATAAAGATTAAAAATTAAACACATTTAATTACTTTTTAATTCGGTGTAGCGACCCTGAAACAGCAGGTGTGGGTGGGCAGGTGCTGAGAGAAGAAAGGCCTAACATGAAAAATATTGTTTAATTATGCTCATTTTACCGACAAATAGTTGATCAGATTTTCGAGGAAATTTCATATTATAAAGCGAGATTGGAAGGAACAAAGAGAAATTACACGATTTCTAAATTTGTGTAAAAAGTTAAACTTTTTTCGAGGTGACTAAATAACTAAACGTACTGTGGAAAATTTAATTAAACTAGAAATAATTAAAAAAGTTCAAAAAATGTAGTACCTCGTTGAGATACGTTTCGTAAAGATGTTTAGAAAGCATTTAGACCTACAAGAATTTAACAACTCCTTAAAACGAACTCCTTAAAAGTTAAAATAAAATAGCTAAATATTTCAATGAATTAAATTGTTGTTCCTTCCGTTATTGATAAAAAAATGCGAGCAGTTTTAACTGATTTGAAATTTACTTCTTTGCTAATTTGTTGTTTGCTTTTGTTTTATAATAAATTAATAAAAGTTTGTATGAATAACTAAACGAAGGCAGAAAAATGATAAAATAAAAAGAAATGCAGCAATTTTTTGTGAATTTTTGTGAAATTTTGCCAGAATATTTTTGCTACTAAATATATTTGATGTACCTTTGGCTAACGAAACGGTAGCTCAGAAAAGTAACCGGCTCTCTAGTCTTTGTTATACCATGAAGATGTACATTATTCTCAAGATAGTAAAACTATTAAGTAAAATTAATAAAATTCAAAGCAATTCGATTTTTATTTGTGTTTGTTTTGAATTGAAAAACATGTATGAAAATTTATTACCTTCAAATATTCAAAAAAAAAAAAAAAAACATGAACTTAAACGCTTTAACTTCTAAATGGGTTAACAGGAAAAAACACCGAAATACGAAATGACAGAGACAAAAAAAGAAACCTGAAAATATGTATTTACACAAAAATTGTAATATTTTACCTAAACGCATGTCGCTACATACACTGAAAGAGCAAATCTTGTAGGTTCTGCACCACTTTTAAATTACGAATTGAATTCATAAATCAAAATATGTATAACATTTTTCCACTTCTTAAACGGCATTACTTACAAAGTATTTAAATAAAAAAAAAAACGAATTAAAATTGGTATACGCCTATACACATTAAGTATACTTGTATTAATTAAGAGTAGTTTAAATAAAGGAAATGTTTGAAAATTTGCAAAAATTATAAATTTCTGGAAAAGTAAGAGTTAAAGCAATCTTTACATTTTATCCCATTTTTTCAGAGCGAAAATATAAAACAAAAGAATCAAAAGGAAACACATTTCTCTTGAGGACTTAACAGTTTTATTACTAATTATTTTCATAATTTATCGTAACTATTGTACAATTTACGCTTATTTATTAAAAAAAAAAAAATATGCACAAATTTAACTAATTCGGTGTTTCGTTCCGAGCTGGTTTTTTTCCTAGCTCTTCGGTGTTCGGTTTTTAGGTACTTTTTATGTTAGTTTCGCAAAAACAAATTGTTTGAAGTTTTGTTGTATTTCTTTCTTTCGTAATAAATTTTTTCAGTGTATATAATTGTGTTACAAGACAATTTGTAAGTTTTCTATTTTTATAAATTTGTAAAAGAGAATAATATTTCTTAGTGAAAAGGATTTTGAACTTTTTCATTTTTCTTACGATTTTTATATGTTTTCTCTATATTTTTGTATTGTATATGTGTAATATTTTTTTTAATACAGAGGTACATATACACACACATACATATATTTATTTATTATTATTTTTCAGTGTGACAAAAAGTGGTTTGTTTTACAGTGAGAGAAAATGCCTCTCAAATTCAATTTTTAAAATTAAGGTGAGTTTTTTTTTTAAATATCGTATTGTATATTATAAACGATTTTTATTGACATTTTATCATTGACTTTAAATTTTGATATTTTAAACATTTTGACATTTTTTAAATTAGAACCTTTTACTTTTATTAATTTGAATATATTGGCTTTAAACATTTGTAATATTTGACATTTAAACCTCTGACAACTAAGTCACGTGTTTTGGCAAGTGAACGATGTATGTATGTATTTTATTAAAGTTTTTATTGGCAAAACCCAGTTTAATCATCCTGCAAATAAATATCCTTTCGACGTCTGTTGAAATTTCTGCGAATTGTAGTTGCAGAAAAATCCCTCAGATAGGCCTGAAGAGAGTTTTTTCCCCTTTTTTCTCTGTTAAATTAAACTTTTTTTTGCTTAAAGGAATATTTTCGCAAGAAAAAAAACTCCTTCTTCGAAATTACGGCTTAATTTAAACGGTTTTGTCATAAACACAAACACAAAAGTAAGTTTCATTAATTAATTAAATTAAAATTAAAATTACTGCAAAATAATTAATAATTACAAGTATTCGCGCTATTGTAATGCCAACAACACCAACAATAAATAACACCCAAAAACAAAGCAAAAGGAAATTGCCAAAAGCAAATTTTGTACAGTGTACAGCTCTCGCTTTCTCGTGTGTTTCGGGGGCAATCTCAAGGCAGTTCAACAGCAACAATACGAGTACAGCACCAACAAAAATTTAGCAGCTGCACTGTAAGAAAAAGTATGCAGACGAGTTCACGCGAAAACTGTCTTCTTTTTTAGTAATGCTTTAAAACCATTTACATTTTCGCTAAAGCAACGTCTGTGAGAATATATTGCGTGCAGTAGTCTCTCTAGTGCAGATCATAGACAGTTGATTTTCAGAGCTTTTGCTTTGCTTTGTTTCATTGGGTTTCTTTTTTGAAGATTTACTCTAGTCTCTAATTCTTTAAGGGGCCTTAAAAATATACATTCTTATGCCTTGCAGTGTTTGTGGCGAAGGCATAGTAGCGGTGGTGGCATGCTCCGGTTGGTTGTTGCTACTGCTGTCATTAAGCCTAGTCCATGAAGAGCTGGAAGGCGACCGAGCCCTTTCGATCGCGAATACTGCCGCTGTAGATGATGTTCTTGGCCCAGGCGCGGCACTCCACGTTCACCATCTGATGGACCTTCAGGCCCTTGAACTGCACGGCTATCAGTGGACTCAAGTAGCCCGGCTGGTTCATGTATGGGTAGTAGTAGGCTTCGAAGCCGCGCGACGGATAGAATTCGATTTCGCCCATGTTCTCCTTGTCGAGCGAGTGCTGACCGTGGCAAGAGACCCAGATCTGTTGACGCTGCACGATGACGAAAAGAAGAAGATGGTAAAGAGTTAATGAAGGTCGAAAATTCAGAGTGTAGAGAATGCTAGGCACTAACCTCGAGTTCGCTGGTCTTGTTAATGTGTTCCTTAAGATCCGCCGGCATATCGTCGGGCAGCTCGTGCACATTGTCGTAGTACTCCGGCAGCCAGTTGTAGATGCGGTTCAGCTTCAGGAAGACGCAGGGACTGCCGCTCTGGTAGCCATAGTTATTAGTCGGCGAGCAGGGCCCGAATGTGTCCATGTCGATGGCGCACACTTGCTCCGGGTTGTGTGTCCGATTGTAGCTGCAGAATTTTCGGTTCATACCCGTTCTTCTATAGCCTGGAAAAGGTTCAGGTTTTCAGTTTGGTACCACGAGCATACTATTCCTTCAGGAAGTTTCTGCAACTCACCTTCCAGGAATTTGTCCAGTAATTCCTTCCAGTAGCGACCCTCTTCGGACTTCTTGGTGTCGAATTGTATCACCGAGCCGCGTTCGGTTTCCTCCGGCAGCGGCCGAAATCCAAGTCCGGGATTCGTACCAATCAGCGACTCGTCCAACTTCCACTTTGGCTCCGCCTCGCTCAGTGTGCTCAGAAGCCCGCGAATACAAATGGTTACCATGCCCGCCAGCACAATATAGAAGATGATGTAGAAAGTGATTATTCTCGCTGTCGTGGAGAAAAGAAAGGGAAGAACGAAAAGGTAAGAACATTTGCGAGCACACAATGACAAAATAAATCACTTAGGCTTAGATAGAATTTATAAAATGTACATATATAGAGGATAAGTTTTGCACAATTTTTTTATTTGTTTTTCATAAAAATGCCCTCTAGATCCTGCTTACATTGCCATAAAGACATCAATCAGGGGCGGTTCAGATCAAATTCTTAGATTCTATTCTTAGTAGAAATATCGCTTATTAAAAATATCGACCCTAATGAACTACAAATCATCACAAAGTTCGAAATATGTTGGTTTAGGAGAGCTTAGGCTGTGTACTATTAGCACGTAAAATAAAGAGCACAATCACCACGTTCGTAATACCTTGAGAAAGGACTGAAAGATCGCTTCTAATGCTGAACACAGATCAGATGTGTTTTATTATGGAATACTTTTTAACCATTATATCTTCATTCTCATCCCCATTCTCCACCTCATCCACATCCGCATCAATAGATCTTCAGCTTAATATCCTCATTGTCCTTATCCTCATCTTCACATCCTCAGCGTTATTCTCATCCTCATTTTCATTCTCATCCACATCCTCATCTTTATATCTTCAGCCTCATATCCTCATTCTCACCCTGATCCTCATCTTCACATCCTCAGCGTTATTCTTGTCCTAAATCCACATCCTCATATCCTCATATCCACATCCTCATATCCTCATTCTCACCCTGATCCTCATCTTCACATCCTAAGCGTTATTCTCATCCTCATCCTCATTCTCATCCACATCCTCATCTTTATTCTCATCCTCATCCTCCACCTTATCTTGATTTTCTACCTTATCCTCATATTCTTATCCTTCTTCTCATACTCATCTGAATCCTCATCACCATCACCATCCTCATTCTCACTGTTTTCATGTAACTCATTATACTTAGTATCTCGAGATCGCTCGTAATTATAATTTTAGCGAGAAAATTTACTTTTAGGATTAGTTTATTTTATGACTGAGTTACTTTATATGTAAATTGAGTTGTATAAACATTTTAATTATTAAAGCTTACAACCGTTTTAATTAGACGATATTACGAACTGTTTACGGTCTTCTTAATTAACAAACCAGACGACACATAATCATTAAGTTTGCAAATTAGACAATCTGATAGATAAGAAAAATTGTACAATAATACAAAGTTGTAAACTGTAAACCATACAAGAGTAACATCATATTGCGGTGTTCATACTGGAGGATGTCGTAGTTATTTTTAACTTTAATTTTTAAAATTGATAAATAAAATATCGTATGATTTTAAACAGGACTGATTTGCGAAACCATGAAGAAGAGGTCACAAAAGGGTCGTCTGCGTAATACAAAGGGTGGTTATGGGTATATCTACATACTATATATTATATACACGTATGTATGTATACTATGTTATTATACAAAGCCGCGTCGCTGTTGCTGCTGATGTATGTATATATGTATACACGTACGTATATCTGCTTAGATATATAATTATCTAAATAAAAATAAACATTCATTGTAGATATCTATCTCGTATCTATATTTATATTTATTCAATGCTGAATATTTAATCATTAATATTGGACGAGCGTATAGCAAATGTCATTTTTCGAACGTAATCGAATCGAATGACTTTGAAAACAAATGTGTTAAAATGTTAAAATTTCAACTGAGAAAATAAAGAATTTATATATTTTCACAAAAAACGTTATTGAAATGTCCAATAAAAATAATTTACACTTTCGTTATACAAACGAATGAGCGCGCAGGTAGAAACAGTGAGCAAAAAAGACAGGCATGTAGAGGCAGCCAGAGAGAGGCTGGCAGAGAAATAGAATTTGTGTGTGCGGTCGTGTCGGTGAGAGAGCGAGAGAAAGGCAATCAAATATCAAGTCAGTCTCTCAACAGACCTTCAGTATGATCCTCAGTTCTCCCTTGATTTTGAAACAGATTTTATGAGGAGATTAATTCGTCATGATTATACTGTAATATAACCTACATAAGTTCCAAAAGAGCGACTTGAAAGACATTTTTTTCACACTAGAGTGAGTGGCTCTATGAAATAACGCCTAAATTAAATAGTATACATTTTTTATATAGATTTTTTGGGCCTAAGTGTATAAAACTTCTTTTCTCGTAGATTGAAATGCGTTCCAATTGTATTAATGTTTGTACAAAGGACTAATTATTAATGGATGTTCGGGCTTAATTCCATTTGTTTGTAAGTATGAGAAAAATCTGAAACAACGCCTAAAATGATTGGGCAAAGAACTTTGGTAACACTTAATCGGTTAGACCTTGAATACAAAGGGTCCGGACAAAGGGTTAGACCTTGAATACAAAGGGTTCAGACAATAATTTATAAAAATGAAGACCTTTTTTTTTTTGAGGAACGTTTTAAAATAGTAAGAGTTGTGCCTATTTAATTTTGTAGGCAATAAGGCCCAATTTCAGAAAATTAAAGAGAGACCAATTTGGGCCTTATTTTATTTGGGTGTTATTTCATAGCGCCTTCATAGAAAGACCTGAATAGAAAAGCAATTCGTGAATAACCTTCTGGAAAGTGTAGTTTAGTTTTTGAAAGGTATTTTGTAGATTTTTTCTACTTTTATTAGGAAAAGTTCTAATATGAATTTAAGGTGATGTCGTCATACTCGTAATAATAGTGTGTATAGTCGTATTCATTTTCTACATCTAATCTAATAGATGTTTTTCTGTATCGTAAATTTGTTTTAATTTCTATTTCAATAGATAATGCATGGGTTATTATTCGGTACTCAGTTACTTATAGAGACAAGTATTACTTTATTTACTTACAAATTTGTTCCCTTTGTTTCTAAAGAATGCATAATAATAAAACATTGTTAAAAGACTTTTGATATTTAAAAAAGCCACGACTATCTTGTAAATTTTAGCACATATTGGAACGTTGTAAGGCTTCTAGATTCCATTCTATGAAGGTGCGGGCGCATAAACAGTCTGCAAACGATGTACGAGTATATGCGTTTATATAAAAGATTATATCTAAATATGGAGGCACAGAATTATTGAAGCACAAAACTTCGTTCATCTTCGTTCCGCTGTTTGGGAATAAAATTTTATTTTAATTCTCTGACAAGGATTTCTGACAAGTACCTACAGAAATCCTTTTTCACTGTGAAGTAAAACTTTTGGCGCCACGACAATAGCAACGACAATAATTCTGTTAACAACAGTCACCCTCTTTTATAATTGGGTCAACGGGTACAATCGAGTCGGTTGGGTCGAGTTTGCGATTGAATGGTTACCAGCACTTGCATTAAAATTTGTTTGTGTGTGTATGTGCGTGTGATATCAATAGATACCAAACCGATTTTTTTGATGGTACACACGTGTTATGTTACGCAGACACATTTCCACAAATCCAATAACTTGAAAAAGACCTTTTCTTAAATACATAAAAATAAAGGCAGGCCCTTTTTCGTTGCTTTGCGAAAAAGGAAGGAAGGAAGGAAGGAACGAAAAATTTTCAGTTTTATGTACCAGAAAAATATAAAAAAACTATGGAAGGTTGTTTTGTAGATTTATATATATACATACATATATACAAGTAGGAGCGTGGCTTGGGCGAAGCTTTTATAGCCTACACTCGCAGTTATCGATGGAATAAAGTTTTTGAAGGCAACAAAAACGGAGAGAAGAGAATAAAAAAAGAAACGTAAACAATATATAGAACATATAGAAAAAATTTGACACATTTCTTTGAGTTTCTAAAAAAGATTATAGTCGTTTTACTAACGTACTTCGTTACCTTCTTTGGAAAACAAGATCATTTCGTATAATTTTCAAAAGATTATGACTACTATATCTTCATTGAAACCTTTCCGGCCAAAAGAACATTATGTAATACTGTAGTTAGTGGAAAATTATAAAATCTGCAACCGAATTTTCAAAAATAGCCGTTAAGAATGGTTATTATTACGTCTGTCAAAAGAAAAATGTGCGAGCGAATTAATGAAGAAATTGCGATTCATTACAACGGAAGTGAGTTTTTGTAGGAATACATATATATGACTATAGAACAGTTCCAAGCGCCAACAAATGCGGTGATTGATTGATCAATAAAATTGTTTGTTAGTCTTCTAACGGTGAGTTCTTAAACTTTTCTTTTTCCAATTTTCAGTGGCCATAACAGCAAATGCTAAAAGCAAAAAATGTAACATAATTCATACAAAGCCCAAAATTCTTCTTCTTCTCCACCAAGGGTTGTTTTTCCTTTTTTTGCACCCTCCCCTCCCCTCCCCCCTTCTCGTTTGTTAAGTAAAGATAATGTTTACGAGGGTTGTTTTTTTATTTGATTTTCTTCTTTTCTCTACTTAGGATTCTCCTTTACCATTTTGGGGGTGTGTGTGCGTGTGTGTTTGTGTGTGTTTGTGTGCGTTGGTTTGCTAACTTCGTTTGTTTGTTTGTTTGTTTTTTTCGTGTGCCCGACTGACTATTAATCGCGCGCAGTCTTCGGTCGCGTCAATTTTTCTCCCCAACGGGCGGCGCCACATTGGCGACTTTGGCGCATGGCAGGCAGGGTTGCCGCCACTCCTAGCAATTTGTTTCTTGTAGTTTGTTTTGAACTAAAAGCGACTCTATAGAGCACTCTAATGAAATCCTCCCCTTCCGTACATTCTGGAATTCTTCTGTAATGAAATTGACCTAAATCTTTAATTCGATTTCGGTTGGAGACACTTTTTAGTTTCATACTTTCCGAAAACATAAAATCTATTTATCTATTGATCTAATAAAATATTAATAAACTGTAAAACATATTTCACTATCACCAGGTATGACGATTGATGAACTGATTGACTGTTTTTCCTCGATTTATTCAGTAAATCAGTATTTTAGGACGTTCCTTCAAAAGGAAACAGTAACCAGTTCTGCTTTAATTTAGCTCTAAATAGTATTATTAACAACCTTAGCTGACTTGTTTATGGAAATATGACTTTATAAACATACATTATACACTGCATCAATGGTTGTTTTAATTAAGAAAACGTGTGCAATAATCAACGAATAGTTTTGAAAATGTATAGCAATAAAAAATTAGCTGCATTCGCGGCATTTCTAAACGTTGGCATTTTGCTTAATCGTTTGATTTGTCTCAGTGCTGTAAACAATGGCATTGGTGAAAAGTTTTAAATTAATTAATGGAACTGAGTTAACAGCAAGATTAAAAAAAAAAACACTGAACGAATTTACTAAACAATTGACAGTAAAATGGCGATTTTCGTTTATATCCGCAAAGTCGAGGAAAACGGGTTTTACGCTATCATCAAAGTCAACTGCGAACACAAAAGGAATGTACAATAATACAAACGATAGGTTTTCAATGTCACAACAAATAGTAGTACCAAATAGTAGTACCAAATAGTAGTAAAAAATAGTACTAGTAGTAGTAGCAGTTTCTCGAACTCCAAGCTCTATGTTTTTCAATAGCAAATTTTTGTAAAACGTTACTATGGCGTGAAAACCTGGCGTTGAATCCATTTAATAAATTAATTTAATTCGCTAGAGTGAAATGTATCGAAATGTTTTTCATCACATTTACAGATATCGCCCTCTCTTGGGCCGACTCTCGTCGTCTAAGTAAATCTCAACTTTAAAAAAGGACTTTCCATTTTTCCACTAACTTAACGCGTTTTCTCCTTTGTCACCAGCAGCTGCCATTTGTCGTCCGTCCAGGTTGTCTTTCAAAGTTTAACGATCATTTTGATATCGTTTGTGCCACTCGAGAGAATACTTCTATTTCGAATCCTCTCACCTTTCATCATCCCTCTCACTTCAACATTGACTATCAATACGCGAGTACACATCTCGATTTTAGTTGACAAAATTTTCTTATTTTGTTCTAAAAATGTAATAGTTCGAAAAGAACAGCTATTTTTTTTGGTATTATTTTTTAGTATGTTTTTAGTATTTTTTTTAGTATTATAGTATTTTTTAGTATTCTTTGGTATTTTAGTATTTTTTAGTATTATTTATAATTCATAGTATTGTTTATATTAAGATATGTACGGGCATATATATTGTTCATTATAATTTTGCAATGAAAAAGTAAAAAATTTCGCCCAAAATCAATTACTAAGAGACATATTGTACATAAATACAATACTTAGGATGACTTAAATTATTTTATATCATATTTATTCAGACTAAAAATTTTTTTACTTGTCATAAGAAAAATAATTTTTAACTGTTTTCTTTTTTTTAAGAATTGGCCCAAGGCATTGCACGTATGTAGGTCTCACACAAAAACATCAAAAATCATAGCGAGTGTCAAATATGTGACCTATACCCAAAGGTTAGGCAAATGGCAAATGAATAGAAATGTCACAAATGTTGTCGGAAGGCTTGTAGAGTTCACCGAACTCTTTCCTTAAACGTTTTTCTTCGCTTTTGGCATAGAAGTCTCAAAGCGTGCTGTCATCTATCATACTATAAGTTGACAGCTGTACGACACGACTTATGTCATTCTGTAAAAGCTGACTCCGGAATTCTTGGTCTATGTGGATAATATTTTAAAAGCAAGCGAAAAATAAAAGCTGTTTTGATTATTAATTTTTAGAAATTCGTTAGCGCCAACTTGTCTCTAGATTGGTTGGTTGTTTTTGTCCAAAATGTACTTTATTAGATAGTTTTATTAGCGTTTGGAATTTTTCCTCTACCACTACACAGCCACACTCGATAAGACTCCAAATTATAGATAAACAACAACAACAACATGAGGTTATAAAAATCTAGAAAAGTTGTTTCTCGGGGGATTTTCAGTTGGTTACGTTTTTTTTTATACTGGTTTTTTGCTTAACTGGTAACTCGACAACTCTACCGGTAGGAAGGAAAGTGCGAATTTGTCGGGGCGTGGAGGCGTCGGAGCGGGGAAGTACGTATGTACCTGTCATAATCTGAAAATCGATTTAGAAATTAATTCTGTTAAAGCCGCCGATCTTTTCTTAGAAACAATTAAAAATAAAATAATGTAATTTGGTTAAGATAATGCGGTTTAATCTTTATTTATTTTCTTTGTATGTTTGTATGTTGGCATGTGCGCATGTTTGCCTGTAAACGTGTTTGTATTCTAAAATTGTTGGCCACCTCGCGTCGAAGTAAACAACTTCTAGTACAGTAACGTGTGTATGCAAACACGTTTCCGAGCGATTCCGTTCTCAACGTTCGTTGAACGACAGTGGTCTCAAACGACTCGGAGTCGGACAAAAGTTGTACAGTTAAATCCAATAAGTTTCAAAGATAATTATATAAGATTTCATTTGATGAAAAATAGCAGTTGTTGAATCGTATTAAAAAGAAAGCTTTAAGTTGATGGAGGAAAAGCTGTTGCGAAGGCTTTAAGTATTTGCAGAATGTATTCGCTTTTAGACTGCACGAAGAGGTCCAAAAAAGGGTATGGAATAATGTACTATTCTCTCTATACACATACTTAGGTATATGTATGTTATATTTTTGTATAAAGTTCGCTTTGAAATTAGTAATGTTAGCGGTTAAGAGACAGATAACAAACAATTCACTACTTTAACGAGCTTTTCATACCAATAATCCAACAAAAAAAACAGAAATTGATTGTTGCCGAGACAAAAAATACTGGAAATTTTCGTAAAATAGACTTCTTAATCTATTTTACATTTTACATATTGATTATTTTATCTTTAAAACAGAAATATCATAACACAAACCACAAAAAAAAGTCGAACATAAAACAAATTCTTGTTTAAAAGTTTCAACAACATTTTCAGACAACGCATAAAAGGTCAATTTGTCAACGCATAAAAAACAAAATAAGAAATCGTAAGGAGAAACCAATTTTTTATTGGTTGAAAATGTACAGATTTTAAGCCGACCGATTTATGTAGTAGTGCGGACCACTGTGCGGCGGACAATTATTGCTGGAGGAGAGAAAAAAATTGTGTAACAATATGAGAAAGAAAAGTTCGTGGAGCACGTGTCGATTATTTGGTTAAGAAGTTTGGTCTGGAAATTATCGGTATATTTTTTTTACATACGACTATATCGCGGCCTGTTGTCAAAGCTACATAAATGCAATTAGGTTTGCTTTGTAATGGTATATTTGTTGCCTAATTTACCTTAGTTTTGTTAGGCTTTGTTGGCTTTCGACAATACAATACACTTCAATTTAATTTTTTGTTGGTAGCGTTCTGTGATTTTTGCTCGCTGATTATGGAAAAAGGTACATATTTCCACTATAGTTGTCTTTCACAAAAGGTTGCTCATAGCTTCTAGCGAGAATTTAATGAGAGTACATAATGTATTTATCATTCGGCCGTCTTTTATTATTAACCAAAAGACAAATAATTGAATAAAGATAAGAAAAATTGATAAAATTAATAATCATTAGAGAGAAAATTATTTTGCTATGGCGATAATGTCGTAATAAACTACAGATAATGGCTAATATGTATTTAAAAAAAAAAAAATACACACAAAATTACAACACAACCTATTTCATAAACTAAGAGTTAAAAAACAACTTCAACGGAATCTTAAACAATATTATGAATATAATCTTCATAAAGTCCGTCTGGCCAAAAGGTGGATACACCCAACGTAAATTAATATTATAACAATTTGCGAGTAAAACGATGATAAAGGCCATAACGCTATGAGAATTGAAAAAAAAAACACATCTTAGATACTGAAGTATTGCATTAACACTGAACAAAAGATAAAAATGTTAAAACAATAATTCTTTGGAATTATTTTATTTTATCAATATTTTTATTTGTTAAATATGCTCATACGTTTTTTTCCCATTTTGGAGTACTTTTTATTGACATTAATTAATTATACCTTTATGCACATAGTAACACCTTATCTAACGGTAAGAGACTTGGTAGCGTGTGAAGTAGCTAAAGATATTAAAAATATAACTTTCAACAAATTTGTATGTTCATTTCATAATTTAGAAATTATGTCATTTCAGTCATTATTATTATGTATAACCAAGAAGTGGAAGATCAAGTGTTAATTACGTCATTTTGCTTTTAATATTTGAGGAAATTTTTTTTAGAATAAAGACATTTTTAGGTGAACACGATAGATAGGTTGTACCTACATAGATAAATGACGTCAAAGAAAAATTTTTTGTTGCTTTAAGTTAATGAACATTTTGTAATTCTACCCTAATCGCCCCTTACACCCCTTCTTCATGTTTTTATCTTGCCTTTAGATCTGTTTGTCAATCGTCTGTCAAACCTTATCGAGAAAAATACTATATAGTAAAGTGGTTAAAATTTTTGCTATTAAAAAAGTATATTTTAGTGTTATAATTAGATTTTAAGAAAAAAATTATACTTTTGGCCACATTTGCCGCATTTTCATGGAACAATCGGCGTTTTGTAGACACAAAGCAATAAACAATACATACATATGTACATACATTTTTACTATGTTTATTTTGTTATTTTATATAATCATAATACATTTATATAATCTCAATATTTGTTCGAAGTTTGAATAATTTTTATTCGGTAGCTCCAGCCAGTTTTTTGTGGTAATTATAATTACGAACATACTATATTGCCTTTGTTTTGGTTTTTTTTCTATATGATAGATCTGACAAGAATATGTATGTACAGAAATAGGCACGAACGCTTAATATCTTTATCAGAAGAATTTTGCCCTTGAAAATATTCCACGCTTGCAAACTTTTTTCTCTATTTTCCGGAAAGTTCTTTTTTTATATACGATATAATATTTGTGGAGAACTAAGTAAAGCTATAAGAACGATTGGACAAAGTTTTGGAATAAAACGAAATACGAAAATTGGCTCTATAACTTTTGAACCATTCTGGAACCATTGAATATTTTTAAAAATGTCAGTATTTGATCCTTACTGTAACGTCTTTTTTGAGACTTTTACAACGAATCGAAGTTTTGCCAACCAAAATTATGTGAAAACCGACAACCTCGAAAAAAAAGGTTTAAAATTATTGCACTATAACATACATATAAAATAAGTTAATAATAAATCATAATTACGAAACTATAATATAATCAATTTTTATTATTTTCTGGTATATATTGAGTACTATATGTATGTATATATGTATATACACCTACTAATAAACGAACACATTGAGATAGAACCGAGTTGCCAATTCTGCCAAAAATATAAGGTAAAGTATACATGCGAGCAAGTATGTATAAAAATTATATAACGTTATGCAGATATCTATTTGATATATTGTATTTATAAGTACAATATATATACATATATGTAGATACATATATACCTACCTAAATATAATATACATAACTTATGCATTCAAAATTTTAAATCATCATCATCATCGTTATTTGCTTGTATGTATATGTATGTATGTATTTGTTCGCTTCTCTTTGCGCCCATCATTTTCTGGCATTAGAATCAGCGGTAAACAAATTTTTATGAAATAAGCAGATTTCAAAGCGTCTGCTGAACGCAATATTCGTGTCATTCTATTATTAGGATGAAAATTCAATTTCAGAGATACAAAATTTTGTATCTCAAGATCATTCATTGCGGCAGCTCAACGAGTACCTACCACTGAAATTATTTTAAAAAATATTTATTTAATTCTCATCATTTCTTTAATTGTATCTTCTTTGCGATAACAAAATAAGATAGATAGATAGATTCTTTTTTATTAAAAAAAAAAAAAAAAAAACTGAAGCAATGAATAGATATTTATTCATCTGTTGAATATATTCGTATCCATTTGCGCTCACACCATATAAAAAAGTAAAGGCGACACTTTGACCACTAGACGAAAAATGTTTTGTGATTTTGATTTATTAGCTATAATTTTGAGCGAACGAACGGCTAAGGGCAAAACAATACCGCTTTTGGTAATTTCTCTACTTCGTTATTTCTTTTTATGTATATGACGTGGAAGAGTCTAAGTTCTAACTTTTAAGAGAGTCTAAGAGTTCTAATTTTACTTGTAGCCGTATTTACAAGAATATAAAACGTGACCTGCCGCCATTTATTGCATTTCTTACAATTATATCATAAATTTAATGTGAAAATTTTACAAAAGTAATGTGTTATATTTTTATAAATGACGTATTTGCGCGGCTATATATGCATGTATTTTATATATTATGAAACTATAAAATTGCATAAGAATTTTCTGCAAAATCTTTATTTTCTTTTAATGTGACGTCTTTCACGAACGTCACACTTTTCTCTCAATGACGTCAAACTTTTTCATTAAAATAGACTACAAATTAGTTTTTGTGATTTAATTTTCTTTCATTTTCGGTTTGTGTTTTTATTAAACACTTTCATAAAGTTCATAAAAATGAGGTGCTTGTCGCCATTTTTCTGCTGATATCATCAAACAATTTTGCATAAACTTTTATTTTGAATAAAAATTTTGTATTTAATAAATATCTACAAAGTTATCGACATCCGCCTAAGTATAAAATAGTTCAAAGTTAGTTCATTATTTGATATATTTTTGATGCATGAAAAAATTAAGTTTTTTTAATAAATAAAAGTCCACGACAAGAGATCAATTGATATAACGTTTCCTACGTAGAATCTGAACGGCCTGAAAGTGCAAATTTATACGATTATATAGCTGTCTTTCTTTCTTTCTTAAATTTGTATGCGTCTTTCAGGTAATATTGTAAATTTTTTTCCATAACGCCTATATACCTTTTTTTATGGTCTCGAAAGAAACTCGATTTAATCAGTCTTATGAATATCGTATGACTGACTCTTCAGAAGAGCCCCCAGTAAAGAGATTAAAAAAACTAGTTGGTGTAAAATAACACAAATAACTTATTGTAATTAGTGTTAATTGGTATAACTTTATTTGAATAATTATCACCGATACGAATCCGTATACAGCGCAATTCGAATTTTGTGTAACTCGTACATTTATCGTAACTGCCACGTAAATGTTAAATAAAAATAAAAAGCACGAAATTATCTTTCAACTTTTATCCGTTAATGAATATTAATAATTTCAGTATGTACTAATTAAATTATGAAGAATTCGAAAATGTTAACACTGAGAAGGCGCAACAGTGAGATTGGTTGGAAGATCGGTTGGCAAACTCTCTCTCTCTCTCTCTCTCTCTTGTGAATGTGACGAGATGCCAACTTAATAATTTAATCTATACGTTTCTGCAAAATTTTATTCAGTCATAAAAATCGTAACTGTAAATAAAGGCATAATAGTAAATCTTTTCTTGTGCTTAGTAAATCATTTTTATTGCTCTCATGTAATTTTTTTACAATGAAATACCATAAGAGAGTCATCAATATAAAAGTTCGATTAATCTTTTCAAAAGCATTAAAAGCAAAGGAATAAAAATTCCGATTTTTATTGTAACATATTAATATTCGTATACAATATAATACAATAAAAATAGAAATTTTAATACTTTTGCTTTTAAAACATTAATTAAACTTTTAAATTTGCATATTTCATACGTTTTATTACAGGAAACAGATACGAACATTTATTCATACTGAAAAAACGAGTACAACACTGCTGATTTCTGGTCTTATTTGGAACGAAATTCCGACTAAAATGTTTCTCTAAAAATTTGTGTAGTTTGCAATTTATGCTGATGCGCTTTAAAATTTTAATTAGAATTTAAAGGCGTTACACACAGTTGGGCTCTTGAAAATTGGACATCGTTTAAGCTTCTATCCTAAAGTTGGCAACTCTTCTCAGAGACCGTATGAAATAGACCGACCGTATATTTTATTTGAAGCATGTACTTTGGTATTTTAATGAAATATTTTTAGACTTGTTGTGACAACATTTCAAGGTCTATTTTTGTTTGCTAAGTACGCATACCATCCGTTCGTATTTAGCGTTATTAATTCTGAGTGCCGTCAACATTGAAGCTGCCAAAAGACGCGCCTGGTTACGTCACACCATCCGAAGTACCTACATTTTTGCCAGTTTTTAAAAGAATATAAATTCATACGAGAATGGTTTTTCCCTTTCGATTCGATTTCGAAATTTCGATTCTATAGTAGCGAAGTGTTGTTCATGCAAATGTCCACTTGTTTAATGGAACCGCTATTGGTTCCGTCGTATATTCCTCCATTCTCTACTATACTTCGTCTCCGACGTCGCGGCTGTAACGGATTCGCCCCGAAATAGAAATTATTCAGTTGTCATGACGCTAAAAGCTTTGTGTCTTTATCTATACTAACAATGTTATTGTCGGATCGGTCCCCCGACGTGCTTTTGGTATTATCTTTTACACACGTCGACGACTTGCTCCGCGACGAACTAATTCATTCTGGCTCCGACTAGTTACAGCTGTACAGTTCTGCTCCCGAATCTGGTTTTTCCCCACAAATCTTTGTCAATATCACATGAATCGATCGTTAAATCGATCGTTAAATCGATCGTTAAATCGATCGTTAAATCGATCGTTAAATCGATCGTTAAATCGATAACAAAGTTGCATGCAGTTACAACGTTAACCAAAGTATCACCACTATATGGGACGGGACAGAGCAGAAGAAGAAGACTATAGAAATTGATTTGAATGAAATGAATGATCAGTCAGCCGAGCGTTGCGATGTAACTGGCTTTTTATCATTCCAAAAAAACTACAATGTAAGGTCAGGCTTTGATCAAGTCAACCGAACACTTCGATCATAACATCAACCTACAGTCATTTCGAACGCTATTGTCGGGCGTGTTAATTGCAAGGTTGTCATTATAATTAGCGCCCGGAAAAGCCGATGAGAAAGGGTATACAGAGCAGGTGCAGACCTACCTACCTATTGCTAGCCGGCCGTAAAAGGGTGAGGCTTGCTAATTGAACTTTAAATGAATTTTGTTTTGACAAAAGGCGAGCATGTCCAGAGCCATTAGGTTTACGCAGTAGTTCTGGGGAAAAAAGCATGAAGGAAAGTCCTAATGGCATTAATTTATAGCGCTTCCCTTTTCGATTTCAGAAACATACATACGCGCCCAACATGCGCTCACGAAGTCTTAAGGTCAACTGTCACAAAAAAGAGCCCGGCTGCACCTTAACAAGCAAAGAAAATTTATAGACTTTAAAAAAATTTACGAGTACTTACTCTTTTCACTTTTGTCTCTGTGTAAATATATTTTAAGCTCAGAAGAATTTTTTTTTTTTCTTAATAGTGCGCGCGGGGTGAATGCGTTGCGTTGCGGTGTTAGGCAGGCACAGTCATTACCAATGAATTACCAATAATGAATGCATCTCTATATTTAAACATCATACATACTCTGTACGAGAGTGTGCTGTGAATATTGGAGAAGTGTTATTGGCTGTATTCGAAAATCTTGGCACTTGGACTCTTTGTTGGACTCTTTTTGGACTCTTGGCTAACTTGTACTCGTCGTGCTCGGACGTGCTCAGTCAAGAGCATAAGAAAGAAGAAGGTCTTCTTCCTCTCTTCGTTTATTTATAATCAAGCAAAGGATTCATAAATTTCTTAGCTCGTGGCTACACCTTAATTTCGTGTTATGTCATTTATGTCGAGCTCTTTTGCTCTTTATATTTTTATTTTACTTTGGTTATGTCATGCTCTTGGGCAAAGAGATATAGAGAGTGTGTGATGAATATATGACTTTTATGTAAAAAATCATTTTGACATATTATTCCTGTTCGATTAGTTTCATCATAAATAAAAAAAAATTTTAAATAAAACAAAATCCAAACAAAGGGCATTCGTAGGCCTACTTTTTTAAAAAAAACGTGTTGTTAATTGGGTTTTTTTTTAAAAAAGTAGGCCTACGAATGCCCTTTTTTGGATTTTGTTTTGGTTTTGATTTTTTTTTTTTTTTTGCAGTTCGGAGGCCCTTAAACGTACGCATAGGTTTTAAAACCGTACGGTTTGTGTCTAGTTTGTTGGCCAACTTTCTTATTTTATATAAAATTTGTACAAATTGTATTTACCATTTAACTTTACCATTTATAATAGTAATTTTATTAGACTTTACATCAAAAACGACAACCCTCTCTTCTTTAATGAATATTATTACTCTTGTAATATAGTACGATAGTACTATAGCCACATCCATCTAAGCAAACATCTTCAGTATTTTCTCTGACTTTTAGTGAAATATATATACGAGTATATGTATCTATTCCGATTATTATTTGTTCGTCAAAGTAAATAATAACAAAATACTCGTAACTTAAAGTGAAGAATGAATTTTGCTTCGAATACGCTACTATGCATTGGCACAAGATTATGCCGATCTCTCTCTGCATTATGCCGTTAATAAATCTACACACTCTCTTTTGTTTCTCCCCTCTCTCTTTCTCTCCCCCCCCCCTCCCCCTCCATCACTTTATAAACACTTTCTTAACCACACTTATTAAGGATCGCAGTATCTGCCAATCAATATTGTTGTCATCTTCTTGCTCTTATCACCAAAGCGTTGAATTAGGTCGCTGTGATTTCCACATTTTTCCACAAAAGCCATTCTCAGACATTATAAAGTAACGATTAGGCAAAATTTTTATTTCAGGAAGAGTAAATAAATATTTTTTGTAATACAAGATTTTCCTCAGTATCACGATTTTCCTCAGACATTGAATGCAGACTGTTTAGACCGACAAAGAGTGTTATATACCACACTTAGTAGTATTATTGTCGTATTAAGCTTTGGTAAACTGATAGCATCTAACTGTCAACGGATGATAAAACTAATTAATTGCCAAGAGATGGCAGACATGGTAGATCAGTAGCGGAGTTATTTAATCTATCGAATTTAAATATATATATAGTACTGTTTTTAATTCGATGCGACTCAAACGCATATAAACGCGTAAAGTCACATTAATATATATGCAGGCAGTATGTATCATTATACAACCATCTGCGAGCATATACGATATATCTCAGCCATGTCTTTTTTAAAACACACAAACTTCAATTCCATAACAATGGATTAAAAAAACCACATTAAATTGGTTTAAGAGAGACAGTGTAACGCAACGCGTTTAAAGAATTCATATATACGATACGATAGATCGATATGTATATGTTTTACTTTTTGAAAAGTTAACATGAATCGTGCAAACCTCATATTTTTCTTCCACATCATTTTAATTTTCAATATCAAGAACGTCAGTACTTTTGAACAGATCAACCGTGGAGATGCACCCTGTCAACAAATGTCACCCTTCACGTCACTGAGAGCGCAGTATTTAATTGCGAAAAATGTTTTTCCGTTTTAGATTGATCACTTTCATTGATCCTAATCCGTTCAGCTAGTATACAACATTAAATTTTTTTAATAACGATCAGTATTTTCCATCTCAACATTCAGCTGGTCTAGCTGGTCTCCATTCAAACCTTGTCAGCAGTAGTTCTATTTGCGATTAAAATTCGTTGCGAAGAGCTGAAATTTCACTCGAAATTTTACTAATTCTAAGCTCAGTTTGTTTAGCTAACTGTTGTTCATTTAACGACTGCAGCGAGATAGTTGGAGAAACAGCAACACACCACAGTGAAGAATTAGTATGGGTTGTTGGTGCGGCAGAGACAGGTTTAAGCAAAGTCGACTTTGACCGAGTAGTGGACGTGACGAAGGCAACAACAACAACAACAACAATTGATAGCAGCCACAAATTTCTGCTTTTTTAAAATTCGACTTAATTTATTTGACTTTATAGAAAATTTTGTTTATTATTGTATAATATAAAATAAGTAACACACTCACAAGTCTCTAGAGTACGCCTGCATATACCATATTCACATAAGAAATTTAAGATATTGGCTGGACTAATATCGTACGGACTAGTATCGTAAGCACGTCTACTCTTTTGCACACATTTTTCTCTTTCTTTTCCTTTGAAAATCTTCTAAAAATCATAATAGTTATATTAAAAAAGATTATAAAGAAATCGAAGTATCTCAAGTATAATATACGATACTTTTATGACAATGCCACAATGCTGGCAGAGGTTTATGAGAAGAACTACAAATGTTTAAGACGGCCATAACTTTTCTTTGAGGAGATTATACTCGTATTATACGAATATATACGATATACATACATATATACATATGTATCCTAAATATGAATTTCCAGTGGATCATGCAGTCATAAATTGAACGATAATACTACATACATACTATAATGAGAAATCTTTTCCTTTAACAACTATTACCATTTTTTAACAACAACGATTATTCTTTGGCCTGATTGCTTACGATATACCTGCCCTCTGTGTAAATAAGACCCAGTGTGTAAATTCTTAGTCAATTAAAACATAATCAGAGAAAATTTGGAAAATTTTTGATGTATTTTGGACATATTTTGCCTGCGATATTGTCTTTAAAATGAGATGAAACGGTTTCTTTTTTTTATTTGGTTGTGATGTATCGTATTTGTGAAGTCTGATGTCATCGTTATACTGGAACATACAATTAACTACTAGTTTAATTATTCCGACAAAATTAATGACAAATTATTTATAATATATTATATATATTATATATATTAATAACAAATTATTCCGACAAATAATGAGAGTGGCGAACGCTACTCGAGAGCCTCCTCAAACTGCCCTCAGTAGGCATGTAAGGAAATTTGTTCCAAAGGACTCGGTGGGGGGGGTGGGGGGTAGGAAATTTTATGTGGCGAGTATTGTATGATGATGATGACGGTGACGGCTGCCACTCGTATCATAAGCGTATCATTTTTCCTATGCTCTGCTGACATCATCAGCACCTGTTTCTAACAATCCGGAAAGTCTGTCCCTTGGGGTGGTGGTCTTAATGTCTATTGGTGGACTTGTGGTCCTAATTTCGGCCGTTTTGTACTCACATCGCATTGTATTAGTCTCTATTTATATTATTTGTAATTATTTTATTTTACATATGTTACTATAAACGTATAAAGGCTATAAAGACTTGGAAACATTCGCTTAATAATTTAAAAAAGCTAATTTTTCAGCAGTTTTCAATTTGGTGACTTTTGTCAGACCACAACAAAAAAGAAAAAAACTAATAAAATTCAATTCAAGTTCAGATTTAGGTTCTTTTCGCTTTTGCTTTTGCAATAAATATTATAAGGAAAGATCTTAATTTCTCAATACACATGCCAGAGTTTGTTGTTTCTTATTCTTCTGAACTTTTAGTTTTCCAATTTTGTTGCCAAACTATTCAGAAGCATTACTAGTAGGATTTATTTCATTGACCGCGCACATTTAATCAAGCGCTGCGGTAATTCATTACGTGATTACTTCTTAATGCTGTTCTTTTTTTTTGCTTGTGTTAATTAAACAATCACGTTTTTCAATGCAATTCAAGCTGCAAAGGGAAAAAGTTTTTTCCGGTTACTTGTAGTATTCCATAAGCCGTCCATTTCAGCCGCATTAGTATTCAGTTATTAATTTTCGCTTTTGCTAAGGTAAAAATGTAATAATAAAAAAGGTCATAACATTTGTGAAATATATTTTTTGCCCCCGATATTAAATTATATAGTGTACTACTATATTATACCCAAATCAAGCGACTCAGAGACTTTGTAAAATTATCATTTGAACTGGTAGAGAAGTATTATTATAGTGTGCTGCTATTTTTAGGGTTATATGGATTATAATGGTACCTATTTATCTATTATGGCGTCTCTTGTTTACGCAGATTATTAACAGCTGCGTCCTTAAGCCATACGCATTTATTAAACAACGTGAATAGCTTTTGAGAACTATGATTTTTTGAAAGGTTATTTTTGAGGTCTACGAGTATACGTATTATTCCATTAATAATTTTAATTTTCCGTTAAGGCCAAGGTACACACACACACATACAAACGAAATACAATAATAACTAACCACAGATTCTGTGAGTTAATCGAAGATTGTTTTTAAACGAATGCAATCAAACAAAAACTGGATTTAATAATATATTTATCGTATAAGAGTAATTCGAGATTATCATATTCTCGCGGTCTACCGCGATCCAACACTGATTCCTAAATCTTGGGTAAACAGAAACAGCTACAACATTTGTATTAACAAATCTAAAGTAAGTCAATATTTGTTGAATGATGTGATGTGGCTAGATCGCACCTATTGTAGCTTCATTATATAACTTCCTTATATAAACGCTTTATTATCTATTTGGAATGTTTTACAAGTCTATTGCATAAAAACCGGTTAGTTACGGATTTATGAGATAAATTGCTTTCAAATTAATTCGACAATTCTGTAAACATGCAGAAAAAAGATGAACAAAATTTCTCAACCTTTTAGTGAACACGTGACCCAATTTTTTATAAATAATTTTCATTAAAAAACAATGGATATTTTTTTTTTTTGATTTTAGTAAATTAATTGATTTTTATATTGTACGATATTTAATTTTGTTTTAATTTGTTAACTTTTTAAAATGGTAATTTTTATTTTAAAACCTCCCTTGGCGCGACCGCAGGTTGCCATTTGCTGACCTGAGATTTTGAGTCGATTTTAGCGTTTCGAAAAAGTATGTAAAACAATTTTGTATTAATATGACAGATGTTTTCAATAGAAAAAATTTCTAAAATAATGTATGTAAAAAGTATTAATTTTTTACGTTTTTTTTTTTTTACAGACATGTAGTAATGAACATCAGACTACAATTTTATAACATGATTAGAGCCAGCAAAAACCTTCAACATTATCTTATCTTATCTTAACGTAAGTGGGTACACGTAATACACAGATTATATATTTTATCAGTTAACATGAATTGATTTAATTTGGCAGCTTTCGAAGTAAGCCTTTTTTAAAGAAAATTCCCCTTTTTTGAAAATTTTCAACTAAAGTTCTAAACTCTATTTATTACATTTTCATTTTCAAAACGGAACTTTTGTGAGACTGAACTAAAAACAAATAATAAATCACGAATTACTCACAATGCTACTATACATATATACAAAATGATATCTGTACATACTATTGTAGTATTAATCTATACTAACTTGGTATAGGTTACTAGAGTGTATAATGATTTTCTTATCAACTTGATTTTTATCACTCTGGGCGCATTAAGTATAAAAAAGCAAAAGGCACGAACGTATTCGTAAATAGTACGTTCATGAATAAAAATGTATACATTTCTTTACAGCAACGTATTTGTGCTGTAATGTGCGTATATGTGCATACATATTTTTTTTAATAAAACAATTTGTACTTCAAGCAAAAATTAGTACGCAATCATTAGAAATATTAGGAGAAAGAATATGCATATTCGTAAATAAACGAAATGAATTGATATGCGTTAATAATCGACGATGAGCAGAAATTTTGTAATTAAAATTCAAACATTAATCAGTAGAGGGAAGGGCGACAGGCGACAGGCGACAGGCGACAGACGACTGACGTCAAATGGCGGCGAGGACAAATAAGGCGTAGGTAAGTACATTAATTCTCATTAAGTACGACACTAACTGATATGACCACACGGCTGATGGTGTCGATAAGATATAGGGCCGATTGGAAATACCTTCAACAACAACCATAAAATACTCTCTACTTTAAAATTTATTACTTGTTAGTTAGCATAGCTGAATAATAGTTAGTGCCCGTTGATTAGCAACAAAGCATGATACGAATACAATTGCTTTATTAGTTAAAGTGCCCTTCAATTCCTATAGCTTTTGTCAACTCTTTAGCGTCAAAATACCGCCGAAGCTTAAAACGCAGATGATACAAGTACCTTAGCATTACACCTCTATGTACTATATACACATATGGATCGAGAGTAAACTTACCCCAACTGCCGGGTGTACGTCCGAGGTAGGTGCCGTCATTACTGTTGTAAATTATTTGGCCCCAGGATAATTTTTCCTTGGGTTGTGGAAAATTGTATTCCACATTGTTGGTGGTTGTTTGGCCGTTGTAGTTCTTGGACATTTTGCTGTGGGACCTTCTGTTTGCTGTTTCGGTGATTAAATGAAGTTGATCTGAACGGCTCCTGATTGGCTCCTGGTTGAGGTCCAATTGGTTACGTTTGGATACGAAGTGAAGAAGAAGAAGAAGACTGATTATTTAATTCGATTCGATTTATTTATTTATTTTGCTATGATTGCACAACTTTTAACGTCTTTGGAAATTGTTTAAAATTTATTGAGAGTTTTTTTAGGTTTTTTGTGTTGGATTTTATTGAATTGAAATAAATAACTTTGTTAATCCGTACTTAATTGGTTTCGAAATGTTAAATTACTAAATACTGTATTTTTTCTTTTTTTGTTTTTGTTTAATGTTGAATTTGTTTTTGTTTTTTTTTTGTTAAAATTGTTACTCTTTGAGAGTAAATAATTTCTGTTGAAACTTCGGAAAATTATAGAAGACGACTAGAAACTACAAGTTGTTGTTGTTGTGAAGTTGTTGTTGTGAAGCTGTTGTTGTCAACAGTTGTTGGCGCTGTTGTTGTTGTTGCGGATATTTGGCAATCCTATAAAAAATTTAGCTGAATGTATTAAATTAAAAAACTTCATGTAATAATATAATCAGCACGCATGAAAATATTTCAAAAAAATTTATTTATTTATTTATTTATTTAAAAAAAAATTTATTTATTTTTTTCAAAAAGCAAAAAAAATATATATGTAGTTATATATTTTTGCTCCTTCTATTTTATATATTTTTTAGCTTAAAAGTGTCTCATTTAATTTTTGTTTTTGAAAATATGTTTATCTAAAATGAACGTCACCGCTGCTTGTGGTTTTTCTGGCAAATTCACAAATTTTAAAATTCAATTTTTTTTTTTGTTAAATTTTTTTTTCAAATTGTCTCCTTTCAACAACGAACACAAAAATACTTCTGATTACTTTCAGAAGAGTTGCAAACGTTTGCGATTCGTAAATAATTTTATTTGATCTATATTCTGCTTTTTGTTTGTTTTGATTCTAATTTTTCACAAAATGTGCGGCAACCGTGCTGCGCCCACGAAGTAAGATCAGTGACTGAGTACGTCGCTGGCATTAACTGCGGCAGTTACTCCATTCAGGCGCTCAAACTGTGCCGCCAAACCACCAGCGTACAACCAACCACGCGACAATCGCGACAAGAACTACGAGAATCGGTTTATTGCGTACCGACCGACTAACGTCCGAGCGACTGACTGACTGTGAAGCGTCTGCGGACAGCTGTTGTTGCGGTCGTATGAATTGAACTGAACTAAACTAACTTGAAGAAGTGTGTGTAGTGAATAAACAGCGGCAACAACAACAACAACAGCGACGACGACGACGACAGCGTTGGCAAAATTTTCTTGGCTGGCAGGTTGGTTGGACGGACGGATGGATGGATGGATATGGATGGCGAATGGGTGAACAGCTGTTATCGTCTAGTATACGCGAACAGCGCGAAAAGCTTCTTGTGCTTGCGGACAAGCTGAGGACTGAAACAGACTGAAGGCTGCTTTGGGGACGATGCTCTCTCGAACGTCTTGTAGCTTTGTGGCGTCTGCTGATGCTGCCCTGCCGTCACTTGTTGTTGCGCTCTAAGCACAAGATGTTAAGTTCAGTGAGAGAGAGAGAGAGAGAAAACTGAACATAGAGCGGCGCGGTCCATGTCGAAGATCAGAACGAGTTTGTTTTTGTTGTTTTTCTGTTTTAAAAACTCTCCCCAAGTCTTCCGGGGAGAGTCTTTCTTATCGATTCTCTAGCAAGGAAGCTATTATATGCTTTGTCCGAGGGTCGGCCCGGCCACCCAACCGTTCAAGCCATCTCAGCCACTTTTTTCCTTTTGAAAATGATGTGAAGAAGAAGAGAAGCTAGATTAACAGAGCACCAGAGAGTTGAGCACGAGTATAACCAAAAAGTGTACAAAGACTGAGCAGTAATTTTGTATTCAAGCAGAGCTATGGAGCTCTGTGGAGCAGAGCACTTTTTGCCAATCTCCCTCTCTCTCTTTCTCTTCTCTCTCTCTCTTATTCTCTCTTGTATTGAAGCTATTTTGTGAGGTTTTTTTAATGGCTCCCTCAAAATTCACACTCCCGTTTTGCTCTATGCCGATACGACGATGAAAATCAGGCGTCATCAATAAGAATGAAAAACAAAAAAATTCAATGTTGCCAACTGTTGCGTTGTTTCATACGCCCTCAGATAGACGTTCTCTACATAAAGGAAATAGGTTAGTTTATGTATTTGCTGAAGGGATGATTTGTTTTGTAAAGAACATTCCGTAATCTTTAGAATTATCGAATAATAACTGATATTTCATACCGAAAAAAAAAGAAAAAAATTAAAAAATAAAATTTTGTTAACTAACACTAACTCGATGACAGTTGTCGTATTTGAACAGTTGTGCCGAAATCATAATGAAAGAATTATACGAAAACTGAACACTTTACATATTGAAGCAGTAAAAAAAAACAGTTGGGCCTGCTTTTCAAAATTGAAAAAAATTATTTGAAGTTTGAAATTTATATGAAATTTTGAAACATACATATGTATGACGAAATTGGACGCTATCTTGTTATAAAACTTTGATAAATGTAAGAATATACATTTTTGAAAGGAGCTTACTGAACTTACTGGAGGATCTGCTACAAAATATTTCTCAAAAAGTTTTAACGAACACAAAAAATTCTCTAGATTTTTTAAAAGCACGAGACACAACAAAAAAAAATACATTAATTTTTCGGGGTAAAAAAATAAGGAAAATGCATTTTTAATAATTTAATAATAATAATAATTAATTTAATTTAATATTAATTTAATAATTAAAGTACGTATATTATTTAATTCTTGCTTTTATTATGCATTTCGCTTTGAATATACGGTACACTCGTTAAAGTGGTTCTGGCTGCCAAAGAATGGAATAAAGCTGCTTTTCATTATTGCTGTTTTCTGCTCAATAATGGAGACGAGACTTTGTCCTACGGCTGGATAAGACACGTCATGGAGTTGTCCTTCTTCGTGTCGCTCTCAGCCCATACCTTCTCGTCTTCTTCCTTTTACTCTTGCTACCTCTCATTCTGCTTTTCCTCTTCCTCCTCCTCCTCCTCCACCAATTTCTTCTCTGCCTCAACTGTTCCTCTGTAATCATGAGCAACCACCAGATGCCAGACAAAAACTGATTACCATTTCCGACAGTGATTCCTGCTCACTTCTCGCAACCATCATTGTTCAGATGAGCTGATGCGATGCTTTCTGCAACACTTGTTGCTTCTACGTTGCTTAATCATAAGACTTTGTGATTTTTATTTCCTTTTCTCTCTGCCTTTTGATACTGCCTCGTCTTGTTGATCTTCCTTTTCCTCTTCTTTCTTTTTGTTCATACGAATTTACTTGATGTTACTTTTGATGCTGATGTCGATGCTGATGCGCGATACTGATGCATTGAGTCTGTTACTGCTGCTGATTCTGTTGCTGCTTCTTCAGATTCGGATTCTGTTTCTTCAATTTCATGCGAGCATGAACTTGTAGCGGCGATTATTGTCGCCAATTGGAAATAATTTGAGGCTGCCGGAATGAATAATCTTCAATTAATGACAAGATTAAGATTTCAAGTGGCGCACTCTGGTGGAATGTCAATAGCAAGGGCCTGGAAACTTGCTACCGCCTCACACCGCCGTGTATGAGTCGCTTCAGAGAGTCGCTGAGTCGTTTTTGTTACTCTAAAAATTATGTAAAAATCCGGATAAATCATAGTTATAAACTAAAAAAAATGTGTAAAGAAAAATTCAAATTCAAATATAATTGTTTAGTAAATAAGATTTAGTAATTTTTTATGGAATTGTCGAATTGTTCTAATTAACGGTCTTAAGCGGTTTTAAGTGGTTTTAAAATATTCTATAAATTTGTATTTAATTGTATTTCAAAGTGATTGACTTAAATTTTATGTTTCCAAAGATTTATATATTAATATATTAATAAAAGTAAAGTGTTTTTACTTTTTTTGGTCATTGTGCGGGACGGTGGTGATAATGTTGTTGTTGTTGTTGTTTTTGGTTTATATTACATTATGGAAAATTATGCGCCGATGAAACACTAAAAACGAGGAAAATAAAATGTCTTCAAAACGAACGAAAACGTGTTTCAAAGTTCTCAACGCGTTGGAAAAGTGTTGCTTATGATGATGTTGCTATTGCTGATAATTATGATATTCATGGCGATGGTGATGATGTGTTGTGATGTCATTCCTACAAACTGGATTGTTACCGGTTTCGTGACGTTTTTATAGAGTAAAGCCGGTTTCGTATTAGCATGGAAGAAAGCAATACGGTCAAATTGTACCGAACCGAAGTCAAATTCAGCCAATTCAGCCAAAACACTACAAAGACCGACGAAAGTCTTTGAATAAAGCATGAAAGTTTTCAATAAAAAATTTCCTAAAGAAATGATGGAAAATGTTTGCAAAAACACGGGCACGGTAAGAGCATTTTTGTAACGCGCTTCAAAGTTTTAAGTTTTTCTTATAAGACATGTCCTCAAATGTTTTTCTATTGATAATTTTTTCAGTATGAATTAAATTGTATGGAATTGAGGTACACATTTTTTGTGGTTTTCACAAATTTCATGTTTTCGTTGATAAGTGATGATATATTGCTGATAACTGGACAGAGGAGGTAATATCTTAATGACTTTTTCTATGGAATGTTGGTTATTTTCGAAGGAAAACTTAAAGATAATAAATTTGAGCATACTTACTGAGTTGATGGAGCCTCTTGATTGAGCCTTACATCATTAATTGGTAGTTTAATGGATTTCAGATGGTCACAGAATGGTCAGTATTCAGCCCAAGAGTTAGTAAAGTTTCTTCATGAACTTCAATTGAAACTTCTGAATGTTTAAATTTATATGGTTAAGGATTAAGGCAGTGAGAGTATTGCAATGATACTACAGTTAACACACGTAACTCGTTGCTTAAAATTACACTCACCAAATAAAATGGTAAGGTAACCATGAGAAGTAGTAAGTTAACTTTAAGAATAGTTGGCGTGACAGTTTTATTGTATACGTAACTTGCACAATTAAAACCTTACCCTTTCGGTGCCTTTAACCTTTTTGTATTGTTAACCTACCGTTCTGATGGTTTTATACTTACCAGTTTTAATGGTTATGTTATATGGTTATGTTATATGGTTATATCGCTATATATGTTATATATATTATATTAGTGTGTTATATTCAATTATAGTTTTCTTTTTCTTTGCCCAAAATTACACTAAACATATTTATTTCTGTATAACGTACAACGACTATGAATTCAATCATATATAAAAGGTATTCTTTTATATCTGCTATTTATTTATTCTGCTATTTTTAATCTTATTCTCGTTTTAGCTGTTATTCTTGATGTTAAAAATAAACTAAACGTTTTTGTTGCCTACAAATGAATCAAACGAATTAACATCTAATTGTCTAAATCAATACAATTTTAAAAAATTCGCCAGTGTTGTATCTATCATAAATAAATCGTTGACTTTATTCCTAATTTTGGAATTTAACCTTAACCTTGAACTAATTGAGCAAATCGAAGTTTATTCGAATTTCTTCTTTTTTTTTCGGTAAAACGTAGCAAATGCTTCCGTTAGTTCTTATGGCTTCATGCAATAAACCAATGTTCAACAGATTATAATTATATTGATATAAAATTGATTCCAAAATAAGTTCTTTTAATGGAAGCTAAGCCCAGATTTTTCGTATGAAATTTTAAAACATAGTTTTCCTTTATAATTGTTTCGATTGTGCAACAATTTTAGGCCTCTGATTATTTGGACTTAACGAAAATCGAGATTAAAATTTGAAAAAAAACTTTAATTTTCTCAAAACCTTAACTTCTTCGACTTAATTGTAGAAGAACCAGGATCAAGGTATTCTGATTTTTCTAAAAAGGTATATATATACATACGATACATACTCGCATGATGCATGCAAGTTTTCGGAAATCTTAATCTGGTTCGAACTGTATCAATATAAAACTTCCTAAAATGTAGAAATTTATAGCAACATTCAAAATAAAAAAAATTCTTTTCTTTTTGCTTCAGAGGATTGAAATTCCGCCAATTTCTTTAAAAGCGAACCGATCAATGAAATCTGACCGTGCTTTCTGACAACGCATCTCTCTTCTCTTGAAAATAAGAATGCGAATATTCTAGGATTAATACACGATAATACGATAAGAGTACTATACTCAACTAGTACTACACAACTACTATATTGCTTCTTTAACAGTTCTTTAACAGGTTATTTGTTGATCTATCGTATATCAATGATCTTGGCCACTTAACCATTAGCTTCAGTTTTAAGACTTGCACTTTTTAGTTTTAAGCCAAACTATTTTTTTCCTAACGATTTAAAATGTTTCTATATTATACGTTTCAAACTATTGCTATTTATTGTAATCCTATGGAAAAATGATCTTAGTTGGGAGAGGTGTTTTTTTTTTCGTTTGATCTTTTATTTAACTTAATTTATTTGTTGTAATTTAAACAATACATTTTTCATTTGAGATGATTGAACTACATACGATACTTGTACATTTCTACAATATTCACGAAAAATATTCGTTTGAACTTTTCTAAACATATTCTGCGGCCATCCTTAGTCTGATTATGATCTTGTTTTTATTGCTTTCGTAAAGTATTTTTCTTTTTATTTTATCTTTCAGTAATTTTAAAGCTCATACAAAAATAAATTTCGAGATATTGAAAAAGTTTTTGGGATTTTATGGGAATTTTTTAGTTTGATCTGACCGTCGCTTCTTAGCTTTTTTCTGCTGCTTCTTCTTTTTTTTTTTCTAACACAATAAAAATCAAGGAATGGCAGTTAATTTAAAAATACTTTAGAACTAAAACATAAAACATTTAAGAAATTAAAAAAAAGGGAGCTAACGCCAAAAAAACTTCAGTAGCGTTTCTTTCATTCATTGTGTGCGGATCGCTCTGGATTTTTGAGGAAGCGCGCATTTTAAAAGAATTTTGCATCTTTTTATGGTAAAATATGTTTATTCGAAGAGGCTAGGCTGTTGTCAAAAGACTTGGAAAAAATCGGTGTTCTCGGTAGTCGTAAAATCGTTGTTTATTTTTTGCTTTCTTTGTAATTGTGCGTGAAGGGGGCGGGGAGGGGGGTGACTCTGTGGGGCGGGGGTGTTTTTATTTGTAACCTCCTTCTCCAGTAAAACCATTGTTAATCGATTAATAGCTCAAAGTGCACCGATCCTAACCGCTCCTTGCGATCGTGAATGATGTTGCGGGCCCAGGCGCGGCATTCGACATTGATTATAATGCCAGCTGAGAAATATGTACACAAGTTTTTTGTGAGAAAGCGAAATATTGAAAATATAGTGTCACTCACTTTTCGGTCGCTCGAAGTGTACCGCCACCAGGGGGCTCAGGTAACCCTCTGAATTCTGATAAGGATAAAAATAACCGGGAAAGCCGCGTATGGGTATATATGAAACCGGGCCCACATGCTCCTGATCGGCCGGATTCTCACCCTCACACGAAACCCAAATGGTATTCATCTGAAAAGAGACCAAAACCATTACTTTCCTTTTCAATAATATTAAGAAAAAAATTCAGATTCGTGGGCGCTACTGACCTTGTGGCTTTGAGTTTTATGGATATCGCTTATGTACGTCTTCAGATTCTTTGGCATATTGTCGGGCAGATCGTTGGAATTGTTGTAGTATTCCGGTATCCAGCCGTAGATTTTGTTCAGTTTAAGAAAAATGCATGGCGAACTCTTGTGGTAGCTATAGCTGTTCTCTTGGATGCAGGGCTCCCACTTTTTAATGTCCACATCGCACACTTGGCCACTGGGCGGCGGCTGATTGTAGTCGCAAGTATAGATATTCTGTCCACGCCCAGGAGTAAGGCCGGGTACTTTGTACACTGCGAACCAAAAAAGCAAATGCAAAAAAATTCAATTATTGACTTTTTTGAAAAGCTTTTCAATCATTTCTATGTCAAGAGAACATAAAACACGGAATGTCTTATCGAATCATTTCAAATATTATTATGAAAATATGATATTTCGTGATGGCACGCACTTCAGAAGGTGTTATTTATGATATCTTATCTGTACGATTATAATCAGAATAATGAAAGAACTTCAAAAAGTAATAAAAAGGCACAAGTTTGTGGGTTTTCATTTAAGCCAAAAAATGACGTCTTTAAAGTGAAGATAAGAAAGTCGACCTGAATCGATGAAGATTATCTTCAATATTTTCAATTGTTTTTTTTTTGTCATTAAAATTAATATTTATAACTTATGTACCTGCCAGAAATTCGTCTAACGAGTCCTTCCAGTGTTTGTAGTTTTCATCGTGAGTACCTTTATACCAAATCAGCGTACTTTCGACATTATCCGCGGGCGGCAAAGGTCTAAAGCCGAGTCCTAATTAACGAATACGGAATAAGAAGAGGAAGAAGAGGGAGAAGAGGCATGTGTTAATGAAACTTTAACTAATTACGAAATTAATAGCATACCTGGATTGGTGCCAATTAGAGAATCATCCAGTGTCCACTTTGGTATGCGCGGATCCAGAGTTTGAAAGAAGACCCAAATGCAAATGGCTACCAGCGCCCCCAAGACACCATAAAATGATGTGTAGAATATTCCGATCTTGGCTGAAAAATTAAATAAAGCAACAAAGAGAAAGTTAGTAAAAATTTTCCACATTTTTTTATAACGAATGGTATATTCGTATATGATAATGCTATAGAACCTTATGAATCTCTGTCGTTTCATTGGACACTTGGAGTCATATACATATATATTGGAGTAGAGTTATTAGTGTACTATTAATATATATCAACTAGATATTGGTTTGTGTGTTACATGTCGATTATTTCTAAAATTATGAGAAGTTCCGAAAAGAATATTTTATGACTTTTAATTTTCTGTTAGGAAAACAAAGGACCAGCTTATAAATCTTTTCCGAATCTTAATTGAATTTTCTTTGAAATATTTAGGTTCAAGGACAAAAACTTTTATAACTAATGTATTAATTTTTCAGATTATGTTAATGATATAAGATAAGATTATGTTAATAAATATATAACACTATATAATCGTGCCTGATTTAAGTTAATAGAGGTTTGTACTCGTATAAAAACGGATACAAAAGAGTATGTACTTTCTTAGTACGATAATAGCGTATATCTTTATTAAAACGTCAACAAAGTTATGTGTTTACTCTTGGTGCAAATAAAAAATGTTCCCTTCTATCATTCTTAACCTTTTATCTCCCTCTCTCTCTCTCTCTCTCTCTATCCATCATTCATTCCATCGAGCAACGACTTAATGCCCCAGATGTTATGAGTTCAAAATATCCCATTAATTATGGTCTCTGTGGTTCACTTGATTGAATTAAATACTTGACTCCGTTTAAGTCGTTCTGAGCTTGATGTGCCTGCCCTCCTCACTCATGACGCAATAAGTGAGTAGAGAGAACAGCAAACACAACAACACCAACAACAACCGCATCAACAACAACAATGTGATAACTATGCGAATGACATTAATTAGAATTGTGAAGTGAAAAAAAGCCTCGCGACGACTCCGGAAAGAAGAGTCTGGTCTGAAGCCAGCGATGATGACAATGAAACGAGTAAGTCGAGATGGTCTAGACTCTGAACCAGCGGTTCTCAGCTTACTCTGATACTCGTACATATTTACAGACGAGTATATGGAACAGTGTTGTCAGCAACATTTGTCGGCGGAACATAAATCGAAATTGAATAGTTTTGTCCGCAATTCTTTCGTTACAATTAAAAGCTGCAAACTATATAATCTTCGGGCTCCATATCGGGCTACATATTTTTACATATACATAGATTGATTTATTGATTGAATTCATTGATAAGTTGATATTGATGAAAAAATGTTTGGGGCAGGCATCAAAGGTATCAAAGAACAGACACGCTTTATCTGTCAAATAATGCCATTTCGCTTTTTCTAAACAGTCAATGATGAAAACGTCTCTCAAATAACCCTAAAAACGTTAGCCATTAGTTTTTCTACTTACAGAGCAAGAGCGCGCCCTACGGCTATAGAAAAACAGTTTGGGAAGCACAGCTCTAGTCTCGAGAAGTTCATATGTAAGTTACCAGAAGAATGCAGTAAGAAGGGACGAGAGTGGAAGACGAATTTTTAATGAACTCAAATCATTTCATTTGAAGCGTTAACAGTTAACAAATCATATGACAATAAAATTAATTTGCTATATCGAATTATTTTCAAAGAATTCCTTTCAAATTAAATTTGATATCGATTGGTATAATTTTAAATAAAAATATGAACGAAATGAAAAGAACAACAACAAGCCTCTTACAATTTTAACTACAAAATATTTTAATGGCGGGGAAAAAGTTGTCGAATTATCTAATTGTTGTTGCTTGTTATTCGTTAAGTTTTCCGACAGGGATGACGAAAAGACATTGCAAATGTGAATGTTAATTCGGTAACTACGTATGATCACGTTTCGTCTTTTTTTATACTCACATTTTCGAAACCAGCTGGTCGCTGATTTATACACTGCGGTTCTTATAAATAAATTATAGACAGCAATGGTGAAAAACAAATAATGGAATAATATTATTATAACACATTAAATTTTTACAGTTAGTAAATAACACTGTCTTGGGCGACAATAAGCAACAATTACGTGGAACTGGTAAGCGATGCCCGTGCAATGCCGTGAAGAGGCAAACGAAAACGACGATTTTAAGGTTAAATTTATGAAAATTTACTCAAATAAGTTTGAAAGATTACGAGTATATTCTACAGAATTGTTAATATACGTAGATACATACCTACAATTTTTTTTTTAAATATACACTTGTTTCGAGTGTATTAATTAGTGCAATTACTTTAAATCCAGAGAGTAGATAACCGGTTAAACAGAGTTGCCTGAAGCATTATTTTGTTAAATCCATTTTTTCGACATTCAAGTTGAGTACTAAAGTAAGTACTAAAATTTATAAATAAAATTTTTTTTTTCGCTTTGCAATTAGTTAATTATGGTTTTTCTTACAATCTATGTATGTACATATGTATGTACATTAGAGGGATGAGCATGAGACGTCTTGAAGTCTTGTTCAAGACGTTTTGAAAGTTTCAGGGGTTTGTCTGAAATGCTTTCATTACTTTCAAATCAAGCGGTGACTTTTGGAAGCGCTGCTGAGAATATTGCCACATGCTTCCGATATGGTCACGGCTTGATTCGAAATCAAATGGAAGCACTGCATCAACGCAAAAATGTGGCTATATCAGTTTCGAATCTTTCGAGATGTCTCATGCAGCCCTCTAAATAATAATAATAAATTCTCCAGCCTTAGAAACTGCTCTTTAAGTTCTCTTTGTTCTCCCTCTCAAAACAAGTACTCGTACTGTACAGACCTTTTGAGCAAAATCAATTGTGAATAATAAAATCTGCCTTTATCGTAACCTTCTGAGGCTATTTCTTTTTCTATTTCGTTCTCTTCTTCGCACATACTGCATTCTATTCTATTGCTCGTATGGTATTGTCTATTTTATTTTGATGTTTATATTTTTATAGCACCGAATAACTTCGTCTTCATTCGAAAAGCGGGCAATTGCTCTGCCTGCGAGTACGATGGAATGTACTCGTGTGTATATTAAATTACCAACTACGAGTATATGAACCCTTCTTCGAAAGCACTGTTAAACTTAAATCTGAAATACACCTACTACCAAACATTGTATAAATACAATAGTAGTATTATTATGTATTTATATATATGGATATGTATTCCTCTAAAAACAATTAGCGACGGAGAAATTTACTGATGAATAGTTGAATACCGATTTAATTATGCCGTTTGGAGTATGATCAGTAATCGATTAATGGCAATATGTTGTAACTAATTTAATAAAATTACGAATATAATTGAACCCAAATCAATCATCTCGTAGCATGATTAAACAAAAATGAAAAATTACACAATTAAAAGCACATTTAAAGCTTATTAAGTGATCTTAAAATATAATATACGTAGTTTATTTCACAAAATATTCATTTGAGACATTCTTTGGTATTAATTCTTTCAATTATACTCGTATAAATAAAAGAATCACAAATGAATGGTAACATTTCAATTTTTGGTAAAAATTCAGAAGTCATTGAAAAGCCAGTACCAAAAGGTATATTGCAATTGAAGAACATATTTGGATTTATACCGGAATGAAAACACTAAAATTTCTTAATTGGTCTTATTAGATATTACATACGAGTATGTACATACATACATATGTATGTACATATGTATGATGCTAGCATCCATATTGAAATTAAAGTATCGAATCTACTATAGTGGAATTGTAACCAATTTCTGAATTTCTGAATTAGAGTCTTTATGACTTTATGATTGTCAATGTCAAAACTGTCAATTTTGGTGTGGAAATAAAAAGGTTTCGGCGATGTGCCATATTTAGCGTCTTTTTTTGTTCTTTCGGAATTTCTATACTGGCATAAAATCAAACCTTATGGGAGACTCTCTCTCTCTCTCTCTGCTAAAATACTGATAAAATGTGAGGTATCGAGATTTGAGGTATTGATGTATTTGTTGGAATTGTATTGCCCGAATTTCGGGACGTATTGGAATTCATTTTTTATTAAAATTTAAAACTGGAATGTTTGAAGCAGAATAAATTATTTTTTATATATTATTTGTAAATGGAAATTTTAGGTACTCGCATATTGTTAGGTTTTAAATTATTTTCTATATCAGATTTTTAATTTGAATATTCGAATAAATTTATGAATATATATTTATTATTTATTTTTTATATTTTTTTATAAATATTAGTTCATATGATCACAGTTAACCGGTTCGAATGTATGTAGTACAAAAGTACTCATCTTACTAGGCTCAATTTTCTTCATCACTGCTGATTATCTTTTAAATGGCTTTCTCTTGAATTTGTTTTTTTAAATTAAATGCAAGCAATTCGCACGTGTTTTTAATATCTTTTTTATACGCGTATTAGTAAAGAGTTGTATTCTATTAACGACTTTTAGTTCAATTCAATTAAAGAAGACTTGATTTTTCCTCATGAATAAATAGAAAAAAAAAAAAATTGCCAATTTTTATGGCAATGTATTTAGCCATAAAAAAACGAATGGGTTTTTTGTTAAACCCAGAAAATTGAATTAGCTTTAATGTATAGTAAGTACTCCTATATTTTTTCGTAATTCATAATTCATGGTTAGGGCTAATTCTTTTCCTACGTTTGATGCATTTCAATTTACAAAATTGATTTGAATTTTCAAATTATAACAACACAATTCAAAATTAAGTTATGGCATTGGTTTGCATCCCTTTTCATAGCATCGCCGTCGTCGTCGCATCGAGTATTTAGTAAAATTTGCTTTTTGTTAATAATTTATTTTTGTCTTTTCTCATTTTGCTTGACATTTATGAATGCGACCTTGGCATTCATGAATGACGTTGTTGTAATAATTCAGCAAAGAGTAGGACAAAGGGGTGGAAAATTAGCCAGACCACATTCGCGGAATGGTCACCACACCACCACCAGCTGTTTTGCTTCTGTGCCCCTTTTCAATTCAATTTCACATTTTTCCTTCTGCCAAACAAAAGATTTCCGAAATTCATGATCACCATCATGGTCATTAGCATTATATGATGATAATAATAATGAATAAAAAACTTACCCCATTCAGTGAGATCGCGTTCCATGACCGTACCCTTGTCCGAATTATACAAGAATCTACTAAGTATGAAGGGGCGCTTTTGACGTACCGGGAACTCGTCGACATCTATGTCAAATTGTGACATAGGCCTGGGCTTAGTAGAGGACATGACTGGATAGTATTGATTTGAGTAACGTAGAATGACAATCGAGTTATTTTATGAATGGTTAATGATGACCTTTGCGAATAAATAACTATGAGTAAGTAATTTTTAACGCCACTTTCTTAAAATGTTGAAGATTTCAGGAAACTAAGCAAAATATGAAAACTGTTTTATAGAGAATTTGTTGATGTATTTGTTGTGCCTGCGAAACGAGTTTATGCCGGGTGCTCGAACCACTATGGCTTTGGCTTTGAGCCAAACTTCACTAGACTTCTGGTGGGCTCTCTTCCACGAAATGATAATGTTGTTGTCACTCTTTCGCCCTTACCGAGCGAGCTGCGCGAGCGTGTCTTCAACGATTACTTTGAGAATAATCAGGCCTTTTTTTCTTAGACGTTTTAAAACGCAAGTAGAGTTTTCTACCAGTATCGATTGCTAACGGTTGCCCTTCGCACACTGGAATTATTAAATGTTCGCGCAGCAAAATTAAATTCACGTTAGATTTCTATTCAACTTCAACTTCTAGTCATCAGGAATGTCTCTCGAAAGGTTAATGCTTTGGCGAGACCACGATACACCGACACTACCGATAAACTGACAATACCGATAAACCGACGACTGGCTGCGTCCAACCACACCTTGTTTGAGCTCAGCTCGAGCGCGGAGCTTGTGAGAGCAACAGAGACAGAGGAACAATAGAGTTTTTGAAGTTAGCTCAGAGCGTTTGCTGCTGCTTCGAATTACTGCAAACTAAGTAAAAAATCCGTGGCTACTTGTGCATTTGTCTACGTTGTCTGGAATGTATTGGCGAAAGAATCGAAACGAGCATCGAAAAGAACGCGTTAAAACAATTAACCCAAGAAAGAAATATTTAAACCAAGAGAAAACACCTGGAGCTAGTTCACTTTCCACGTTTCTTCACTGACTCATTTCGGATTTGTGATTGCTGGCGACCATAACAAAACACGTTCCAACCACTCGCAAAACAACAACCTCAAGACTTTTCAAGCGCGGAGACTTTTCAACGAATGAAGTGGAAGCCCAACAACAGACGCTGGCGCATGAACTGACTATAGATCGAGTGAAAATGCAGCGCCGGTAATGAGTCATTAACTCCATTTCAGTTTTGTTGAGTTCAATTGCATGTAGCGACCAAAACGACAACAACAAAATAGCCAACAGCAAATAAATAATAGTTAAACAACAACAAATTGATTGTGAAAGTACATACGTATGAAAGTTAGTGCTCACTTGTCATGGGTGCGGCATGAGGTATAACGTGACGTCACAAGCGATTAAATGATGCTCGAATATCGAGCGAGAGAGAGAGTATGAAAATGTGTTTATCCATGAAACTAGTGGTAGTTATTGAGCACAACACTCTCTCACAGTTTTGCTCTCAACCACGTCTCACGATAAAGTACTGAGAGTTTACAAAAAAACACCAAACTTAAGTAATTAATCTTAGAGCGCAAAGAGAGCAAGAAACAATGATATCGAATGGTGGCAGATGCGAATACCACGAAACACGGAATAGCTGTCATAAAATATCCAAAGATAACCTGAATAAAACTCATTTTGAGTGAAACGAAAAAAGATCACTTTATGTAAAGGACAGACATCATTTCAGCTGAGTCCACCACCAACCAGCACTCAACTGAAAAGATATTGCATCCGCCATGGATCCAGCCGAAAATTATCGCAAGCAACGTGAGCTAAAAAGTCAGAGACAGAGAAAGAATGAAGTGCTGGCGCACAGATGTCTTTGCCAATGCCCTACAGTCGAAAGGAGGGCATAGTTAGACTGTTCTTGCGTCAGTATATGAGAAGAGATGAGACCTGAAATGAGGCGAGCAATTTGTCTTTTCTATTTCATTTTGTTAACTTCTTTGGAACTCCCTGAATTCTATTACGGAGACCTTACGGATTTAGACCTTCCACTTAGCCAGTTGTATAGTCGTCTTTATATAATAAACGCATAGAAGGTTCTGTAAAACAACACTCTATGTACATATATATTGTACGTTGAGTTATTGTTGAGATTATTTAACGTATTGCAAATGTAAATAATTAATAGTTGTTTCAGATTTTAAGACAACACGATGTGAGACTGAGAGTACTAAAATCGTTAGGCCGATTATGAGTCAATACCAAACCTGAAATACCCATGTACTCAAATGAAACGCCTGAAGTTTGAAATTGTGCCTTGTCTGTTCATTGACCTATTCGTATTATCATTAAGCCCGCTTTTTATCTCTTCGTCATTTTATTATAAGACTAAGTTGAGTAATAAATATACAGCTTTGAAGAAGGTAATAATGAAGTGTAAATTCAATTTGTAAACCTTTTGCTCAGAAAATTATTAAGTGGTACTCAGAATGTGATTAAAAAAATTAATGTAAAATTTAAGGTGAGAAAGAAGAGTTTTATGCATCGTCATCAGCATTGCCAAACCTTTGCTTAATGAATTGCGATTTTCAAATTACTGGCATACTTTTAGGCCACACTAATTAGGTAGTTAGCTGTTAACTGCTAGAGCTATCGACCGCAACTCGAAAGCAGAGAATGAGAGCTTCAGCATCGCCAGCTTCCGCATCGAAAATATTATTCGAAAGGAAAGCGCGCTGGTCAAGGGTAATCTTCCGCATCAGGGACAAGTCTTGAGTTGCGTTCAGTGAACCGGAAGATCGCAACGAGCACGGAAAGAATCGTGGCCGCCTTGCTTATGACAAACAACAAGCAACAAGCTCTGCTTTTTAAACCCATACTTTCGGAATAAAGCGGAAGTTTTTCTTAATTTTATAGTTGCCGCAGTTCATAACGAATCTTATATTAATTAATTATTTGTCTGAACCTTTATATAAACTAAAATTCTAAGAAAATCTATGTTTCTTTTTTGTCTATTTATGAACCTAACTTTTTCCTTTGGTTAATGTTATGGAAGTGCAGGGCATTTATGTTTCGGTGAGACCGAAACTATGCCGAAGTACTCGCCACTTCAAGTAGTTTGATGTTGTTAATTGTTAAGGGTAGTATTTCAGCGTTATGCTTCAGAGCATAAGACTATTTTCTCATACGGTTCTGATCCCCAAGAAATCTTTGCAATCTCTTAACCCTCACACGTTCGGTTAATTTCATAACTAAAACGAGCAAATAAATACGTATTACATACATATATGAAAAAATCCTAGAAACTTCATATTAAAAAAAATATTAAGAAATTTTTTTTTCAAATATTTATTAAAAAGTGAAAAAATTGTTCACACAGATCTTTAAAAAATTGTATATTCAGAAAATAAGTTTTTAAAAATCCATGTGCAAAATATGCCAATTTTAAAAAATCGATGTGTTAAATGTACTCTTAAATGAGTATAATCTTTATTTTAGTTATTTATTAGTAATCTGTTTATAGTATAATCGTTAAAACTATTGTATTTAGTAGGCGCCTTGAAAGAGTTATTATAAAATTATACTTTTATAATTATTATAAAATTATACTTTTATAATTTTATAACTTTCTAAATATTTGAGGAGTTAATATTGTCAATAATATTGTCAACTGACCTATTTAAAGAGACTGAGTCAAAAAAGGACTTCAATAAAAAGATGATATAGACTCGTAAACTCTAATTTAGATAACCTTGAGTTTCTTGCGTAATATTTGACTTCCTGTTGATTAAAAGGGCTTGGTCTGATTTAAAATACCCGCTTTTTGGTTATAAGAACTTTGACTTTATTTTCAAAGTTTCAAGTTTTTAATGGAATTTTTATGAAAATTCATTTTCCATCACTTCCATCACAGTACATCGACATACATGCGAGTATATCCAATCGTTCGATCCGGTTCAATTACTTACCCCAACTTTCAGGCGTTCTACCGAAATATGATCCTTCCTCACTATCATATATCCTTTGCTTAAAAGTTCGCGATTTAGGCGGTTCTGGTGGTCGCGCGTAGTAGTGCTGGAACGCATCAATGGATTCCTCGGCAACGGTTTTCGTCATTTTGGAAGGTTTTGGAATATCCTTTATGTTTCGCAAAAGTAGAGAGTTTCTTTTCAGAACTTAAGCGAGCACAACGCTTTCGTAATCCAAGAACGAATCTAGGATCCAAGTGTTTAGCTGGCGATTTCGGTCTGTGACTGTGGCCTTGATTTCTCTCTCTCTCTTTTTCAAACAATTTTTTTAGCAAACAAAAAGGAATCGCGCTAAATATTTTTCAATATCTTTGAAATACCCAAACCCAAAACACAAAATAAATAATTAACAGATTTCTTTAGATTTCAGATTTTGTAATACTGTATCGTAGTAGAGGAGCGGGACGTTCTCAAGACGCGTTTAACGCGGATTCGTGTGTAACTAAAGCCTGTTTGCGTAAATGAATGATCACCGGTGCCCGATCCAGAAACACTAAAAGTATGAGTTGAAACTTTTCGACTCGGGCACGGGTCTTTCGAAAGCACAAACCGCCGACTGGCTGCTGTTCGACGGCGACGTTATCGCGGCGGCGCAGCAGTGCACTATTGTGCCGCGCGGCATACCATTAGTTAAAGTTTTACTAAATAAAATAAATGCCCGGAGCCAATTTAAATGATGCGTCCGACGCGACAGCGACGCGCTGCTCGGGAACAAGGCATATTAAGGCATAGACGGACATACATACATGCATACATATACAAGCCTAGATGGACGGCTAGATGGATATTTGCAACAATGTAGTTTTTAATCAAGTCTAATTCGTAGCGCTCAATTTTTGAAGTTTAAACAAATAAAACAGTAAGCAGTTATGTATGTACCTACGATTTATATTGGGCGGTTGGAAAATCAAAAGCTGAGAAGGCCGCAACAACAACAATAGCAAGGAACCTTACGGAGAGAAACAACGCGGAAAATATACAGACAATGAGAGCCAAGCGTGGAGTCGACCTCTGCACATGGATAGATGTATGCTTGTACTCGCAACATGTGCGTGGGCCAAAGCACAAAATGTCGCATACACTTCGGCAATCAATGCCCGGAGCTGAAGTACAGAATACGAGTACATACAATACTTAGTTGTTTTTTTACTCTCTGGAGAATTTTGTGTTTAAGTGTGGTCGTTGAAAAAAAAAGACTTTCTGTAATTAACTAAACCTGGGTTCGGTGATGCTCGTAGTTCTGTGTCCTTTGAAATGATCGTGTTTAAAGGTTTAAAGGTTACAAAAAAAATCTTTTCATTTAATAGAAAATGTTTAAAATCTTAAATAGATGACGTGGTTAAAAAAATTAAAACCAATGTATAAAAATATTTATTATACTGATTAGTCTTTTTCAAGTCTGAAAAATAAAAGAAATATCCACAAAACCAAATGCTTACTTAAGTATCAGTGCTTTGTAGTTAGAGAAAGAGAGAGAGAGAGAGAGAGAGAGAGAGAAAAAGAGAGCGAAAAACGTGGAGCAGCAATCTCTTCCGTTTACTGCAGTAACTTATATTACATAAGGTATGCGTTACGGTGGTACACTATAGCGACCCATATAAATTGAATAGTATCAAACTGTTATATATCTTAATTGTTAATCATCAAAAAGTGAGTCAAGTCTGGTCTCTGCCTGGCCTCTGCCTGGCCCAGACACGGAAACAGCACCGCAGCAGCGCATCGTGCTGTCGTAGTTCTAATTTTTACCACAGAAAGCATATGTCGTCGGCAATTGCAATAAAATGAATTTAAATTCTTTTATTTTTTTATTATTTTTATTATCATTATCATTATAATTTTTTTTTTGTTATCCAACTAACCGAGTGACCAACCATCGAATTTATTTGAACAACGCAACCTGAAGGCGTTCTTAGGTCATCCGGTGTCTGTTCGTACTTTGTTGCTTCTTTCTTAGTAGATTGATTACTTCGGTCGTTTTAGAGCGAGCAGATTGAACTAATATTAATAAACCGATGCTGACGTCTGTCTTTGATATGTATGATGGCAGTCCATCAGTTCCACACAAACTACTACAATCTTTGGCGATCAGGCTCGTTGGAGGGTCTTTTTTTATTGGTCTGTAGGTTAACAAAGCGTAGGCTGGACTCTGGATAGTTACTGAGGCGTCTGTGAAAATAAAAAAAAGTTAACTTTTTAGTGGATTTTTAGTAAACTTAAAAACAGCAGACAGTATTGTTATGAATCGATAGCAATATTTCTTTCTTTATTTACAATAGTTTGCCCTCAGAGTTTTTAAGTTGTTCAAAAAATTAATTTGATCCTACGCTATAAGTCTATAGAAAAGTCTATGTAAAAGGATCTCTATCTCGATGGAAAATCTTACTTCTAGAAAAAATGTGCTAAAGTTCAAGGTTTAACTCTCTGGAACCTCTTGACTTGAAGCCTCTGGCTTCAATTTTCCTTAAAAAAAATACATAAATCTCAAAACTACGAATAGCTAAAGTATGTAAAAGTATATACTCGTAGAGAGTACATTGTCTGGTCTCATCTCTTTCATAATCTTTTCATCTTTCGTAATAAAATGAAAATAAAAATGAACACAAGAAACCATTGAAATAGTATATTCAAATGCTCTCAGGGCAATTGACTAAACGACTAACGACGACTAACGGCTAAACTAACGCTCAACGATAGAAGTGCTAAATCTTGAGCTTATTTAACGCTCCAGTCAGTGCGGATGAGTTCGCGTTTGATTAAGATTCAAGGATAAAATAATATACACAATAACGAAAGCTGACCATAAATCATAAGACAAGCTGACTGACGGTTCGTTAGTTTTTGTTTTTAAGCAAATCTTTGTCTGTCTGCCTTTGTATTTTTATATGGCTGAAAATTAAAAAATATGAAAACCGATCGTAGAGTCTTCATATTTTAATGTCAACTGCAAGGACAATTAAACTAAGAGAGGAATACTCAAATTACTCTGGAGTCTAGACGCTCGACAAGAAACAAAAACGAAGGAAGAGTGAGCCAAATATAATGAAAATATAAGGATTATAAAAACTTAATAACTTCAAAGTAAATGATATTCTGAAAGGCCATGAAGACAAAGAGACTCACTCGTTGTCTTTCAGGTTTCAGGATAGCTCGGATTATTAGCTATTATCTTAACCTACAGCAGACTAAGTTGCTATCCCGTCTCAATAGAAATGACAACGATGAGTATTGATGAGTAATAAGTACTCATTGATGCCAATAACCGTTCAATGAACTAATCTTGAAATATATAAGCACGAGAACGAATTTCCGAATGGTGTATATTATTTCTAAATGAACTTTGATGAAACAATGACAATGTAGCTGATCGAAAATTAAACAAGTATGAACTGAGGAAGCAAGGAAATTCAAGAGAATTAATTAAAAAAACCATCTCCAGTGAACAGGTAGAAAGAAGAACAAGTATGTATATGAAATCGGCGAATTTTTAAAATATAATTTTCGCGATTCGCTGCTTTCCTAGCATTCCTAATTCAACGATGCCAGTCATTCATTCGTGCATCGGTTCCATTGTTTGAAATTATTTATTATTATGATACATTTGCGCCGTTATTGCCGCCGCCATCTAATGCACGACGGCATGCATATGGCGCTCTTTTGTTAGCCGCCGCCATCGCCATCGCAGCTACCGTCGTCGATTTAGTCTCCGCGGCACTGCGGTCACTTTTTTCGCGACCAACTAACGTCAGCGGTTTAGTAGGTTGGCAGGAAGTCATCGATTGAACACATTTATTGTCGCTAATATGAGTATATCACGATCGTGTGTGTGTGTGTTTGTGTGGGTGTGTGTTTGTTTGTTCGTGCTGCAATAGATTGAGATTTACGAATACATATATTGTCTATACACATCCACACACAGTCATACATTTGTACTTTCTGGGCGGATATAATGTAAACTGAATGTCGTGCAATCTGTTCGAGTGGAAGTCTATGAAATCTGTACAAAAGTTTCGCTTTATACGAAGATAATTACCGCATGTTAGAAGAATTTAAAAGGGAAGATCATCTGCTCGAGTAATTACAATTTATAAACACTAAAGCCGCCCAACAGACAACAGACAGGCGATGGCATGTTTGTGCAATTTTTGGAATAGACCTGATTATATAATAAGAGGACAATCTGATAATCCAAAGTGAAAGGTATCTTGGGAGGACATTTAAAAAATTTGTTATATTCGAATTCCGGAGCTTGCTAACAAAAGACAAACAGATTCTCTCTAAGGTCATAAATGTTATAACTGGGCATTGCCTAAAAAGGGCATCTTCTTAAGACGACTTGTGCTTCTGACTAATGATTTCTAATGAAGTTGCAGAATTGAGAATGAGAAGGAATCCATTTATCATCTTGTCCGTTCATGTTCGGCTCTTGCGAGCAGAAGAAATACTAAAGTTATTATCGCAATTTCTAAAAAAGTAAAGTATATGTAATGTTTAGTACTAGTCGCGAGTATATTCCATCGGAGAACCCATACCAGATGTACACGTATGATTAGAGATGTACACGTAAGGATTATCAAACAGTAAGCCTTTGAAAAAAGGATTTCTAAGTCAGTTTATAGAAACATTAATCAACAGAAATTAAATTTTATTTTCAATATATTCTACACCATGGTTTTCACTGAATCCAGTGAATTTAAAAACCAATAGTTGACGCTTTCATAACCATAATAATTAACAGAAGTTAACTTTTAGAGAGACTTTTAAAAATGCTTTTAAAAATTGTGCTTTCAAAAATTCTGCTTTTGAAGTTGCATTACATTTGCAAATTACAATCTTCAATCGTTGTACAAATATGAGCTGATTTCTAAAAATTTGCCAACCTTTAAATTAAATTTACCCCTATATGTAGGCAATCTATTTTAAACATATTCGACGTTTTCTGGCAAATCCTAAAAGTATGTTGCCAAAAATATTGAAAGCGAGTATTTCAATTGTGCTTATTGTGAATAAGAATAAAGTGGAAATATATGAAAAATTTATGGAAAATATGTATGTATATATTTTAGAATTTTCAAAAATATTTTTTCTTTTAAATCCTAATAGGAAAAGTAGAAAGTTATAACACAAGTCGTGTTCATAAAGACGGTACACAAATATATTGTATAAAGTTAAGAGCCTTCAATGAACCTTCACAGCATTAAGAGCTCTATGAGTAGGTCTTCATGCTGACTAAAGTCGACTGTATATGGACGAAAGTATCGTTGGAATATCTAAGAAATTCAATAATGTCTAAGATAAAATATCATTAAACCAAAGTAACTCTTGGTGAAAACTCATGCGACCAAAATTATAAGTTCAGACGCGTTTTGGTCATTAATATTACTCAGTATCTGAGCATTTCTCAGGGAAAATAATACTCAAAACAAACCTTTAACAATTACTATCTCACTGAAATTGATCTAAAAAATCCAAGACATTTCAATAAAGCTTTGTTATTAAAGTTACATTAAATGATTTATTTTTTTTTAATCAAACTTTTTCTAAATATAAAATTATCTTAAAAAAATATTAAAGCTCTTCCTTGCTTTCATCTCTTGTCTCAACTACATACGAGTATTATCTTATATAATATATATACAGATGTATGTTTGTATGTACAAGATCACAATATAATCTACAAGATTACAGCATCAGTTTATCACAATTTTTTTTCGGCAATTTTTAAAATCACAATTAACTTATCGTTATCAAAAACAGACCGTCCGTTGCAATGAAAAACCTCAGCAAGCAGGACCCATTCGGTGTGTGGCCACGCCAACATTGGGCCAATAACTTGCGTTATATGAATGCGTGGACAAAATATAATCTCTCACAGAGAAAACTTGTTGTTGCTTCTGGAACATCATCGCCAGAAAACGTTCATTTAAAGTGAAGGACAATTGTTGCTGTTGACTCATTGGATTCGCGAATGTTGTTAATGTTGGTGTTGATGACGTTGACAGAGAGATTAAGCCTGGATAAGGTTGCGGAATATGTATTCCATTGCATGTTGGACTAGTTTCCTGAAATGATGGCGTTGGTAACGATGATTCTATGCCTTCCTGATGAGTTTCTATGTACGGCCGGAAGAGATCCTTGCTCTGTTTTTCAATCGGGCTGGTATTGGTGGAGTCTACTGTTCGGATTACTCTACTGCTGTATGGATTTCGGCGCCAACGACGATCAAATTTTTTATGTTTATAACCGAAATCAAATTTTTTGTGTGCATATATCATTTGGTTTTGGGTTACGATTTTATTATTTTGAAACGTTGCTGTCTCTGTTGTTGCCATTTTGAATTAACTTTGCACTGGATATACTTTTTCTCTCTTACTTCACTCGCTCTAAGGTCTTAACACTGCGCTGATCTCAGACGATTTGTTCCTTTGAAAACCTAAACCATTCCTTTTATACTTACTATCGTTTCGATCCGCCGGTTTGTCGGTTTGGTCTCCTCCTCCATTCAGCCAGGTACTCTAACGTACCTAAAGGGTACCCTAAAACGAAACTCCAGGTGTAAGCGCCCTTTACCTTCTGTCCTAAAAACGAATTGTTGTTTTGTTAAAATGTTTATCCTTCTTTATTTAACCGTTCACTGTTCCAGAATATTACTTACGTCATAAAAGGATTTACACTACGCAGAGGTCACTATCACGTCCTCCACCTAATTTTCGACTAGACAACAGTCGAAAGAGACAGTTTTCAATAATTCTCATCGCGTTGTTGTTGTGCTATGGGAAGAAGAGCCTTTATCCAGCCAAAGAAAGTTCCACAATGGCACATGGGCATATTATCTTCTGGGAATCATTACAGAGTGGTATCCTCATTCTACCTGCTGCATCGTAGACATCATCGGCCGTATGTGACTCTTCCATTCAATGTCATGGTATACCGTTTGTCTGGTAATAGCCTTTTCTTCAGCGATATTAGGCTTGAATGTCTATAAAAATAGACATAATAACGAAAGTGATTTAGTCTAAGGCATCTTTTGTAAGGCCGGCACTCATATATGCCCCTTTTTTTGAAATTCCTTTTTTCTGGTCACTGAATGGAAGTGCTCAGGTTTTTCCAGGTAGCCCCTTCCCGAAATTACTAACATTTCTGAAATGAAAAAAATATTACTCTAGGTTGTTTTTCTTAAGGGTCATAAAGAACAACAGTTTGAGGTCATTTCATAAGTTCGTAGAGCACTTAGCGCGACACCATGAGGCCATTTAAAGCGTGATATAAATAATTGTTGTAATATTCTATGCGAATATAACAACAGATAAAATTATAGAGTCAGAAGATTCGAGGAATCATCCGCGACAGACTTTGCCGAGTCGAGATTGAAAATTTTATGGAACTTCTTCATGCGAAACGCGAAGTATGAGACTGTCTCGAAAGGAAAAGAGAGCCTTCTGTGGGTAAAAATCCCGAGAGATTAAATTTGTATGAGAAAAACATCAACAAATTTCTGATCATCGAGAGCATTTCAGATTGATTTGAGCAAGCCTTTGAATAGACATTATCAAAGATCAATTAGAAAATTCAAACTCTAAGATCTTTTAGAAATCAAATGATATTTTCTGAATATGAGCTTCCTTAATAAGCCTGGTTTTTTATATACATATATTCCAAATAACATAATTTTCCCCCCGTTGATCCTTTGATGCATCCCTCATCATGCATCGCAATAGCTTCAAGAATGCGTGAAGCTGCCTACTCATACCTTCACATATCGTACTCTTATTTCATTCACTACCTGTGTACCATTTTGACCTTTGCGGATTAACGTGTTGGTCCATAAAAATTGTGCTCAATTTTTTATTGCTTTAACTAGTTAATGCCAAAATAGCTAAAACGGTTAGTACAATAAATGTAGTTTTGTCATAACACACAAATACACAAAACTATACCTGGGTATGTACATACGAGTATGTATGTATGTATATATTTTCCAGATTATAAAAAAATGTCCGATTTTCCGAGAAATTAGATCAAAGCCAGGCAAATCATATGCCCCGCCAAGGGTTAGCGACGTCTGTGTGTGTACGAGTATTGGTAGGCAACTACATATACATACATACATACATACATATATCATAGGTGGTAGGCACTTATTTGTTGTTGTCAAATCATTGCTCAGGTCATTACATGCTGGCTGACAAGGATCTATTACTCGGTAGGAAATGATTCTTCACTTAAAAAAAAACGAACATGAAGCTCTTTTGATGAACAAGAATAAGGCACTGATGGTGAATGGAGAATGATAATAGCAATGAATGATAATATCAAATTCTCAAATTCTCTCAACTTGTATACAACTAAAATTAAAGAAAGTATAATAATTCGATTGATTTGGAACCCTTTTGTTAATATCACCGGTCGTTTCCAAAGAAGAACTGCATGTGAAACGATGTGTGACGTGTCGTTTCTCACTCATGGTTGTTTGGTGCTTAATTGATATACGATCTTCTAAGAAGCATAAAAGTGTTCATCACAAAAGATAAAAAACGCAATTTAATGAGATAAATTTTAATTGGTGGCAGTTACAGTTTCTATATTGTTTGATATTGATACTTAAATCAAATTTCATTTAAATCAAGACTTGCGAAATTTCTAAACGAAATTTTTAAAATCTGCTTCTTTGTCTTTACGTCCGAGATTTTACTTCCAAAATAATAAAAATTAATAAAAAACAGTGAGTTTATAATTATTACATATAGCTTTTTCATCTCTAGTTAAATAATTTCAATTCAATTCTTTTCAAACTCAATTCGTTTTATTTTAAATGAAATAATTTTCATAATTTTCAATTTTTTTTATTTCAAATTCAATAGTATTCATATGAAACTCATCCGTACGTAACTCCGGCTGCCAATCGATATCTTCCGTTTTCCTGAAAAGGATCGAAGAGAAACACCGACCTATATAGGTACATCTGTAGATGTATTTTTGAATGTTGTATAGCAGCAGCAGAGCTAATTGATGAGAGAAATGTTGCGTTAAAAAGTTTTCGAGCCAATACAAATTGTCGAACAAAACAAATATACCAAAAAAGTGATTTCTGCAAATCGGTAAATTTTCTTGGAATTTAAAATTTTCGTATAATTTGCACCATTTGCACACTATTTTAATGCTACAATAAAATAAAGAATATCGTTGAAATCGTTTAAATCTTCCCACGAAATGCGATGCAATTTTTCAAAAGAAATAATGATAAAAAGTTAAAATAAAGTCAGGATCATAAAATTCCCAAAAAAAGTTAGAGGAAAATCCTAAGAATCGGGCATTTGTGAGGACAGAAACATAAGCTGGTTACTGCAAAACAAATAATTTTTGCAAGAACGGTTAGCTCTAGTTCTCAGGCAGGAATTTTATAACACTTAATCCTTAGAATATTTGCAGATGCTTTTTGTTTTTTGCCTAACTTGACGCGTTGTGGGCTGGCACCTGGATAATTGGGTCAATAAAAAAACATTTCGCGGTCCTTCAGGTAGAGCAGGTAAAAAAAAGGATCACGCAACAGAGGATCACGACGAAAAATGCAATGGGTTATGGGTTATTTGAGTAACTAGGCATCGGTAGCACAAAAAAGGAGAGAAAAACAGGCTTAGCCTGCGAAAAGGTCGCCAATTTTGGCAGTATAAATAATCGGTCGTAGCCAAAACCAACACCAATTGATTGCGAAACAGTCAACGCAAAGGAGCTCAAAGCAAAAGATAACCAGAAGTTATTTAAAACTGCCAAAAGAAAAATATTTGTTCAACATGGAAAGTTACGAGCATAAGAAATTCAGCCAAGGATTTAACAAAAGAAAATTCCACGAGATCAACGCAGAAGGTTCAGCAAGCACCGTAATCACTTTCGATACACCCGAAACCATAGAGCATCCCCCGAAACGGCGGCAGACTCAAACCTTCTTTCGTCCCTGGCTTTCGGGAGAGAACAACGTTGTTGGCAATGATGACGTCGATGCTAGGAAACGTAAGCCGAAGAAGCAGGCTCATCGTCAGACCGGTCTGGTTCACCCACTGATTGTTCAGTATCATCCAAATAAAGTGCGCAGCTTCCCGCCCAAGGAGCGCACTCTTAAGGAACAACAGCGCCGTGATAGATAGAGCAGGAATATGGCTACTTCCGGCAACAACAAAAAAGCGTCGTGGAGGAATCGCTTAGATTGAATATTTATCTACAGGAACTTCAGATGCGTTTGGCGGCCTTTAGCGGATCGTGGATACCGAACTATTCAATTTTCAATCCTGCTCTGCCAACAATGGATCCTTCTCAACAAGTATTTGTCTTTGGTCAGCAATGAGATCTAGAGCGGTGGAGAAGAAGAAGGATGCAACGATGTCAAAAGTTTTAAACTTTTCGAATATTTGATGAAGTTTTTGTTGCTATTTGTAAATATTTAAAGAAAAATTAAAACATTTTTGTATTTTTTAAAACCATTTTTAAAAATTGTGATATTTTTGTAATTTTTATATTTTCAAATAATATTTGTGAAATAAAACTATTTAGACTATTAAAAAAAATAACTAAATTCTTTGACTTGAACAGATTTAGTGTTATATGAGTTTTGAGTTTTTCACGATACTTTTTGAACAGACCTCGTATATTCGTCCTTCATTCTATGAACTGAAAACCTGTAAAGATTTGCACCAGAGCTGCCAGAGAGTATTCTAAGAATAATATAATTTTAAAAACGGTGCGAAAGTCCAGACAAAATTTAAAATAAACGACAGGCAAATTTTATTTATTATTCGCTGTCTTTTTATAGGTTTTTCAAAATCTTCAACTTTAATAACTACAGATCTTTAAAAGTTTACAACCTTTTTATCCATTATAAAAACTTAAAAATAGGTAGATTTGTTTATTATGAAACTTTATTGCAATCATTTTATTTCTTCACAAAATGAAGAAATTTTCATAACAATTTATAGCTTTTGAATAGAAATCATAATGATATTATTTTCTAATGAAAATGCCTACAATTTTTCTTAACTGGAAATGTCACTTGTTGTTCAATAATAATTTACGAAAAGTTATTTACGAAATATTATTACCTGTATTTAATATCATATCGGGCAATAAAGGCAAGCTTTTTCTAGCGTAAAATTTTTTTTCAATATCTTACAGAAAAAATAACACAAATTCATTGAACTTGTCTGCAAGTTGAATTGATTTGATCTATGATTCTTCCAATGACTAAAAAAAGAATATTTTTCTGAATATTAATAATTAATAGCCTTAATATTTTTTAGTAGATACTGCATACAATTTTTTTCATGGCTTCACCTTGACACCGTTTTAAACCTGAATACTCTTCAGGTTTATCTGAATAGTCGGTATATCTGAACTGGCAAAGAAGTTCTTTTAAAAGCAGTACAAAATCTATATGAAGAAACCAAAACAGTTAATAAAGCAAAAAAAACTTGTATATTTTTTCACCAGACTCGTCGTTTTTCTAGCCCAACTTTTTTGTAATAATAATTCTATAACTCACTGGAAGTGTAAATATGGCTTCAAGTCATTGATTTTCCCTGATCTTTAAAAGTTTTGTATGAACATGTGCCGAAAAAATCGGCAAATAATCGAATATAGCTTCGAAGCTACGAGTATCTAAGTTTTAATTGTACATTTTAAGTCTTAATGCATTAAAAAAAAATCAAAATTAATTACTAACATTTTTATTTCAAATAGATATAAATTTGCAAACATAGCGTGACCTGAAGAAAGCTACGAGTACATATTTTCATGTTACAGAACTCGCAGATTCAGAATAAAAAATTAATAATGATTTTATTTACAGAATCTCGACTAGTGTCATTTCTAATATCAAAGACTGTTAAATGAAAAAGAAAACTGAATGATTGATAATTTTTCGGATAGCTAAGGATGGATAGCGCTGAATTCTGCTAATGAGTCTGTTGCCAAAACTTGGTGCTAAAAACTTAGCACACTCTGGCCGCTAAATACACATCAATATTACTAAAGCCTAGAAAAGTTTGCTGTAATGCCGTAAATGTGGATAATGATAAGAAATTGCGTGTTGCCGTAAAAGCTGAGTTGTTGAATGATGCAGTGTTGTTGACATGAACATCAAAGTGTCTTCGAACAGCAAACAATTCCTTTGGTTGCCAGAAAAATCGAAAAATAATTGTATAATATAATCACAAATTAATAAAAACAACCATATGCTTTTATCCATGAAGGCTCTACGAAAAACCATAAGAAGGAATGCTTGAAAGAATGACTACTAGAGTGCTTCATCCACTCTAAGACGTACAACAAATAGCTCTAAATTCTTACCTGTGTGTGTCAGCAGGTCGGGACATGTTTGAGGTCATTGCAGTTGCCTGATCACACAGATGATCACAGCGATCCTTCGGATCAGTCCGATCGTCAGGGATTTATGACTTTGTTTACATTTAGATGGAGAGAAATGATGCTGAATGATGATGAAGAAATGACGAAGAACCAATGAAAGTTCAATTAAAGATTTCTACGAAACCAAAACAATAATATAAAAAAATAAATAATTAGTAAATAAATAAAATTTACTATAGTAAAATTATTGCTGAATGATTAATGCCCGAATTTAGGTTAATAGAAAAATATTCTTTAATTTATTATTAAAAATTTCTAATTTTTTTTTACAAAATTATTTAATAATATTATTATTGTGCCAGTCGTAATAAAAAAAAATATAAAAAATACTATATAAAAATACTAGGAGTATATAAAAATTTATAAAAATACTATAAAAAATAATTAAATGAAAAAATGCTAAAAATACAATATCATCTAAAAATAGTAGGAGTATATAAAAATATATAAAAATGTATATAAAAATATATAGTATATAAAAATGCTATAAAAATATTATTGTATATAAAAATTATTAATATTCAAATAAACTGTAAATAAGTTTTAAAAAATATAAAATTTACAAAATGTATTTTAAACATAACGTATTAGTTAAACATTTATATGTACATTTAATTCATGTATACATATATACATACAATACATTGAAAACTTAATAACAAAAGGATACATTTGCACATTCTTATAAACTACAATATTTCTATAAAGTAAAGCTTTTCCAAAAAAACAACAATATTAACGGTATGCTCTGATGATGTAAAGTCATCATTCATTTCCATCTTGGCCTGTCAAAAAGGCAATGGAGAACGGTTTCGTAGGTCGTAGAACGGCATTTTTCGAGATCGTAGGCTTCACGTCTAATCCATTTTCGGAATGCTGAGTTGCCGCTGCTCCGTACTTCCAGCGACCAGCACCGATAGCCGCCAAGCGAAGGGTCAAAGCATTCAAGTAAGCGGCGGCACGTACTGAGGCCTCCACTATTTCGAGATGTTGCCGGCTAAACTCTTTGTACTGCTCCTCTATGGCCACACTCTCCAGCTTCTTGAGGCGTCGACTGACGCGACAGGCGATGGTGTTCTTGTCTCGCCTCTCTTGATCCTTGGGCGAGCGCTCTTTCTTCGGGAACTTGCGCACCATATTCTCATGGTATCTGCAGATGCTGTGCATGGTTTCGTCACTGATCCGCGGCATGCTGCGTGTCGCGGTGCTTGTGGGTGCGGCGTTTGTGTAAAAGGGCAGTGCGGCGTTGGGGCTGGCAGCGATGGTGGGTGCGATAGCGATGGTGGGTGCGGCAGTAGAGGCCACAGCCGCTAATACTTCCAGTGGTGTCGAGGTGTACCGTGGCTGCCACGTGTTGGTTGCGACTCGATCGATCGGATTTGACTTGTACCTTGAGCTTTCGGCAACGATGTGCGCTGGTATTGCTGAAATGCTAGAGGCGTTCGAATAGACACGTTGGCGTTTGAACGGTGACGGAGTGGCGGCGACATCGGACAACTCGGTCAACGGCGTAGAAGTGTAACGGCTATGCAGAGGCGTTAGTGGAGCACAGGAGGCCACTGACAGGAGATCGTCATTGGTGTCGTATTCGTCGCCAATATTGCGCTTAATCAGAGACACGCCACTGTCATTAGTTTCTTCGAGTGCTGCGAATCTTCGCTTGAGTGACGGAGTGACCACGGATATTTTCTTAACTTCCACAATTCGAGGTGTTGAGGTGAGACGGGGCTGGGGAGTGAACGGAGTAACGCTATTTGAACACTGGGTTGTTTCAAAGACACCGCTATCATTATTTCCGGCGATGAAGCACTTCCTTTTCTTCGGCGGTTGTAGAGCTATGTCTTCAATAATCTCGACGATGTCGTCTTGAGTGGGACAGCTTCTCTTTAGGCCTTCGTGCTTTTCAACTTTGTCGCTGGGCGGAGGAAAAATGCTGCAGGCTGTCAGCAGGGGTTCACTGGAGCCCGCTTCTTCAATGCTACACACATCCACTTCCACGGATGATGCTGATGATGATGATGATGAATCGAGTCGCATTCGCTTACTAACATCAAATTTTTTGTGTCTGTATTCACTGCTCTCATGCTTACGCTTTAGAAGAGTGGCCATTGTTGTATATATTGTATATTATTGTTGTATAATATTTTTTAAACAATCTGAATTTATTCGGTATGAGTAACTGCTGCGTTGTGTGCGCTTCAAATGATGTCCTGTGCCATGATCGCCGATACTTTTATATGCGCTTGATCGCCGGCCGATCAGCTGACAGGCTTATCGCCCAAAAGCATTTCTCTCCGGCGATTTTATGACATTGTTTTCGTATTCCGTTATTCCAAATTGAATTTTGAGCTGTTTTTCATCATTTCGTCATTCGGCATTGCTCGCAAAACGTAAACAACGTCATAAATCCATTTCGGTCCGATCGACCGCTGCGATCAGAAACTATCCGGTCATCACTTGTTTGTCCGTCTGTCTGCAAATTGCGGCTCGAGACATGTCCGCTATGTGTCATGCTGGTGGCACGCACACGCACACGCTCACGCAGGTAAGAATTCATTTGCCGTCCTTTCATCCGGTCCTCATTGCTTCAGTCCTTCCTTTAATCCTTTTGTTTTTCTTCTGTACGTTCGTTGCTTCCACAGTGCGTCTGCGATCATTTGATTGTCCGCACTTCGGGTCATGCCGCCGCACACGGTTTGTTGTTTGTCACTAATCATGCCAGGGTCCTTTTGTTGTTGTTGTTGTTGTTGTTTCTATTGCTTTTATAGTCCGATCATTGTTCTCTTTATCTTAAGCAAATTTTATGCCATCCTCATAGTGCTCGATTTTACAACCTTGTTTTTCTCAAGATTCGTGCCTGTTTTTTTTTTTATTTTGTTATGCGTCCTTTTTTTTTGGTGAAGTAACCTGCTGTGCGTGCTGGTGTTTATTTCAGTTGTCGATTTCTGCATAATTTGAATGGACCACACTTTATTTGCAACCGAATTTCGAAATTGTTTTTCTTGCCCGTTTTATCATGGTGCTATTTCTAGGAATTTCTTCGGAGGAAAAACACTCCTCAGTGTTTGAGTGTTTATCAGGGAGACAATATCATGGCACCGCATTTAACGCTTACCTTAAATGCATTAAGCCGACTTTTAGATTTATTTTTAATGTTTAGATCTTTTGGGATTATTTACTCGTAGCTTCAGTTGCCGTCTTCAGGTTCTTACTGATGTTATCAAAGAAAGCGTGAACAGACCGTAAACACCTTATTATAAACGTACATTTTTAATAATGATAAAATTCTTGTGGTATACAAAAGTTTATAATAGGTTTTTTGAAATTTTAAAATCTTAATAAATAGTAGGTACGTTATAACGATTTCCTCTGCAGAAAATTAAAAGAGCAGGGTTTTTGTGGGAAGAAACACAACATTTTTCTTAATTTATGGAAAATAACTTTCTATAAGACGCCATTTATGCACAACTTATCTTCTCTGTGCTCCTGAAACGTTTTTCCTGGAACTTCGATTAAAATTTTCTCTAAATTCTAATAAGATTCAGAAATTCGAATAGCAGTTTCGTAATCGCTGACTCCAAATTATTCGAAAACTAATATAGAATTTTCACTTTCGGAAAAAATCGTATTGTTGCACAGTGTAATGTTTAATCATCATCTAACTCTTAATTATGACTCTAAATTATTCGAAAACTACTATAGAATTTTCATTTTTGGAAAAAGAGTCTATCTTATTGTTGCACAGTGTAATGTTTAATCATTATCATCACTACTTTCAGTCTTATTCATCATCAGTTATTTCAATTATTTTGTAGTTTTTAGTTTAATAATCATGAGTAGTTGAAATCATTATCGCCAACTTGAGTTAATTATTATTTCTCTCATAAGCCGAGATTTCATTACACGTCGGTACTTTTGTGAACTTGTTATGATCAATAGATCGCTTGACTTCATTTAATTTATATACAGTTGTTGTTGTACAGTTACAGCAATCATTGGTTGATTGTTAAGCTAGACCAAAATATCAAAGAAATTACAATAACGATCATCTTTAACGACTATACAGACTTTCTCTAAAATCAATGACAATAATAAATCTATCTATCGATGGTCAAGGATCAAATCAAAGAATCTCATCGATCATCGATCATGCGAAATTAGAAAATAAGCTAAGTATTTTCAAATTCTCTGAATCATTAATGCAACAGAACTCTCAGAACTGCGAACTTTTGGTTCTAATAAGAATCACTTTAATGCAATCTCGACCAGTAACCATTTTCATTTTGACCAACTAAAATGGACCTTACCTTAAAAAAAACCATATCTGGCACAGTTGAAGTCGTTGTCTCTAAAGCTATTTATCAATTTCGATTATGAAATATACATTTTTCTACTTCTTTGCGTTAAATGCTTGCGTTAAAAATTCATTCCTTCATAGATCGTTTGAAATAATCTTCACATTAAACTATAATAACGAAAATGTTAACAACTAAATATTTTTATTATATAACGATAATTACACTTTGGTACTCATTATGAAAAAAGAAGCACTTTACACCCACCAATAACCATTAATGGTTATTCCAAAAAAATGTTTCAGAATCTATGATGGCAAACAACCAAAGAATAGCCATTAAACTTGGCATTTAGTTAATCTTTAGGTCAAACTGCCAACTGAGATTAAGTTTAATGATTACTTTCAGTGAAGATTTTACCACCAGAATTATGCAATTTTGTAAATTTGCAGTAAAATTTAGAAAAAATCCTTTTTAGAAAAAGAGGTTTTGTGAAGCATTAAAAAATTTTGATTTACGATAGTTGTCTTGTGGGTAGCTGTAGAAAGATATAACAGCGGTCATATAATAACAGAAAAATATAATATCTTGAAAAGACAGATGCTTTTAATGCACTACAACTGAAGTAAAATCTACTTTTGTATGTACATACATGCATATAGTATACGAGTACCTCATTTATATATATGACTTAACTTTTGCTCTATGATTGCTTTATTTACTCTATTTACTCTGTTAATTCTATACTCTACAGAGAGAAATTCAACTCTCAGCTGATTCTTAAGAGATGGAAAAATAGTCAAAAATTTTATTGTTTATGGTAAGAGTAAATATTTACTATTTGTCAATAAATAAATATTTACTATCAAACCTTATAGCGTTGGTCGCTTGTAAATAAATTTTCTTTGCAATTGCAGCACTCTATAATCAACCTCATTATTACTGTCGCTTTTTATACTGTGTACAGTATAAATATGATATAACAAATATACAGTTTCGCGATCTGTAAACTAACGTGTTTTTGATGGTACAACTACTATAGTTACTGTCAAATACGTAATATTGTATTTATTTCATGGAAAAGAAGAAAACCGTCAATTAAAAATCGTGTCTACACTATTCTTAAGCAATAAACAATAATAATAATAACATAGTTTTTGAATTTGATCACGTTTTCTTTCAACAGACTATTTAGCAGACTTTTTATTTGAAATCTTTGTAGATAATCATTAACGCCTATTTTTTAATATTTTTTTTCGTTTACGCCCATCTCAGCATTGCGCCTAGAGGTATATTTTCCATCGTTTTATCAATGTTTTTATAACAATTATAACAAGAACGAAGGTCATAATAATATTGAGTTTTTAAACTTAAAGAGAGTATTTCATAAATGATTATGATTGATGTCATAATAATCCTCGCAGCAGGATTTCTTTGAGGGAGAATAATTCATAAATATCTTACTTGAAATCAAATCATTATTGTTGTAAAAACTCGACTGTTTCGACTGTTTTGAAACTCAATAAGAAACGCAAGTACTTAAATGAACTTAAATGAACCTCGGTGATAATACTAGATTTTGCATCACACTTTATTATATGCTCATAACAGAATTTCTTAACTTCAAAGAGAATATTTTTAAGTGTCATACACGAAATCACATCGCTATCATTTTAAAAACTATTATCAGTTTTATTATTAGTTGTTTGTTTTTCAAAAGCTTATGAATAATTTATTGATTATTAACATATTTAACACGAAAATCAATATTGACCATTTTATCTTTGAGTGAAATTAGTTCATAAGTGGTCTGCTTTACCATCTTACATTGTATAATTATAAAAAAAACTACCTAACGTTTTTGAAAAAGTTTATAGCTGGTAGCCTAAAAAAGCTAGAAAAATAATGACACGAAACTTTCCGGATAATATTATAATGTTTTTCTTGATTAAATAATTTCATTAATATTAATTTTAGCAAATCATTATTAAATTCGTGATGATTGTAATTCGTGATGATATTAAATAATACTAATATTTTATTCATTAGGAAAATAAAAAGAAAATGCCAATTAACATATGTAAGCTCTCAGTTCAATTTAAACTCGTTTGTGTGCAATAAAATTGACACCTTGAAATGCTTGAAAACTAATACGTATAAATAAAGTAACCTGAAGTCGGTATAGGTCAGTAAAAAGGTCCCTTGAAATTGTCAATGTTATTCACTGATAAATTGCAAAAAATTATTAAAGAATTTATAGATCTTTAATGAACTGATGATGAAACGTTAAAAATAATGATGACAACGTTCAATTAATAGAAAATGCTTGTTAAGAAAGTAAAAGTAACTATTAAAAAACTATTTAAAAGCATTAAAAACTCATAATGGTTTATGCGTAATAAATTCTGTATTGCTAAAATTGATTAAAAAAAATTTACACATTCTGAAAAAGCTGTTAACATTGTGAAATTAAGGTAAAAATGTCGTAGTTAAAAAACCAACTAAATTTTAGCGATGACACAAACCCTTCGGAGCTAATGTGAATTCATTAAAATTAAAAAACCACCAAAAATCATTAGCGAAAATGACTGAAAAGAAGCAAAAATTATCGATAATAAAAAATGGCTGTTAACAGTAATTTAATTTCCATAAAAAATGTATAAATAACATTTGTTTGAAAGGTTAAAGAAATGTTATTTCAAAATTAAAACGATAACTAATAATAAATAAATAGCTTTTGAATGAAATGAATTTTGTAATTTGTTTTTATATTAAATTTTTATCAATTTATTACAACCTCAGTTGATTATTTAAAAAGAAAAGAACTCAATTTCTTGGAAAATATATTCATAAATAATGAATGATTTTTCTTTGTTTATTTTTTTCTAAAAAACAATTATTATGTATTAACAATTATGTGTAAAAAAAAATAATTATGTGTAACAATTATTTGTATTCGTTTATTGTTGACTTGATCATTAGCATGATCATCATTCTTGTTATCATCATGATCATAATCATTGTTTTAAAGTTGCTTAAATCCAAAAGGAAGCTAATTAAAAGCCGGCTCTGGAGCTACTCAAGCAGCACACATCAACGAAACTGACTTGTACAAAAAAAAAAAAAAACAAAAGCAAAAGTACACACTTGAATACTTATAAAAGCAGCAGCAGCAGTTACCACAACAACAACAACAATCACTTTGTACCATATACACAATGACTTAATGTAAAATTTACGATATTTAAACACTAAAATTATTTTTCTCTATTAAAAAAAGTGCTATTGCAAATAATGTGAACGCAGAAAGAAATAAAAAAAAGTTTGCAGGTAATAGAGGGAGAGACAAAATACACAACTAACCTCTCGGGAAGCTACAAAAAACAACTGGAATAATAATAATAATAGAAAATATTGCACAAAAATTGATTTAAGTTAAATACATACGATTTTTCCCTTCGCTTAGTTTTTATTTAAAAAGAGGATGAAAGCAAGCTGATCGGTTAGATACTCAGACGCTCTCTAACTCTGACGGCAGAAGACAAATCGCGAATCGGCATTTAATCAATTTCGAATATTTTTTGTGTTTTGTGTGTACTTGTCTTAGTGAGACTTAAAAAGGAAAACTCTGTGAATATTTCTTCTAAGTGAAGCCAGCCTTTAAGCGGTTTTTTATAATAAACGTTTTAAAATATCTGTAAAAAAATGTCATCTTTTATGTTTTTTATGATTTATTTCGCCATTTCTGCTAATTTTGATATTGGAAAATCGATGGAAATTTCGAAATTGGAATTACCAAAAATGGTATTTAATCCGGTGACAGCATTGCGTGAGTTTCGGGAAGAAAAACAATTTCTATATTATTTAAAAAAATAATAAAACAATAAAAGTTTGGGAGAATTTAATTTAATTTCTTCTTTCTTATTAATTAAGTATTATATTTTTTTAAACTTTCTAAATCATTTTAAGTGCTTTTAAAAGCCTTGGAAGTAATTTTGCAAACAACAGAATTCATTCTCAATTTCATGTTTGACATTTACAAATTGACATATTTCTGGCAAAGAAATTATATTAAGTACAAATCAAATTAAAAATTAAAATAAAATTAAAATTTAATAAAGATTAAGTCTGTTATATTAAATTAAAAAAAATTTAATAAAATAATTGAATTTAAGCGATAAAATAAAATGAAAAAAACTAAAATTTAAAATAAAACCGAATCTTAAAAATGGCATATTTTTAAATAAAAAAAATCCTAGTGAAAAAAAATAACTTTAGTATTTTAAGAAAGTAACTTTATTATCAAAACGATTAGATAATTATTTTCAAAAAAAAAATTATGCAATAATTTAAAGTTGCATAATTTTTATTTGAAAATATAAATAAATATTAATAAATATTCCAATAAAAATTTTGAAATTTTACCTTTATAATAAAACAGTATATATTTAAGGTAGAAAAATTTACCAGAAATAAGTAAATTAAATTATAAAATAAGATAATAAAAAAAATCGAATACGATCGATAACGATCGATAATAATAAATGATGGATGTAATGAAATTCAATTTTTAATACTTTATGCCTTAATTTTATTTCCAAATTAAAAACAATTAAATTAAAAGGATTTTATATATTTTAAAACAAAATAAATCAAAACTTCATTCGAATTTCAATCCAATTTCTATCGTGTGGGCCGTTCTTTGTTATAACAATTAATTTTTCAAACAATTTAAAACTTTCGACGACTTTGATTTTTTCTCAGGTCATCAAAAATGTCAAAATTTGGCAGTTTTTTAATCAGATTCGTTTTAATTGATGAATTTTGTCTCTGCCTCAATCGAATTAAAATTTGGTCGAGCATCTATAAACGTTTTCAATTAACATTAAAAAAAATACACTGTTAGTAGAGAATTTTTTTTTTCAACGGCAAATGGCAAAACTGGAAAGTTGTAATCGTATATATGTATGTACATATGTGTGTATGTGTGCTTATGTATTTATGCACTTATGATTATCTGCATCTGTATTTAAAATCATACTCGCATCAAGATTTGTTTAATATTAAGTGCGTTCAAGGTTCGTAGATCGTGTCACACAAAAACACACACATTTTCGGTATCTCTCTTTGTACGATATCTGGGCCACGTGACGTGATAAAAGTTGTCATTGTCAATTTTTTTCACAGTCAGCTCAGTTTGCAGTCTCTAACTTGTACATTGTTTTTGTCCAGATCGTTTTTTTTTTCAGTCATAAATTTTATTGGAATCATAAACTTTTTATTGAAATCGAGAATGAATGGAGAATAGTTGTTAACAATTAAATATAATTATTATGCAATGACTTAATTAACTGCCATAATTTATGTGAAAAAATTAAACCGCCATTCTTTTCTGAGTGAAAAACAAACATAAATTAAACACAATACGCAAAAAGTTGAATAAATTCAGAGTAAAATAATCCACTCACCTGCTTCTTCTTCTCTCGACAGCTTCCGATATACCCACTTGCAGTGAAACGGATCTCAATTTGAGCGAATGTATAAAGTCTGCCTTCCAAGAGATGATGCCACGCCTACGTGACGGTATCAAAGAATTGAATATACCACCAATGGATCCATACGTGTTGGATAAATCTTCGTATGAGTACACGAGCGGTGTCATACAAGGTCGTGTTTTGATGAAGAATGTTCGTGTCTACGGCATGAGCGATAGCATAATCGAGAAGGTTGATTTCGAGTTGAATGACGGCCGCATGCGAATGGAAGTGCAATCGCGAGTACCGAAGATGTTGATCGAGGGCATGTACAAGGCCGACATGAAATTCAATGATATTAAGATGATGCCGCGAGGATTCTTTAATGTATCGATGAGTAAGCAACAGAGGAAGAGCCCTTCACCCTAATATACACCATTCTCATTTTCCGAAACAATTTCCATTCTATGCATTCGGTTTATTATTTGTTTTTAATTTTTAATATGCTCAGTTCATTTTCCTATAATAGTTTCATCGTGTTTTTATATTGATCTACCTTTAATCGATTCATTCAATTCTTTTCTTTAACTAATTTCTCTTCATTCGATTGTGTTCCATTTAAATCGTCTCCCTTTATTCGAATTATTCAATAGTGTTTCACTTAATTCATTTCCTTTCATTCAATTGTGTTTCACTCAATTCATTTTCTTTCATTCAATTGTGTTTCACTCAATTCATTTCCTTTCATTCAATTGTGTTTCACTCAATTCATTTTCATTCATTTAATTGTGTTTTACTCAATTAATTTCCTTTCATTCAATTGTATTTCACTCAATTAATTTTCTTTCATTTAATAGTGTTTCACTTAATTCATATTCTTTCATTCAATTGTGTTTCACTCAATTCATTTTCATTTATTCAATTGTGTTTTACTCAATTCATTTCTATTAATTTAATTGTGTTTCACTCAATTCATTTCCATTCATTCAATTGCGTTTCACTCAATTCATTTCTATTCATTCGATTTATTTTGTTTTATTTCGTTGCACCTTTATAATTCGAATTTTTTGTCGTTTATATTTCATTCAGCTGACCTTCTTTCAGATGATTCATTTCCGTTCACTCAACTCATTTTCGATTCATTTGATTGCATTCTGTTTTCTTCTGTTAATATTCGTCAATTCGATGAATTTTCGTTCATTCAACTGTTTTCCGATCATTCCATTTCATTATATATCGCCTGCCTTGATTGATTCATTTCGGTTTTCTTTATTTAAAATAACTCTCTGCGATTCTTCTTCGTTATTCACCTATGTACATTCTTAACTCATTGTTTGTACGCTTCACAGCTGATGTCAGCATCTCGGCGAAACCGGAAGGTGAGCTCTATGAGCGTGATGGTCATACGTACTTGCGCCTAACGAAATACGACACCGAGCCGGAGGTAGGCGATATGCGCATTTACGCCAGTGGTTTATTGCCGGATCCGACCTTGAGTGAGTATATTTTATTAAAAAATCAAATTTCTCACTATTTTGCCTTTTTTCCATTCTTCTGTGACAAAAGATGCGATTGTCTTGGACTTCGTTAATCAATATTGGCGTCCGATTTATGCGGTCATGTTGCCAGAGACACGTACCGCTTGGGAACCGATTATGTTAGAAACAGCGAATGAATTTTTGGCTGCGCTACCATTCGATTTACTGCTGACTAAAAATTGATAAAAAAAATATTTTTTTTTTTAATTTTGAATGAAATATTAGGATTTTATATTATGTAGAAAAAAGTTTTATATGTATTTAAAAGAAAATAAATGATTTGTGTTTAACATTTTCTATAAAGTATGTTTAAAAAGTTTGAGTATAAAATCTTTTGGCTTCTGAAATATTTAAGAAGTCATTGTCGATATTATTTCTTCGAGGTTTTACTGTACTGTTAAATTAATCCAAGAAATTGGGCATACTTTAGGGCTTTAACAAAATCTTTTAGTTTTACCTGCAGATTTTTTAAACCGCAATCAAAAACCAAACGCAAAGGTTTAGGTTTCGATTAAAGACTGAAAATTTTTACAGTTTTAAATTTCGTTAATCGGAGTATTAAGGAATGATATGAGTGTGGATTTTTCTATAATTTTAGACCTACGTAAAGAAGGCCTTAAGAGTTTTTTTGTTATAAACGAAGGAGTTTTCGATCACGAAGGAGTTCGCTGAAACGCTGATATCTTTTCGATTTTCTTTTCATTTTTCTCTTCATTTTTTTTACACTTTTGGTTTTTTTTAAAAGTTTTTTTAAAAGCATTTTCAGCAAAAGAAACATTAATCGCTTTGATCCACTTTTTATTGGTTAATAGATCTGATCTAAAATTATGAAACAATAATGAATGGCTGGCGTTGCCATATTGCCGGTTAAATACCGTAACACATGCTATACTCATACATATACACATTCACCACTACACACACATATGTATATGAACATGCAGTATTCATACGGCATGCATTTTTCTTGTAGTTCTTTTCAGTTCTGCTGTAATTCCATCGTAGTCAATCCTTGAACTTATTAAAATGCAACTTATTAAATACGATGAACTGGTTCATTTGTTGTATAAGTATAATGTATCATGAGTATATTCAAAGTACAATAATCACTAACTTCGGCTGAATCCAGTTTTCTAATCAACCTTGTTGTTGTTGTTTCTCTCAAGATAGAGAGAGGCCGGTGAGTGAATGTAGTTTGCGAAGACAATTTTTTTCTTTGCAACTCTTTTATTTTCATTTAAACGCATTTATACGATAAAATTAAATGCGACTAAAACCTTGTGGCCAGTTGCGAATAAACTCGCTCAGTGAACGGCGACTCTTGAAGACTACTGCTGCTGCTGCTACATCAAGCGTTTTTCTACTGTTTGTAGATGTTAAAAAAATAAATAAAAAATTAAAACAAAAGCGTTGCTAACTTTTAAAACAGAAAAGAGAAAGAATTTAGGCAATCTTTAAGTTTTTAACAAAATAAACAAACGAAAACAAGAAATAATATATAACGAACTAAGGAAAAAGAAGTGTTAAAAAATGAAGTACGAGTATTTTTATCGAAATTCGCGGATTGTAAAATTTTTACTGTTGTTATGTTTCACAACGTGCACATTAGCTCAAGATGTTAATAGTAATTTAAGTACAACAACAATATCGACAACATCGTCAGTGTCCACGGAAAGCCCAACAAATGTTGCGGGCACCGCAGCAACAAGTGGCACGATTGACGCAATGACTGCAGCAACGTTAACGGCTGCAACTTTGGATGATGCAAGAATAGTTGTCGCGCCTTCCAATGATCAACGAAATAGTTATGCCATTTGTAAGTGTCATCTGCACAATATTAAATATAAATTAAATTCCGTCTTTAAAAATGTTGCTTCTAAAGAGGCAAAATTTTCTTTAGTTGAAGCAAATTTAATCTTAACCTTTTGTGTTTCTTAATTTATACAATGTTTTTCCGTTTGTAGAACCATTTTACGTGTATCGAAAATTACAATACAATCTTATTATCCTTTAGCTAGTGACATTCCAACCTGCCAGAGGAATGACAACAATTTGAATGATTGCATAAAACAAGCCTTCGAAACAATGCTGCCCCGTTTCAAGGATGGTTTCAGCGAATTCAAAATACCGCCGCTCGATCCGTTCCATCTGAATCGCACCATTTTCGAGTATGCCAGCGGACCGATCAGAGGGCGCATCATCATGAAAAACGCACTAGTTACGGGCTTCAATCGAATGAAAATCGGTGACGTCGATTTGAAATTACTCGAGAAGGAGCGTATCAGTTTTCGCATAACAGCTTTTGTGCCGTCGTTGATTGTGGCCGGCGATTACAAGGCAGATGTGGCAATCAATACTATTCGCTTGAGACCGCGTGGCACCTTCAATGTGACAATAAGTAAGTGACAAATGGCATGACATGACGTATTCCTCATTCAATCTTGCTTGTTATTTTCTTACAATTCTACACTTTTGCCAATACGTACCTATTCGTAGACGAGATTAATTTTAATCAATCAACTGATGGCAGTTTCTATGAGAAGGACGCTCATCGTTTTGCTCGTCTCAATAATTTCGATTTACAGCCCACGATTGAAGGCTTAAGGGTTAATGTTACGGGCCTCTTTCAAGATCCTAACCTGAGTAAGAGTTTTACAAGTTATACATACTGCTTTATTTTGCTTCAACCTTTTTGATTTTCTTCTTGGTCTTGGCGCAGACGAGGTCATTTTGAATGCCGCCAATCAATACTGGCGTGAAATTTATCGCTTTGCTTTGCCAGAAGTGAACCGATATCTCGCACCATTGCTGTTACGCATCGTGAATGAATCATTAAAGACATTGCCGGTTGATTTGGTGTTAACAGAAAATAAAAATTGAAGCAATTGCCTGCAGAGGCTGTAAATAATGTAAATACATAAAATGTAAGTTAAAAAAAAAAATAAGTAAATAAATATTCTGCATTCTGGAAAACATAAGAATTGGAAAAATAATTGATTAAATTAAAATATTTAATAGAATTAGAAAAAAAGAAGCCGAAAAAGCTGAAAAATGTTCAGCTTCAATTTTATTGTGTTTCTTAAGTCTTTGGTTGTAGAGGAAGCCCCACAAACCGATTTGATTTTAATAAAAGAAATATTAACCTCATCTCAATTATTTCGAAGGGTTAAGGGTTAAGGCTTCAAATTTGTGTTTGAGAGAGAATAAATTCTCTCTAAACCGATTCTCAGCTAAACTTTTTCCTTGACGGTACAACACGAAAATCATCAGAAACCTTAAGATCGATCTGACGGTTGTTGCTTGAAGCAACCTCGTCAAATTCTATTAAAACTAAAATAAAAACCAATATTTATCATTAAAATACTTAACGTAACTTTTGTTTTTCGAATAATTTCATGATCAATTAACTTCAATTAAAACGTAACACGTACATCATCACTATCAACAAAAGGTTTCATAATAATTAGTCATTAATTGTTTGGTTTTTTTTTATTAATTGAGTTTTAATCTTATTATAATTAAGTTTTTATTATTTAAGCCAAGTTAATCTGGTATTGATGATAACAACCAGAATCAGAAACAAGAAAACAATTTGGTTGTCTTTTTTATAATTTCTGTATATGGTGAATATATGTTTAATTACAATAATTTGAAATAATACTTATAAGTGTAAAATATATTTTCTTTAATCAGCGACCTAGTTTTACACATTATTTTCCGGAAATAAAATGCCTTGAGTAATTTTCTTATATCCAATGGCGTAGCTGGGGGCCTCATAAGGTTCTATAGCCCCACGACATTTTAATAATTTGAACCCTTAACAAAATGGGAAAATTGTTTTAAGAATATATGAGGAATACTTACATTAAATTATTTATTAATTAAATTACTTAAATAGTTTTTAGGTGTTAATACTTCTCGATCGAAAACTGGTATATAAAAAGATAGTAAACCAGTAAAAACAGCAATGGTTTTTAGCATGGAATGGAATGTAAGCATACGCAGAAATCTCATAACATAACATACTTCAAATATCATTTCTTGGCGCTTTGAGGTTAAGAAATCGTAAGAGTAAGAGTAAGGTAAGATAAGGTAAGACTAAGAGTTAAGGTAAAGTAACCACCATATTTTCTATTGCTTTACTTTATTGTCAATCTGGAATTTCTCTAAATTCTGAGGAAATGCAGCAAATCTTATTACAACTATACTTTTGAAGTTGATGTGAACTTTTGAAGTTACATTACGCGATAAATCTTCTCCACATACCAGTTTTCAGTTTCAGATGATTTACAAAAAATATTCTACCTATCAAAAAGGTTTAGGTCATTAATTCATTATTGATCTCACTATATAGTGTATGTATGCATATCGTCAGTGGCCGAGTTTCAAGCATTGAAACTTTACTTTTTTAAAGACTTGGGTTCAACAAAAGGGTTCACATTGCAGACTGTTTTGTTCTATTTTGTTTTTTTTAAATAGTACCTATCTTTGTTTTGTTTTTAAAAAACGTAGATTAACCTATTTCCAATGACATAGTATGTATTTTTAATATTATGACACGATTTGAACGCCGTCGATTATCGCTTGCCTCAAATATCCTCTTCTGATCTCACATTCTTGTGATTTACTGCTGATTTCGCAGCTTTAATTGATAATGCAGTATAATTTAGTATTTTTCATAAACAATGTGCGTGCACACCCAGATCTCTATTCATACATATATGTATGTACAAAAGGTCTCGAAAAAGTAGTAAAATTATTTATTTTCAAGTTCAGTACGTGACACAACAACTTATATTAACAAATAATAAATTAAATGGAACTTATTTACGAGTAGACATACGTTTCTACAGCTATTGACATGAATATAAATGAGATTAAGGCTTTTATATCTTCAGACTGTTTAAAATTATTGTTACTTTTGGAGGATTTGCGGATAAAAGTAAAACTTTTTTAAATGTAATTTTAATAAAATTAAAAAAACATTTATGAAATTAAAAAAAAAAATTTGAACATTTTCATTTTTAACCTACCTAAATCTCTAAATTTTTACGCCATCTTTTCTTTCTCGTTTACTCGACGGTTTAGCAAGATTTCGTGTATGAAAATTTAGAAATTTTGTTGATACTAAAATAATCAAAAAAATCACGATTTATTAGAATTTCAATGGAATTCCAAACTTAAAAACAACAACAATAACAACTCAACAATTCATACTGCATTAACGCATTAAAAAAATCTGTTTTCCAAAAAAAATAAGTCTGTTTTTTAAGGATGATTGACAATAAAAGTTTTCGTTTTTATACTTTAAAATTTCAGCTCTTCATTCCAAATAACTTCAAAATTCAAACATATAAAAATTTTTTTATTGAACTAAAAATTTGCAATGTACGTTGATCAATTAAGCGCATATTTTCACAATCGCACGATAATCTCGTAGCAGAGAAAACCTTTTACCAATTTTGTGCATCGACTGCATATTGTATCTTCACAATGCAATCAATCCATACATAATGATTCCTCCCAACCCAAAGAAAATAAGTAAGCTAAGCCGACGCCTTTTTGAGCAATATTTCTGAATAATTAAAAAAATATGCACGGGATAATATTGAAAAACCTTTGTAGGTACGTTCCTCGGCTGAAACCAATAAAAACATTTCAAGCTATCGAATTAATTTGAATAGAGTAATAAATGAAATACTGTGATGCTGTTATGCATGTTATGCACCATAAAGTATATTATTTCGTTTATACATATATAATGGGTTTGTTTTTTTCTCTAATATTTCGGTAGTTTTTCGCAATATTTTTATTCTTTTTTAATTTTGTCTCCGTTTTGTTAGTATGTATTTATTTCTGTTGGTAATAAAATGAGAATAAAAGAAGGAGGATTTTTGGGCTTATAATAAAAATTTTATAATAGAAACAAATTTATGATACTCGTATTTACGAACTGAGAAACATTCAAGATAATGAACTTTTAAGAGTACTTGAAAAAGTAATTCTATGAGAAGAATATATGTATATACATAATTTATATAAATTGACAAAAAGAGCTGTAAAAAGTTGTAAGGTCAATCTCAAATATTTAAGTAATGACTATTCATTTGTGCTTTTGAAAACCATTAAAATTAATTAATATTAGCAGTGTTAAAATAAATTATTATCACAAATACCTCAACGACATTGAGTACATTTATTATATCTAATTTAGCAACATTTTCCTTACTTAGCAACATTTACCAGTTATTATTAAAATAATTTTTTTAAAATATTTATTAACTTTTGTGTCAACAACATTGCTTCCGCAACAAATATTGATAGCAGGGAATAAACAATTGATACATATTGAATATACATACATATATACATTGTATATAGTATCTTGTTTACAGCTAATGTTATAGTTAATGAACAATAACTATAACTTCAACAGCATTTGCATATCAATGGCTTTAAGATTTAAAAACTATTTTTTTAGCGATTCATAAGCATTCACCAGCAACTTAGCAACTTATGTTACTAAAGTGTTATCAACATTTTTTAATAATGGGTTATCAACATCATTAATAAACTCTTGCAACAATGGCTCGCACTAACAAAACCACGCAACATGCCAATGTCATTTATGTATCATTGTCTGGATTAACAGGATGCATTCTTGAATAAAGTTTTCTAGAATTTGCCGATTTTTAAAAGGAATTTCCAGGAATAAATAAATTAGGATAATCGGTAAATAAATGCATTATGGACTCTAATAATATAATAAATAAAATTTTATGCTATTCTTGCTCCAAATTACTTTTCTGCAGCACAGGAATTTTGCAAAGGCATGTCATTATCCATTATATCGATGATTAATTATATAAATTATATAAATTTTGTGTATAAAAACCTGTTTAGGATCCTTACCTTTTATAAGGTTCTTAATTTGAGCTATTAGCTGCTCTTTTTCACCAAGATCTCTTGGCAACATTTTAAAATCAATACTAGCATTTGTCTTCACAACATGCACTAACGATCTTTAATTTTAATTTTACATCTTAAAAATATGTAAGAAAAAGCAGCATCGTTTTCGCAACATGTTTTATTTATAAACAACGAAACATTTAGTGCATATTTTTTGTCTTTTGGCAACATTTACCAATGATTTACTATGCCACATTTCTCTAGTAATTCCTTGGCAACATTTTTTTTGCATTTAGGCAAATGCCACAAAACAAATGACACTTAAGCTTTACAATCGAAAGCTTCAGCAAACTCACAAACTGCAAATTTTAAGCATATAACAACAACAACAACAATAGCGCCAATATCAAAAGCACCAACTCAACCGAAAAACAAACACCAATAAACACGCAAACTTTTAACCACAACGACGTTGCTAAACTTTTTCATAGCCGAATAGCGGAAAAAAAGTGCTATAGTTTTTTTCGGCTTTAAAGTGAATACAAACGGTACATCGGCTATAAGTTATAGAGACCATACGGTATAAAGACTATAAATAAACGCTTTTGTGTCTCACTTCGAGTTTTGTAAGCGTTGCGACGACTGCAGCGAGTGGCTCAAAGAAAGTGCAAGTAAATGAAAAACACAATAAATAAAATAGGAGTAATATAAAATAAAATAATTGAGATCTAAAAATAAGTAAATAACGCAGGAATACAAAGAAAACAACTCAAAAGCTCAAAAAGAAAAAACAAAAACTTAAAGGAAGGAACAAAAAACAATTTGTAATTGCAAAAAAGTTTAAATTCAATAAAAGAACAGAAAAGGATTGTGTCCCAGATTTTTTTATTTTTGTTTCAACAATTTTAATTGTTAAATAATCAAAACTAATACAATATAAGAAGAAAAAGAAACAGAAAAACTTGCTGTTTGTAAAAATATTATTTCAGCAGAAAGAAAATGCAGTTATTTTCTGTACTCTTTGTCGTATATGTCGCCGCTTCGGTGGAAGAAATTGTTGGATCAACGGATCCAGCAGCATTGTTGCCACCATCCGGGGCGATCAACATCGATGCCGAAGTCGATGGTTTTGATGGTCTTGACGGTCTTGATGGTTTCGACGACATCGATTCAAGTGAGTGTGCAGAGCAATAATGAAATTTTGTGCGATTTTTCATAATTGTTTCTCTTATGTTTAATATAATAACGTACAAATCCTTTGTGGATAATTTGTTTTTGCTTTTTATACATGTAATATTTTTTTGATGTAGCTTTTTGGTAAATGCAACACGTTACAAAAGAAGATAAAAAGGAAGCATGCAAAAGAAATATGAATAAGCAAATATTTTAAAAAACAAATAAAAAAGGGCTTAATCAATAAGACAATTGAGTTTATAATAATAAATAATAAAAAAAACAAATATATACCACTTAAAAAATCCTATAACGTTTTGTTTTATTATAGTGGTGCCCGCAACAAGAAGCCTTAATCACTTTCATTGAGAAAATAAACAAAAGGAATGATAAAAAAGTAAAATAAATAGAATTCGTAATTAAAAAATGCACCGAAGTGTAACATGTTTTTGTCTCTGATGTTGCTTAATCGATTTCACGGTAATCATGCGACGGACCGACTGAGTTTGTTGCTTAACTCTTTCATTTTACCTTCAACGTAATTGAATGATTTCTTAATAATTGATATATTACATTGAATACTCTTTCCTGATTACTTTATTATCTGCGGTTTAGCCATTTTAAGCCAAGCTTATTAAATAGATAACACTTAAAAATACTCCAGAATGTTCGCAAGCACTAAAATCTTAAAGTAAACAAGCCGATGAAAGCAATAACCAAACAGAAAATATGAACAATAGAGAAAAAACAAATAATTGAGTTATAAAGAGCAAATAAATTTAAAAATTCGAAAGTTAAATACATAAACAGTTAAGAAAATAAATAAACAAACAAACAAACATAAACCAAAACAAATAAACTAAAGGACCCAATCGTCATTTTATTAATCAAACAGCAACAAATAAATATGTATATAAATAAATTAGAGAACCAAGAAACGAGCAAACGCAATTAGTCCAACATTTGCGCAAACAAACAAATATCAAGAGCAAACAAATCAGCAAGGAAACAAACTAAAACGACAAACAAACTCATCAAACAAACGCACAAATAATAACAACAAACAAACCAAAAAAGAAAAAAACAAAAACAACTAACAAACACAAAAAACACAGAACATAGAGAAAAAGAAAGCAGAAGGAAGCATACACGCAAAGCACAATCGTTCCATCATAAAGACCAACAACTGCAAAAACAAGAATATATACATATTGCATACATAAAACAACTTTTTTAATTAAAGATTGTTAGTATGTATTTCATGAGATTATCATAAAATTTCATTTATCTCTAAAATTAATTAAATACGAGAACAGTACAAAAGTCTGCCTGGCAACCAAGTAAACATTAAATGCATTATGTTGGTCTTAAAATATATGTATGTATGCATATGCGCATGCGAATGCACGTCTACATTTAAGTACAGTACATATAGTATAGTATATTCTATAAGAGTATATAATGTGATATCTAGAAGAGAACACCTTGAAAAAACCAAAAAAAAAAACCCAACAAAAAACCTTTAAATGATTTAAAAATCTTTAAAAATTACTTAAATAAGTTACAATCGATTTTAATTTTTTCCAATATTTTTTCAATTCTATTCCTTTCAATTCTTCAGTATAAATCACACTTTTTTCACTAAAACTGATATTATATAAGTTATCGTAATATGTAGTATTTGCAGCGCTTAATTTCAACTTGATTTTGAAAGAAATTTTATTGCAAAAAAGTCATTCAATTTTAATTGTTGTTTCTTGTTTTGGTTAAAAAAAAGTTAATTAATAATTAGAAAGTGGTTACTGTGCTACGAGTATTTTCCTTTTATTTCGTTGATGTAAAGTGAAATGTAAATTAATATAAACAATACTAACCACACGCTGCAACAATCTGACCTCTTTCTTTCTGGAGGAAACAATTTGGGGATCCATTTTTCCTCATCAATTGAATGATTTCTTGAGAAAATTACGGAAAAAATACTACAACTTGAGTAACCTTAGTGTAATGATCTACATATGTTGTGGATTGATTTTTTTTTGTGCGCTTCGTGAAAATGCAGTCTAAATAAGTTAAGAGATTACATTCATTCGCCGAAACGTCAATGAGAATGGGCGTCATCCGCCCAATTTTTAATCATTTCATCAACGGGCGGGTGTAGGGAAATATGCATAAATATATGAGCTTTGACCAGAACGAAATTTACACTCTTACTTTTTTTTAATTTAAAAATAATAAAATACAAAAATAAAATAAAATAAAATAAAATACAAAAAACAAAAAGTGTATGATGAATTTTTATTGCTAATATCAAGTTAAGTGCTAAATTTTTTGTTGAACACACTTCCAAAAATGTCTGATATTTAAAATGACTTCACAATTCCGTCGTCTTCTTCTTTCTCTAGAATTACTTAAAGTTATTGTATTTAATAACAAAACTTGAAAACTTTTCTTGACCAAAAAGTGCATAAAAATTCTTGCAAAATCTTCATGACCACATAATAAAAATTTTTTACCGTATAATTAAAATTGTCTTCAAATTTTGAAGCGGTTGTTAATAAAATAGTTTTAATATTCTTTAAACCAAAAAAATATTCCATACATTGAAAGAATAACGCAGTTTTGTGGTATTTCTATTTCTTAATAACGCAGACAAAATGTTGCCAGTAAATTATTAAAAAAATGCTAACCGCAAATTACCAATTCTTGAGAGGAAATAATTAAGAAATAAAATCCGGAAAACAAAATCTGGAAAAAAAAGAAAACAAAAGATCAGAACAATTAGATTGCTGACGGCGGCTGACCCTAAAAAATCAATAAATTATTATTAACGCAATACATCCGTGACGTGACGTCATTCCCGGATCGAAACACAAACGAAATAACAACAACAAACCTAAAGCCTAAAGTACCTAAAGCGAAGAAAAAAAGGGGGAAAATGGGAGTGGCGACATAAAATCCTCGTATAAATCTATTTAAAACATAAACAGGTTTCGCTTTTAATGCCTTCCTTCCCCCACTGACATTCCTTCATCATAGCAGCATGCGGTGTGACACTCCCATGACAAGCGCTCGAGGTCATTAGAGTGCTTAAAGTTCCGCAAACGCTGTTTCGCCGTCAGGCACAATTTTCATAACCTCTGCAAGCGTTTGACGACGAAATTTTAGAGAATTTGGGCAATAAAACTGTTTATTGCACAAAATTACAAACTGGTTTTAAATGGTTTTGATTTTTTCTGTTGCTACAAAGTTTAGTTCATATGAAAAGTGTAAATAAGAAGACAATTAAGAAGGTGTACAGAAAGCAGAAGTAGAAGGACAGACGAAGAACGAGTGGGGAAAAAGAAGAAGAACTTGAGAAAGACACAGAAATCGAATCAGGCTTAATTCGTTGAATTAATTTCGCGCTGTCGATTTACTTTTTGTAAAGGCCCAAAGTTTTTAAATTCAAAACTTATTTTCTAAATGTAACTAAAAAAATTGAATAAACGTTTAAAAAAATCAGTGAAACTCACTTCTTTTCTTGTTTGCTCAATTTCAACGAACTTGACCTTATTCATGTCCAGCAACGCTCGAAACAAACAATTTGCATTACAAATATATATAAAAAAGTGTACAGTAAAAAAACGTAAATAAGTTTTATTTGTTTAACTCAAAGTGTTGAAAAATAATTGTATCACGTCGACAAGTTACACAATTCTCTTTTTGTATTTTTTCTATTTTTTTTTATTTTTTCACATTTTGTTTTTGGGTTTCGTGTGTGTAACAAACAATTTTTAATGCTGCCGCGAAGGTCACGTTGATTGGTAAAGTTCAAAATAGTAAACGCTGGCAGTAGAGTAGCTTGAATTGTAAAATTTTTTATTTGTACTTTGGTATAAAAAAAAATTTCAATGATTGTAATTAACCATAAAAAAATTTCAACAAGAACCAAAGAATAAAAAAAAATTAATCAAAAAAAAAAAGACCATGACAGCTCTAAGGAACAGAAAAAGGCGAAGAGATAATGTCAGGAAGCAGATAATGCTATGCATATATATTTTTTCAAGTTTTATGCCATACATTTTTTAATAAACTGCCGTAGTAGAAACTAAGTTAGCAATTATTTTTTTTTAAATTAAGTCTTAAACTAATTTATCATAGAATATGATAACGCCTACAATAACGTTTGTCTTTATCGATAAGTAAACATAACAATTTGTTGACAAACTTCGCCGGCGTTCTTTGATTGTTGTATAGAAAACGAGTTTCGTTCCTAAGTCTTTTGTCTTTAGCGTGATATACTAAACGCAAAGAAAAAATAATAATAAAAATGAATACGAAGATCAAGAAGAAGAAGCAGAGTAATAATATAATAACAAGAAGAAGAAGAGGAAGAAAATTAAAAGCAGTCATCGACTACCAAAAAGTATTGTAGTTTGTATGTAATTTGTTGTTGCCGCTATACACAAACACAATGAGAATAATTGCCTCAAATCTATGTTCATGGAAGATTTATTTTGTTTGTCGTGGTTTTTCATTGTTTTTACACTGCTACTGCCATTATTTTCCATTGTTGTTGCATTTATTTTATTGTTTTTTTTAGTGTTATTTCTTTTATTTCCAATGACGCAATTATAAGAAGTTGCGCGCACTCACGCTGAGTCATTGAATCGCTTTTAGTTGTATGACAAAATCAATAGACCGCTGAACCAACTGGACGGCCAGTCCAACTGGTAGGCCATACCAACTAACCAACCGACCAAACAATCAGCCAATAGATTCAGTTGATCCGCCAATCAAACGACTAACCGACTAATTAACTCATTCAACAAAACACAACAACCGAACCGAATGACCCACTCACTGACTTTTCGATTAATAACGATCAGTAAATTGGTTAAAAAAACTGCTCGTCTCTCGTTGATGTAGGTCAGTAGCTCCGTTAAGTTGATGAAGCGGCAAGAATAAGACGAACGCTGGACAGTTTGTGATGCTGCATCAGTGCGCAGTACAGTGAGCTTATAAGAGATCGAGATACAGAGACACAGAGATCGAGTTGCGGTAGTTTTACGAGTTGGTTTTCGGTCTTATTTTGGAACGATTTAGTTTTTTGCACTTTCGTAATCATCGTCGCAATCGCAGTCAGAAAAGCTTGCAACGAAAAGAAAAACGTTTACGTTAACGAAAAGGAAAAGGAAAACGTAAATGAAAACGAAAACTGAGCTAAGAAAAGCAAAAGCGCCAGTTAACTGAAAGCTGTCTGCAACAAACCCAAAACTTTTTGCAAACAAAAAAAAAACTACATACAGACCGCAACAATTTGAAATGCTGTAACAGTAACAATGCAAATGCATTTAAGATACGAACACGATATTTCTTTAAGAAAATACTCGTAATAATAAAAATAATAGATAATATTTAATAATTATTGTAGTTGTAACGAATATTGCAACAACAAAAGTTCATGCAAGCAACTATTTTTACTTGCGCCAAAAAAATATTAGTTGTTAATTTAATTTCATTTGTTCTACATTTTATGATAAGTGTATTTATTTTTAATTTAATTTAACTAACAAGTATTTAACTATGTTTCTTAAGTGTCAAGGACTGATAGTAAATAATAACTTTGACATTTTAAAAAGCAAGACAACAACAACAACCACGATTGAAATGCCAAATCTTGCTTTAACACCTTTTTCTAGAACTTTATTAAAACAAATTTGCAAAGTTCTTAAATAAATTCAAAGTAAAGCGTTAGAGTAAAGGCAGAGAGAAATAAAATAAAATACAATGCAAGAAAAATTAATAAGAAACCTTGCAATTACTTAATTGTTCCATTTTTCTTTTATAGAAAGAATCCTCAACAGTTAAATAATTATAATTTTTTTTTCTTTTTTTTTTAAAGCAAACTTAACAAAAAATACTTTTATCTAAAATATTTGCATGCGTTTATTTCAGTGTATATATATATATATATATGTACATATATATATGTATGTATGCATTTCAGAAATACATACAACAAAAACAAGCATTTTTTTTTGAAATCTCTTAACCCTTTCTTACACACAAATGCCCAAACGGATTGCATGAGTAAAAAATCGACGCCGATTCCGATCCAGAAGCCGTTGGTGCCGCCATTCCCGTAGCTGTTGCTGCTGCCGTTGGTGGCTAAATAATATTTCAACTTTCTGATTCTCTTTATTACCGTGCAACATTACAATTTTCCAATTTTTTTAATTGTTACGATTTCGATTTGAATTTTGAAATACACTTCTTTTGATATCTTTTCAACAACAAAAACAAAGAGACCAAAAAAAAACCAAAACAAAATAATAATAATAATAATAATAATAACAATAACAATAACAATAATAATAATAATAATAATGTTCACAATTAGAAAAAGCAATAATAGAGCAATGGTAACATTTTGAGCGCTCTGCTACGGTCGCTTTGGTCAAAATCGAAGATATACGCCACAAAAATAACAGCTACTGAATCACGATTCGATGCGTTTGAATTCGTTTGGATTTATTTTGATTATCGCTACCGCTTTTCTATTTCAACTTCGAAGGTCTTCAGTAATCGTTTCCAGAAAGCAATTGTAAATAATTTGTTGTAATAACCAAAATTTTTCTTCACAAAAATATCGAAACTCGACAAAATTCTCAGTGATCATCACATGTTAAAAATCTAATTGTCCACAATTTTTTAAATATAATTAAATTTTTATCTCTATAAATTTTAGGCTCTATATAAAAAACTTATACGTTCACACACATTCTGCACTTCATTATACTGACACGTTATAAGAATCTCAAGAATCGTAACAAAGCACAAAATAATAAAATGAAATTGGAAAAAAAAACAGTTAAAGTCCAGAAAATTTTCAATTCATAACGCTCCTCTTTTTAAAGCTTCTGAATATTTTGTAAAATAAATAAGCAATGCTAATAAATAACAATTTATATTTTCTTGAATTAAACGCATTACTAAATACTGTTTTTTAAAGTCCACAACGTCAACTAAGTATTCTTGGTAAAATTATCCAGCAATAAATGAAAAAGAATAATAAATTAATTACCTTTAAGAGGCCAATGAAAGGATTGCATATTGGTCAGTTTCTCATTACTTTTTATTTTTTCATTTTGTTTTATTTTATTTTATTTTATTTCATTTCATTTTATTAATTCTTCATACATGTCTTCTCTCTAATTTAGTCGCTATAGCCGCTGACTTGAGAGTGAAACCTTGTCGCATCAGCAGCCCGGAGAGGAATGAATGCTTTAAGACACTTTTTAATCAAATGCTGCCCAAGCTTAAGGTAACAAATCCTTCATCAATCACAAATTTGATGATTCTTTTGGTGATTTTGTTTTCGTTACAGTTACTTTCTGCTATAATTTCTCTTCTTCTCTTCTTCTTCTTCTTTTTCCATTTAGGAAGGTATTCCCGCCCTGAACATAAATTCAGTTGATCCCTACTTTTATCGGCGCGGCATCTTTCGCTACACCACCGCCGGCATCGACGGTGGCATGATCATCAAAAACATGCTTATCAACGGTATTGCCGGCGTGGAAGTGAATAATGTGTTGACGAACTTCACCGACGGCAAGCGATTTGTGGCAAAGTTGAGCGGCTCGCTGGCACAGCTGAAGGCGGGCGGTTATTTTAAGGCCGATGTCAAAATCGGTGGCATACGCTTGGTTCCGAAAGGCTTGTTTAATATAACAATTGGTGGGTAGTGCTAGAAGGATATGAACTGTGGGTTTTGGTTTCTCTCTTTCAAATAATATGTACTTCCTCCTCTCTCCGCGACCGTCTCCACCTCTCTTCGGCTCTTTTTTTCAGATAACGCTCGGTCTAATATTTTAACAGAAGGACATATTGAGAATGTACCATCAGGTCAGCGTTTAAAACTGGATCGTCTAAATGCTAATGTCGCTTTTGCTAATGCGCGCATTCTGACGAACGGGATCTTTTCGGACAAAGAATTGAGTAACTCCATTGCGAACATTTACCCGAACGACATTAACTCACTGCAAGTTGCTAACCCTTTTCAGATACCATGATCCTGGATGTTATCAATCAAAATCTGCCCGAAGTCATACGCGTCGGCATGCCGGCCACCCGCGATCAGTGGGCCCCGGTCGTGGTGGAGCACGTGAACAACTTCTTTGCGAATATTCCTTTGGAGAAGTTCTTGTTGGATTGAAGGAGTCGCACGTTTTCTGTATACCTTTAGTATAGCATTATTTCTTCTTTCCCATTTTTACACTATTTCATTTAATTTCTTTTATTTTTCCTAATGTCAATTATTGAAAAGATAATATTTTTTTAATAATATTATACTAAATAACTTGAATGCGAGTTATTCTATAACTCTAAGATATTGTATATTAAAATTATAAGTTCCAACATTTACGCGCAGCTCAATATTAGCCAAAAACTAGTATTACTTTTGATGATACGACTATAATAAAAAATGTCTTTGCTAAACAAAAAAAATTTTTTTAAAAAAATAAACGTCTTTACTCAAAAAACACAAATTACAAAATTTCTACAGACGAATGGAAATATTTTTTGTTTTTTTAAATATATTTTTCTATTGAATAAATACATTTTTAAAGCTCATTGGATCATTTGACTGAGTTTTATTTATATATTCTTAGGGAACTGTCCATCGATCATTCTTATTACACCAAAATAAAGAAATAATAAAATGAAAAAATGTTGTAAAACCTGGTATTGACACGAAGGTTAAGAAACAAATGAAAAAGAAAGCAATCATTTTTAAAAATTTTTTATTAATGAAAAAATCATGGAATTTCTTTGATTTTTACGCGGAATCCGGTATACCGCGATAAAAATGCTCATGAATGATGTTTATCTGCACATTATCATTGCTTGCTTTTAGGCTAAAACCTTTTTAAGCATACCATTTAAGCATCACTGAAAACACTAAATAAGCACAGTTGAAGTTTGAGAGTCACTGTAATAAATTAATAACTCAAGCAAATGAAAAACTTTGTTTCATACTTTTCGGCATTCGTTTTGCAAGTTGGAAATTATGTAGGAATGTAAAAATGGAAACTATTTACATACGTTAAAAGGCTGATATTTCATATAACAACGAATCAAACAATCCAACATTGAATCGATCTAATTTGTATAACTATCAACGATATAATTTATCTAATTTGCAAGTATGCAGACCAATAACTACGGATAAGTTATGAGTACCTATAGTTTAAAACTATTCATTAAAACAAATAACTTTATCGTCCAAACTAACCACGCTACTCACTAATTATTTTCTGTTTATCACTGAAACAGTCAACGTTTAGTATATAAATACATTCGTACAAAATGGGCACGTATATTACTACATATAATGTATTAGGAGATTAAACCAATAATTAGCGGTTAACCCAGGATTTAGAAGACATTTTGAGAAATTCTAGGATGGTTAATGACCCATCTTAAGGTAAAACTGGCTACAAAATATCAATAGTGAATTGTTATTATATGTACAGTACGAACCGCAATAAATTTCGGCTATCATGTAACCGAATTCAAAAAGAAACCTAGCATTAATTCTATCATTACAAATTGAATGAGACCGATAATAACAAAAACTACTTCACTCAAATAACTGTAATTTTTTAAAATTGTTTTTTATAATTAAATTTTCACTTCCAAAGGCTTACACTCATTACATTTTATAAAAGCTTAATTCAGTCTTTCAGCCTGGCAGTGGTTTCTTTGAATCTTTAACCGAACAAATGTAACGTTGATGAATGCATGAATATGGAATGCTTTGATGGATGGACTATTTCAATTGATAATCAATTGACGGTTCAGTCAATCAATTTGACAGATATGAGATACTTGAGTTCTCATCTAACTCTTTTTGCAGAGCTTCGAAGAAATTGTATTGTAAAATTAAACTATTTGGAGAGTCTCTTACTGCTTTTTCGATGCTACTTATGTTATTTCCAGGAAAAACTACTCAAAGCAATTTTTTAAAAACGATAAAAATTTAGCAAACTTCGGGGAGGTTAATAAGAAATATACTGAAGATTATTCTCGAAGAATAATAAATAAGAATACTGGGCTAAGCACAAAAATATACAAGGGCACCCTTATATAACGTTCGAGAGCGACCAATTCTCACAATTTCAGCTTATCATTTTCGAGCGTTTAATACTTAAAAATGCTTTAAAAGCTTTTGAAATGTTGCGCTTGAAATTTTTGTAGCTTGCTTGATTTATGCGATCATAACTTAGCTTTTTTTCAACGGACTTTTAGAAGGTTCTACCACTTTAAATATCAATTTTGAATTTCAAATAATTAAAAATGCATGATTTGTAGCCGTAGTTATTCAGGGATATACAATATATGTATGTATATAATGAAATTTTACTGAAGAAATTAAGAAGTTATGTAGAAATTTTATTATTTATCAGCGGGTTAATATTTAAATTCTCTTTCTGCAACACCAAAAATTATGCTATGTTAAATTACTTCGGTTTTACATTTTTTCGGGAGAACATATAATTCCGATTTACTTTTTTGAAAAAGGACTATTTTGCTTCAAGTTTTGACTTTGATTGTAAAAATTTATGCACCCTGGAAAACTAGTGAAGTTCTTTTAATTACACGATACCATTATTAAAATATTTAACGTTCCGAGGTCTTTTTTTACTCCTATGGGTTTCTTTTTGAAATTTTTAAAATTTTGAAATTTCTCGTATTTTATGGAAAGGGTAAATAATTGCCTTGTTTAAATTTCTTCAGCTAAATAGTGAAGAATTATTATTTCCGTTACTTCTTTAGGGAAAAAAACATTTTCAGAATTAAACACATTGTTCGGTGAAATGAAAAGAGGCCTCAAAATAAGACAAGTATCTATTAATTAATATTAATATGCGAGTAACAGAGAGAGAGAGAGAGAGAACTGAGACGCTCTTATGCAATCTCTGAATCTTTTTATTCTTTCAAGAAACTTATGCCACTCATTTATTCTTATTTGCATCGTGAGATCCAACAACCAAAGACATTTCTTTTCACCACCCTTCACCTTCACCTTAACCATCACCTCTACCATTCTTTACTTCATTACCACCTTAACAAGCCATCGTTATTTCCCAGTTAGCTCCTCTTCTAGCTTAGCCTGAGAATATTTTGCATGACATCAGTTCAATCGTGCGTCGACGTGTGTACATTCGTAAATGCGTGCGCGTGAAACGCAAGAAGTCAAGTGTTAAGCTTCAACTGATTGTAAAGCAATACATTGATAATAATAAGAAGAAGAAGAAGTAACGCGAAAGGCACATACAAAAATTACAACAAAAAGGCGGCAATATCCAGAGCGAGGTACAACCAACAAATCCTTCCAATGATTTGATTCTATTGCTTTTCATTTACTTTTTTATCCGCTTCAGGCATTTTGTTGTATTTATGATTATTCTTGACTCTCAGCAGAAACTCACGGAATTGTTAAGCATACTTCATCCCAGAACTTTTGTCCAGATATCGATTGGCCTTCGTGCGCGACGGTTTATTCTTCAATGGTGTTCGAAAGTCTTCACGAAATCCGCACGTAGCCTTCACGTAGTTGTAAAATAAAATTTTTTTTCGAAAATAATTCAATTAAACGCAAATTGATTACTGAAAAATATATTTTTATAATTTTACAAAAATCGGGGTGTGGTAAAAAACGATTTAAATAAATGCAAACAAAAAATGAAATAGAAAAGATATTAATTTTGTTCAAACAAAATTAGTTGGAAATTAATATTAACAATAGCTTTTCAAAAATTTGCATAATGTTATTAATTCTAAATGCAAGCATTTTATTGCTCTGCATGCACAATAAAATTTTCAGTGTACGCGCTCATGAGTCCAGCTCTACGACGATGGTAACGGCCGAACCGCCCTTTTTCACTGACACTGCAGCAGCTCTCAGAAATGTTAACAATTTATTGGCTAAAAAGCATTTTAATGCCAACGACGAAATTAATTCAGATCAATTCGTTGAAGGTACGATAAGAAAGATCTTAAAAGATTGAAATAAAGGGAAGAAATTAATTTTATGGAAAAATTAATCTTTAAGTCATCTCATTCTCAACCAAAAAAATTAAAAAAAAATTATAACGAACTTGCAGTTACTCAAAAGTCTACATTATAGAAAAATTATTTTCATAAATCCAACTTACACTTTGAGTAAGTGGGTTAAAAATCATTCAAAGACAAAGCCTGTTCGTGCATTATTTTGCAGAAAGCACTTACTCTTAAATTCATTCTCACAAATTAAATTTTTATTAAAAATTTGGTACGAGTATTTAGAATTATTCGTAAGTATTCATTAGTTACTCACACTTGTTTATGTTTAGCAAATCATTACAATTATTGAATATTCACAGAGTTCAAAACTAAATGAATGTAAAAAATCAGAGTAAAAAATTATGAAAGGCGGTCTATACAAATAGGTTCGGTCGTGGCCGAACGAAATTCAAACCTTCTTTATAGGTTTTTATTCTGTGAATAAGTGATCAATAGCATTTATTTATACTATGAAACCGGGAGTAATTATAATTTATTTAATATTGAAGAAGCTCACACCTCAGCCAGTTGTAACACTTGTAAACTATACGAGTATATTCGTGGATGTATTGACTTTTACAATTTTTTGTGTATACACAGAGAAAAATAGTACCACATAAAAATAATAAGATCTTACTGAGTGATTTTACTATGAAATCTTATTGAAACATACAAATAATATGCTTTTTTCATAGAGAAATCTTATTATTTTTATAATAAGAAAATCTTATTGTCTTGAAACAAAAAGTTAATCTTATAAATGTCGTGATTTTAATAAGAAATTCATATTTTTCAAAACTTCAAAACGTCAAAAACTCATGAAGTAAACAAGTCTGTATGAAAGTATGAAAAATTCTTATATATACTTCTTTTAATAAGAAACACTTCTTATAAAATATCGTCTGTCTGGCCAAAACTTTGAGAGTAATATTTTTGCTGTCAGGTTTACTTCAGATCTATAATTCGTATTAAATTTTTTTACATTGGCGTTGTTTATAATGGACGATCTTTGCTTCTCAGTTGTGAGTACTCTCCGTCTTTATAAATACAATACTTTGCAAACAAATAACAAATAATAGCATATTACTTTTCAGGCTTGAACCATGAAATTTTGTGATTAATATTCTTGAAATCTTGTATGAATAAAATGAAATAAAAAACATGAAAAAATATTTTTATTTTTATAAGTGAAAAATTTGTAGTGAATATAATAATAATCGTTCTAAATATTTATTATCATTATCACTTTTAAAATTAAATCATTGAAACCCATCCAACAATAACTGACCTTTAAAATTACTAAGAATTTCATATGAATTGAAATCTGAATTGAAATATATTTTCCACCAGATTTTTTTATGATTGTCCAATACTTGCTGTAGCTCCACTGTTACCTCCAGTTCGTTGAACCTGGTTCTAAAGTGCCGCAATTAATCCGCTCACTAACGTGTCTCGAGGTATTTGACCTTCAGGCCGACAGTTTCTGTGGAGGTGTTGGACGGTATATTAGTGGATTATGATGAACGAATGCGGAATTAAAGAAAAGTATAAACCTATAAACATGTTTGTTTTCGGTAACAAGTGCGATTGTGGTTAGACGCGTGCTCGTTAGAAGAGACTTGTCTCGCTTTTCAGTTGATGTCAATTAAAATTTCAGTTGTATAGAAGATTTTATATGCCAAATTTCATTGCCACTGTTTTATTTTCATTAAAATTCTATAAGCACAAATAATAAAATCGATTTTTGGTCATTAACATTTTCGCTATGGCTCTGTAGAGTTTAACAATTTATCACGTTGCCAAATTTAATTATATAATTTATTATTTTGAGACGTTCTCGCAGCTAATTCTTAATCTTAATTCTTGATAATTAACAATTATTTGCAAAACTTTGTGAATTTTTTAAATTAGCATAAAAATACTGTTTGTATCAATTATTATTAAAAACAATATTTTAAACAAACAATCTTTAATGATACACTTAACGACACTAAAGAAATCGATATGAGTCGCCGGGAGAAGCTATGCCACCTGATCGATCAATGAATTCATACCAATGGAACAGGTTTCCGGTTTTTTTATTTGAGGAAAAACAAGTTTTATTCTTTTGTTACGTTTTTTTATTGTTATTTTAATCATATTTCCATCACTTCAGATTGATAGAAATGGACTTTTATACCCTCTTTTACAAGTTCTATGATTCATGTTAACCATTAAACCTAATAACATAATTTAGTCATTATACGAGTATTTTAATGGCCATTAAATGGATAGGTGTTAATTCATATATAATTTGAAACTTGAAAGGAGCGTAATTGATGTAATAATTTATTGATTTATTGATTTAAAAATGTATCGAGTATGTACACTCTAAACAGATTCTGACTAAAAGTGATCAAATTGTAACAGATCGAAATTAATTGATAATAAAAAATTAAAAAAAAAATTAAAAATTAAAAATGATTAAGTAGATACACTCTCTTTTTTAATTCAGCGCATATTCAGCACATCTTGCTCTCCGTTGTTCAGAATTTCATAAGATTTCCTTTTTTAATTTGTCGTAATATTTATCGTTTTGATAGATTCCTAATTTATTTCATCATGTCCTTCCTTGTTGCTTATATTTTTTATCCAGTCACAATCAGTCTTTTCTATATTTAAAATATTTTATATTTATTTTTCTAGTATTTAATTAAATAATTTCTTATTTTATTTGTTCATTAAACATCTCTTTCTCCTTTTTAAATTATTACCGATTGCTTGTTTCTTAAGTCTTTTGTATGAGATTTTTCCTTAGCCCTTTAATATTGATTTGATTTTGATTTTGATTTTTTTGATTTGATTTGATTTGATTTTGAGGTATTAACATAGAATGCATTTTATGTTGATGTTATATACCTCAGTTCTTTACGCTTTTTTATTGTTGTTGTAGTTGTTACTATTGATGTTATCTTAGTTTTTGTTGATATTGAAAATCTTGTGAGCTTCATTTAAAATGGTTTGACGCTTCGACCGGCAAAAAAGAAAACAAATGCAGCAAAAAAGAACTACTACAAGCCAGGAATAAACCGAATAACATTTAAAAATACAACAGAAATAAGAAACAAATACACATACATAAAAATGTTTGAAATAAAACGTGTTTCGCATGAGTAACTATTTTTATTCTGCAGAATTTCAGCACGATATATTGCTTGTTTACGGTACCGAGGGTAAAAGTAGAAAGGAAAAATAAAACACTAACATAAGAAATGTCTTAACTTCTTTGAAAATGTTGCAATTTTTTTTTGTTTTTGTTTTCTTTTTCTGACTAAAAAAATTGAGAAAAGTAACGTAATTCTGTTGAGTGATAAATTAAGAAAAATGAACTCTTTCGCCATAAATTCATTACACTTAAAAGGATCTTTTGGGCAAAAAAACATAAAACAAAATGAAAATATATTAAAAAAAACGTTGTGAGGAATTTCTGTTGTGATTCACTGAGTAATTTTTACAATTTTTTTTTTGGCTTTAAAGCTTACCGGTTACTGACTTTGTTAATGATAATGACGATGAAGTCATTTCAACACTAACCCAGTTTTATAGTCGTCAATTAAAAAAAATTTTACGTGACTTCTTTAGCTGCAGAAATTACTTACATAATTTAAAAAAAAAAAAATTTATAATTTCTTTATACATTAATTTATGCAATTTTGTCGTTACAGAAATAAATCGACATTTTGTAATCAAACTTTATTTCATTTTTAAAACAATTGCGTAACACGGTGCAACTAAGAACTCCACACCAAAAAGAAATTAGGAATAATTATTTGGGTCTATCCGAAAATGTTAAGCAGATTTATTGTACTGAAGAATTTATGAAAATAAATAATTGGAAATGTTTAACCACCAAATATTCTATTAGATTCCACTCTCAATAGGTATCAGTTAATTTCACAAAAGTCTTGAGAAGAAAAATCAAAATAAAAAACAAACTAAGCTTCATGAAAGTAATTAATGACTTGGCCAGGAATCCGAAAAAGGGGGGCTATAATAAACGCCAACAGATGATTTGATTGATGAGTTTAGCAAACTTTAAATATATTATTATCTGCTTTCTCATTATTTTAGAATACTCATATATCGAGAATATAACCGAAATATTGAAGAGCTGAATATAACCAATGTATATAGTATTCAAAGGGTTGTTTCTAAAAAAGGGATGGCGTCTATTGATCCAGAAAGGAGAAAAATCCGTGTTTCCGAAAAAGTTTTTTTTACTTATTTTTTCATATTTTCATATTTTTTTGATATTTTCATGACGTAAATTTTTATCACATAAACTTTTAACTTTAATTTAACTTTTTATGTATGAACATATTCGCATTTCCTGCGTACCTTTAGAGTATCGTCGTAGCGATTATCAATTTATCGATATTTTTTCTTTGGTACATCTTTTAAGTATTTGATCAGACTTTTCGAGTTCTGTCCTTTTAACTCTAGTCTTTAGTCTTTTTTTTCTGGGTAAAATTTCAGTTGCGTCGTACGCAGTAATCTTCGAAAAACGTTTTGCCGATCCCGGATCTAAATATCAGTACCACTTATAATTCCATATAGTTTCGTCCTTTCCGAGCTGAGACCTGAAAAATTCCATTCCATCCAATCCAATCCAATCCATCCAATAAATTTACTTCTTTTAAGCTTAAATCCTCACAGTTTCTGCTCTTTTGAAAATATACATATATGATCTCTCTAGAGCTGAGAGCCCTCGAAATTTGTCTTCTAAAAATACTGTCATTTTGCCTATCTTAGTCCGATTACTATTCTGTGCGTTATGAGTGCCGGAAGAGCAGTACGGCGTCGTAATCATTTCCATGCTTGATCCTGTTCCGCTCCTGGACCTCCTTTCCACTGACTTCTGTTCTGCTGATCGATTCATCAGTCGTCAATTGTGGTTTCTAACTAATTCCACCAATCGATGACTACACTTTCAAAATCTCGCCAGCTGCTTTTTAAGCGATTGACATCGAGCTGGCATCGTCGACATCGTAAGTAATGCAAATTGAAAAAGGTATATGATCTCACTCACTCCCGAAAAACCAATTTGCTTTGAATGATTGATGAGTTCAATGCTCTTGTGGCAGCACTGTTGGCGATAACCACCAAAAATATTACCACCGGCTGAGAGCAAACAATTTTGCTTTGACTGTTAATCAATTCTACAAATATTTGACAACATCAAAAACCAATCCTCTTTTTTTGCTCGGACAAGTTTAAGTTTCATTAGGCGTTATAAATTACAAAGCCTCAGAGCAAATTTTGACTTCGAAAGTCGAAAAAAGTGTAAAGAAAAGTACAATGCTATTTGAAGCTTGAAGTCAATTCGTTTCGTTCGACCCAATTTTTAAAAAAGCCAAGTTTTTCGACCAAGCCAAGTTGAAAAAAGAAACATTATGTAAATATTTGCGCAAGAACTATACCAAACTAGAGAAAGAGATGAAAAAAAGATTAAAAAAACTATTTCTTCGAACACTATTTGGCGCCTTAAATACTCGTTGTTTGCTCATCCATTAATTTCAATTTAGTTACTTCTTCTATCCCGTTTTCATTTAAGATCATTACAATCAGGCCACAACCAAACAATCCTCATCATCGGAAGGTATACGCGAACCACGGCAGCTATTCTTCCACCCAGGCCAGGGTAGCCTACAGGCCTTTGCTGAAGGCAGTAGATGCCTCACCGCACGCGGTCTCAGTGGATCCTGTGTGAATGCACGCAATTGCCTTCCGTACCTTCGCCACGGACGCCAGCTGCTGGGTTTTTTAGCACTGCCTCAGTGGCCGCAATCGGTGTTGACGCAACGGGACTCCTGCACTTTCTACGACTATTACGGTTGGCCCATTAGAGGAGTCTGTTGCCCGAATGAGCTTGTGAGCGGTACTTCGGGTAGTTTGACGTCATGGCCCATATCAGTGACGCCAATATGGCCAACATTGGTGCAGCCGCCATTCGCCGTGCAGGCAGAAAGGCCAGTACAGCCCAACCCTCCGATCAGACCAAGACCGATGCCACCAAGCTCACCAGCTGAAGAAGATTGCTCGAACAATGAGGAAAATCCCAATCCAGATGAAGAACATATCACCGAAGTAGACAGTAACAACAACAACAACAACAATGAAAATGGAATCGCCATCGCGCCGATACTAGAGAATGACGATAGCGATATACTCGAGGCTCACAATACGTCCGATTTCAATACAGACAACTATAATGTCATCTACGATCCCATAAGCCAATCAGGCCCTTTCCGACCATACCCCACGCTCTACAACGAATACCAATATAATTGGCCTCTCCAGTTTTTGGCGGGTGTCCAACAACAATGGCCCCCAGCCTTGCCCACTCATCCGCCTTCATCGAGCGCGAAGTGGCCGCCCCCGATTCCCACACACCCACCTGATCACCATTATCCGACACACCCGGCCGCCTTCCCCGTAAATCCGCCCATTTCTGGCGAAGCAGAGACCACTACGCTGATTTCCATTCACGACAGCACTCGGAAAACGTCGTCCACATCGTCACATCGTCCGAGCACACTTCGACCGGGACGACCCAGCTACCCCAGTTATCCGATTTACCCCAACTACCCCACATTTCGTCCCATCACCACCGTAACCATAAGGCCCAAGCCTAAGCCGTCTACCATAGCACCAGTCACCGCTGCCACCGCTGCCACCTCAACAACTCGCCGCCCTTCAATGGCAACAGAAGGCACTTCGGTTCATGGTTTGCCGCTGAATTGCGGAATAAGGAATCCCGTTTCTCCCGACCAAGAACGCATTGTGGGCGGCTCCAGTGCCAGTCCAAATGAATTTCCTTGGATAGTGGTGCTCTTTCGGTTGGGAAAGCAGTTCTGTGGAGGTAGTTTAATCACCAGGAGTCACGTTTTGTCAGCAGCACACTGCGTAGCGAGGTAAGTCGTCAGAAGCAATGAAAGGCTTGAAACTTTTTCATTTACGCTACTTTCAGAATGACTTCTTGGGATGTGGCCACTATTACGGCTCACATGGGTGACTACGATATACGAAACGGTTTCGAGGTGCAACATGTGGAGAGGCGCATCAAGCGCCTTGTTCGCCATCGAGGATTCTCTTTTAACACTTTGGTAAGTAACGCTAGACGGAATTGATTATTTCGGGAATGTGACGGTTCGAAACTTAAGACCTGACCTCAACAGCACAACGATGTCGCTATATTGACTCTTAACGAGCCGGTCAAGTTCAGCTACGAAGTTCAGCCCATCTGCTTGCCGACCAGCGCGTCCCAAATGTCTCGCAGCTACAGTGGTCACGTGGGCGTGGTGGCCGGTTGGGGCAGCTTACGCGAAAATGGACCACAGCCCTCAATCCTACAGAAGGTCTCCATTCCGATCTGGACGAATACGGAATGTGCGCGCAAGTACGGTCATGCGGCACCTGCTGGCATTATAGCGTCCATGCTGTGCGCGGGACAAGCGGCACGCGATTCATGTAGTGTAAGTAGTTAGAATACGAACAGGATCGCGTAACGCTTAATTTCTTCCTAATTATTGTTACATTCTCAAGAGCTTGCAAATGTCAATTCATTTCAGGGCGATTCTGGTGGCCCACTGATTGTAAACGAGGGCGGTCGATACACGCAAGTCGGCATCGTTTCGTGGGGCATCGGCTGTGGTAAGGGCCAGTATCCTGGAGTCTACACTCGTGTGACGTCACTCCTGCCTTGGATTTATAAGAACATCAAATCGTGAAGTTTTTTAATCACCAACCACGCAACTCCTGTGCTTTTGTATATTTAAAAAAAATAAGAAATAAACTGAAAAGATTCGTATATAATATAACGTTTTAGAATGCTTTATGTATTAAATTACATTTTTAAACAGTTTGAGTTTGCTGAATAAAAAATTATCGAAATTAATGAGAAGATGTGCATATCTCGAATCAAAATGGGTCGATAAAGAGGTAAGCGTAATATTTCTGTAAAATATATTGCATAGTTCTAGGCTTGAGTATAATCTCTGTAGCTTTAAATATAATATCAGCCATGCTCAACCATTGTTCCACGGCGCTTTAGAATACCGGGGATTCTTGAAATGTGATTTGCCACAGCGAATACTCAAGCATAAATGACTTCAGAGATATATTTCCAAAGACCAAAGACAATCAAATATATGTGCATTCCACGCATGTTAGCTGTTGTTCTATTAACCAATTAACTAATAAACATTATTTTTTAGTGTGTCGCTAAATTTCTAGATTATTCAGAATTCATCATAAGGAAGAAACGGTTGCGCATCTATATGATCAGCTGCTCTCAAATTGAAATTTCTTTCTTAAAATATTTTGATTTTAACATCAAAATGAATAACCTTAAATTTAGAAACCTTAATAAATAAATAAATTAATTAAACTTATATTCATAAAATTGTATTCATTAAAAAATTGTTCCATTGTAAATGTTTTAATTCTGTAGATTTTAAATTTCACCAAAGACCTTACCGAAGACTCTTTGAAACCCAATATTTGGATTGGCTAAGCCCGCTGTCTTTCGGGTTTGAAGGTAAGTGGAATTTACTTGTGCTTGACTTTTCAATTCAAAACCTCCATAGAAACAAAAGATTGGTGATGCCTGCATAGGACGGAGAAAAGAGCCAAAAAGTATACACTGATTAATTCCATGAAACAATTATTATTAGTATGCAAAAATGAAGGGAAATTTTTAACAAGTATATTTTGGGATTAAATTTTAAAAGTAAATTAATTTTTGTATTTTCCTGTAGTAATTAAAGGATTTTACTATGCACGAAATATGACATTAATAAACATAAAAGAGACAAAGCATATCATAAAAATGTCACTAACGACATTCAACAAATTTCCAAAAATAAATTAAAATTTGTGTGACAAAATAAAATTCAAGACCGCAAATACAATTTATAAATAGTGCATATAATATTTTCTAAATATAACCAAAAATTATGTATATAAAATGAATTTTTATAATGTATCACGAATTTATTTTTTAAATAGTAGACGACGATTTTATGCACTATAGAGAGTGTAAAGTTTCTCAAGGATTTACACATAGTTCTACTTAAATTTAAATTTTATAGTGCTTATATCGTATAAAAACTGACCGAGAAAATATATACTATTATTTTGCTCTAATCATTCAGCAACATTCAGAAAAATGTTCCACAATTAAAATTGAAAAAGTATTTTGGTAATACAGAATGTCAACGTTCGTCGATAGAAAATAACTAGTCGACGAATCATGAAAAATTGAAAAAAAAAAAAAAATGCAATTAGCAATGAAACATGTAAAACATTCTAAAAATAAGCAATAAGTTAAGAGAAAGAGAGGAAGAGAAAAGCTTCACATTTTTCCCAAAGTTCCTCTGTCGATTCGCTTTTTTGCTTCAATGGATAATATCAAAGCTCTAGCATTAAGAGATTAAAAAAAATGTAGAATATGACAAATTAAGCAAAAAAATTCTAATAAAAGGAATCTCCTTCCCTCTTTTTAAATAGCAACGCCATTTTCGTTCCGGCAAATTTTAGAACGAGTATTGAAATATATGTACGTACAACGCCGTTGCCTCTACTTATACGACTTCTCGCTCTTGCTATGGTCAAGGCTGATTTAATGATTTAATAATAGCCAAAATATAGCATGGGCCATATTAAAACGTGGCGTGGGTCAGTCTGTAACCCGCGGATCATAGGTTCGCCATCACTGTCTTATAGGATATTACAATCTAAGTCGATATAGTCTACCCGAAGAACGAATGTTAGCATATCAAAGAGATGTATAAAATACTACATAAATGCTTTGTGGAAAAAGCATAAATCCATAAAAAACTGAATTAGTCGTTCTTCTTCTTCTTGCTATTTTAGTTATTGTTTAGTTATTGTTTTATTCTAATTTAATTTATTCTTCACTTTCCTGGCATTTTACCAAATTTCGAATCGGCGAATCCGCTGATTCGGAGTCCCTGACGTCTAACACGCTGAAGGCTTTCGATAAGTTTTGTTGTGTCTGCTGAGGCAATTTTCGATAATTAAAATTATTTCATTCCATTTCGAATTTCGAAAGTTGTGCAGTATAAAAATTTTAATGACCAAGTATTATAGATTCCCAAAATGAGAAAAATTTACGTGTACTCGTAAACAATATTCTTCACAACTTTCACAATTATTTTCGACGAAAGAAATTTTCCTATTACAATATTTTTTAATTCGCAATTCTGAAATTTCTAAAATTTGCATTTGACGATAATACTCGTAATAAACGCGATTTAAAGAAAATTCCGGCCATTTGGAAATTCTCATGTGAATTTGTAGAATTTTGAGGTTAATTTTGTACATACATAAACTAGTTGTACAGTTCTTTAAAGAAATTTCCCTTATTCGAAAATTTCCCTTCTAATTATAATTTTTTCTATCAATTTTTCTCGCTGTGGATTTATGGAATATAACTGTATATTTAATTTAATATATTATTTATAAAGCGTTTTAGAGAAAATTCTTGAAATTGTAAATTTTTAAAGCTATACGAGTATACTATATTTTATATACAATTTGTTATATTTTTTAATTAAATATCTCTTTTCCTCATTAGGAAAATTTCTAATTTACTTTTTTTTGCCTTTTTAAAAATAACATTCTCAGATGGATAATTTGCTAAAAATTGGTTTTGTGTTTTTTAGAACTCTTCTGCCGGTCATCGATTTATCTTCTTATACGTTTGTATATCTATTTTTTATATCAAAAACTGCTAAAACTGCTCAACCAGAAAATAAAAACGAATAAAAAATCATAAAATTTGTTTATAAAAAAAGCGAAAATGTTATTTAAAAATAAAATCGTAAAATACAAACGCACACGCTCGCACAGACCATGTGAAAAAAAATACAAGAAAAAATCATCAAGCGATTTTCTTATTTAATTTTGTTTTCTCTTCAATGTAAAAGGCATAAAGAGGAAAATTGTTTCGGAAAAATCACAATCCATTCTCCTTCACACTTACGTACGTAGAACTCACAATACTCTTAACACACACACACACACACACACACATTTTATGTATGCATGCATGTGAATTTAAATATATTTCGTGAATATTTCGTTGTTTTTGAGATTTTAAAAAAAAAAAGTTTGCTTAATTTCGTACCGAAAAGATTTTTGCGGGTTCAGTGCGATTTGGGCTGCTGCAGAACGCGTTGTTATGAAACAATTTTCGAAAGTTTTGAAATAAGTAAAAACGTTTTATTTAATTAATTTTCAATAGAAAACATTACAACTTAAAGATTTTATTAAATTAAAAACATACTGCAAAATAAAAGTAACAAAATCATAAAAAACTGCGGTGTAAACTTTTTTAAAAAAACAAACCGTCTCGACAAGACAGTTTTTCTAAAAATAAAATCTAAAAAAAAACACGCCCTAAGAGCGTATAATTATAAAAAAATAATTTGAAACTACTATTTTTTGAAACAGTTGCTAAGCTGTACACGTTCTTGATCATTTACGTAATCAATTTCGTCAAAAAGTTCGAAATTATACCGAAAAGAAATTTTCTCAAATAAACCTACATATATTGGTTTTTACTATGTCTTTACTTTTCTAAAATTTTTTGTAAATGTTTTAGTGATATTTTTATAAAAACTGTTTAAAAAAAAGTACTTTTAAAACGCATTATTTTCGTTATTTCAAAACTAAAAAAAAAACGATCAGTGATTGCTATCAACGAAGAGTATTTTTGGCACTTCCACCGACTGTCTACAGAGTTCGCGTAGTCTGTAAAGAAAAATTTTCCTTGGATTATCAGTGAAATTTTGTTGGATTTCTATAAAAATTCAGCTCCTTTTTAACCTAAGAATAAAAAACTTGCAAGGTTTTTAAAAAAACTTCACACTCTCTCCGGATCATCATGAATTCTTCAGGGTAAGTCTTTAATAATTGAAATTTAAAAGTTATTTTCTCTATTTATTTTCTTCAAATTTCGAAAATTTTATTTTATTTAAATGTTTTGAAGGTTAAAAAACGCCCACTTGTCAGTTGTTTCTGTCCATCAGTCGATGAATGCGGATGCAAATGTTGCAAAGAGCATACTCGTATACTCGTTTTTTCAGGTTTTAATGATTCTGATGCTTTCGATTTTTCCGTTCTTGACTTGAATAAATTTTCCGAATGGTCCACTTGAACAAATTTGTCGCCTCTTTGTTAGTGTTTCTGTTTTTTTTCCTTTTTTATTTTTAGTTTTGGCTTTAGTTTAATTTTTTAATTTTTTAAGTTTCATTAAAAATTGTATTTTTATTTTTAAGATTTATTGTTTTATGGTTATTAAAAAATTTAATTCTTTTATTAACTAAAAGACTGAGAATTGAGTGGAATCTTTTGACCACTCAATTCTCATAAATAAAATGTTTTGAAAATTTAAAAGATTTCAAGTGAGACAAGACAACGGCAATGAAACGTAAAATATTAAGTAGAGCAAATAAATATTATCTTTTTACGATTTAAAAAGTTTCTTTTAAACTCAAAATTAAGGTTTGACATACGCACATTGAGATTTCCATTAAAAGCGAATATATTTTTATTAATTTCACGCTAATAGTCGTAAAATGTGATTGAATTTAGTACACGAATACTAATTGATTTATTATTAAAAATACGAGTGTACTCACTATACTCGTAAAATACAAATAACGTTCATTATAACTTTATTATAAGTTTGAATACTGATATAACAATTTCCGAATTTTGGAAGTTTCAATATATATAAAAAATTCCGAATATGTTTATATCTATATTAACTAGAATTATAACAAAAGTCTTGGGTCCATTTTGCCATTTTCTTGTAGAGTTTTTTTAAAAACCTTTTATATATAAAAAAAAACGTTGGAAAAGCAATGCAAAAGAGATTTTCATTAGCCCCATGAAAAATAATTGGAACTTTTAGGTTTTCCGATTTTTTTAGGAAAATACAGAATAGAATTCGATACTAGACGAAATGTTTAAATTTAACTATGAGTAAATAAAACCGCCCTTAACAATTTAATTTAATAAGGAGCTGGTGCTGTCGTGGTTTGGTTGGTTTTTAATGTTATAATATGATAAAGACTGCAAAACCTGCAAGACCTACAAAAGGTAACGACAGCCTTCCGGCATTGAAATCTGTATATTTTAAGTCTTGTTTCACGAAAACATGTACCATTTACTCTGGTGATATGCGGAGAAAAAATAATTTTCATATAAAGGTGATTGGTTTATATGAAAATCATTTTTTCTGAATATAGTGTGTTTTACTCCACGGTTCTCTCTATATAACAAGGTTCCAAAGAGCTCTACAGAAAGATCTTGAGGATGTTCAGCGACACAGGCGCTTGTGCTATATTAGATATTAATGCATAACTTAGCATTTCGGTACTGTTGAATTTATAAGAAAAGATTTTGAGAAACGAAAGTTAGATATCATTTCGTATATACGAATATGTAGGTCGTTCATCTGTTATTAGACACTCATTAATTACCACAAAAAAACACTTCCTATATTTTGAAAAATAATAGTATTTAGTTAATAAATTCCCAAAAACTTACCACAGATCAATGAGTTTTTATACTTATACTAGTACAAAACAAAACTCACAATAAATCAATCTTTATTTCACTTTAAGTTCAGAAAACAATATGCACAAATACAGGTCGTCATACTCTTGGTGTATTTAAAAGTATGCCAAGTGTTCCTTTAAAAATAACAATAAATTTGCCAGAAAAAATCGTCTAGTCTTTAAGATACTCGTATATTATAGTTTGTGATGTTTTCAGTTAAAAAAAGAACAAGTAATTTATCATGCCAACAAACCTTGACACCTTTTTAAAAAAAAAAAAAAAAAAAACAAAAGAAAAAGCAAAAGAAAAACTTCAGAAAACACTTTAGACAAACTTTAGAGGAACTAAAGATTCAATTCCTTTATCGTAGCATTTAATTTTTTGAAATATTATGTTTTTGTGCTCAATTTAAATGATAAAGTTCTAACAAAATTACTTTTAATTTATTAAACATTTTTCTTAGAAAAGCACTAAGAATAAAATTTTAAAATTATTGAAGTGTCTATCTCTCTCTATCTTCCTATCTCTCGCTGCTGTGCGTGAGAGTGTATTTCGGCCATGATGGCTTAAAAAAAAATAAACGGCAATCGATGATATCATAATTTTTCTAAACAAAAATGAAAATGGTGAAAAATTTAAGTCCACCAACAGCTGTCAAAATTCTGTCTAAAAAAGTTTATTGTTTATTTTAACCCTTTTGTTTTTATTATTTTTCACTTTGCTTTTCATCGTTGCAGGACTTTCCATTTCTTTTGAACCATCACCAAACTTCTTTTCTTCTTCGTTTTCTTCCAATACTACTATTTTCTCATCTTCATCATATTAAGACAATATTGTCATAGAAGATATTAATCTGTGTATCTCTATTATTTTTATTAGTTTTAATTGAAAATCTTGTCGAAACAATGTCTCTCTCTCTTCGGCACAATGAGTTTATATTTACATATATACTCGTACATATACACAAACTGATACGTGTGTATACGATGATGATATTCTAAATGTGGTTTGACCTAGTTTTTATTGCATGAGGATTAAATAAACTTTGCTTGCGGTAATTGATCGATGCAGTGCACACTTTAAACCATTGAAAAAAAAACCATCCCACAACAAAAGTAAAGTCAAGTGTTTTCGCATCATCGTCATTCATTGGTTGTGATGGTTTCTTTTTATTTGTGGAGGGTTTTTCTCTGTTTCTCTTGGGTTTTTCTTTGATTTTAGTGTGTAAAATGCGCTATAGACCTTCGGAGAATATAAATTGATGGTGAATTGATATTGCAACACTTTAGCACATATAATTTGATATGATTAACACTATTTTACAAAAAAATTCAAAAATTTTCAAGTGTATAATAATGTGCACCTTAACGATGATCTCCGATCATTAACTACTCGGAATTTATGACTTTTTAAATTCTGTAGTTTCGTTTCATTACGAATGCGGTAATATGTACAGTCTGCTAAAAAGTTATTACGGAAATGCTCATATATTAATTAATATATTTTTAATAAATGATTTTCTAATTTTTACTGATCTTCTAGGCCAGAAACCGAGGCTTTCCCCGAGGATTTCTTTCAAAACCTTAAACTGTATGCCACCTCAGGACTTCTTTCGTCTACCGCCTTTTGGGGCGTCCGATGATGACAAATCTTTAAACTGGTTTTCCGTATTACGTTAGGTTTTGGAGAAAATCCAAAGCAAGAAACAAATGCAAGAAATTTGTCAGTGTAAAAGCAGGGCATTTAATGGACGGCGCATTGAAACGGGTGGTTTGGGCTTTTCGTACTCTTTTAAGCGTCTAAACAGAATACAGAAGACCCTTTGATTTAATAAAAATAAATGAAATTAGATATTCCAATATTAATTAAGGAAATTGTATATCAAGAGTATACCAAATATTAACGAAACTACGATTTTTTACGACACTTTGAGGTTAGATATGCCGAAATCTCGACAAGCTATTGCAATTCTGTGACCGAATTTGGAATTAATTAACCTCGTATTAATATAACCATGGAGCCTTGTTAAGCTTTTTCGATGGAAATTTTATATTTACTTATTTTTTTTATTAATTAAAGACGAAGTAGATTTTTTTAAAAAATATTTAAAATCGCAAAATATGCCAATTTTAAAGAAGCGATACTTCCGTGGGTATATATAGAGCTTGTGAGAGTTAAGGTGATATTTGTAGTAATTGAAGATTTATGCCATTTGAAGTCGACTCGAGTCCAGAGCTTTCTAGGCCCAAGTATTAGTTATAAAGCATGCTGTCATGCAAGCCCAACCCAACTTAAGCGAATAGAGAGACTACTAAAGACGTCTTGTAGTTTTTCTGCTTATACTCGTAATACCTAATGATACATAAGGCAAGTAGGTCCCATTTAGCAACGCTCTTCTTTCCACAAAGCTTTTCTTCACCACAGGATTCTTGAATAACAAGTGCAATGACCATTTGTACTCTTCCATTTGACTTCTGGTTGAACACAAAAAAAATAACCCAAGCTAAAAACAAAAAAAGACGACAATAATAAATAAATAAAAAGACGGTCTTGAACTTTATTTCAACTGTCAGCAGAACGACCTCAATTATCACATCAAAAAGCTTGGCATTTCGTCAACTTCCGTGCGTCATTCAGGCGCACAATTCCAAGCCATTTTGTTTAGTTAGTGATCATGCAATTGCTTGGAGTAATGTTTCTTTCTCATTAGCTTTCTTGATTTTGAATGTCGCCTTAATTAAATATATTTATTTTAGTGCAAAGCGGTTTTTGAAATACTTTCAAATATTTACAAGTTCATGTCAACACATCATGGATGCCTACGTCGTCGCGACACCGTCGACTCGTCGATGATGTGTCTGACAATGTATCATCTGCATGCGTACGTAACCACAGCACGTACCATGGTACCACGTAACCAAAAAAAAAAAAGAATGTATGGTTTAAAAGGTGTTTAAAATGATTGCATCAAAATCGTTATTTTCGAATTTTTTATTATTTTAATTTAAAAGCAAAAAATAGGAATTTTATTGCTATCTTGTCCTTAAATTCTTTTGGTTAATCTTGCAAAATCTTTATAAACTTTATGAATATGTTGATGGGACAATGGTGGCACGGTGCTCGGTCATGGTGTACTGGCATAAACGATGATGAGCAATTTTTCATTGAAATGGTCTTGAATAAAATTTAGTTGAAAATTGTGCATGAGTCAGGAACGACGAAGCTATTGATGTCGTTTAAGAGGCTTTCATAATTTTCAAGGTCGTTTATTTTATTTTTGACATGAATGCAAATTTAAAAGATCCTTTTGAACAGCAAAAATTAGACCGCAATAGCGTATTTAAAAAAGCGCGCCCGTGGTGAAGTCAGAAAGCTTCGTGCACGAAGATGAAATTTCATGCATGTCTCGTATATGAATTCTTAAAAACTTCAATTTTAATTTTAGTGGCTCTGTAGTTTCAAGCAAATATTTCAACGAGTTGGAACTTTTATAAACGTAATTTTAAAAATTATATAAAATTAATAAATCATTTTTCAAAAAAAAAGTTACTGATTAAAATTCACTTTGTTAAAAGTGAAAATTGTAAAAAAAAAAGCAGCCATCCTCCTTCCGCTTCTTGCTTCTTCATGCGCTTGTAATTGATCAGCATTGACCAGTATTGATCAATAGTGCTGAGACCGCGTGCGGTTAAATTTATGCCCTATCATTACTTTTAAAAGCTTTGTTACCGTACGGCACCAGCAACAACAACAACTATAGTGCTTGTCTTTGCATCTTCCTCTTTCTACCAACTTTTGGACATTTGACCATCTTCGTTTCTAAAGCGACGCAGTTGATCATGTCAATATCTTTCACTTTCACTCTTTCTCACTTCTTTTTGCATTTTTTTGTTGTTGTTGTTGTTTTCGTTTCAACTTTTTCAGACTCAAAGCTAGGTTTATTGCGTGCTTTGAAGGTATGTAATTCCAACGAGGAGATTTCATGCAAGATTTAGGACACAGTCAATAAAAATGACGCCCAAAACAACAAGAAATAAATGTCGTTCATTCGTATTTTTAAGAAACCAGAAAATTTCGAATTGCAATTACTTCGCAACATAACTCGCAATCAGCGCATGATCGGCACACGAACGAGACGACTGAAGGAGTTGCGGAAACGTAAAAAGTGGCTGACTCAATGACCAGATTTTTGCCAAAATCACAACGAAAAAAAGCGATTTTTTGGGGATTTCTTTGGCTTTCTTGATTATTTGAGTTGCATCGGCCGTATGTTGTTATCTATGATATATCTATGTCTATGTCTCTATCTATGCTTAAAGCAACAATTATGTAAAAGTAAGAGATAATGTGAAATGAAATTATGAATATGAAAAATCCCGCAAAATCTTATCGAAACAATAAACCGAGTCCAATTTCGAAAATATTTGCGCTTAATTTGTATGATCGTCCGTCCATCTGCGCCTTATAGATAAATTTAAAGTAATTTAGTAAAATTTAAGCTATTGTGTCAGTCAGAATAAGAAACACAAAAAACAACAGCGCAGATAAAGCAAAAACCTTTAATCAACAATTAAATTGATAACAAGAAACAGCACAACACTGAAGCGAGTAAATAAATTAAATGCAGAACTTAAACAACGCGACGAATATCAACAATTTCAACAATTTTCTAAGTAAAGACGAGCTGAGAGTTTCAGACTATCGAAGCTGTGTGAAAGTTCTCTTCCCTCCAATAAATTTTTCTCGTTTTACGGCTTTGGTGCTGCGCTCGATCAGCTGTTGTTCTACGTTCTACACCCGCCTGTAAAAGTGTCGCGGAATATCGAGAGGGTCTGTGCGTCTGGAGTTGCATCAACAGCGCTGGTCGTTCGTCGTACGAACGTCACGAGTCCACTCAGTAGTCGTCTTTTCGGCAGCTCAAAAAATCGGAGACTTTTTCGCATTTTAGCTGCTTAAGGCAGCCTCACTACGAGTTTAAGCGTTCGTGTGTACAGACGACTGCGTCCGGTTGTCCATCAACAACAACAACAAAAACAACAACAACGAGAGCAATAACGAGCAGTTATTGTGCAAAATATAGTGCAATAACGAAAAGCAAAATAGTCGTAGTTAAAGTAACGCAGAGAAAAATGTGATTTTATTTTATACAAATCATATAAACAAAGTATGAATTTAAAAGGACTTTGGAATTAAGTAAAAACTTATCAAAAATATTGTGAGAGCGCAAAGAAAAATAGGAAAAGAAGTGCATAATACTCGTAATTTAAAATATATGCCAAAATTAAGAAAAATAAAGCACTTGTTAAAGAATGATTAGAAAAAACAAACTGTTTCGTAAAAACCCAAGAAATAAAAAATGTTAAAAGTGTAGTAAATAATAACTTTATAAATCAAAACAAAAAACCTTTGCATTAAATTTTTGTTTATCGTTAAATTTTCACTACATTTTTCCTTTATATTCACTTTGTTTTTAAATTATCTTATTTATCATCATTCTGCTTATTATCACTAAGTGTGTTTCTCATTAAAAAATTTATTATTAAAAAATTAAAATTAAGACTTATTAAAATTTGTGCACATGAATAAAAATTTAAAATCTATATAATGAAATTTTTGTTGAATTCGGTTTTTTTAATAATCTTTGAAAATTTAAATTTTAAATTAAATTGAATTGAATTTTAAATTTAAATGAAATTTAAATTTTATAATTTTTATTACCAAAATGTTTTTTTAAAACTCGTCTCAATTTTAAAATTACAAAAAAAATTACTAAATTTCATTTAACGAAAAAAAATCATCTCTTGTCTCTGGTAATATTTATAAATAATATAAAGTAAATAAGAAGTTTTATTGATCATAAAAATATTCTTTATCTTAAAACTCTTTTCTCTAAAAAAATGTTCACGATTTTAAAGTGTTTTATGTAAAAATTCGAAACTTTGAATTTTATACGAATAGTTCATCCATTATTTCCTTTTTTTGAAATGTCCTCACGATATGCCAATTATCTTTAATAAACTATGCGCATTTCTGCAAAGAGTACGAATCCCATTCTCCGACCTGATGATCCTCCTTTAAATAATTATAACTGCGTCGATCTCCATTAAAGTAATCTTCTTGAGCTTCATTCTTACGCTTCTCCTTCTCAAACTTGCGAGTTCTTATTATACGAGTACATAATTGAGCGATTCTAATGACCTGAAGCTCCTTAACAATCCTCTCTACGTAAGCTTTTAGAAAATTTAGACGTTTAAAATTTTACCTCTTATTCAACAACTTGAGCCTACGAAATGAATTGTGTCGAAAAGCAATTCTTCGGCATCACTCAAACCAATTCAAAATGTTTAATATAAAGTATTTGGCTAAGTTGGAAAGACTTGAAAATGCTCAGTGAACAACAAAATAAGCGACATTGCTCTCTTTAATACAATGCGAACAAAATTGTTAAAAATCTCATTATCGCATTATGATGGTCTTTCAAAGATCGGCTGGTCTTTATTGCATAATCCACATAAGCAGAAATCGCAACATTTCAGCCTTAACGTAACGTTTAAAATATGGAATAAATGACTGAATGACAGAAAGTAGGGGTGAGTGAGTGAATAGGTGAGCGAGTGAGTAAACCAATGAACTTGTTAAAGCAACAAAATATGGCAAGAACAACGACAATCGACAACTGAGTATCAAGAGCTGGGAAACGAAAACGTGTGCGGCTGAGTCAGCAACAATATCGGAAAAGGCCATCATCATCATGACAAACGCACAACAACAACAACAACAACAACGCCAGAGCCAAAAAACATCAAACACACACACACTTTTCCCCTCTGTCAGTCCGTCTGCCTCAACGGTCGGCCTGTTCATCCATCTTCATATAAAATCAATCCATTTAAAATGTTACAAAACTCTCAACTGATCGCACGTTTCTGCGGCAACGAAAAGATACCATCATACTTCGATTTCCTTTGAAGTCGTCCATATTATTGATCCGTGCGATCGCCGCCGTGACCATCGTTCAGGTCAAAGTTTTTTTGGATTTCAATATGATTTGATCCCCTTTTTCGGGTTTCTTCCGTTCTTTTGTACGGAATTTTGTTCTTAAGAATTTACAACCGAATAAACAATCGACTCTATGGAACGAACCTTTTTCGTTGTGATCCCGTTGATGATCTTAATGATCATGCAGAAGCTGGTGATTCATCTTGAAATCTTCTACAATGTGAATAGTTCACGAAACCGACAAATTTTTTATATTGTATGTACACACAGCATGTATACTATATGTATTTGTATGTGTTGTTGTGGTATTAATTTATTATTTGACTTGATGCTAAAACAAAACATTTAGAGAATATGTTCACATTTTTTTCGTCGTGTTTGTTGTGTTTATAGTTTTCGACAGACAACTGTTTGTTGATGCGATTGAAGACTGGCAGGGCATGCGTGTTGAATCAAAGATAGGTGAAAACAAGATAAAAGCAAAATTTCAAAAATCGAAAATAAATAAATCTGTAAAAGTGATGCGTTAACGCAGACCAGAAATCGTTGTTCTTATTTTAGCCATGAGCTCAAATTTTATTTACGGCAAAACTTTATGATAATAAAAAGGATTTTTCGTATAGTAATCGTCCATAATTTATAATGTTTTTTTTTCATAAAAAAATCACCAAATAAAATGGGAAAATAATTCTATTTGCCTTTTCGTTATAAAGATTCTTTTTTTCAAAAAGTAAAATAAAACTAAAGCGAAAGAAATTATAAAATATGTTAATGGAATTTTAACAAAACACACTGAAACGATAACTTTTACTTGTCAAGGGTTACTTCTGGATTTAATAAAAATCCATATAGTATAGAATATATATTAATTAAAAAAGTAACTAAATTATAAAACTACAAAGTGAAAATCTCAATGATAAAAATTATTTTATGAAAATCTTCGCCTAATAAATACGGAAAAATCGTAACTATTCAAAGAAAAAGTGGCAGCATTATTCACGAGCAAATGGCTGCCACCGTGCAACAAGCTGCAGCAGCAGCAGCAGCAACAACAACTACCACAACAACTGCAATCAATGCCACGCCCAATGGCGGCGGTAGTAGCGGCGGTGTTGGCGGGGGTGTTGGTGGTATTGGTACCGCACAAAATCCGCATCTGAAACGCATCGTCTACTCAAAGTACCGTGAACTTCTTGGTTCCTACAACAACAAGGCGAACGCCATCATTGAATCTCTGCCGGCGTACATGGTGCATGAGGATCGCGGATTTCATTTCGAGGCGGGCTTGTTGCCATCGATGAAGAATGGTGCTAACGCTGATGCTAATGATCATGAAAGATTAATGTAAGTTTTATTAAAGAATGATGAAGATGGTGATGGTGGTGGTGGTGGTGGCGGCGAAGAGAAAGATACATAGATGATGCTGAAAAAGCTCTAGCAAACTTCTTGAGTCCCTCCTTCTCTCTCTCTCACTCTCTCTCTCTCTCATTCCACCTGATCGTTTCTAGCTATAATTCCATGAAATTTTGAACTGATCTGTACCTACTGTCTTCACGTTGGTTTTTTAAAAATTATTTTTAAATTTTAATTGTTTTTTATTAAATTATTATATAGTAATTTTAATAAATTTATTATTTTTTCGCATTTTTTTGAAATTCTTGCGAATTCTTTTCATCGCTCGAAGGTTTCACATGAAATGTTTTTCTCATTTTTTTGCTTTTTTTCATTTTTTTTGCTCCAGATTTCTTCAACAGAGTTAAAAATTACACAAAAAAAAAACACAAACTTAAATAATAAAATAATACAATAACTCAGTCAACAACGTATAGAAAATCGAGAAACGCGAAAAAAAGCATGAAGGAAAAGAAATGACGCTGCTGAAATTTTACGAATTTGCATTTTAAGTGATAATGAAATATCTGGAATTTGGGGATGGTTATGTCATGGAATAAAAATTGTTACGATTTTATATAATATTATTCGTATATAATATTATTCGAATTCGAATATATTCGTTAAAATCGCATAATCTATAGAGTTATCATGAACTTGAAGAATGGCACACAATTTTTATTAAAAATTACAATAGTTTATTAATTAGTTAAATCCAATAACTAAATAATTTCAACCATTAAAAAAATTAAAATTAAAAAAAAATAAAAATCATTAAGCATAACCTTTTTTTAACACCAAAAAATCCACGCAAAAACCTAAAACAATATGAAAATTTGACGATCGCCTATTAATATTGCCGCGATATATGTATTTGTCTCGTTTAACTCTCAAAGGACTTAATAATAATTTGTTGGGGTTTTTACTGAAAGTCTCTTCTTTTTTGTGTTGTTGGTAAGATTTTAGAATTTCTTTTTTTCTTGTTTTGTGGTTTTCAATTTTTTTAAAAATGTGTAATATTTTTTTTTTATTTTTTAACACAATTTTTTGTTCGTTTTTTTTTTTTTGTTCGTTTCTTCTGTTTGAGTTATATAAAAATTTTTTTTTTATGCTCATTGATATTATAGCGATATTATGATATTGTGTCTTTTGTTGTAAACCTCAATCATAATTTTGTGATTTAAATAAAGCAACTGTTTTTGTTGTTAGTTTGCCTTTGTTGTGTTTTTACTTTTATTTATAACTGTTTATTAATGGCATCAAAATCTGCGAAATCTACGATAGTCAAAAAGCTTGTCTGCCATTATTAAAGTCTTCTTTGGCTTGTGTTCATCAACGTTATTAACAATTCGGTCAATTTGCGATTTCTAAATAAAAATTTCCAAAATAAATTTTAATTTATGTTTATTTAGTTTCTTGCAAATGTCTATACTTTCTTTTCTATTATTTTAATTTACATTTGAAGAGAAGGAAAGATAATCTTTTTCCCTCTATTGTTTCTCGCTTGTAAATCATGAGTATACATATATTTCGGAGACTCTAAAAGTTTTTCAAAGCAAATATGTTTCTTTATATACTATAGTTTTTATGTTTAAGAGTATTTTTTGTTCGCTCAAAAGAAACCCTTTTGTGATCTCTCGCAACACAAATGACATTATGGCAACATAATGTACAATTAAATTTCTTTTTTCGTATTTTAATTTTAATATATTCACATTTTTTCAAACACCTCAGTATTGTTGTATTTTATTTTTGGGACTATCCGCAGAAACGCAAATTTCTAAATTAAAATATTTGAATTCATTGCGGCGCAAAATCTTTATGAATATTTGATGATGATTGCATTTTTCTATGCATTGCGAAAAAAGAGTGATTGAAATTTTTAAATAATTAGTAATAATGGTTATAAAAATAAACGAAACAGAAATACCGCCATATTTCGATACTTTATACTATTTAAAAATATTCATGATTCATAAGCAACAATCTTTGTTTATTTAAAAACAAAATTCATTTCATTTCAAGTAACAACAACAACAACAACAACATCAAATTGTAACATTAATTAAATAAATAATAATTGAAAAATGATTAAGTTACATTTTCGTATTTTGAAAATAATTGTAACTGGAAGTAAAAATAAAAATAAAAATTTAAATAATTGGAATTTCGTAATGTTTGTAAATGCACTATTTTGCAAGCCCAACCACAGTCTGGCAACCCTGTGCTAACTCGCTTTCTGTCGATGGCATCATGTTGCAGTTGGTTGCATGCGAAACCAAAATAAACCAGAATTCCATTTAAAGACTCTTAAGATTCTTGCGTTTGTTGTTGTTGTTGCTGTTGATGCAGTTCATAAGAAACGAAAAACGTGTCACGTGAACTAAAAATAATAAAGATAGCTGCAGCAACAGCAGCAACGGCCGCAACGGCAGCGGCAGCGGCAGCATCAACTGAAGAGCTGTCTGCAGTCTACACAGCAGTTTGACAGAGAGACCAGACCAAGTGAAGAAGCGATCAGAGAGAGAGAGAGAGAGAGGAGTTAGAAAGGTTGCACTGCTGGTTGCAATATTTTTTATTGCTTCAGTGCTTTATTTGCCAGCTTTTGCAGCATTTAGTCACCGCGAGTATGTACGAGAATATCTTCCATCATGCTGAAGGCAAACAGCTTTTATTAGTTTTTTCCTTTTTTTCTTCCATGCATTTATGGTTATCGTCGCCTTGTTCTATTTTTTTGTTGTTTTTGTTTTCCTTTGTCTTTGCTCCTCTACGGCTCTTTCTTTATGGCTTTAGTCTGATTTCAAGATCAAGGGCAAGAATGGATATTGTTGTGCAGTGTAAATGGTTAGAGTGTAGGTAGTTCGTGCATAAGTCTCAATATGCATGCGCCATCATGTATACGTACATACATATAAGTATATGTATGTAAGTAAGTGTTAATGACACGATGATAAAATTTACTAAAAATAGCTCAACTACTTTTGTCGACTGGAAACTTTAACTAATTCAGTTGAAATCTTTTAATTATTATTATTATTATTACTTTCTGGATTTATTGCCGGGAATTTATATTAAGATGTTACAGATTTATTAGTTTTGAAAAAATAATATTAGAAACTTTAGCAATATTCGCCCCAAATTCGTACGCGAAGAGTTAGAGTTATTCTAAAAGAAAGTAACCCTATTAAAATTCATATAATCGACAACAACATACATATATATACATACATATAAATATATAATTCGTATGTCGACCATAACGCAATAGACGTTAAAGATTGCTTTTAAAAAATCCTTACACTTTCTATGATATTGATTTCATTTTCTAAGAAAGTATAACAATTTGACGTGCATTGTTTATGCCATCGTTCATTCAGTCGATCGTTCATAATTGAAAGAAATTTTTCCTTATAAATTTCAATGTCTTAAAAAAATTCAATTTCACACAAACACCAAAATGTCAAAAAGTCATTGAAGGAAAAGTGTTAGATATTTTAAATATCATATTTACATGCATACTCGTTACAAGATAGATGACAGGCAGGCAGACACACGCCTGACACATGACAAGAAATAATTACTATTAATTGCAGAATGACTATAAACACGCATAATAATACAGACAAAATAATGAAAGAAAGCGGAAAGAAAGAGTCATGAGTTCGTTTAAATTTTAGACAAAATTATAAATAATTGTAAGTAATTGTTGCTAAATTGAGCGAACTAAATTCGTTACAAAGATAAATGCATACAAAACATAAATAACGAAATGCAATGGAATTCCATCTGTCAAGTTTAAATAAGTTTTAAGACGCCGAATTCGAAACGTCTTGCTTTCCGGCAACACTCTTTGTAGTGCGGCTTACACAATAACGAAAACCGGATGATTTACAGACTTATTTATACAAAGTCGTATAATTTATACGAAATCGTATAATAATCGCTTTTCAAATTTTCATACAAAAAAGCAGAAATACTTTTCTTCAACTCGTTTAAATTTCACCAATTTTAATTTTTGCCAAAGTTTGATCTTCATTGAGTCATTTGAACGGATCTCATCGGAAGCATATTTAAAGGGGAAGGGCCCGCCCAGGAATTCTAGCAGAATTGTAAGCATACGTACATACTTGATATGTGATTTTTTCATGTCATTTCTCTGTTATCACAAAAAAAAAAGTCTTACTTGTGGGTAACGCAATGTAAACAATTTCAGGAAATACAAAACTTGTTACCATTGCGAATCGTAAAGTGACTCATTTGACAGAACTAAAACGGATAAAAAGTATGTGTTTTATGAATTTTCAGGAGAAAATTTATTCTCGAATGAGTAACGTTTTTTCGACTGATAGAGTATGATTTATATTAATATAATTTGCAATATTTCAATTATTCAATTTTTAATAATTTTATTTGGTTTATTATAAATATCATATAGATTATAATACTCGTATAATTAAAGACCTATAAAGACATACATATACCCATTTTCTAGTTAAAAGAACTTTGAATATAATCTGCCAGATCTTGCAAAATTCCAGACCTTTTTAATTTTGATTGTTGACACGTTTTCTGCTGCAACAACGTATTCTAAAAGTAGTCCGTTGTCTGATCCGTTGCCTGCTTGCCAGACCGGTCTGGCAGCCAGATTGTCCCAACTTGCGATCTGTCTACAGCGAAAAATTCTCTCTCATGGCCCCTTGCGACACGCATTAAAAACATACACACGTACTACAGCATTAAACTTCAAAACTCTCTAAACGTGTCGCAACTTTTTTCCGCAGAAAAGTATTAACACGTCATAAATGTTGACATTTCTAATTACGGAAGACAATTTCATGGTCGGGTCAAGCAATGAGTTGCGCCACGATATCGTTAACTGCGACTGTGAAGAAGTTTGATGCAGCAACGCATGAACGCATAACGATAATTTGCTTGAGTGGAGCCGTACGGATGAGATGTTGGCCACGATGACGATGATGATGATGGTGGCAAAGATGAGAAGTGAGAAATGAAACGATGGTTTAGATAAGCTTTCCGGGAAGTAAAGAAGGTACTTCATGCAAGAACAAATGAACAAGCGTCTTTCCTTCACGGCAAATTAGGTCAAAACCAATGACAAGGAAGAAGAAGCCAAAGCTGAAGCCAAAACCAAAAACTATGAGAAAAAATGCTAGAGAAATGTTTAAGAAAAATGTAGAACCAAAAAGGCAACAAAGAAAACTAGAAAAGAGGAAGGAGGAGTGTGGAGGAGGGTGGAGGCGAGCAAAAAAGCACAATGATCAGAAGAAAAAGTTATTTTTCTGTGGTTTTTTAAATGAGTCCTCATCAAATTGTAATAAAGCTCAAATCAGGCATGAATCTCAATGTCATTACTTAAGATTTTTAAAACTTTGGATTGAGAATATAGTCCTTCAGTTGTTGTTCTTTTTGGTAGTATTTGTTGTTATTTTTTCCATCAATTACTCAATCATTGTCGGAATCATTGTAGTTTTTTTGGTGCTGAAAACATTCACGTCTCTTAAATATTTGCGTACTAGTAACAAGAATTTTTAAAATTATTTAAAAAACTGAGATTGATGCTCATAATTATAAATAATAGTAGACTGAGAATCGTCCGCATTATCAAATGGTAATGATTTTTTCATGCAGAACAAAATCTACTCATCGATTAACGCTTAGTATTTCAAAATATTAGAAGTGTTGATGTGAAATGCTTCTCTTTTAATTTACAAAACTTCTTCTGAAAATTATTTACTGTTATTCTCCTTTTATTTTTTGCTTTCTTCTACTAAAGACGAGCGACGAATAAAGAAACGTGTTTATAATCGCTTCTAACGGAACTGTTCATTTTGATTTTCCTGCTTGTTAAAACTTAGCGCAAATGTCCAACCAAATTTGGGTTAAAAAGATACTTAAGGAAAATGAGATAATAGAAAAGTAGAGGAAGAAATAATGAAAAAATGAATTTCAACGACTTGGCGTTAGCAATCGACTTAATTGGTTAAGATGAAATAAGCAAAAAATAACAATGGCCGATGATTACTTTTTTTACTACTTCCGTAAAATTGAAATAAATATTTTCATTACAATAATATTATTTGAGTAATACATTATTTTCTGGTAACAACTTTTTTGTAATGTACTCTTCACAAAAAAAAAAAACCATCTCAACAAAAAAAATTTGCTAACATCAAATTTAACAGAGAAATATTAAAAATTTGAAAAATTATTGTAAACTTATATGATGCCTCATATTTGAATCTCAATATGGCGTTGCAATTAAAATGGAAATTAAAATATAGATGATTTCAGCGTCATTGCCTTTCAAGACTCGTTCTCTAATAGAAACAATTAAATACATAGATATATATATATTTATGTACATACATTTTTACAATGCATAATATTAGTATAGAAAAATAGTATTGTTCGCTTGCGTTATTTTATCTAACAAAAACAACCTTTACCGGGTGAGCTCTCTCATTCTCTTGACATATTTCAGTACAGCGGAAAATTATAAAGGAACTATTCGGAAAAATTAAGCTAGTGGAATTTTTTCTCACTATAACGATGACTTACCAGATTTTTATAAGAATTTAATCTAATAGATATAATGTAATAACATACCACCAAGATTTAAAAATATTTTGTAGTCTTATCATGAATATCTAAATTATTCTAGTCATGAAAGTTGTAAATTTTCAATGAAAAAAATATACTTACGATACAGAACATTTGTTAGACTTCATGACAAGCCTTCTTCCATGACGTCCATCGACATGGATTTTTAATGACAATATATTACTAAATGATTTTCAATATAGTCGTCTTTCAATTAATCAAAATAATTAATTAATTAAAAAGTTCTATATTATTTATTAAAGGATATACGAGTACATACATACATAAATATTATATATTTTTTAGTATACATATGTATGCATATTTACAATATAAGAGCTTATCTTATAAAGCACACCACTTCTTAAAAAGATTCTTGATAATTTTCTTAAAATGAGTGAAAAAACTAATAGATTTAAAATGGATTTAAGGATGTTGAGCCCAAAAACGTTGGTCAAAATCATAGTTAAAATTTAAGGCATCATTAAAGCTGTTCGGCGTTTGATTAGGCAGTCATTGTTGTTGTTGTATGTTTTTGAAACTTTTATGTTTTTTAAAAAAAAAGGGGTAAAAGAAACTGTTTTTGCAAGAAATTATTTGTTGTTTTATCCAAAAATTGTTTGTTTAGGGTTGCAAATTTAAATTACCTAAAGTAGAATCACGTTCTTTTTATTATTTTTTTTTAAATGAATGCTTGACGAATATGATAAAAAGCCCAGTATGCATTAGTCAGTATTAATTCTTATCAGTATTAATTCTCATTCATTGAAATTTTCCTGAAATACCCACCCTGTATTGTATGGGTGTATGTAACCCTTTTAAATGCGGTTATTTCAAAAAGAAGCTTGAATTAAAATATCAAATAACGAATATGATTTATATCGTATATATTTGCGCTAATTAAAATCGTGTTATTCTTTCGAGATCGAGCACAATTTAAGATATTGGTATGTACAAAATCGTAAAGGTGCAGCAGATTACTTTTAAAAAAGTGCTCCGCATTTTTGAAAAAAAAATCTCTAATGTTAATTTTAACAGCTAGTTCTTTATTGCAGCTTTATAGGATTAACGATTTTAATAAAAATTGGAACTCAGTATCGTAAAATAATTAAATAATTTAAATAATTTAAATTAATAATTTTAAATAATTTTCTTGCGAAAGATTTTTATTTTTAGTTTCAAACTTTTTTTTAAAATTTTTTCTGTATTTCTTTTATAGTTATGGTCCGGCCTCTGCACCGTCCATATCCGGTGGCATTCCAGCACAACGTCCACCCACGCAACAGACGTACGAGGCGCCCGCCTGTGTTCAGAATGCTATGATGACTAAAGATAAGAAGCCGTTCACGTACACACCTGGCGGCATTGATCTCTCGCAAATCAAATCGGAACGCATGGCCAAGCGTTTAGCGCGCAACGCTCAATCTGAGGGTGCCACTGGGGCGTCGCAAATGAATCGTCCAGTACAGCCACCGAGTTCTCCGGGTGGCACACCGGTCGCTGCCAGCATTGGTGCTGCCGCCATGGGAGTACCGTTTCAAGTGTTCCCCGCAGGTCCGCCCACTCCACCAGCACCGTCGGTGGCACCACCATCAACAATGGGTAAGCAACAGAGACCCAATGGTAGCATTGGCGCTGCGACAGCTCCTCCTCCTCCTCCACCACCTCCATCATCTACCAACAACACCACCCTAGCACCCCCCACAAATAAAGCCAATGCACTGGCGGCGCCTGGCTCACCCAACGCCGCACGCAAGTCGCCTATTCCACAAAAATTCGAACCACCACCGATGGGATTCCGGCCGGAAATTAAAATTCCACCAAATCCCATGGCTGCCCTGAAAAAAATTACACCCCCGGTAGAGAAAAACAACTTCTGGGTAGAGGAGTACCGCAAGGAACGTTCTAAGAGTCCCATGGCTGGTTCAAACGATAACAACACACAATATAACTCAAACGGTAGCTACGCCATATGCAACGACAACGTCAGAGACGGTGAGAATGATCTTTTGTAACTAGTGTTTGGCTTCTCTAACGTGCTTTAATACTCTCAACGCATATGAGGTTCTGATATATGATAGACCCACGCTAGAAATTCTAGGAACATGGTTTGAGACTAGGATCACCATCACTATTAGTCGTGGTTGGAGCTTTTACTAATGAATTAAAATGAACTGCAAAAACTCAAAATAGCTTACGAATATTCTTAATGGTCATGGGAAAAACTGAAAATTAAGCTAATTAATCACTAAACATTTCATAAATCATTAACGTTTTCTAAAGACATCTAACGAAAAATAATAATCTATATATAATCTCGGATGGATTTTCATTCATTTATCATCACGTTATTTACAAAAGGAAACAGAAGGGAAAAATATTGGTGGAAGAATATACTACTGAAATATTATTTGGGACACAGATGCAAAAATTTTGGTTGAACGTTACAGTCCAAGAAATGTGAAGCTATTCCTTCATCTTTATATATGACATTAAACAATCAATGGATCTTGTAAAGCCCTTGAATAAATTTTTATGCAATACATTAAAATAAATTTAACTGTTGTTTCTTTGATTTATTTGTATTTATTATAGATTTTGCTAACTATGGTAGTTAACCTGAATTAGGTAACAAATTTTTTAAATTAAACAAAATTCGAATTTCAAAAGGTTCAACTGACCTGATTTTCACCGACCGACCGCCTTCATCCTTCCGAGATTATTATTTAAAAAATAAACATAATTTTAAAATAATAAAAATACTGGCAAATTTTTTTTGTTTGTAACAAGAATCGAAATTAATTCGAAAAAAGAATAATTTAATTTCGTTTCTACAAATACAGAAATTAAAAATTCACCAGCTACAAAATCCATGCAACAGCCGGTGGTAGAAGTAAAAAATAATTACAACAACAACAACAACAATTGTCAGCAAACATCTCCCCCACAACAGCAACAGCAGCCACCACAACCGTTTGCGCCAATAAAACAGCAGCCACAGCCACAATCGCCAAAACCGGAGTTTCGTAGTGTGACACCACCACAATCACCAACAGTCCTTCTTTACACCCAACAACAGGAGCAACAACAAAGACAACCGCAATTAAACAACATCGGAAATGTTCAGAATTCATCAATTCAACAGCAGCAGCCCAGCTCACCATTTACCCAACAATTACAACAACAGCAGAAACAGGCTACTCAGCCGACGCCAGGCTACTCAACATCTTCACCACCATCACAGATCACACCGCCGACCGACGGTCAGTCTTCATCACCCGCACAAAACGTGCCATGGCGCGTCCAGCGTGGCCCGCAACAACAGGAACTACAGTCGAAACAACAGCAACCTCAACCGCAACCACAACCAATTTACAACAATGTAAAAGCTCGTGAAGTATATACACCAACAAATTCAGAACCGACAGTTGTACAGCAACCACGACAACAACCATATCAGGGACCAAAACCGGTAGGTGAATTATTGTGTCTTCGATTTAATTGTGAATTAAAAAAGAGAATTAGTGAAATTAAAGACAATAGAAGCACGCACGGTTGAGCATTTTTTTGGGTTCAGAAGCCATATTTGTTGCATGATTTTGCTTGGAAACAAAAACAAAGTGTGAGAATAGTGATAGGATCTGTTCAACTAAGCTTTCCGCAGGTGTTCCCTTCCCGCAAAAACAACAACAGCAAGTTTTGGTGCGTTTTGAACATACTGAATGCCACACTTTTATATTCTATTGTCTTTGGTAAAATCTAATACCGAAAGAAACATTTTAAGCACAAAAGTAAAACACAAAATATTTTTTTTGTGCAGACCAATGTCGGCTCTCTGTACATTGCACCATTGGATCCACCCAACGAAGCAAAAGCATCCAATGCTCCACGTCAAGCACCAACGGCTCGATGGATGTGCAGTCAACCTGTTCAAAAGGAGCAACCCGCATGGGCACGTCCAGAGGAGAATGGCAACGTCGTGCCCTCTACCTTACAACGCGTAAAGTCACCGCCGGCCACGAGCGCACTCCAACAACCACAACAACAACAATACCGGCCACCACAGGGAAATGGTTATACAACACCAACAGCACCTACAGGTGCACAAAACTTTGGAGCTCATCCACCCCCATCATCAGCAACCGGCTTACGTTTACAAATTAATGCAGGAACCAACAACAACAACAATCAAAGTAATCCCAAGGTTAGGTTTATGCATCAAAGCGGATGATGGAATAAATTAAATGTTCTTTTTTTTTTAAATTTAAGGAACGTATTATTCCAATACAGTTGGAACAAACACCCACGCCTACACATACACCGGGGGGGCAGCCTGGTTTTGGAACACAAGTCCAATACGGCAGTAATAACAATGTTAACCAACAGACAGTGGGTGCTGGAAATATCGGTAAGTCATTGTAATGAAAATCTTTACTCGCGTCGGTATTTAGTAATATTCTGCATAACTTCTCTTTTAAAATATCAGCATCCTCAAGTTATGTACTGCGTTCACCAAATCAATTTGTTGATCAAGGCTATAACAATTATATTACGTCACCTCAACAACTGCAACAACAACAACTGCAACAACAACAACAACAACAGCAGCAGAAAGCCCCTAATAACCAATATAATAACAGTAATAGCGCTAATGCCGGAGGCTCGAAGACTCACATTATCCCTATAAAAATCGAAGATCAAAATGAAGGCAGTCGTGGTCCCATTTCGCAGATACCAATCGTTATACAAAAGTATGTAAAATAGGTCCACTTTTTTACGTTTCTGTTATGGTCGTTTGGAAATGTAAAAGTTTAAGTTAAAGCTCTTTTCTGTAGAACGCTTGAACTGTCTAAAGTTGAAGCTTTAAGAAAATCTGCATTAACTTTTATACTTGCAGTAGCTTTCAGGCTGTGCTTTTGTATGGATTAAAAACTAGCCAGCAGCTCTAAGTACTACATGTTATATTGTACAAAACACAAATACCTTGAAGCTTTTGAAAGCTTCATAAATATGAAATGCCAGCATTTATTATTGGCATATCGTCGGTACATAAGAGTACATATACGCGTATATATGTATATTCAAGATAATATTGAAATTGTGTAGTGGGTCTTTGAAGCTTTCAAATGTTTCAAAATATGATATCTCTACAATTCAAGCTACATACTTGTAAACTAAAGTTTTTCAAAAAATATCACAGACAAAAAAAATATATGCACATATTTTCTTTTGACATTTTTCAAAGAGCTTTTACCTTTAGTGTCGAACTTTTTGTGTACGCTGTTTTTCCGCTGTTCAATTCTATATAAATATTTTTTTCCATCTACAAAAAGTGAAAATTATAAGCTTTATGTTCACGAATGCCCGCTCGAAGCAGAGATCCGCTACAGAAGAAATCGGCTCAGGTAGAGTGCAAGCGAAAGTGTCATAAACGTTAGTCATTCATGATGTCAAGTGACAGTATAAAGATTGCTAATAAATATAGTATAATACGTATAATATTAACGCTTACCATAATCATTTCATTGCGTACAGTTAACGTTTCTATAAAATTTGTAATCCGTAAGTTTTGAGCAATATCAAAAAAAGCCTCGTCAAAGAACTTTTCTTAATTTCTGCACTTACCACAATTGAGAAAGCTTTTGGGCGACACAAGCAGGATTGCTCAAATCTTTATTTCTTAATATATTATAAATTTGTTCACCGTATTAAGCTTTTAAATGTCTAGCTTTTATTTATTGGCAATTTGTCTCATTAAGGAAGCTTTCACCTTCGTCCTCTTTCCCCCTTTTGAAAAGGTTTTTATGTTTAACATAGAAATTCCTTTTAACACACAAATTTCTTATTTCTAATCTCTTCATCGAACACTTTTTGCATACTGTTTCTCTTAATGTTACATTACACTGACAAAAAACGACATATGTAGACACAGAGTCGGAGTTGTTTTTCCTACATCAAAAATTGCATACCCAAAATTTACTAATCTCCTCGCCGATCTTAATTTGCTTGCAACAAATTTCCAGCGATCAACGTACACCGCCTGTTCAGTCGAAATCATTTAGAATCTTACAAAAGATCACCGACACTATCGGCGATCAAAATGGTGTCACGGCATCAGGAGCGGCTCCAGTGAGTGCACCAGCTGAAAGCATTAAAGCTGTGGAGCCACAACTACAAAAGCCACAATTTGCACGCCAGATGAGTGCTCAGCAGGCACGAAAGAGTCCAAATATTGAGCAAATGAAACGCATGCAAATCGCCCAGGAACAACAGCAAGCATGGAGCCCAGGTAAGCATGAATAAATAAAGTTTAAGGAAAGAAGCAAAAAGCGGGATGAATCTCTTACAGTGAGAGAAAGAAAGCGCGAGGTTGTGAGGGTGATCTGTAGAGGTATACAGCAAAAAATCCACCTAAAAATCATCAAGTTAAATGCGCAACATTCAAACACTCTAAAAGATCTCATAAATAAGTTGTATAATTGAAAATAATCAGCTATCAACACATCGTAGATTTTTTAAACTCTTTAAACTGTCCATAACCATATGTATATTCATAATACTAATAATTAATAAATGCAATGCATACTAGAGAGCTGCATGAGACGTCTCGAAAGCTTGTTGTTGAATGTTTTGAATGTTTTAGGGGTTGTCTGAAATGCTTTCATTGCTTTCAAATCAAGCCGTGACGTTTGGAAACGCTGCTGAAAACATTACCACAAATGCCTCCGGCAGTTACGGCTTGATTCGTAATCAAATTGAAGTACTGCATCAACGCAAAAATATTGCTATATCAGTTTCAAATCTTTCGAGACGTCTCATGCAGACCTCTAATAGATAACGAGTAAACTATTGGTTAACGAGTAAATGCAAGGGGTGTGTTTTGTTTATACTATACTATACGAGTACACCATCTAGCAAAAACTCCGGCTCTTACGATTTTAACCAATTTCATGGAAAAAAACATTCTTCTTTTTAAAAACTGAAACGAAACTTGAAAACATTTTCGATAACTGAAACTCTAGCTTGAAAAATGCTTGCTGCTCTTCTTTATAAAACAATTAATAACTAGTTTTTTCAATCTATTACTTAAATGTACAATAAAAAAACGAAAACAAACACAGATGACCGAAATGCACGGTCAGGCAAGGAAATGCTCTACACTGGACCGGAAAACCCTTCAAAAACTTTTCAAAAGCTTCAAAGGGCAATTGAGCAAACCTGGGAAAAGCATTCCCAACCAAATGACAAGAAAATGTACGAAAACACAAATGAATCTAGTGATGGTAGGCAGCTCATTACTAGTTCGTTCCTTCTATGGCTTTTTTACTAATCGGAATATGTATTTGCTTTTAAAACACGGCAGAATTTTTTGGCTTCGTTACTGCATTCCAGAACACGAATTTAGCGAGTTTAAATTCAGAAAAACTAATTTTAACTTTATTAAACTGTTCGTTTTTTTTTTGTTTAGGTTTTGTTTCAATTCTATTATTTAAATTCAAATATTTCTTAATTTTTCTTAATTTTTTTCTTAAAATTTTAGGTAGTCCTGTAGTAAAGCAAGCATCAATACAACAACCAAATAAACAACGTACGATTTACAGTGAAGGTAAGGTTGATTTTATTTATTCTAAACTCAAATCTTCAAATAAGTCTCTTATACGAGTAGATACCTCCAAGCAATACATTCATCCCAGCGAGCAACAAGTACCAGAGCCGAAGAAATATACCGGAAGCGCCATCCCCAGTCGATCCTTTAAGATTTTACAAGCAATGACAACACCAGAAAATGCTGGTAGGTCGAACTCTGACATCAATTTCTATACTTTCCGAACTTAATCAGTTTATGCTAATTACTTTCATGCTTTGTTTTTTTAAATTATTCGTAATTAATTTCAATATCCTTAACTCATAATGTGTAAAATAAAAACACAAGCTTTAGAAGAATGTACTGGATGTACACATGTAATCTCTTTAAATGTATTATATATCATATGTACATACATATACACAAACACAAACTCATACACATATGAATTTACAAACTTACAAGGTCGGAATAAAGCTCTTTTAATTTGGAGGAGATGTTAATTATTTTCCTTATTTGAATAAAAATCTAGTGACATTTTATAATTCACGTGTTGTTCCAAAAAGGAACTGGAAACGTAACTCAAATAGAACCTTCTTGGAGTCAATATCGATTTTCCTACCAATGTTATTAACTAAGCTCTTGGATCTATTGTAAATCGACAATGGGTTAGATTCTTCCAAGAACCAGCATAAACCCTCGTAACGACTTTTTCTCCTAGTTTGGCAGGGAATCCTTTGGCAGAGAAACGAACTTCATTTCCCATCCGGGAAAATCTTTTCACCTCTTCCAGCTTCAACCTGCTCGACCAGTGCAGATTTGTGTCGCACTCGAGCTTACATATGCAGAACATAATTGGCCCTTTTTTACTCCCAAAGCTACTACCATAATTTTTATGAGAAATAAAAATTACTTGCGTAAAGTTCGAAACGGCGCTAGTAACGAGTAGAATTAACAGAGAGTTAGTTTTAGCAGTAAACAAGTTAATTTTAACAGTGTTTTAACAGTCGAAAGTAGAACCATTTTTAGAACCATGCTTTAAGAGAGAATTCTAGTAAAAACCTCTTTCTCTTCATTGGAACGGAATCTTCTATAAAAGATATATGTACATTCCGTCCATATTTAGAAATATTGAACATTTTTATAAAAAAACTCCGAAATTAAATGAGCTTTATTTTTTGTCCATGTTCAAATGCTTGTTCTTCCTCATTCACAGCCACTCTCAATATCCATTGGAAACCATAATCTTGTGTAATTATGAACAATTTTATACAAAATTTATGTCATGTGTTCATGTTCCATAATCCAACATTATCTTTCACTTGTGTTTTTCTATCTTTTTCTTTTTTCTCTCTTTCTCAAATTCCTTTGTAGCCGAGATGGAAGACTCGGATAATAATATTGTTGAATTGAACAAAAAGCATAATCGAAAAATTGATTCAAATTTAAATTTTAACTTGCCTCCAAACCAAGATCAATCCTTAACCATTCACGAAAATTCATATTACAATAAAAATCAATCTCCATCCATACCGACATTGTCGACACTATCAACACTATCGCCATTACAAACTACTAAACCATTTAATTCCGACTATTCGAGTCCAACTTTTCCCGCTCAAAACCATTGCTACCCTTACCCACCATTTCTGCCATATGGATGGTGTCCCCCAACGCCGATTCAGGGCCACTACCAATATCCTCACCCAACTAACCCTCCGTCATCTAATGCTGATGGTTTACCAACCTGGTTCTATCCTTATCCGATGCCCGCAGACGACGGTATACCACATCAATATCATCCATTTTATGCGTATTACTATCCATACTTTCCATCACCCATGCATGGCTCAGGTCCTCCACAAACAACTTCATTGCTCTCTGAATATGATTCGACTGGTGCTTATCATCCTCATCCTCTATATATACACTCAAACTTTCCGCCTAACAATCATCACCCACCAAAAACTGGCCACGGAACGCGTAACATACTGCCAGATATTATTGTCACACCCAGTACAGACGAGTCTACCCCCGTGAATCTACCTTTAGTGAATCAATACCAAAAACATGCTGAAAATGAGAAATCAAATTGCGACCAATCAAAATTATCGAACTCTTTTTGTAACGAAGAGATAAATTATAAATCGACAGCTGAACAGGCTGGTTCGAAGGACATTTTTATTCGAGCGACGACTGAAGACACAGCTACGGAAATGTTAGCAAAGAGTCAACAAAATTACCGAGTATCTTCGAACATAACCACCAACAATGAAAAATATTATACCAATAAACCGGGCATTGATAAAAAATCTTCAAGAATTAAACCTGAAGAATTTGATGCAAGCGTCTCTGATATTTCAAATCATGAACAATACTATGAGAATAATGAAAAACCAATGGATGATCCCGAAGACACGAATCCACGACTGGGCTTACAAGCTATAAAGTCAGTAGCCAATGTTCAGGTCTATAGTGGAAAGGCCTGTCAACTTGACGAAACTGAAGATATGAGTGATTTCGAAAGTAACGATGATAACGATGATGTCACCTCTGCTGATGGCGAGAGTGATATTTTCGACGAGGAATACACAGAAGATGAAGAGACTGAAATTATTTCCGAAGTTGAACTACTCGAAGATGACTGCATAGAGGAGGATGATTACGATGATGATTTGTTAGAAACCGAAGACTTAAGTGTGATCTACGAAGAGGAAAGTGAAATAGAAAAAAGCAGCGACCAGAGAACAGCTTTACAAATTGAAACGTCAAGCAGCGAAGCCACTACGGTGGACAGTACATGTGTACAAAAGCAGGATTTAGAGAAGAACGAAAGGGATAATGACAACGACATGGATGAAAACCAGAGCTCGATAATTGAAGATTGTGCTGAGGATTCTACTTCCGTGACTGTGAGGCTACCACTAAAACTATCCTTTCATCGCTCGTCGAATGATGAAAACATAACAACTGTCGAGGTTGGCAGTAGTCAAATCGAAGAGAAACGAAATGCAACAATTAATTCACCAGAAAAATCTAATAATTTGAAAATAGCCGAGACTGCAACAAATTCGAGCCAAGATTCAATCTCGGATGGCTCACCAGAGACCGAAACCGACTGCGATGTTAGCGTAACAATTAACCTAACTCCGACCATAATTGAACAGACTTTCGAGGAATCCTCAGCGCCAAAAACAATGCCGGAGGCGACAGAAGATCTCAAAAGGCACCGTTTAAGTGCCAATACCGAAACGGAAATGGAGTCTAGCAAGGAAGATGTATCGGTTTCCTTCTCACTTAATATGCGCAATAAGTTCTTGGACCAAACGATTAATGGAGACTTAACAAATAACATTGCGGGAGGTAAAAATTCTGATATGAGGGAAGGCGAGTCAGGAGAAGCGATGGACGAAGTTGATTTCTTTGCCACTTTAAGAGCAACAAAACTGCAGGCGCAAAAAGTGAAGGAACAATCGGCCAGTTACTGGGGACAGACAATAGAGGGAAGAAAACCAAATGAAAAACCCACTGCAGAACCAATTAGTCCAAATAAAGGCATGGATAGTTTTTCGGAAGGAGAAAACGGCGATGACGGTATAATTCAAGTACGTAAAAATCCGAACACTATGGAAGCAGCAAGCAATGTCTTTTGGACTACCCTCGAAGAAACGGTAAGGACTGCTGAGGTAAACGATTTTACTGTAAAAAAAGAACCAAGCATTGACTATGTTACAAAATACGAGAAATCCCCGAAAGAACAACCAGAGAAGTTACAAAAATTTGCTTCTCCTAAACAAAAAGCTATCAAGAAGACCCTTAAGAAAGCGAAGTATCGCACAAAAACGTGTAAATGGGAAGAGAAGACGTTGCCGAAATCTCAAAATGCTGAAATAAGTTCTAAGCAAATCGATAATAATGCTATTATTGAGGATAGTAAATTATCTGAAGGTATTGCAGAAGACCGAATACCTCTTTCAGAGCGCACAGGTAACGCAAGGAACAATGAAGTGTTTTTGGATACTAATGAGTTTCTGCAGACCGAAAATGGGCTAGAGGAAGGTTCGTGTGCCAATATCGAAAATTGCAAAATAGTAATACAAGAACCGTTTATTGATTCTCAACAATATCCCATAGAACCTCGCGAAGTTGATACCGATGAAGAAATAAACTTTTGGGTCGAGAATAAACATAATTTAAATGACGATGAAGTCACCTTCCAGAAATCAAATAATTTCTGGGTTAGTCGCGATCGACAAAACTCCATAGAGGAGACTCCTTACAAGCCTTTGACGAAGACTCCTTTTGCTGTCAAGTTACCGGATGAGCCCTGCGTAAATATTAATTCGTGGACAGCTCTAAATTGTAGCTCTAAGGTCAAAGTGCCAGAAAATATTGAGCCTATTGCTAAAGAGGAAAAAATTCTAACGGATAATAATTTGCCAAAAGGGGCGGAAGAGTATATAACCGAGGCTAATACTCATTTTAAGGCACATAATGTAGCAGATATTTCATCAGATGTTGTTGCCGAAGAAAATTTTGAGCAAGAACCAGATTTCTGGGCTATCATCAACGACGAAAGGGATAAATCTGCAAAGGAAGCGCGGGAGCAGGACGAATTGGAGGCTAAACGAAGAAACTATCGCAAGGCTATGGAATTTTTCACACGGTCAATCGATGAACAAAAGGAACAGCAGGACAAAAGTACAGAACACCAAAGTAAGCATAGAGAGCAGTCGGTCAAAAGGAGTATGATTTTCTCAGAGGATCATGCTGACATTGAATCCAAATCAATAAAAAAATTTAGCGTAAATCACGAGAATCAATACGAATTGGGCACAATGGACCTAACTACCCCGAGCGGGGAAACTCCAGATCAGTCTGAAGAATCAGAATCCGGCGAAGAAATGGAAGAACGCAAAAGTGATGAGGAAGGAAAAGAGGACGAAGAACAAACCGAAGAAGAGGAAGTAGCAGAAGATGAATATGTTCAAAGCAAAGATGCAAGAAACATAACAGACTGCTCTGACAAAAACTCAACACCCACAAATTTTGATTCAAAATTTACCATCGTTTCCAATTCCACCGCAGAGAGTTTTGAAAAAACTAAATCAGAGGAGAAACCTCAGCCGACTGATTCCTCTGAACTGAAGATTTCTGTACGTGATCGAATTTTCGCGTTTGAATCTGGTGTCGTTGAACGACCAGAGAACAAAGAACTTGAAAATAAATTGAATTCGCTTTCTGTGGACGGTTGCGAACGAAAAAGCTCTCTGTCCCGCAACAATAGTTCACAAAGATCAGAATCCGAGGTAGAGGAAGAAGATTCTGGTGTTACAGATATGAACAAACAACTGTCCGAAACTGACACAGAGTCAGAAAGTTTTCCGGAGCTGCGGAAAATGACAAGTTATCAGCGAGCAGCCACACATTCCAGATTATTCAAACTTTTGCAAGACGAGAACGATGAGGATGCCACAAAGGCCACATCGAACGAAGAAGAGCACCATGTGCCGTTCAGTCGGCGTAAGATTGTGCACAATGTATCGATAACACGGCGGCAAAATCCGAACATTTTACAAGAAGCCGAAAGTATGACGCAAAGGCGTGAACGTTTGTCCTTACCTTTGCGTCAGAAAAGTAGCATCGATGCGGATAATCCCTCTACACCAAATAGTCCGGCCTCTCCGATAACCGATCAGCTGAACCAACGTGTTGTCAGCGATCAACTGGTGAACGAACTCGTTCAGAGTTTGCTGCTGAAAAGTGATAGCCGTCGCCTGCGTACACTACCCATGGAGAAATTGCAAGCAGCAGCCAAAAGAGTACTCGAAGAAGAGCTCGAGTCGGTAGAGATAGCAACAGAGAAGACGCCCACAGCAACGCCACACAAATATGGAAAATCTGACAACAACTATGCCGACTACTATAATTCCTGGGCCATGAATAGCGGCGATAACTCGAAAACTTTTCGAGCGCTGGAAAATAGGCCGAAACACAGTCAGTGGTCGATCAAATGCCCAAGAGTATTAAGTTCCAAGAACATAAATCGTGATTTGACTCGTGTGACCGAGTCGCCAGAAATCGTAGCGAGAAATAGTAGGTCACCGGAACGTGTTGCCAGACAAGGCCTTAATAACAGACGGAAAAATTAGTCATAAGCTAATAAAGTGTCAAGTTTTCGATCGAATAAAATACTAATTTCAAACAATAAGACGTGATAATTACCACTCACTGATTTCCAAAGAAATTGTGATTTATAATGCTTTTACGATGTTTTTCGTTGGCGAAAAACAGTCAAAGAAATTATTACATTTTGTGATAATGTGACAGTGACATTTTTGGGAAAAGTAACGAGTAATGACGTGACATTTTGACATTTGAACATGACAGTGACATTGAAAGTGACATTTTGGGTAAAAGTAACGAGTAATGACATGCGAAAAACAATGATTAAACAGTTGTAAATACACATACGAGTACATAATAACGCGTTCAGCCCGTTTACTAATACTCTCTTCTGTATTTATTCTTTCCAATTGAAGCAAGCATGCGTATTACGTATTTACGTATCATAAAAACCCGGGGAATGTCTTGCAATTCCCAATACCAGAGAAGCATTTTAACGAATCATATTCACATTTGCATTTAATATACTCATACTTCACCTGAAATAACTGCCTTCATCCCGATCCTTAAATAAATATAGTAAAAATAAAAACAAACAGAGAAGAAAATTCTGAAACTAATGTCTTTAAAAGAATGTGTACAGTAAGCTACGTTAAGAAAGATGAATGAAATCGTTGATTCTTGCGTTCGTTCGTTACCTGCATATAAACATTCGTTGCTGCGAAAAAATTGTATTAACAACTACCAACATTTACTGCCAAAATTTACCCCAAAGAAAATTCGAAATCAATGCACTGCATATACATATACATACGTACATATTTTCAAAACCTAATGAAAGCTCGTTGAAATATCCGAAGGTACCTTTCAATTTATATTAATATTTTTAAACGTAATGATCGTTGAAATATTATGATTTTGTTTTATTTTTTGCAATCCATTTTTTATATTTGCTAATATAAAATAGTATTATTCTGTTTAGATTCGATTTGTTTTTAATCGTTAGCTATTTCATGATTGATGCTGTTGTAAATTCCTGTAGTAGTTGCAATATCTTCGATAAAACACATGAAGTCTGAAGTCGAATTTTCAATCCGTTTTTTAAAATTGGTTCTATTACTTTCTAAGATATTAAAAAATTAATTTTTGATAATCAGTGGCTTTTTTACTCGAATAAAAGCGATAAATTAAAAATGGAGAGCGGTTAAACTGAGTAATTTGTATTGTCTAGGATCCGTTTCACGCCTTAAACTCCAACAATAATCGCTCATCATGCGATTCATTCAACCCTTCTGCCCACTCTTCTGACATCAAATAAGCCTTATCGAGAATATTTTTTACCGGATTTTGAAGCCGTAATATTAAATCAATCACAGAAATTTGTTCTAGAGTGGTTTAAGTTTTTGCTATTATTCTACAACAAATTTTTTAGTGTGACGAAATTTTCTATTTTTTCTAATATATTATCATCATTATGAAATTAATTAATACAATTTTTTTTTCCAACTTCATGTGTGTTATCGCCACCGCTTTTTGTAAAAATTTGTAGATTGCTATAGATAATTAATATTTATTAATGCATTTCAAAAAAGTTAAACTTAACCCATGGAGAGCAAACTCTACCTTCGCTGGAGAAACCTACTTTTTTCACATTTTCAGTCTATTCATGTCTACCGAAAGTAAATGCGGTAACGAAATGAAATGTAAGAAACAACTGACAATTGATAAAATAACTGTTTTTAATCGGATAATACAAAAATGGTCAAGTTAGCAAGCTGGAATTTTAATGGAATGGCTTCTTTTGATATTTGCAACAAATTTAAAAATAAAAAAAAACAATTTCAAATCTTTAAAAAGGTGAAGTTTTCTCTCTCTTGTTTTTGTGATCATCTGCTTTAATTCTTCAAAATTTTCTAAGCTAAAGTTTTCCTTTATTACAATCGTACTTACCATTTGCATAAAGTTTTCTGCATGTTGTAAGAATAACAGCTTTTTTGATTAAACTACGGCTCACAATAATATTCTTAAGTACGTACAAGACCAAATAGGCAGGCAGGCGGTGAAGTGATTGTCTGACTCTCTCAAACAACAACAAAATACACCTGAAACTTGTAAGTGTAGGAACAGAATACGACGATCCGGCCACGGCGATTAGTTTTTTCTCACTCTCAGTGCCACGTTTCAGTGACGTCAATCTGAAATAAAGTTTACTTACATTTGTAGTAATTCTTACAACACGAAGAATTGGACAAATTGTGTACAATCATATGGTTTTTGTTTATATTTCTATACGAGTAAGAATTGGCCACTATTTTATGAATTTTGAAGTTTTTTGGCAATTTTGGTTGGCAATACGTCTTTCAGAAAATGAGAGTCGCCGCCTATTGTCAAAAAATTTGAGAATTTCTCGACGATCCAGGCGGAATTTTTCCAAAAAAGGAATAACAGAATTGGTTTGACGGTTTTGATCGCGTCAATCACGATATCATTATTCGCCAAGACCATTGAGACCGTTTAATTATTTATTATAGAAATACGAGTATAGAAGACTTATTTTAACGCAAAAACCTAGACTTTTCCAACTTTTTTCAAAAATTTTAACGTAAAATTACATTGTACTTTCGCACAATTTATTACGCATAAAATAAAACCTATTCAGATGCATTTCATTTATTTTAACTATTATTTCTCTATTCGTTTTAAATTTTTTAGTCGCAATTTTTTTAGACGATAACTTATTTGTACATGTGTTAATTAATATTCATTCGTCAATTTTTTTACCGTTTTTTTTGTCCTTGAGTTTTTTACTTTCTTTTACTTTTTCATTTAATTCTACCTTTTTTTATATTTATCTCAATATCTTTTCTAAAATTTTATGGAAAAAGCTAATGTTTGCTATCAAATATGTGCTATTTATTTGACAATATTTATAATGGTAAAATGCTCGTAACATGCACATAGTTAGAAGTTTAAAAATGTATATACATATTTAAAATTTATGTATGTATTATACTTTCTTTATAGCATCTTTCGATTATAATAAAATAATGTTTTTTTTTATTTGCTTTTTAATTTCAGGACCTGGACAATCTGATCTATAATTATTTCTCTCATCAATAGAAATCAATTATAGATTCATAAATATATTTATATTAATATATTATATAATTTTGTCCAACATTCGAGAGGTGCATACCAGGTTGATATTTAACTTTTGTCCTAATTTGTGTATACTTGCAACAAAAGGCCCTTTTTCAAAATAAAACGAAAACCGTACGGGCCTGAGTCAACAACTAAAACGTAAAAATTAAACGTTAAAAAATGAACTGGTTGAAAAGGTAACGAATGTATTGAACAACACTAAAATTATTTTATTAAAATTATAAAACTATGAAGACCATTCTTTAAAAATGATAATACAATAATAAAACTACAAGATATTCGAATCATTGTGAAACAGTGTTAATTTAAGGTTATTTTCTTAAAATTGTACTTATGTATTTAACGTTGAGTCTCATGAAAACTTATACATGTACGTACATTTATATAGTTTTGTTATTTAATAAAAGAAAATTAAAAGTCACTTCTATTCTTTACTGAAATGGATTGAAAAATGTTATTTGTTCTATACGCGGTTTTATCCCAATTGCGTTTAAATGTTTATTAAATCTTTAATAGTTAGGTTAGGTTAGGTTTAAAAGGCGCGTGAAAAAGACCTTTCGATATTGGCCCATTTTTAGTGCCTTCATAAGGGGAATAGTAAAAAGACGGGAAAAAGAATATAGAGAGTGGAACCACCCATTAGCACGATTAGGCGACATAGGTAAAAATGTATGCTTAGTATAAAATAATGTAATGGAATTTTAAGAAATGTAATAAATTCATTTTGTGTGAATATAGTAAAATAACAATTTTATCAATAAAACCCAAAAACACCCAAAAATTTAGTTAGTTTTATTTTTTGTGTGAAACCGAAATAATTTTTTTAAACTTACCCATATTCAGAATCTTGTACAATCTCCAATACCCTCAGAAAAATTGATAAAGAACTCTGTGAACTTCACGGTCGAAAATTACAGTTTATTTTCCAATTTTTTCAACATTCTTTGGGTTGGAATATTCTTTAGTTTTGTTATCAACTTTTAAGTATAAATCGTAAACAAAAAGGCGTGAAATTTCAACTTCGAATGAAAATTTGTATTTTTTTTTGAGAATGAGTAGAGAAGTTTGAAGATATCAACTCTTAGGTTAGGATGTACATATATGACAATCTGCTAAGTTGAAAAATTAAACCAAAATTTTCGACCGTGTTTAGTGAATAAATCGTGAGATATATGTTTTTAATATTTTAGTTTATTTCCTTTAATTGCATTACGCATATACATATATTATATATTATAATAAAGTATAGTACATTGTCGGAGTATATATGTATAATAATTTTTTTAAGTACCTTTAATAAGTATAACAATAACGTTATTGTTGACACGAACAACATGACCAGAAAGTTCGTTACAAGCAAGTGGATTCTTATTCTATTACATTACGTATATACATACGTATTCTTAAATAAAATGGAAATCCTAAAAAGCTGTTACAAGACTCTGAGTATGTCACAAGTTTTATAAGTAATTATGATCAAGGTAATATACGATAATCGCATGCAATAAGAACCAGTTATTCCCAACTATTGTACGCGACCCTCTGTCGCCAAGCACTTTGTCTGTCTCACCGCTCAGAATCAGTGCTACACAACAGTTGTACTCGACGCTCTGTCGCCAGGCACTCGGCCTTTTAAAAGTTTGTATTAGTTTTAAGTCAAAATAAACCATCTATCGTCCGAGCCGAACTACCGAAAGGTAGTCGGTGAAATAATTGACGAACTCGTCAATTGTGCGCAAATAGGCAATAGAGGTGGTGAGAAGATAACAAGAGTATAACAGCCGATAATATTATAATACGATAATTATTAACACGATAATTTAAATTGAAGGTTATAAAATATATATTTTTTAATGTATTAATAATATTTTCGTTTATAACAGAACACAACTAATAAGTGAAGCTCCTGGAATCCTACTCGACATAAAAGCAAAAAGAGCGAGAAGTGACGCCGCGGAAAAAAAGCAATGCAATCCAACCTAGCGCTTTAATTGAGTCGCAACGACAGTACTTCGAAAATGAAGATTGTCGGTCTGAAGTAAAGTACAAGTGGGAGAATGAGCAGGCGAATATTAAAACAACGATTTTACAGTACAAGAAAGAGCGGTAAAAAAACAACTCGCCTCGTCCGATTTTGCATCTTGTCGACGTCCAATGATGTTTCATTTTGTAAAAAATAAATGAAGTAATAACTAAATAAATAACTAAATAAACTAAACTAACTAAATCTTGCCTCCGAGCAGTGAGTACTTGTTTTCCGCCAGGCAGTCGAGTAGTTTTCTTTCCTCCGAGCAGTGAGTAGTGGTTTTTCTCCAAGCTCACAAGTCCTCTCAAGATTCTCTCAATTTCCTCTTTGCTAAGCATAGTTTTTGTTGTTGAAGTAAGGACTGTAGCAGTCCTGTCAACACAAACCTTGTACTGTGCGCGATTCTTGTGGTTGAAGTAAGGACTGTAGCAGTCCTGTCAACACAAGTCTCGTGCCTAATCCACGACCAAGTATTCCTTTTCCTAGAATCCTATACCAAAAGCGCTCATTGAAATTTATACATCAATACATAACATCAAATGTTAATTGGTTGCAGCAAATTAGAATAGTCCACGTTGTCTTAAGCCAATTAAAATAATCGATAGTCGCTACATAACAATAAACATGCAGTAAAAGATAAAACAAGAATCTTTTCACTTGAATTTGCTCCCAGAAATACAAATTTTCTGTGACGGAGCCTGGACAGCCCTGAGTTATACCTCAGCCACGAGAAACATAACGTTGCAAACCTCTGGAATACTTTTATAAGGCATAGGCACCATTCACTGCCGTCAGGTAGTGGTGCGCCGTAAATATTTCGAATAAATGCGTTTTTTGAACTCGTTTACATCCACTAGACGGTGCGTATTTTTACATAATAGTGAACGAGATACAACAAATTTTTTTCTACCAGCACCATTAGAAACCTACAGGATATGCCGGAGGTAGCTGTATTGTTGACAGAAGACACACCAGGCACGCCGGACACACCCACAGCACCAACTCCGTCCTCATCGATAACCGCTCCGGAATCTACGGGAAAGCGTAAGCCAATAATCCCTGAAATTCGAAAGTGTCAATGCAGCTTCTGCAACCTATGAAGAAATGGACTGTTTTCAAAGCCTGTTGCCGTCCGCAATGAAGAAGAATATACATACATACATACTTAATGTATGTATACATACGTAGACATCTCTTTCGGAATTCAAATCATGCATTTTTTCTTCTTTAGGTTCAACCCTAATCACATTCATACAGAAGCGAATAGAGATACGGTCTCATCCGACGCTAGTAGGCGTCTTTTTTTAGTTAAGGGGTTAATTTTCATTCGAAATGTGCTGTACCGCAGTACTGTATTCTAGTGTATTTGTGTGTTTCGGATTTGCCACGAATACACACGCGCTTAGTTAAATTTTAAAAAAACAATTTCGAAAAAATTCAATTTCAAAATAAACTTATTGAAGTTTCAAGTTCAAGTATTCTAGCTTAAGTAGTATAAGATAACTATTGTAAATTAAAACCTGATATGAACGTGAATAAAGTTTAAATATAGAATGGAAAACTTAACGCAGTTTTTGTTAATTTCGCAACAGAAAGACTCTAAGCCTTGTAAGAACCCTGGAGCCATGGCGAGCTTCACTCTTGGCTAAGGTTCGTTACAAGATGACCTAACAAACTAACTTCAACCCAGCAAAACGGCCTGTTTTTTTTTTGTGCTTAACAGTTACAGTATTCCGCTGTAGTGCAGACACTGTATTCAGCTTGCAAAAAATCAAGACTTCAAAATGGATAAATCTCGTTCAAACTCTTGAATTTTTAAACGAGACATTCCACCGCTTCCACCACTCCTCGCGATTGCAATCGCACAGCATTGCATTCAGATTTTGCGGGAGCTTGTGATGGAGATTTAGGTGGACCGTTAGTTTTGGAGAAAACTGGTAAGCTATACCCAGAAAAATAATAGTTTTTAAAACACATAAATAATGTTTTCATTTCAAGTAAAAAATCTTGTGTTTTAGTAATTAGTTAAGACAGGGCTCCTCCAGCGCGCCCGAATTATACGACGAGATAGAAAAGAAGTTATCTTCGCTAGCGAATAAAACGAAAATGTCTTACGAGTCAAGTATTGCAGAAGCAATTAATGAAAAATACCGGGCAGATGCACTTAGAGTTTTTATTTCCGGACTGAAGAAGCCGCTATGCGACATACTTTTCGCGTCACAACCCCATGACTTACCAACTGTACTAGCCCTTGCGCAGGAAGTAGATGCGAACTACGAGCAAGATGTATTCGCTATCAGTTTTGCGATAGGGCGATCAATGCTGCTGGAAAACTTAGTAATAGCCAACGGAAATGCAATCAGAATTTGCCTGATAGGCTTATAAATGACAGGAATGATTTTACAACTATAAGAACCCTCATTTCATTAGACAATATAAAAGCGATAACGAATTTTGTAATAATAAAACTTTTGTAAGCAACGAAAAAATAGAGTTAACTTATATAATAAAACAGTCTACGCAGAAAAATGCGTACACTATAATGCGTCTTATTTAAATATGACCACGCATGTGGATAGTAAAGTAATTGAGTCGCCAGAGTGTATTAAACTACGAAGCGAAGATGTTGTCCTCGGTCTAAGTGCAGAGTTCTTTTCCTACGAAACAAGTGACGGCGAGAACAGAAGCGCTTCGCAGACCACGTGGTACGACGTGTGCGTTCGAGGGCGAGGAAATCCGTGCTCCCGGATGTGTACAAAGGGTCGTGCACTACACGTTTACTGAAACGACTCTTGACCCGGAGGTGTGGACCGCAGGTGTGGACGGGGCCGGTCCAATCTCCTGCTAGTTGGCCACGATGTTTGCCGAAGGCGATTGAAATGGCTCCGTCGCTTCCTGACGTACAGGCGGGGTTATCCAGGGGGCTCATTTTGCCGGAGATAATCAGCCGGGAGCTGTCGCGCTGGACGCGAGGAACGCGGAGAAGAGTCCAGCGGGTGGCGCAGGGAATTGCTTATATTACTAAAATGACGAGCACCGGCCTGGTAACGATAGTGCGGGTTAACTCTCATCTTTAATAGTGGAAATTAATTTGTGTAAATTTTTTTTTTTCAAAAATTTATTGTCTCGTTTTTTTTAGCTAAATAATAATTAGTTAGCATTTGATTTGTTTTTTTTTTTAATGCACCATTCTTGAATGGTGGTTCATAGATGGTTACCTTTTCTTTGTTTTGCCCATGCTGGAATTTTTTACCACAGATTTTACCACATATTTTGAGTCTTCGTTCGGTGGTAGTATGGGTGGCAATTTGTTGCCGAATAATAGCAAACTGCTCTTTAGCATTATAATAGAAAACCTACTGACAAAGCAAAATTCCCCGAATTCTAAGACATTTGCCATCATAGCAGAGAAAATAGTGGAGTATTTTAACATACAACAGAGACAAAGGTACGTAAAATATATACATACGTAAATATATAAAATAACGTACGCATATATATAAAATAATAAATAATTATTATATAATAATAACAAATAATAAATAAAAAAATTATTAAAATTAATACAAGAAATATACTATATTAAATAAAGGCAAATAACAGGGAGGTTCGAAGTACCACAGTTGCATTTTTAAGCTAAGGAGGGATGGTGTTATTAACAAACCAGAAAAAGAATCGGGTGAAGCACATACATAGTTAGTACACAATCCCTCTAGCATATCACATAATACTTTTAATTGTATTGTAACAGAATAAAATCTTACACAAATGTATGCAATTAGGCAAAACGTATGTTTCATTTTTACCATTTCACTTCCTTGTTTTTTATTTTATACCTAAACCAAGAACTGAACACGATTAAAGAAAGATTTCTAATTTCTGGCTATGCGCCAATTCCAATTGGGCTGCAGACACGTTAGTTAATCCCTCACGAACTGCATTCAAATTATCTTTCCAAGCGAGGAAATGACAGAATATTGTGAGGCGCCTATTTGAAGACTGCCACGTTAAGACTTCGCCGCGGTTCAATGCGGATATCGCGCCTATCTTTTTTTCACATGAGCGGAACGAGAGAGCGAGGTCCGTAAAGTGTATTGAGCGACATCATTGAAAAGAAACAGAAACCCTCTTATTGAAAATCGTGTCAATTTAAATTCGCCGACCTGCTGCAAGCAGCGGTCCCCAACCCAACGTTACAATATGTCGAGGAAAAAACCACGCTCGCACTTATTTTGTTTATACCACCTCTACAACGAACCACCTTTGCCTCACTGATCGGCAACTCCTTGTTGAGTTTCAAAAGGCATTTCCGGATTAATTTCGGCCAACTGCATTAATATTAGTAAACGCATTTTCTTCATGTTTTGTTCATAATAGAGGCCCTGAGACGTTACGAACTCCTTGTCATCATCCTAGAATTGTATGTATATACATACGGTAGCAATTTATCCGATACAAAAATCGAGAGTAGATCGGTTATTAAATGTGTTCGGATCGGCTAAGGCGGTGACAATACATTTCATACCATCCTCGCGTGCAACACAAGCGTTCTCTGCAGTATATCTTTTTAGTAATTCAATCATTACTTTGGCGGAAAATTTAAAATTTAAAATAAAAAGTTAAAAAAGTTTAAAAAGTTTAAAATAACCTTAGTTACATCATGCAGCAGACGGTAAAAATTTTGCATTTGTTCGCCTAACGGAAGACAATTGGAAAACTGGAATTTGAGTTGATCTGCTCCAGAGAATACTTCCAAAGCTTGAAGACTTTCAAACCCTATTGCAACTAATGGATCAAGAAATAATTCGCGCTCTTAAATCACATTTTCGCAAAAACCTTGTTTTTTAAATTACCGACTCTTTTGATACAAATGAAGAGCTCAACGCCACCGTCAGGCAGATTACAGTGCTCGATGCAATTCTAATGATTTCCGAAATTTAAAAAACAAACTAAAATTATTAACTTTTTAGGGTAGATAAGGCTGTACATTTTGTTTTACATATAATTAATTAAATTCAATTACTGATGTTATTGTGTAAATGCACCTACAACGTTAAGTTCTAAGTACGTACTATTAAATTTGATTTAATTAAAAATGTATTTTCATTGACATTTTTGACTTATCACGCATTCAGAGTCATTATATGTAATCATGTGTGAGATTCAAGGTTCCAAAATATAAAAATAATTACGCCAAAAGTACGCTGGCAGTTTAGATGCCACTTATGCTGAACAACCTACCAATTAGCTTAGTTAACTTACCCAAAACTCCGGCTCGAAAAGGAAAACTAAAGAAACATATGATTCAAATGCAGAGGATGTAACCAATAATATAATTAATAATTATTATAGTATACAACTAACAAAATAATGTGAAAATCTGTAATACAAAACACTTACTCAACTTATAAGCTTGTAAAATTAGAACTCATGAACTTAAACTTATAATTCTTGTGGAAATAACTTTTTTCTTTTGTGGGTCTTTATTAACTAGCAGATAAGCTTCTTTGTGTAGCTTCGCTAGTTATTGGATTTAAATGGAGTGAATTAATATTAAATGTAATAAATGTAATGTAAATGTAAATGTGTAAAAAAAAAATATTGAGTTATTGTTTCGCTTTTAGCGTCGGTTGGTGGTTAGTACGACGGAATGACGCCGGTCCCTCGTTATATCCGGAATCGACTGTATATATTTTTTCTATAGGATTTAGAACAACTTACCCGACTTATAAAATAAAAATTTATTATAGTTTTATGTATATAAAAATTTGGTTCTTTGTAAAGTAGTCATTTCTATGAAGCTAAATTGTTACCAATTTTGTATGAAATTAATACAAATTCCATAATCAAGGTAAGTTTTTTCTGGGTGTAGTCGAAATATCAGCTCATAGTGATGACGATTACGATAAGGGGCTTTTAATAGTTTTTACCCGGGTTACAAATTACTTGGATTGAATTAAATCAATTTCTGCCATCTACTACTAATAAGTGGATATGCAATAATTTTAAATATAACACTAATCTCAATGTAGGAGCAACATAAAAAAAGTTGTGAACAGAAGGTTTTCATAATAGGGGGTAGAAGTGCTACATAGCATCCGTTTTAATGGAATAAAACTCACCCCAATGTAAGAAAAACATAGAAAAAGTTGTGCACAAAAGTTTTCTAGAATAAGGCGTAAAAGGTGTAAACGGATGCTATTTAGCATCCGTTTTAATGGAATAACCATAATATAAAACTCATCTCATTGTAGGAGGAACATAGAAAAAGGTGTGAACAAAAGTTTTCTAGAATAAGGTGTAAAAGCGATAAATAGCATTAGTTTTACTGGAATAACCATAATATAAAACTCATCTCAAGGTAGGAGGAACATAGAAAAAGTTGTGCACAAAAGTTTTCCAGAATAGGGTGTAAAAGTGCTAAATAGCATCCGTTTTAATAGAATAACCATAATATAAAACTCATCTCAATGTAAGAGAAACATAGAAAAAGTTGTGTACAAAAGTTTTCCGGAATAAGGTGTAAAAGTGCTAAATAGCATCCGTTTTAATGGAATAACCACAATATAAAACTCACCTCAATGTAAGAGGAACATAGAAAAAGGTGTGAACAAAAGTTTTCTAGAATAAGGTGTAAAAGCGCTAAATAGCATTAGTTTTATTGGAATAACCATAATATAAAACTCACCTCAAGGTAGGAGGAACATAGAAAAAGTTGTGCACAAAAGTTTTCCAGAATAGGGTGTAAAAGTGCTAAATAGCATCCGTTTTAATGGAATAACCATAATATAAAACTCATCTCAATGTAGGAGGAACATAAAAAAGTTGTGAACAAAAGTTTTCCAGAATAGGGTGTAAAAGTGCTAAATAGCATCCGTTTTAATAGAATAACCATAATATAAAACTCATCTCAATGTAAGAGAAACATAGAAAAAGTTGTGTACAAAAGTTTTCCGGAATAAGGTGTAAAAGTGCTAAATAGCATCCGTTTTAATGGAATAACCACAATATAAAACTCACCTCAATGTAAGAGGAACATAGAAAAAGGTGTGAACAAAAGTTTTCTAGAATAAGGTGTAAAAGCGCTAAATAGCATTAGTTTTATTGGAATAACCATAATATAAAACTCACCTCAAGGTAGGAGGAACATAGAAAAAGTTGTGCACAAAAGTTTTCCAGAATAGGGTGTAAAAGTGCTAAATAGCATCCGTTTTAATGGAATAACCACAATATAAAACTCACCTCAATGTAAGAGGAACATAGAAAAAGTTGTGCACAAAAGTTTTCCAGAATAGGGTGTAAAAGTGCTAAATAGCATCCGTTTAAATGGAATAATCATAATATAAAACTCATCTCAATGTAGGACCAACAAAAAAAAAATTGTGTACAAAAGTTTTCCAGAATAAGGTGTTGTTAATGTAGAAACTCCCCTGTTTCTTTTTTTGATCTATCAACCCCCTGCCAGATGAGAGCTCCAACCACTCCTCCATGTTTTTGTTCCCCCGCCATCTTATAATGGATTCTCTTCCTTTTTTTACCTTTTACTGTGACAGTCGTGCGCGTTAATTACACACGTTAAAACCAATCAAAAATCAACCAGGATTTTTCCATCATCATCACCACCATCATTCATCGCTTTCATCGTCACCACCATCACCCATAACCATCGAAAACACCAACGGACGTTGTGCATCACACAACACTTTGGTGAGTCTTTTCTCTCTTTCTATAATAAAATTGTAAATACAAAAATATTATTCGGCTTCTGCACATCTCTGTGCATAAGCCGCCCCAGACAAGCATTTGGTCCTAAGCGAGCCGGATTGCTTAGCAATCCTTCCACCACCCCCCCCCCCCCTCACTTTGTATTCACAATTTTTTAACAACTTATTCAACAAGTGTGTGTCGGTTTGGCGTCGCGCGTGTGTGTTTTTATTTTTTCGCATTTTTGTGAGATTTTTAATAAACGAAGTGACAATAATCAGTTCATTCGTTTATTGAAAATCTTGCAAATTATGTATATTGGAAGTAGCGCTCGCGGCTCTTCCACTTCTCCAAAACCCCAATACGAAAACGTTCGCGACATGATTCTATATAGTCCCCGTGATTAATACGAGTGAGTGTACGGAATAACGCGGTTAATTTCGTGTACATTCAGTGTGCGTTTCGCTTTGCGACCCTCTAATCGCTTTGCGACCCTCTACTCGCTTTGCGAGCTCACTGCCGATCCCGAGCTCACTACCGATCCCGATCCCACTGCCGATCCCGATCCTACTGCCGACCCGCCGATGGAGATCGACAACGTGGAGAGCTAGCTCCAAAATTTCATTGCGCTGCTCCTCAGCCGCTTTGCGCATTGACGACGGTGCTCCATCCCGGCTCTCAGACGATAGTGCGTGGGAGGATGATATTCCCTACACCAGCCGTCTACCCACGAATGCGAATTCCCTCTGGCGCAATACCTACACGCCGGGACGTGCCCCGTTAGCCTGGGAATCCTTCCCACCTGACGAATGTATTCCCTCCTTTGGCACGACCCGTGCTGACAAAAGCTCCGCAACTCCCGCGCATCCAGCGGAAAAACCAACCGAAAGTCCCTCCTCGAGCAACTGTAACTCGGACAGACGCGCTGAACTGCAGACTTTGCTCAGGTCGGCACGCTTTGAGGAATTGCGCCCAGTTCTTACGGCAAACCACGCAAAAACGGTGTAAGACAGTACAACGGTTGCAATTCTGCAGTAACTGTTTAGCTTTCTCGCATACGGTTGCTGACTGTCCTAGCCCCATTAAGTGTATGAGATGTAATGAACCCCATCACACTCTTCTACACTTCTCCAACCCTACTTTCTCTCGCCACTCTACCCTCACTCACCTTGCTCCCAAAGTGCTGACGGTTTTTTGTACGAACGCGCGCTATTCGACTCGGGCTGCGAAATAACGAATATATCTCGCGACCTCGTGCACACCCTCCGCCTTACTCCGGTCCAATTTGGAACGGATCTGGTGGTGTTGCTGACCCTCCGACCACGTGCAGATTATTCAGAAGCCGTCGATCTGCACGCCATGGTTTCCGATTGGGAAGTAGTCACCTCCAGTCGCAGCATTGATGCCCGCATACGGAACTCCTTCACTAACATGAAGTTAGCGCAGACCACGACTTCCACATGCCCACACCGTTCGGTTGCGTCTCGGGACGGACCCGATTACTCGACTCTACCAGCCTGGTTCGTTGCCCTACACCTTCGGGCAACCTTTTGCTCGAATAGGGTGAAAAAGTGCTAAATAGCATCCGCTTTAATAGGATAACCATAATATAATACTCATCTCAATGTAAGAAAAACATAGAAAAAGTTGTGTACTTAAGTTTTCCAGAATAAGGTGTAGAAGTGCTAAATAGCATCCGTTTTAATTGAATAACCATAATATAAAACTCATCTCAATGTAAGACAAACATAGAAAAAGTTGTGTACCAAAGTTTTCCAGAATAAGGTGTATAAGTGCTAAATAGCATCCGTTTTAATGGAATAACCATAATATAAAACTCATCTCAATGTAAGAGAAACATAGGAAAAGTTGTGTACCAAAACTTTCCAGAATAAGGTGTATAAGTGCTAAATAGCATCCGTTTTAATGGAATAACCATAATATAAAACTCATCTCAATGTAGGAGGAACATAGAAAAAGGAACATAGAAAAAGTTGTGAACAAAAGTTTTCTAGAATAAGGTGTAAAAGCAATAAATAGCATTAGTTTTATTGGAATAACCATAATATATAACTCATCTCAAGGTAGGAGGAACATAGGAAAAGTTGTGCACAAGTTTTCCAGAATAGGGTGCAAAAGTGCTAAATAGCATCCGTTTTAATGGGATAACCATAATATAAAACTCATCTCAATGTAAGAGAAACATAGAAGAAGTTGTGTAGCAAAGTTTTCCAGAATAAGGTGTAGAAGTGCTAAATAGCATCCGTTTTAATGGATAACCATAATGGAATAACTAAATAGCATCCGATTTAATGGAATAACCATATTATAAAACTCATCTCAATGTAAGAGAAACATAGAAAAAGTTGTATACCAAAATTTTCCAGAATGTAAGAGAATCATAGAAAAAGTTGTGCACTAAAGTTTTGCAGAATAGGGTGCAGAAGTGCTAAATAGCATCCGTTTTAATGGGATAACCATAATATAAAACTCATCCCAATGTAAGAGAAACATAGAAAAAGTTGTGTACCAAAGTTTTCCAGAATAAAGTGTAGAAGTGCTAAATAGCATCCGTTTTAATGGATAACCATAATGGAATAACTAAATAGCATACCTTTTAATGGGATAACCATAATATAAAACTGATGTCAATGTAAGAGAAACATAGAAAAAGTTGTGTACTAAAGTTTTCCAGAATAAGGTGTAGAAGTGCTAAATAGCATCCCTTTTAATGGAATAATCACAATATAAAACTCATATAATATAAAACTCATCTCAATGTAAGAGAAACATAGAAAAAGTTGTGTACCAAAGTTTTCCAGAATAAGGTGTAAAAGTGTTAAATAGCATCCGTTTTAATGGAATAACCATAATATAAAACTCATCTCAATGTAAGAGAAACATAGAAAAAGTTGTGTACCAAAGTTTTACAGAATAAGGTGTAGAAGTGCTAAATAGCATCCGTTTTAATGGAATAACTATAATATAAAACTCATATCAATGTAAGAGAAACATAGAAAAAGTTGTGTACCAAAGTTTTACAGAATAAGGTGTAGAAGTGCTAAATAGCATCCGTTTTAATGGAATAACTATAATATAAAACTCATCTCAGTGTAAGAGAAACATAGAAAAATTTGTGTACCAAAGTTTTCCAGAATAAGATGTAAAAGTGCTAAATAGCATCCGTTTTAATGGAATAACCATAATATATAATTCATCTCAATGTAGAAGGAACATAGAAAAAGTTGTGCACAACAGTTTTCCAAAATAGGGTGCAGAAGTGCTAAATAGCATCCGTTTTAATGTAGATTTTTATCGTTACATTCATTTCAGCGGTTTATTTTATTATTTATATTATTTTATTATTTATATTATTTTATTATTTATTTTATTATTATTTATATTAAATAATTTAAACTTGAGTTTTTTAAATTACTTAAACTTTTCAGTTTTATGATTAATTTATTTGATTTTTGGTAGTAGGTAAAATTATGTAATATAAATTAGGATTTCTTATGTTTGATATATATTTATAACAAAATTTACTCTGTGAACACCTAATAAACTTTGCACGTATACATGTATGTGTTTACAGTGCTTGAAGAAAATTTGCTTCAAGAATTACACCTAAAGATAATACAGCATTTTTTAACTCTTTCAAAGTCGGTTAGTCGGTTTGTTCTTAATGCGTAAGTAAAAGGAATCATTTGAAGCAGGAGCATATGTATGTCTTGTGGAAAATTTCAAGCAGATTTGCGGAGCACTTGAGAAGTATTTCAAGTTTTACAGACTAATAAAGTATGCGACAAATGGCATTACCCAATCGTGTCATTAGAGCTTTAAAAAAACATTTATAACAACTCGTACAGATAGTCTTGTAACAAACAAAAAACCTATAGTTTTAAAAATTATCTTAAAATATCAATTTTCTATAACCTCACATAAATTTTCTAAAGAAACTTTCTGGCCTATGTAATTTTACATGTCACCATGTAAGCGTATACGATTATCATTTCTTATTTTTTTGTTTTTTCAGCATCATCCTTATACACTAAGCTATTTATAAAAATAGAGTACATTTTCTGCCTTTATATGTAACCATTTTGTATTAGTTTTAGAGACCTGCATCATTGTTAACATGTTGTTTTTACCCCTTGGGTTTCATAGGTATATTAAATATATTATATATAGGTATATTATAGTTATCATCACCTTAGAAAAATATAGAGTATTCGTATAACTTCAGTAACAGTAAAAAATTGGTTTTAAAGTTACCATTTTGGAGTTAACTTGATATTTTTTTTTTGTTCACTTAGTTCTAAAAGATGGTTAATAATTTTGTGATGGGTATATATGTATGCACGTATTGTATTCGTTAATCATTAGCGTTAAGTTTATGTTGTGATATGGTTAATATGTTTATGGGTAAATATGTAAACGGTATCTTTATATATATAACTTATATTGGCTAATTTTGGGTAATATTACATTAAAAGTAATTTTCACAGATGATTAAATGGTTATAATGCTTTCAGATTTTTAGCATTTTCGTTGGTTATGCTTATTTAAAAAAACATGTGCATCCAGTAGGACCAATACAGCACAACTCTGTTACGACGATAATAAGGTTTTAATGTAATTAATTTTTGCTTAAAAATTGTTCTAAAAATCCTTATTACTGTTTATGTGTAGTCATAAATAAATAGTTTTAATTTAAAACTCATTGCTATATCCAGTTTCATTTTTCCTACATTACTAATCTTAAACATTTTGGAAGACAGCCATCTTTCAATTACATCAGTCCATTCTTGGATTAATAATTTCCATTGTTTTCAAATCAAAAAGTTAAAAGTAAAAGAAGATTTCTACATACTTTAAAAGGCATCCACATTATCAGCTTCCTCACAACGTACCGACATTAGTTCCTCAACGATGCGATACTCATGACATTCCTCACATAAAAGACGCCCCTTTGATTTGTTGGCTCGTTGCGATTTATCATGACATACAATGTGCACTAACTTCAGATTTTTCAGAGAAAATATCTCCAAAAAATATTCCAAAACGGAAATGTCCACTACGCGACGCTTGTGCACGATGCACTTTATATTCGGTTGTTCAATCAATTTTTGTACACTCTCCAAAACCGCCGGCAGAATGCTGCGACACAATTCAATCTGATGATCAAGATTCCACACTTGGAAGAGAATTAGATTTTCGCGAGAAACGTAAGGATTAATGATGTGTTGCTTTGTACAAGAACTACTCGCAGGCGCTGAATAAGCGCCCTGACAAAAGAATTGACCCAAGTCATTGCATAAGGATACCGACCATTCATCGAATATTTCATGCTGCGCTGTATACCGCTTTATTACTTGTTTCAAGCGTTTATTTGGTATGGCATTGGCATCGGTTTTATCTTCACTGCGCAATAGTGATAGCGAAGAATGCTTCTTGGGGAACTTGCGATTAAACATCATGGAAAAATAATCACAACCGATGAGTAGATAACGAAATTTTCGCAAAGTTTCATCGATTACTTTACAAGCTTGTAGATTGCTTCGATAGAGACGCGTACGTGTCAGCTCATCCTTTGTTTTGTAATAATAACTGCGTATGCGATCCTGCGCACGTTTTGCCATTGCTTCCTCTTTGCTTTTGCAGCGCTCATCTTGAGAGCCAACAAACCATTCCGCGTGCTCTGCCTTGAGACTCAAATGTGTTTTGAGTACTCGCAACTGGTCAGAGTGACCTACTTCTCGAGATGAATTAATGCCTTCATAGGCTTCAATCATCTTACGAAATTTTTGCGGATGCTGTTCCATGAAACGAGTAATTATTTCCGATGCTTTTATTAGTGGAATTCGTGATCTCTCATAGTTAAATTCTTCATCTTAAACAAAAAAATTCAGTATAAGAAATGGGGGACAAACATCAGGGTTTTTTTATCCTGCACAAACCTATTGTTATTATTTCATCCGGTGCACCAACTATGAAGAGTGTTTGAGGTTCAAGAGTTTCAAAGTAATCTTCATCAGCAACTTCGAAGCCATTAGACGCGAGATAAACACACAATTCAGTCAACTTTAATTAAAATTTAGATGAAATTAATTTTAATGTAAAATGTAGTAATATTAAAATTAGATGGTTGTTAAAGATTAATTCACAATCAGTACAATAAAAGAAAAAACCTTTTAAAAGCCAGACCTTTTTGTTTTATTTTATTTAAAATTTTTGTAACTTTTCTTTATAATTTGGACAATAACAACTATTCACATTTTAAACAATATTGCAAATAATATTTTTTTATTTGTTATTAATGCCACAAGTAATCATAATTCTGTTAAAAATTTCTGTTAAAGATTTTAAAAAGCTCGAAATTATATATTTCAATAAAAACCTTCTGGAAAATCATTCCGAAAATCTTTTGACAGGTATTTATGAACTCTACCACTTACCGGAAATTTTCTTAGTGCTTTCTCTTTAAGCATAGCCAAAGAATTGGCCCCAATTCCATATCGGTGACTGCGCTGATTGTCGGTAATTTTATAGCCCTTCATCATTATTTGAATATGTTGGTATATCTTGGGAGTTCTCAATCAATAAATTGACATATATTTACAATTTCTTCACTGTTTATCTGGCGTGTAATAATTCCACAAAATGCAGCTACTAAAATCGAATCAAAATATATTTTGACAATTAGCCTTCGTATGACCAGCATCAACAGGCTTTATTGCATTCCATTAACCAAAATAGAGAAAAATTGCACCAGTCGAATTTTGAACCATTTTTTAATGCTGACTGTAATGAAAAGATTTACAAATATTGAATTAACTAAATTATTGCTAAATAAAATATTCCAGAAAGTAGTACTAAATACTACTAAATAAAGTATATACTACTTTTTTAAAGTACTAAATACTACTAAATAAAAAAAGATCATTTTCAATTACAAAAATTCTTTTCTCAGTCATTTTAGCCCATGCTGTTTCCAATCTTATTCCGAAGATCCAACATATTTAAACACAATATACAGCCTGTAAATGTCCATATTAACCAACAATGAAAAATGACCAGCCATGCTTTTAAAATGACCAGCCATGCTTTTAAAATGACCAGATATGCTTTCAAATATAATTTTCCAATAAGCCAATGAGACGTCAAATATATCCAGACACTTTAACTATTAAAAAAAGATTCTTAAAATATTAATAAATTCATAAATAGATTGCTGAATACACACATCTGCTGCAAGTTATATTGTGCTGCAAGCCACATACAAATTAATTTTGCTGAGTACGCAAAATTCGAGCGGCAGTACAGCACAGCTAACAAATCGCCTAATAAGCTTATAACCAACAAAAAAAGAATCTAATTTTGATTAGACTTAACAATCAATTATTGGGAATATCAAAAAATACTATCCAAACTGTATTAGCTGTTGCGCAGAATTTCCATTGACTGCGATTACAAGTTTAACCATCAATTTGTCGAAGTAGTTTTTTTCACCGAGCTAAAAAATATATCGTATATAACTCCTCACTTACCCTAAATATTGGCAGAAGTTTAGATTATTCTCACTAACATGTTTATTCTAGATAATTTTACTTCACTTCAATTTAGAATGAAATCAAATTATGCCTAGCAAAAAACTCGCTGCCATCAATTTATGCAATTGAACGTGTTGCCAAATCTACCGCAAAATTGAAGTGCCGAATATACGATTTTTAAAATAGTCCCAACAAAGCTGCCAAGTTTTACTACAGAAAATCCTATAGACGTTGATACAAGTAAAATATGTTTGGAGTGCTGCATATATATATATATGTATATGGCAGCGGAAATTTAAAATAAAAAATTTAAATAAGTAAATACAAAAAATAGCTAAATATACAAATAAAAAATTACAATATAATTTCGCAGTCGTCTTTTACTGAATGGAAGAGTAATCAATTTAAGACATGGTCTAGTACACCTTCATGTAAATATTCAAAAATAACCAAATACAAAAGAAACACAAAATTTTAAACTAATAAGGAAGAAATATTGAAAAAATTAATAATAATCTTGAACTGTCGATTGTAATTCTAGATTCTACATAAGTTTAACGTAGAACCCCCAATTATACATTAGACTACCAGTAAGTCTGATATAACATCGCAATTTTTTGGATTTTCTGTAGAAATCTGTCAACTTCTCTCTCTCTCTCTCTCATTCTGTCAGCTTATGGTTAGATTTCTACATTAAAACAAGAACAATTTGATAGCTTGGCCAATCAAATATGTGTAATGTACTGGGCCTAAATCTACAGGGATGGTTTAAAAAACGACGGCTTCTGTTATATTAGAACGTTTAGTATGAAAGGCCTGTCGTTAGATTTCGGCGTAGTGTGGGGGGTCTCAGATGAACCTGAATTTGGCAGCATTAGATGAGTAAAATTTGAAACTTATCTTTGGTCTTCTTTCTGTCTCATCGCTACAAACAGCTGTTTGAATTGACGTATTTGCGAATAACATATAAAAAGGAGATGGTGCAATAGTGGGCTCGGAGAATAGAGATTTTTAAAAAAAGGAAGCCCTTTTCAAATTATTAAATATAAATTAATTAAATCACATTAAAATAGTAATGAACACAGCTAAAAAAATCGTGGTGGTATTAGAAGGCCGAAAGACCTAATTGGAAATTATTGTGAAGTAATTTTAACTCTATTTTACTTACGTCGAAAGTGTTGAGAAACAAAAATCCAAGAGCACAAGTTATAAGAACAATACATTTTAAAAACTATTTCTCCGAACTACGATCATTTCAAACGCTTGAAATGTGGTGTTTTCAAAGCTACTTATGATTATAAATAAATTGATCAATAAATTAAATGCTGGGGATGCCGCATTGTTGTTTTCAGGAATCGCTGATAAGGCTAACATTTTACTCTTTTTAGCCAAAAGGAATAGCCCCCTCCGTTAGTTAGATAGCCACGCTGATAGCAATTAGTAAGCGTTTATGAAAAAGTTGAGTCAATCAATCGCTCCGTTGCTCTAAGCCACCACCGCAAAGGCTCTCTTGCACAGCGCTCTCACTATGGTAGCGGATAGTGAACTACAGCTGCGTGATTTCGACGAGTCCGCAGACTCAGATTCCGAGACCGAGCTACTGATACGGCATACTACCTCGGCGAAACCGACATTGAAATCAGTCAATCATACTGCAGCTAGCTCGTCGGGCAATTCAGCGTCACAGTATTTTCTTGGTGGTTCTGTGCCAACATCGGCAAATCGTCGTTATAGTCGTTCCGCTGCGTCTTCGTTGTCGGCGTTTTCGTCGTCGCCCTCGGCCGCAACGAATTTTCTTACTAATTTATTTAGTACGGGTCGTGCCGCCGGACAGATTCGTTTTAGAAATGAACGTAGTAGCGAGCGCGGTGCAAAATTTTCAGCTGCCAATAAATATTCGTCATCCAGCAATTCGTCCAAAACCTCAAAAGCAACGGGATCAACAAACGCGAACTCGAAACTGGCGCTGACAACGCAAGCATATCAAGAGCACACCAGCGGAAATGCAGTGACTGCAGTCAATGAAGATGGGATAGTTACGGCTGCTGCTGCTGCTACTGCTGGTGGTATAAAAGGAAATGCAGTGGGGGATGTCACCGATTCTGTAATGCAGACTGTGATCGATCCGGAAAACGGTTCGACAACAGTGTTTTACCAGAAGAATCGTCGAAAAAGCAAACGTAGATCATTGGCTAATATATGCAAGATGTGTTTATGCGGGTGAGTGATGGACGTTTGTTGGGAGAGTTGGTTTCTTGCGATTTTTTTTAGGCAGTTTCAAACAAATTACTTCAGACAAAGTAATTTGTAAAGTCGAAAGTACAGGCATTACAAAATATTTCAGAACGTAGGGTACTGAAAGTAAGCTAATTTTAAATTAATTAGACATTTTTCAATTAATGAAAGACTATTTTTTGCATATTAAGCTTTTGTTATTGATATTAAACCTAAAAGTTTCTAATAAAATGTTTTTGTTATTGTTTTAATATTTACGAACATATGAGAATCTGAAAATAACCCTTATTTGAAGCGACATAATTTTGTTTTATGCAGAAAAATTTATATAATTATTGATTTTTAGTTAAATTAGCGACCAGGAAACATCTTTCCTTGCCTCTTTGTCGTTTCTTTATACGTATTTATTTCTGCTCAAAAGAGTCTTTCATGCATTTTCAAATGCTTTGGTTTTTAAGTCACAAAAAGCAGTTCAATGCCAAAAACCCAAAGCCAACTTATAACTAACTGTGTACAACAAAACAAACATCAAAAAACCTTTAATAATCTTATACTCGTATGTATATAGATTATTGTATATAGAGTAGACTCGTTTATCGGTATGTACATACGTAGGTATATTATTTAAATCTTGCGGCTTGAACTGAAATTTATTGCCGCACAATCAGGTTTTCAAAATTTAGCTACAAGTTTGTCGTCGTCTTATGGTTTATTTGTTGTTTCATTATTATTATACGAATTATGATCATCGTCTGATCTTGCTTAACTATGATTAGCGATTAGTGGCTGCGATTGTGTGTATTTGTGTTTGTCGCGTGTATTTTTGTTTCTTCGTTTGTTGTTATTATGATGTTTGTTTCATCGTAAAATACAGAATATTTTATGAAAAAGTAAATGATGTTTTTTCTTAATGTTAATTAAGTTTTGCGACACGGAATGCTCGTTTCAAAACACAGCGTATATAGATTATTGTATAACAAATCTATTTTTTTTTCTAGCTTGTCTAACTTTAATGCTTAAACTAAAATATCAGATTTAAAACAAAATAAATAAGATTTTAAGAGAAAAAATTCCCATAAAATGTCAAGCATTTAAACAATTTAAAATTTAAAATTCTTACTGATTGCAAATGTTTAAAAAAATTCACAAAAGTTAGTGTTAATGTATGTATGTATATCTTGTGGAAAGATTTGTAGGAGTTACGATAGTATCTAAGTCGTGTCATTTTCATTGGCAAACTCATTTGCTTTCGAATGATGTAATTATCTTCGAATATGAAACTTTTTCCTCTCACTTTTTGTAAAATATTGTGCTCACAACTCTGCAAACGATATTAGCTTGAATATTTATAGCTTTATAAAAATAACATTTACAAATTTTATACAATTTCATTAGGTTAAGATGGTCAGTAAGAAATTGGACTTCTAGAGGTTATAATGGAGATCAAGGCACGTTTACGAAATTGTAGACGTTGCGTATGTCGAAAGCTACAAAGGGCTCTCTCTTTATTAGTTCTATTATCAAGCCTTTTCGACTTTTTATCTGTTTTCGAAGTTTTCAAATAAATAGACATGCTTTTTTCTAATTGCTTTTGCGGTTTTTTGTTGGATTTCTCGAAAAAACATTCTTTGAATAAGACTTTTATAGAGATTGTTCTGTTCTATTTGGGGCACATGTTCCTACTTTAACTTTATTATCGTACCGTATTTAATTATATTCTACTGAAAAATACATATGTACATATACGAATATGTATTCTCAATTGTTTTCCTCATTTCCAAAAATAAAAATTCAAAATTTATGCACCTACTCATAATTTCCATTACTTGAAAAAACACATATGTACATACTCGTACATATTTCTTGCTTTGGCTTTTCGATTTGCATGGAAATTATATGAATTGAATGCCGTAGAGCTCTTTTAAAGAATTCCTAAAATCATATTCTCGAATTCTGTTTACGTAAATAGAACAATTTTTAAATAATGATTTTTTTATGGCTTTTTTTTGGACGTGATTATAATATTTCTAAATATTTATGACTTCAAATTAATCCTTGTCCTCTATGGGTACTTGTATTTTGCTTTTGCTCTGCAGTGTAATAAAAAAGAAACGTACGAATTTGCATATTTCTCTTTATGTACATGTGTACATACATTTGTATTCGTATGTTTGTACTTCTCTTGTTTTCGATTGAGTTTCAGCCAATATTCATATTTTACCTTCGCACCTTCATCTTTTTTAGGTCACCAGAAACTTCCACACACGCACACATAACACATATGTATGTTAATCTATCTATCTTTCTGTCCACCTTCTATTTTGCTGTCTGCCCTCGCCGCTCTCTTTCTGTCTGCTTCGCTTTTGTTTTTCTTATTTCGCTTCATACAATTTTTTCACTTTCCACTTTAAAAATAAGTTAAATCTTGAAAGTATTTTTTCTAAAGAACTCGTCTAAAACATGCGTTGATTTTTTCTCTCTCATATTCTCTTAAATACGAGTATCATTGCCATATAATTAACAACAAATGAGAGCAACAACAACAATAACAGACTGCAATAACAATTTCTGGTGATATTAAATATAATTAGAATATTTTTAGAACTTTTGAACTTTTTCCAAAAGTTTGTATCGTATGTACCTCTTTCTCAATTCAGAAAATAACGTCAGATTGGTTGAAAGATTTCCTTTATTTTGGTTGTTATAAACTGATAAGTAAGAGTGGATTTGTTTAAAGGCCAACGCTTTTGCGATCATCATTTATGCAAAAAAGAACCACAAATTCAGATTGTTGCTGTTAGCGAATAATAGCTTCAGTGGGTTTGCTGTATTGTTTATTCTACTCTATAGGCTATTTTTGTATTCGAAATTTCCAGATTATTTATTCAGAACTTGTACCCACTCATTTGTAAAAAAATACCTCAAGGTTCACTATTTAAAAAGGATATGATGCAAAGGAACCTTAGCTGCTAAACAAGAGAACTTAATATATTGTACGAGTAATAGCTCCGGCCCCTAGAGTCTATCAGACTTAGACTTTCAAAGTTCTGAACTGTCAAATCGAGTTCAATGTATGCTTTCTTACGAACATCGACCCATAAGCAACGCATCCGTCAAAGTCGAAGTCGAAAGTAGCTGAACTTTTACGTCCGTGAAATTAGCAACGATAGTTAGCAACGATCAGGGTGGTTTACACCCCTGGGAAATTTTTTTTCCTTTCTTTATTTTCAAAAGCTCATAAAAAATAAAGGAAAGCTTTAAATAAAAAAGTAAAAACGCAGTTTTCTTGCAAATTTTACGCTCTATCAGGCTATGTAAATATTTAGGTTCTATAGCTTAAATAATAATCGGAGATATGATGTAAAATGTCTGACCATTATGTGGAAGATATCAGAAAATCACGGTTTTTAGCTACTAAAACATTTTCTCGGCCAAATAGGTATATATTATCTAAAAGCCTGTACTCTTACAAATCTTTTGACATCAAAATTATATGCCTGAGTAATTTAGTATAGACGCTATAACGGAAAAAGTGGAATACAATACAAGCGTATATATTGCTACTTAGACTTAAATTTCTTTTAAAAAACCTATCTGGATCTATGTAGGGAATGGCCATAAACGTTTCTAAATAAAAATATTTGAAATATTACCAAGAAAAAAAATTGTATAGGCAAAAACTCTAAAAATTTTAAATCTAAGATTTGGGCACCGTTGCTGGGCTTGTAAACATTTTCTCGGCGAATGAGGTGTAATATATCTCAAAAAAGGTTCTTTTCAGAATATTTTGGTATCATTAGTTTTATCGAATTCAATTTCGTATTTGAGATATAGAAGAAAATCTGGAACAACAATAAAATAGCTTTTTTTGTGATTTTCAATTAAAATCCTTAAATGACAATACTCTCGTTGGAAAGTATTTATATTTCCCTAAATATTGATGCCTAAATCATGACTCTAGCTTTAATAGTTTTTGAGAAATTCAAAAAAGAAATTTAAATTATATAAATATTTTGATTTCTTAAGATTTTTTCCAGTAACACGTGGTGGAACGTAACTATTGCCGTCTATACAACGAGTAAATTTATCCTCGTTGTATATATTGTCGTTTAGCAACGATTTCAATTACTTTATAGGTAATATTTTTTTTTAAATCAGAATTTAATAAAACTATATAATATTTTTGTTAAAAAAACCAAAATATTTGAAAAAAATAAATAAAACTGATTACGTTTCCAAAAACATTTTCTTTTTGTTTTCTATGAAAGCATTGCTTATGATTAAATATTTAATTACTAATATAAAAGTCTATAAAGGGATGATATAAAACACCGTTGCTAAGTATCTTAGACCAAATCTCGGTGAATGGTATTTACAGGACATAAAGTAGAATACTTGAAGATGTATCTGATACCTTTATCATATCACAAATCCATTTAGTTGTTGAGATATTTTAGTTAGTTTCAAAAAAAAGTTTCAAAAAAAATAAAGAAAAGTTTTAACAAAAAAAGTAAAAATGCAATTTTATTATAAATTTAATCCTCTATAAGGTTATATAACACCCATGATTCTCAAGTTTGAATAATCTGAGATATTCTGTAAAATATCTGACCAATATTTGGAACATATTAGAAAATCACCGTTGCTGGGCTTATAAACATTTTCTCGGCGAATGCGGTATAATAGATCTTAAAGAGGGATGTTTTAAGAATATTTTGGTATTAATATTATTATCGAATTCAATTTCGTATTTAAGATATAGCAGAAAGTCTGCAAAACCAATAAAGTGGATTTAAGGTGATTCTGAATTACAATCTGTAAAAGACAATACTTTCGTGAAAACTGCTTATTTTGCTCTAAATATTGATATCTTAACCATGTCTGTAGGTTTAATAGTTTTTAAGAAATTCACAAAAGAAATAAAAGTTTAGTTAAAAAAATCATTTTTTCTACTTTTCTAGTTGATAAGTTAGCAACGATTTTGTAGCGTGTAGATACCAACGAATATATGTATTATCAATCATTAGACGAGTTGAGTAATCGTTTCATATTTGCTCGTAAGTCCAATGGTAAGTCCAATAGATGGCGCTTTTTAGAATTTTGCATAGCTACTTTGCACGAATGTTATTTTTTAAAAAGAAATTCTTATAAAATTTTATAAAATTTTAATAAAAAATCAAAATATCAAAAAGGAATAAATAAAAGTCATTATGTTTCTAAAAGCCCTTTCTGTCAGTTTTTTATGAAACCATGTAGTAGAATTAAATAATTAACTAGTTATATAAAAGTCGATAAAGTCTTGATATAAAACACCGTTGCTAGATATCTTAGACAAAATCTCGGCTAATCAAATTTACAGCGCCTAAAGTAGAATACCTAGAGATAGTTTTAATGACATTACCATGTCCCAATTCAATTTAGTTGTTAAGATATTTCAATTAGTTTCAAAAAAAAATTCATAAAAAATAAAGGAAAGTTTTAGGTAAAAAAAGTAAAAATGCAGTTTTCTTGCAAATTTTATGCTCTATCTGTCTATATCAAAATTAAAACTCTGTACTTTATATAATCCCAGATATTGTGTAAAATATCTGACCAATATTTAGAACATATCAGAAAATCACCGTTGCTGGGCTTGTAAACATTTTCTCGGCGAATGCGGTATAATAGATCTTAAAGAGGGATGTTTTAAGAATATTTTGGTATCAGTATTATTATCGAATTCAATTTCGTATTTAAGATATAGCAGAAAGTCTGCAAAACCAATAAAATGGATTTAAGGTGATTCTGAATTACAATCTGTAAAACACAATACTTTCGTGAAAACTGCTTATTTTGCTCTAAATATTGATATCTTAACCATGTCTGTAGGTTTAAAAGTTTTTAAGAAATTAAAAAAAGAAGTACAAATTAAGTTTTCAAAAATCATTTTTCCTAGTTTTCTAGTTGATAAGTTAGCAACGATTTTGTAGCGAGTAGATACTAGGGAATTTATCATCAAACGTTGGACAATTTTAGTAATCGTTGAAAATATTTTCACAGCAAATACTCTCGCTTCGAGTAGGTGCGTACATTGACTAAAAGAGATAAAATTTTACTCACAATATGCCTTTCAATTCATAATCACTGTTTTGATACTTCGAACTACAAATCCAGTTATTCAAAAACGGCTCGCTTCAGAAATTTTTTCATACAACAACGAATTCCATTGTTTTGTAAGAAATATTTTTTAATTTTTTTATGATTATACCAAAAGTTTTATAAAAAGTAAAAAACTAAAAATGCAGTTATCTTGCAAATTTTATGCTATATCATGCTTTACCAAATCAAGACCCTAAAGCTTATCTAATCCGAGATATTGTGTAAAATATCTGACCAATATTTAGAATATATCAGAAAATCACCGTTGCTGGGCTTAAAAACATTTTCTCGGCGAATGAGGTATAATACATCTTAAAGAGGGATGTTTTAAGAATATTCTTGCATCAATATTATTATCGAATTCAATTTCGTATTTAAGATATAGCAGAAAATCTGCAACACCAATAAAATGGATTTCAGGTGATTTTAAATTACAATCTGTAAATCACAATACTTTTGTTGGAAACTGTTTATTTTTCTCTAAATATTGATATCTTAACCATGTCTGTAACTTTAATAGTTTTTGAGAAATTCAAAAAAGAAAGACAAATTTGGTGAACAAAATCATTTTTTCTACTTTTCTAGTTGATAAGTTAGCAACGATTTTATAGCGTGTAGATACCAACGAATATGTATTAGCAATCGTTTGACGAGTTGAGTAAGCTTTTCATATTTACTCATATAGTCCAATAGATGGCGCTTTTCTGAATTTTGCAAAGCTACTTTGCAATAATGTTTTTGCTAATACTACTACTACTTTGCAAGAATTTTGATATGCCAATAATTTCAATCGGTTTTATAAAGCTGAAGAAAATTAAGAAATTAATTTTTAAAACTCATCTTTTAGTAATATTCTAGTTAGCAACGATTTTGTAGCGAGAAGACATCAACGAATAACACATTATTCGTTGAAACGCGCCCGTACAGAATTCCCAGAAATTAGCTACAGAATTCTCACTAATTTTGGACGATGTTACTAAGGACGATATAACATTGCAAATTTTTGCTTTTTAACCAACTAATACAAATCGCTTTAGGGTCTATTTTTTATGCTCTGTGGACGAACCCACGTCCACTATAAGCGAGATTTTTCCCACATTGTTTTTGTTTTTTGTCAATTTTGCTTGGTAGTTGCGGTTTTTCTTTACTTCCAATTGTATTTGCCAGTAGATTGTAGTACAGTGTAGTACAAAATTATAAAAATTTACATTTAAATTACAAATTTTCTATTAAATTTGACAGTAGGTACCAAATTTAAATTGACCTACTTAACTGACAATAGGTCAAATTTAATACCTACCTACCTATCCAGAAAATAAAAATGTTTTGCGAAATGAAACGACAATCAATTAGCGCTGATGCCTTTTTTTCTTTCTGAGGGGGTACAAAGGTCTGAGGGCTGACAAAACGGTCGCCATTTAATTTTTCTAGCGAAAAATTTGTACGCTGAATCTGCTCAGCTCATTCCTTCTGTCATTCATTTCAGTGTTTGCTTACCTTTGTTTATTATTTTTTCTCAGCAACGCGTTGAGAGCACATGATTTACGCTGACAAGAACCAGCGATGCCTACCTTTTACTGAAATCAAATGTAGATAGCAAAAGTGAACAAAAGATATGTATATGTTTTCGACAGAAAATACATTTCCAAAAAAGTATACATTTTGGGATAAATGTAAGCATTAAACAAAACCTTTATATATGTAGCTACATGCAGCTAAGCGCCTGTCTGATCTGACATTGGCGGCTTTCGTCACTGGTCTTTTTTTTATTACAAGTGGTATGTTTAGACTTTCTAGCTGACAAAACGTAATTTCAAGCAGAAAAGAATTGCATTGCGTGAATATTAACAATATTAACAATATTAAGAATATAAAGGAAAGAGTAAGTACGTGGAGATAAATGTTTGTTAGCGACCATCGCAGCTGTGATTTCGTGCAGCCGACAAGCAAATGGCAGCGATGATTGCATCTCGTCAAATCGCCGCCTTGGTTCTGGTTACACCATCAATTTCAGCTGTGCACCTGTGCAGTTATGAAGCTCCATAAGCTTGTATATACATACATATGTAAATGAAGAGCTGAGCTGCACAGCTCCAGTGATTGATTTCTACTGTTAAGGAGATATAATAAAATGCGACAATTTCTCCACTACAAGCGCATTTCTGATTCAATCGCAATCTTCCAAAATTAATCTGAATTTGGTACAGATTTCCTAGAAAACTGTGTCAGCGTTTTTGCCTAGACACACTGAGTATTTCTTCTTAGAAGTCGCTTTATTAAAAATGTCATACAATTTTTAATATGTATGTATATCTTCTAACTTCTCTCAACTTTTTTTCACTTTTTGTAACTTAACTACTAAAAATTAATTAAATAAAAACATTACATTGAAACTAGTCCCGTTTTTATCTACTTAACTGCATCATCATGGGGACTTGTACCTCTTTCGCACCTACTACAACAGTGATGGTGAACCTATGACCCGCGGATTACATACTGATCCATGCCACATTTTTATATGGCCCATGCAATATTTTAACCATTTCGTAAAACATTTTTTATTTCCTGGATAAGGTTTAACCAGTTTAAACATCTCAAAAATACAATGCAATTTATTTTGCATAAAATCGAATTTAATAAGATTTATTTCGACATAAAATTTAAATCATGGTAAGTATTTTGCCTACTGTCAAATTTAAATGTAAAATTTTTATAATTTTGACCCACGCTGTTAAATTTAAATATTTAATTATATACTACATAATATTGACCACACGGAAAAAAGGTTCGCCATCACTGTACTACAATCTACTGGCAAACACAATTGGAAGAAAAGAAAAACAACAACTACCTACTGGCAAGCAAAATTGACAAAAAACAAAAACACAATGTGGAAAAATTTCACGTATAGTGAACGGGTTCACAAAGCATAAGAAATAGACCCCAAAGCAATTTGTATCAGGGTTAAAAGAGTATCGAATCTGGATACTCTGGAATCAGTACTGGATATAACCAAAACAATTGAGAGATTGATTAATTAAAAATTTGCAATGTTATATCGTCCTTAGTAACATCGTCCAAAATTAGTGAGAATTCTGTAGCTAATTTCTGGGAATTCTGTACGGGCGCGTTTCAACGAATAATGTGTTATTCGTTGATGTCTTCTCGCTACAAAATCGTTGCTAACTAGAATATTACTAAAAGATGAGTTTTAAAAATTAATTTCTTAATTTTCTTCAGCTTTATAAAACCGATTGAAATTATTGGCATATCAAAATTCTTGCAAAGTAGTAGTAGTATTAGCAAAAACATTATTGCAAAGTAGCTTTGCAAAATTCAGAAAAGCGCCATCTATTGGACTATATGAGTAAATATGAAAAGCTTACTCAACTCGTCAAACGATTGCTAATACATATTCGTTGGTATCTACACGCTATAAAATCGTTGCTAACTTATCAACTAGAAAAGTAGAAAAAATGATTTTGTTCACCAAATTTGTCTTTCTTTTTTGAATTTCTCAAAAACTATTAAAGTTACAGACATGGTTAAGATATCAATATTTAGAGAAAAATAAACAGTTTCCAACAAAAGTATTGTGATTTACAGATTGTAATTTAAAATCACCTGAAATCCATTTTATTGGTGTTGCAGATTTTCTGCTATATCTTAAATACGAAATTGAATTCGATAATAATATTGATGCAAGAATATTCTTAAAACATCCCTCTTTAAGATGTATTATACCTCATTCGCCGAGAAAATGTTTTTAAGCCCAGCAACGGTGATTTTCTGATATATTCTAAATATTGGTCAGATATTTTACACAATATCTCGGATTAGATAAGCTTTAGGGTCTTGATTTGGTAAAGCATGATATAGCATAAAATTTGCAAGATAACTGCATTTTTAGTTTTTTACTTTTTATAAAACTTTTGGTATAATCATAAAAAAATTAAAAAATATTTCTTACAAAACAATGGAATTCGTTGTTGTATGAAAAAATTTCTGAAGCGAGCCGTTTTTGAATAACTGGATTTGTAGTTCGAAGTATCAAAACAGTGATTATGAATTGAAAGGCATATTGTGAGTAAAATTTTATCTCTTTTAGTCAATGTACGCACCTACTCGAAGCGAGAGTATTTGCTGTGAAAATATTTTCAACGATTACTAAAATTGTCCAACGTTTGATGATAAATTCCCTAGTATCTACTCGCTACAAAATCGTTGCTAACTTATCAACTAGAAAACTAGGAAAAATGATTTTTGAAAACTTAATTTGTACTTCTTTTTTTAATTTCTTAAAAACTTTTAAACCTACAGACATGGTTAAGATATCAATATTTAGAGCAAAATAAGCAGTTTTCACGAAAGTATTGTGTTTTACAGATTGTAATTCAGAATCACCTTAAATCCATTTTATTGGTTTTGCAGACTTTCTGCTATATCTTAAATACGAAATTGAATTCGATAATAATACTGATACCAAAATATTCTTAAAACATCCCTCTTTAAGATCTATTATACCGCATTCGCCGAGAAAATGTTTACAAGCCCAGCAACGGTGATTTTCTGATATGTTCTAAATATTGGTCAGATATTTTACACAATATCTTGGATTATATAAAGTACAGAGTTTTAATTTTGATATAGACAGATAGAGCATAAAATTTGCAAGAAAACTGCATTTTTACTTTTTTTACCTAAAACTTTCCTTTATTTTTTATGAATTTTTTTTTGAAACTAATTGAAATATCTTAACAACTAAATTGAATTGGGACATGGTAATGTCATTAAAACTATCTCTAGGTATTCTACTTTAGGCGCTGTAAATTTGATTAGCCGAGATTTTGTCTAAGATATCTAGCAACGGTGTTTTATATCAAGACTTTATCGACTTTTATATAACTAGTTAATTATTTAATTCTACTACATGGTTTCATAAAAAACTGACAGAAAGGGCTTTTAGAAACATAATGACTTTTATTTATTCCTTTTTGATATTTTGATTTTTTATTAAAATTTTATAAAATTTTATAAGAATTTCTTTTTAAAAAATAACATTCGTGCAAAGTAGCTATGCAAAATTCTAAAAAGCGCCATCTATTGGACTTACCATTGGACTTACGAGCAAATATGAAACGATTACTCAACTCGTCTAATGATTGATAATACATATATTCGTTGGTATCTACACGCTACAAAATCGTTGCTAACTTATCAACTAGAAAAGTAGAAAAAATGATTTTTTTAACTAAACTTTTATTTCTTTTGTGAATTTCTTAAAAACTATTAAACCTACAGACATGGTTAAGATATCAATATTTAGAGCAAAATAAGCAGTTTTCACGAAAGTATTGTCTTTTACAGATTGTAATTCAGAATCACCTTAAATCCACTTTATTGGTTTTGCAGACTTTCTGCTATATCTTAAATACGAAATTGAATTCGATAATAATATTAATACCAAAATATTCTTAAAACATCCCTCTTTAAGATCTATTATACCGCATTCGCCGAGAAAATGTTTATAAGCCCAGCAACGGTGATTTTCTAATATGTTCCAAATATTGGTCAGATATTTTACAGAATATCTCAGATTATTCAAACTTGAGAATCATGGGTGTTATATAACCTTATAGAGGATTACATTTATAATAAAATTGCATTTTTACTTTTTTTGTTAAAACTTTTCTTTATTTTTTTTGAAACTTTTTTTTGAAACTAACTAAAATATCTCAACAACTAAATGGATTTGTGATATGATAAAAGTATCAGATACATCTTCAAGTATTCTACTTTATGTCCTGTAAATACCATTCACCGAGATTTGGTCTAAGATACTTAGCAACGGTGTTTTATATCATCCCTTTATAGACTTTTATATTAGTAATTAAATATTTAATCATAAGCAATGCTTTTATAGAAAACAAAAAGAAAATGTTTTTGGAAACGTAATCAGTTTTATTTATTTTTTTCAAATATTTTGGTTTTTTTAACAAAAATATTATATAGTTTTATTAAATTCTGATTTTAAAAAAAATATTACCTATAAAGTAATTGAAATCGTTGCTAAACGACAATATATACAACGAGGATAAATTTACTCGTTGTATAGACGGCAATAGTTACGTTCCACCACGTGTTACTGGAAAAAATCTTAAGAAATCAAAATATTTATATAATTTAAATTTCTTTTTTGAATTTCTCAAAAACTATTAAAGCTAGAGTCATGATTTAGGCATCAATATTTAGGGAAATATAAATACTTTCCAACGAGAGTATTGTCATTTAAGGATTTTAATTGAAAATCACAAAAAAGCTATTTTATTGTTGTTCCAGATTTTCTTCTATATCTCAAATACGAAATTGAATTCGATAAAACTAATGATACCAAAATATTCTGAAAAGAACCTTTTTTGAGATATATTACACCTCATTCGCCGAGAAAATGTTTACAAGCCCAGCAACGGTGCCCAAATCTTAGATTTAAAATTTTTAGAGTTTTTGCCTATACAATTTTTTTTCTTGGTAATATTTCAAATATTTTTATTTAGAAACGTTTATGGCCATTCCCTACATAGATCCAGATAGGTTTTTTAAAAGAAATTTAAGTCTAAGTAGCAATATATACGCTTGTATTGTATTCCACTTTTTCCGTTATAGCGTCTATACTAAATTACTCAGGCATATAATTTTGATGTCAAAAGATTTGTAAGAGTACAGGCTTTTAGATAATATATACCTATTTGGCCGAGAAAATGTTTTAGTAGCTAAAAACCGTGATTTTCTGATATCTTCCACATAATGGTCAGACATTTTACATCATATCTCCGATTATTTAAGCTATAGAACCTAAATATTTACATAGCCTGATAGAGCGTAAAATTTTCAAGAAAACTGCGTTTTTACTTTTTTATTTAAAGCTTTCCTTTATTTTTTATGAGCTTTTGAAAATAAGGAAAGGAAAAAAAATTTCCCAGGGGTGTAAACCACCCTGATCGTTGCTAACTATCGTTGCTAATTTCACGGACGTTGAACTTTTAACTTTTTGACGGAGTCAGCCCATTTGACAGCAGTTTGTTTACATTTTAGTACAGTAAATTGAATGAAGTCTAAGTTTTCATTGTGCCATAGCAATACTTTCACATTGAAGACAAAATCTGACGGACTGTATGGGCCGTGTGTGCCAAATTTGGTTCTATATATGTACCTTTTTAATTGTTGCTCTTTTCTTTTAGAAGCTCCTCAATATAATAGGGGGAAAATAAATAGATCTATAGATTAAAACTACGCCAATCAATACTTCACATCAGTCCCTGAGGAAATCCCTGAAAAATTCTGCAAAGATTTAAAGTTTAGAGCTTTATAGCTCCGGCCCATAAAGTCCGTCAGACTTCGACTTTGAAGTTCTGTCAAAGTCGAAGTCGAAAGTTGCTGAACTTTTAACTTTTTGACTGAGTCAGCCCATTTGACAGCAGTTTGTTTACATTTTGGTGCAGTAAATTGAATGAAGTCGAAGTTTTTATTGGGCCATAGCAATACGTTGACGTTAAAGTCGAAGTTAAATTCGGAATCTGATGGACTGTATTGTCCGAAAGCATTAGAGAGAAAGAGAGAGAGAGAAGAGGATTGATCAATATACATATGTACGTATGCAAATAGAGAGAGAGCGGAAATAAAAAGAAATACCATCGCTGTAAAAAAACACAATCTTTAGAGTAATTGTTTCTTTATGGTTTATAGAGGAAAATGTTTCTTTAGGCTTTATTAAGTCAGTTAATTAAATATAATAACACGATTATGAATAAAAAGAGGAAGAAAGACCGCACTTTTTTCTGAAGGTATGAAAATTATAATACGGTATTGAGAAGAACAAACGGTAAGTGTAAAATGCGTTACAACATTACAGAATTGCATGGTATAGTATATACTTATTACGAACCAAGGACAGAATGATGACTAAAGGAGAGAGGAAGGAAAGTGAAGGGTAAAGGAATGGAAGGAAGTAAGAAGGAGAATGTGTACCATTTTAATGCTACTACACTTTGAATGCACCGGAGGGAAACGATACCTGGTTACGTCAGAGATACGCAATGTATCGTAACTCAGCAAATTAAGTTAACGCTTTACCCCTTTTTCTTCTTGCTGTTTTTCTACATTGTTGTTGTACATGTGTACATACATTCTGTGGCAATATGGTTCACAAGCGTAACAAAGCTTTTTTGCGGTAAACGCGATGCACTACTTATAGCTATTTCTACTGTGGGTTAATAATATACGAGAGTACCATTGACCAAAAATATCATCGTTCATACCCACAATATTTCAATGGAATACTGACGGCATAGCGTTAGTTACTCGCATGCGGGTAAAAAATGCATTACAAATTCAAAGCAAAACCAACAAAAAATCTATAAAAAACTTGCTTACTCAAGTTGAACACAAAAAAAACAGTTTGCAGACATACATAAATCAGCATATGTACATTGAAAATACTCGTACAATACATATATAAATAAAAATTATGAGAAGATACTGGCAGAAAATACCGTTAGTATCAGTGATATTTCGATTGAATATGACATTTGAAATGGTAACGTTACAATTTAAAAGTCTTTGAAAGACTTAAAGTCAAAGTTATGGTAACAGTTTAGCACGTCTCACATAGTTCATCCACTATCGTGCACGAACCGTAGATTTTCATGCATAATTCGTTCACGATTTCTTAAACACATGATCTACAGACATTTTTTCGAAAGATCAAATGTAAGCTATTTTCTTATTGACATTTCTTTTTTTAATATTTTTTTTTTGATTTGCTGAGGTTATATTGTAGTATTGACAAAATCTTGAGTCATCCATCGCCTACTTATGATCTGCCATGTTTTGAGAACGAGAAAACATATTGCAAATGGCAAATCACCAAAACTGGTTTTTCGTTTAATACATTAATCCGATTGATTTCTATGAAAACTAATTCGATGTTAGTTTTTTTTTTTGTCTTTCAGTAGAAAAAGTTATGACATCATTATTTTTACATTATGATATCTGAGCTGATCAAGCAGTTTTAATGGACTAACAAATTATTATGTAACTTGAAACTGTTAAACGAGAGCAAAAAGTGTGAAACCGTAAAAGCATGGATTATTAGCATTTCTTTTGTGAAATTGTTGTATAAAAATTAACAATTCGTTTCAGAAGGAAGATAGATATGATATTTCCAAAATACTTTTCCACATAATATGCTTAATAATGAAAAAATCTATACTTGATTCATTGAACAATTATCTTGAGAATGCAGTTACAAAAAATGTCTATAAAAATTTATTTTATAATATCGGCAAATTAACGAAATCGCAATTATCAATTGATTTAGGTTTTGTCTTATTGAAGGAAGCTTCATAACAGATATTTTACAATATTATCATCTTCGGAATTTCGAAATCGTTGATTCTAAAGAAATAATAAATATTAATTCATTTGTTAGCAATACAATTGACAATCATGCCATCATATACGATATTTTTCTTAATACAACAAAAATATCAATCTTAAAATTTCACACTTAACGGTGTCAACTGTTCTGAATAGATTTCGGTAAAAAGGTTAAAAATGTACATGCCTTACAATTATTCAACTGTTCGCGCTCCAAACGTTTTATTCAAATAAAAAGAAATATTTTCTTCATGACATCATTTTCATTAACTCGACAATACTGGAGAACTTACAGTACAGTTATTATGATAGAAATGAGTATAACATAAACATAGAAAATATGAATTTGGATGTATTTTTTTGCATACTTAGTTGGATATGTTTGTGTTTCTACAGCTATTAAATTAGTAATATATTTCTTATGGTCTTTAAAGAAAGGTTAAATACTAATTTAATTTCGGATTTTGCTTATGTTTCTTAATTTTTATTAATTTCCACTTTGGACATTACTTTGGTTCCACTTTGGATATAACGACGTAATTGCTTTGTTACCGGTTTTGTGGTTAATTCATGTACTCAAAATTATTGTCTTTTGCATCGTTAAAAGCATCATGTTCTTGCAGTAGCTGTGGACACTTCTGACATCGTGAATGCCTGAATTAAATGTTTACAGTTGCCACACCCTTTTAGTCATAAAAACTATTTACGACTTTGTTTTTAAGTTTCAACAGCTTCGTCCGTCCAGTTAACACAAAAAAATAAAAATACAATATAAAATAGAACAATTGAAGGCTACTAACACTAATGATATTAGTACATACCACGTAAAAATTATTAGTTACGCTCTGGTCTTTTTCACACAAAAAAGCTGACGATGTTCACACAAGGCGCTGTGCCAGCAATGGGCTAATTGACCCAGCGCAGCATTGCATTAGACTAGTCTATCGATGAGAACTTTGTTACTAGCCCGAAGACTAGTTACGGCGAATTTTTGGGATCATTTCGTCATCGAAGTAGTTATTTATTGAAATAATAAGAAACAATTTATTAAAACTCATTCTCTCAAAAAGATGGCTTACCTTGTTTGACTTAAAGTTTTAGTTTAATTAAATATTTCTTATATATTTTGTTTCATTTAATAATTTAACTTAAACTCCTAAGCATAACCCGGAGGTATCCTATTTGATATTTTTTTATAAGAATATCTCACATCTGCACAGAATAAGTATTCTTATCGCAAGTTCTTAAAAAATTTACCATTATTTTCTTTTTGTTGATTCGGAAATTGTATGTATATGTTGCGAATTCAGATAAGAATGAGCAAATTTTTACTCATACGCTCTTTCGTCGGCCATTTTTTCTCATTTCTTTTCTTAAATAAAAGTAAAAAATCATAAGAACTCGTGTCGTTTACCTTTTTACAGCTTATTACTTTCTGTTGTTATCAAAATATGTATATTTTTAAATACATTATTTTTTCTTTGTTCTTGTATTTATTTTACTTCGTCTGTAAGAAACACTTAAGAAATACTCCATCGGTTTATTTTCAGAATTACTTTAGGGGCAAATACGCTGTAGTCACATTAGTATGAACGAAACGATCGTGCACGAATCGTGCTGACTTTTTAGTCGTCAAAAATTTCATAAATATTACAATACACAACACAGGCCATTAACTGAATCGTCCTTCATTCAATTTTTTAAATTAAAACATTATATCTCTTCGTATTGCTTCTTGCTTCTTAGTTCATTCAAGATAATATCAAAAAATGTTAAAAAGCAAAAGCATTAAGAGGCGTCTTCAAGTCTCCGAAATCATTGAGTTTATGAGTTTTTTAAGTAACATCGTACATACTTCTAAGGGTGAAAACAACGCAACAGCAATTACAATTGCGAATTATCGATATAATAAACACGGATAAGAGTTCACGTAAATACAATATATACATACGTACATATTTACGAGTCCATACAAACAAGTCAAGCAATCATCCCACTCATCGAAGGTGGTTACTTAAGTTAATGGTATAGTTTTAGGTTACAACATCCTAACATCCATTTATGCACTCATAAACGAATATGCACGGTAGTCGCCAACGCGACTAGAAGAGAGCGGCAAAAAAAACCTCCATTCATTCCCTTCGCTTCGCTTCGCTTTGAAGTTTAATGTTTCTTTGAACAGTTCGCCGACAGATATCGATATTTGCTCTACACGCGGAAAGCTGGTTCTTGTGGGGCAATATAACGTAGAATAGTCTTGTACTTTTGTAATCGCAATTCAAATAGTTACCTACTCATTTAGTGACATTATTTACATATGTACTTGTTTTTTACATTTATTTTTGTTATAATACACAGACAAAAAATTTTCTCCAAACTAAAAATGGAATGAACAATTTTCTTAATTATTTTGGGTTTATACAAATGTTGTATAAATGTATATAGAAGGCAGGCAAATTTAATAAAATCATTAATCATCCCATCAATTAATTAATTATTTTAAAAAAAATTTAAAAAAAAATTAATTCATTAATTTCACAATTTCATTTCATAACACAAAATTGATAAATGCTGTTTTTTATCATATTGTATTATTTTACAATAAAAGTAACAGAGATAACATCATCAAATTTGCGACGAATATTCTTTGCCATGAAGCTTTATTTAGAGCTGAAAATGAGGAAAGCCGGTCTGGACTGGTATAAATACGAGTATAATATATACATATATATATGTATATTCATTTAGTAAATATAAATGCATTCGACATAAGCGTTTTTATATACTACATTGAGGTTTATCTAACATATGTATCAAAAATTCATTATCTGCAAATGGCCTCATGCCCGTCGATTCGACAGCTGCTAGTGTGCGGTATACATATGAGCTTCGACCGGTCCGAAATTAGCATTCAAACTTGTTAAAATTGAAATGTAATAATTAATATATTTAATTACTATCTCTCTATTATTATTTATCGTAGAACAACAGAAAATTCAATAAAGTTTTTCTATTGATCCAATTGATCGCCTATAAAAGGTACATGTATGTATGTACATATGTATGAATGTATGAATGCTTGTATGTATGTATGTATGTATGTACATATGTACCTGTTCAAACGTCTCGACGAGTCAAGGTTTCTTTGTTTTCTGCTAGAAATCGAGAAGGTTCATTTCTTCACATTGTATTGATTTCTTTTTCGTATTCATTACGATGAATGGCGAAAAACACACGTATTTTTTTATAGAAAAGTTAACTGATTTTTTTTCCTTATCATACAAAGCAATGGCATCAAGGCGGCTTTTTGGTGATGACACTTTAAAGTTGTTTTGGTGTTACTCATGTTAAAAAAAAGTTAATTGGTTTCTTTTTAGCTCTTTTAATCGTGTTTCAAAATTTAGAATGTTTCGCTTTCGTTTTCGCTAAGTATAGACTTTTGCGTCGTGGTGCATTGTCAAAATTTCCAAATTCCTATTTGGGTTAGTGTTTTTTAAGTGTGCGAGTATAGTTCTCTAATTTTAGGAGCTGCCAGAAAGTTGAAAATATCAGTTATCGTTAGGCAGTTGAAACTTAAAGAAAAATTTGTAAAAAATTGAGTTTTCTACAAATATGGCATCTATACAAATATTGCTATCTAAATATATATGCATCCAGTTGATTTCTTCACCTTCGTGACGATTCGCGCTCTGTTTGACCACCAATTCGCTGCGCGAAAAATTCGTCCCGCATCGCGCAGCGGAAATCGCATTCTGTATGGCTTCGGCTTAAGAGCTCAAAATGAGACTTATTTTGGAGCTATATATCTTACTATATTGAAAAACACTCAAAGTAAAATAATAATATAAAAAAAAAATTCATGGGAAGAACCTTACTGGTATCATTTGCTACATTTTTCTATTAAAAAGACTTTTCTTTATTATTAGATAATTTGGATGAATATATAATTTTTTGCGAGTCTAAAATGCTGTGATACTAATATATCAGTAGTTAGTAGGTAGTTTTTACCTTCCTTACTCCTGTACTCTCTTCATTCGACCCAAATACCGAAAACATCAATTTCTGTCCGAATAATTTTACATTCTTAAGAAATACTTTTATTTTAAAAAATTTTGGGCTTATTTAATGGTTCACAAACAGCTGAGATTTTTGTTTTTATATATGTATTTAATAGTTAGTGTTTATGGTCCTGACCAGAAAAAAACCAAAAAAAAGTGTCTGACCCCCACAAACAAACAAAAATCCTAGCTGTTTGTGAACGGTAAATATGTTCCAAATTTTGTTCTTTTGATATTTGTTCATAATTTCGAAATTCAGTTTCATTAATTGGTTAACATATTCTAATAAGGTTTACTTTAACTTTACGTTACTTATAATTTTTTTAGTGTACTCGGTAAAAACTCTCAAAACTTTTGCTATTTCTCTCTTTCTCGTGTTGTATCTCTTTAGGAATTTCTATTTCCTGCTCCCAACAAAAGAGTAACTCAAAACAAAATGAAAATCATTGATAATTATAAACACAAACTAAAAACATACATACAATGCTGCCAAAGCGACGATAATATGAAAGTAGTTTTTATATGTTCTGCTTTGTGCTGCAATTCGCAGTGGTCACAGTTGATTGAAAACATATACATTTGTCTCTTTTTTTTGCTTTGGATCAGCTTATCGATTTTCTCAAACTCAACAGTTCTAAAAACTTTCTAGTTGGGTTAATGAGATGGGAAAATTTGTCGTGTTTGGCCTGGTTTTAATGACGATACGTTGAAAAATTTGCAATTGAACATTTGCAAATACAATTCTGTAACGTTGAATATTTTGTACATTGAAAAAGTGTGAAATCTAGACGTGAAAAATAAAGCCTCAATAAAAACAAATGATTTGCTCCCTTTATTGGCTTGTTGTTGTGTGCAGTGAACAATAATTTAAATTTTTTAATATTTGCATTTCTGGTCAAAAATGGACGACACTTCGTCGCAAGGTTCCGCGGCAACTCCGATTGTACGTGAAAACATTCCGCTGATTAATCGTCCTCAGCGACGTTGGTACTTTTTCAGGTGATTCATAATCATTGCAAATATTTGAAATACATACACGGTAACATAAGAAAGAAGGAAAGCCTGGACAATACAAACGTTAATATGTTTGTAGTATGTATTATATTGATCTTCCGTGGTTATCATAAACTACGAGCCTTGCTGATTCAAGGGCAACAAGAACTCCTTGCTCTTCCCCGTAAATAAATTTCGTTTCAAATTGACGACATAGGAATTTACATTACGAAATTCTATAAAAATCTCCTAAAATACAAAGGGCAAACAAAACTTCTCTTTCGTAAGGTTTACAAGATATTCCACTTAAAAATATGCATATTGCAATTTTAAACTTTTTTGCTTAGTTACATTTCAAATATACATATACATATTCTTATTTAAGCTTATCTCTAAATTCGCAACTATGTATGTTTGTATGTATGTTTTTATCGTTTCCAAAATCGTCTTTTTGTGTTCTAAACAACAACAAAAATCGTCTTTGTAAAACGATATCGCCTCTTGAAATAAGGGTGTTAATGGTACTGATTTCACATCCCTTCAAAAAAGATAACTGTTTCGGAGACCATAGAGATAATGGCTGCGTTCAGGGACAACAAGCGGTGTGTGATTTTTGCTGGTTTTTTGTCTGTGGGGGTAGAAAGGTCAGAAGGGCTGACAAAGCGGTCGCAATTTTTTCAAGCGAAAAATTTGTATGCTGGATCTGCTCAGAACTTTCTTCTCTGTCACTCATTTTCAGTGTTTTGTTTACTTCTCGTGTGCTGGCAACGTGGAATTTGGCAATGCAGTGTGGTTGTTGTTTAAATGTTGTTGTTTATCAGCAACGACTCAGCAAGGCGTTCAGAGAACATGATTTATGCTAACAAGAAAAAGCTAACACAGCTTGTTGTCCCTGAACGCAACCAATGAGATGCGATGAATGACCGACCATCTTATACTCGTAAAAATCGTTTTGACGCTTAAGCCAAAATTTGAATGGGTTTGATTGGTGGGCCAAAAGCCAACACAGCTTGTTGTCCTGAACGCAGCCATTGTTTATGGATGAATCAAGCCAATGAGAATCGCATTTGTTTATACGATTATCCATACCAAGACGCCGTCAATTCAATCCAATCCACCACATCTCATAACCTTTTATAACTATGTATTTCATTATAATTTTTTGCAGTTGCTGGCGTAAATGGTTTACCGCACGCGAGCTTCGTGCCCGCACAGTCTACCTTGGCCGTCCGGGCACTGAAAAATTCCCACCGAACGAGATACGTAATCAAAAGTACAATTTCATAACGTTCCTGCCGCTTGTACTCTTCGAGCAATTTCGTTTCTTTTTGAACTTATACTTCCTTCTAATGGCCCTGTCGCAATTCATTCCTGACATACGAATCGGTTATCCGTACACTTATTGGGGACCACTCGGATTTGTACTCATGGTGACCATTTGTCGTGAGGCGGTCGATGATTTACGGCGACATCAAAGAGATCATGAGGTCAATTCGCAAAAGTATAAGCGTCTTATAGCATCGGATGTGCTGCAGGATGGGCAGGGCTACGAAATGGTGCCGTCTTCTAAATTAAAAGTGGGTGACATGATAATCGTGGAGAAGAACGAACGGGTACCGGCGGATTTGATACTCTTGAGGACAAGTGATAAGAGTGGTTCGGTATTTGTGCGCACAGATCAATTAGATGGTGAGCTCTTAGAAACATTTAGCCTTTTCGTTTCTGCTTATATAAAATTGCTTCTGCCTAATCGTAGGTGAAACTGACTGGAAATTACGTCTTGCTGTACCGCTTACACAGAAACTCAATAAGGATTCAGATCTTTTCCATATCGATGCTAGCGTTTACATTGAGAAGCCTCAGAATGATATACATTCTTTTATAGGAAACTTTTCCATGGTTAGTAGTGATGATATTCTTTAATGCGTTTCGAACTTGATCAATTTGAAAGACACCTCTATAATTTTCAAAATCTCGAAAGGACTTCCTTTGCAACCGCATAGTAATAGCACCTGCCTTAAAGGCTCCGTTGCCTCTTTAACTTCACTTCTACCACCTAATAGTTATATGTATAAACAGTTACAATGAATGCTTAAAGGATTTATAAGATTTCACATGCTTTTCGCTTTCCGCTAACAGCACGGAGGTGAAGAAACTGGCCTTAATGTTGAGAATACGCTTTGGGCAAACACAGTAGTTGCCGCCGGCACTGCCACAGGCATCGTCATTTACACGGGCTGTGAGACTCGCAGTGTTATGAATAATTCGCAACCACGCTCGAAAGTTGGTCTACTGGATATGGAAATAAACGGCTTAACGAAGGTGACCACAAACACTTTCGTCGTTCTTAATTATTTCGTTATTTATATGTTGTCTTTTAATCTCAACCAAATAGGTTTTGTTTTGTGCCGTACTCGGTCTCTCGCTTGTTATGATGATGCTTAAAGGTTTCAGCGGTCCCTGGTATCGTTACATGTTCCGATTCGTCTTGCTTTTCTCGTACATCATACCCATTAGTTTACGCGTCAATTTAGATATGGGTAAAGCTTTCTATTCGTGGCAAATGCAAAATGATCCCGAGATCCAAGGTACTGTGGTACGCTCCACCACAATACCCGAAGAATTGGGACGCATATCGTATGTGCTCACCGACAAAACCGGCACCTTGACCCAGAATGAGATGGTCTTTAAGAAAATACATCTTGGCATCGTTTCACACGACAATGAGACCTTTCATCATGTGGCCCAAAAGATTCAGACATTGGCGCCGACGATATTGCATCGTAACGAGGCAGACGGACAACAGCAACAGCAGCATCAACAACAAGTACATCCGCCCAAAGGAGTTTACACGGGCAATCGCATGCGTCGCCCGGAAGGTTGGCGTGAGTGGGAGGCGGTGAAAGCGTTGGCATTGTGCCACAATGTTACGCCCATTTCGGAAGACGATGATGATAAATCGGTATCCACGTCCTCTACATTCTCTGCATCGGCCGGTGAGATTGAAAGAGGATAATGAAATTCTTTTGAAGAGTCTGGCATTACAAATTGTTTCCATTTTTCAGTTGGTTCGAATTCGCCCATAAAATCGGTCATTAACATGGATACGCCGACATCTTCATCGGCGATGGAACATCAGTATCAAGCTTCGTCGCCCGATGAAATTGCTTTGGTCAAATGGACCGAACAAGTGGGACTCACACTTATCGATCGCGACATCAACTCAATGACCTTGCAGCTTAAAGTGGCGCCAACTAAAGGTTTGTAAACCGTCAGCAAGTTTTGTAAAAGCGAGTGATTTGTATTACTATTTTTGTAGGCCATCCAGCTACTGATGGTTTGCTGCACTTTCAAATTTTACAGCTGTTTCCTTTCACCAGTGAAAGCAAACGCATGGGCATCATTTTGAAAGACACCCATTCCGGTGAAATCACCTTCTATCTGAAAGGAGCGGATGTGGTTATGTCCGCCATTGTGCAGTACAACGATTGGCTCAACGAAGTCTCCGGCAACATGGCACGTGAAGGTCTGCGTACTCTGGTCGTAGCCAAGAAAGTGCTCACCGAAGATCAATACAATGATTTCGAAACGCGTTATAATGCAGCTCGTTCCAGTGTAACGGATCGCGTTGCTAAAGTGGCCGCCGTTGTCGAGTCATTGGAGCGTGAACTGGAGCTGCTGTGTTTGACCGGCGTCGAGGATCGTCTGCAGGAAGGTGTGCGCCCCACGCTGGAGCTCTTGCGCAATGCCGGCGTACGCGTCTGGATGTTGACCGGTGATAAGCTGGAGACCGCTTGCTGCATTGCTAAGAGCTCTCAATTGATAGGCCGCAATCAGGGCCTTCATGTGCTGCGCTCTGTAAAGACTCGCACCGATGCTCATTTAGAACTGAATCAGTTTCGTCGACGTCAGGGCCATGCGTTGGTAATATCGGGCGAGTCGCTTGAAGTTTGTTTGCAATACTATCGACCGGAATTTCTGGAATTGGCCACCGCCTCCCCTGCAGTGGTTTGCTGCCGCTGCAGTCCCACACAAAAGGCACAGGTGGTCGAACTTATTCAGAAACATACCGGAAAACGCACTTGCGCTGTGGGCGATGGCGGTAATGATGTCAGCATGATACAGCAAGCGGACGCCGGCGTAGGCATTGAAGGCCGAGAAGGTCGTCAGGCATCGTTGGCTGGTGATTTTAGTATTCCGCAATTTTCACACATCGCCAAACTGTTGCTAGTGCATGGTCGCCGCTCCTATAAACGTTCCGCTGCTCTCTCGCAGTTTGTCATTCATCGCGGTCTCATTATTACGACTTTGCAGGCCGTCTTTTCAGCGGTTTTTTATCTGAGTTCAGTTGCTCTCTATCAGGGCTTTCTCATGGTCGGCTATTCAACACTGTATACAATGTTCCCGGTATTCTCGCTGGTGCTCGATCAAGACATCAACACAACAACAGCGGTCACTTATCCAGAACTATACAAAGATCTTTCGAAGGGCCGTAGTTTAAGTTATAAAACGTTCTTTATTTGGGTGCTCATCAGCATCTATCAAGGCGGCGTAATTATGTACGGAGCATTGATTCTCTTCGAAGACGAATTCATACACATTGTGGCAATCAGTTTTTCAGCATTGATCATGACCGAATTAATAATGGTGGCACTGACAGTGCGCACTTGGCACAGGTACATTGTTGTAAATACTAAGAAAGAATGATAAAGGGAATGTATATTTTATGTTCTTTTTAGACTAATGGTATTAGCCGAACTGTTCAGTTTGGCCCTTTATCTCATTTCTTTGGCTGTGTTGCATGAGTATTTCGGTAAGCTTCCTCCCCTTACATAGAAAGTATTTATATACATTATTTTGTTTATTGTACTAATTTCTTATAGATTGGGAATTTATATGGTCGTACGATTTCCTCTGGAAAGTCTCCATAATCACGTTAATATCATGCTTACCTTTGTATATAATAAAATTCCTGCGAAAGAAATGCTCGCCGCCGTCATATTTGAAGCTCTCCTAAATCGATTCATTCAATCAATCGAGGAAAAAAAAGTAAAAACTTTACAGCAATTCACATCAATTGTTATTGTCTGGATGTAATTGTTTCCTTTCCTTTTAATAATTAAGTTATCTAATGTTATTAACTAGTTTTAATCAAATGAATTGAGTCTTAAGTTTATATTAAATATTTAAAGTAGGAGCAGCGTAAAAGGAGAGAAGAAGCTAATTTAAAAACAGAACACTATATAATTAAAAATTAATTAGATTCCAAATATTTTCTACAACCAATATCTTCACAGTGAATTCAGTTGATCTTGTGATCTCGCGAATTTCTCTATCCTTAACAATATGTAAATTGCTTTTACGCAAATTGCAATGTTTTGAAAAAGGTGATATTATTTTAGTTCATTAAATTGTGAAATGTATTTTCAGTAGTTAAAAAAGATGATCAGAATGGAAATACATACTAAAATTTTCAAATGATTGAATTTGCTTCCACAAAATAATTGATATATTGTACGTATTATTTTTAAGCGAAAATGTGTAAATTGAGAAATTGTTTTAAATACCGTAAGTGACAATTGAATTGAATTTTATTGTAATAACATTTATAAATAATTGTTAAAATTCCTAATTTTCAGACTGTCTTAATTATTTTTGTTTCCTGTAAAATTTTGTAATAAAAAACATAAAAGCATTTTAGTTTATTGATTTCTGAGCGAATAAGAAATAGTAATAATCTCTGTTAAGCGAACTTGAAACTTAATTTAATTTTTTTTTTTTACTTACAATTTACATAAGAGAACATTTTTTGCGGGTTTCCGCTCAATTTATTCTTTTCTATTTCTTTTTCCTTGTATTGGTTCTATTAAAAATACCTTCAATTAAAGAAAACCAAAATACATTAAGCATATGAATACAAATAACAGATAAAAATACATAAAATATAAGATATTTTAAAAGAAAAATCGATTAAAAAATTTGGTAAAATGTGCCGAACTAATTTTATTCCACTACATTAAAAAAAAACACTGAAGCTGAAGTGGTTAAAAAAATATTTAAAATGTATTGTAGCTGTGAGTTGTATTTAATTATCTCGAAAACTATATACAACACATTCACATATTTATAGGTAAGATATATGTATGTGTATAACATAAACATTGTTTATGTAAACAATATACAATTTATATCCATTCTTTAATCTATCGAACATAATTTATTAAATATCCGAATAAATAAAACTCTAGCAAATATTTTAAAATTTGTAAAATATAACTAAAAGTAAACTATTTTAAAGAATAAAATTATTTTAAAAACCTATTCTCTATTACGCTTTATTCAAAAACGATCGAGATCAAGTCGTCTACGGATCTTTCCAGCGATTTTATTTGAAGCCATTTTCAGCCATTCGCTGAACTGAAAAACGCCAAAAGAAACGATTTCATTGAGCAAAAGTTGGAGATCTACACGAGACCTGAGTCTTGAAGTTAGAGGTCTACATGAGACCTGAGTCTTGAATGATTCGAAACTGACATAGCAACATTTTTGCGTTGATGCAGTGCTTCCATTTGATTGAATCAAGCCGTGACTATCGGAATCATATGTGGTAATAATTTCAGCAGCGCTTCCGAAAATCACGGCTTGATTTGAAAGCAATGGGAACATTTTAGACAACCACTGAAACTTTCAAGACATCTTGAACAAGCCTTCGAGACGTCTCATGCAGCTCTCTAGTAAGAGTGTGTTCTTATTTGGGAATCGAACCTTTTACCCAGGATCGACCCAGGTTCGATCTACATATTTCGAATATTAGCGATGAGTGAAAGGGGATCATCGCCATCTGACGTTTCACTGATCTGAGCCAATTTTATAATTTTTAAAACAAAGATTAAAAACCTCGAATTGGGTCGTTGTATTTGTGGTCGTTAGTAGTTGATTTCAGGATTAATGTTTTTTACTGCATAAATACGGAATACATTTTTGGCTTTTATTTGTTTAACTTTTCAAAAGGATTTCTAAAGAATGTTTTCGCATTAATTTTATCAAAGTCTTGACAACACTGATTTCGAATTTAAAGCGTCAGGGCATGCACATACAAACCTGAGAAAAACTTATTGGAACTTAGGTTGCAATATTAAACAATCAATCAATTCCATTTTTAAACTTTAATTCATCATTTTTAATTAATTTGTGTTTAATGCTAATATTTAAATTATATACTTTCATTAGTATTAGTATATTATTTATTTATATACATATATGTAAACATATAATATATAAGTAATAATACACTCTATATGTAATTAAGGTTTATATATGAAACTGTGTATATAATACATTATATGCTCTATTTACTGCTAAATTCAACAAATGTATTCCTTTTTTTTTGTGTTACCTTTTTTAAATTGTGTTCATTGAAATTCTTTACTGAACTGTATTGAAATATTTGGAGTACGAAATTCTTAATTTGTTTTTAATTACATATTTCATTTATCGTACAATATTCTTAACTAGACTATTTGCTAAAAGCTTTGCTAATAAGTGTTAATGGATTATGTTTATAAAAATTCTTTTCCAGTATTCCTTTTTCTGGTGGTCAGAAAACACTTTTCGCTGCATAGATTTTGTTCTGTTTGAATTTCTTATAATGTTATTTATTTAATTATAGTTAATAATAGTTAAGACCAACAAATAAAGATGCATCAACTCTAAAATATTGTATATAAAACAACTATCTATGTATGTTGTAGTTAAATTAGAAATTGCTTGAAGAGAGGGCTAAATTGAAAGAAAAATTTTTAAAAGACTGACTGACTAACGTCCTGTTATTGTTGTTATTTAAATTAATTATATTATAGTTTTTTTAATTTAATTTTCTCATTTTATCTCATTTTATTTAAATACTTTTTGTTCAATTTTTCATCTTGTAAATAGACTGTTTTTTGTGTCAATATTTTTTCCTGCTATAAAAATATGGTATGACTAATTTGTTTAGAGTTACTTTGCTGGATTAAAAATTTTTAATATAATTATTATTTATGCTTATTTATAAGAATGCTCTATAACTTCATCGCCTAATATTTCTAAGATTCTCATCTTTTTTTTTTAAATAAAAAATACTCAGAAATATTTACAAATACATAAAATACACGTATAATTATAATAAAATTAAATTATAATTTTATAAAATGTATGAACATAAGAATAATTTATGAAATTTATTCTAAAAAAATTAATTTATTAGGTTTGTGTTTTTGTTTTTAGATTTTACTGTTATCGTTAACATTTTTATATCTATAAAGCTTTTCCGTTCTTTCGCGTTCACAATTCTTACAAATTCTTCTAGGTTTCGATCGTTTTTAAGGGCGTTACTGACTTTTCACCTTCTGCTACAACTATTTTCTCTATTTAGCAATAAATATTCGTATATGTATTTTCTCTTTGACTATACTTTGTAATGCATATTATTTTCTCTTTGCTTCCAATTCTTCTTTGCTGCTAATTATATATTATTTTTTTTTAATTTAATCTTTGTGTATTTTTGCAGGATGAGGTAAATGTTTAGAATATTATTTAATTTTATAAGGTTTCAATGTTTTCAATTTAGAAGAGAGTTCATCTAAAATTATGTTTATCTTGCATGAACGAATTTAATTTTGAGCAAATCAAGAAATTATAAATGTGAAATTTTGATGGCAACCTTCCTTAATTTTTTATTAGAGTACAAAAGTTGTTGATATGCTTGTGAATGTTATTTGGGTGAGTTATAACTTATAACTACTGACAATGATGAAACACCATGACATTAATCTCAATATTGACAGCGTTTAGTATGTTAAAACTGCTCAAGCTAATGAGTTCTGAAGAGTTTTCAAATTCATGTTAGAGTATCAGTTCTTTAGACATTCACGCTTAGAACCATTTATGAGTTCGTTGGACATTCATACACGATCCCATGAAACTTGTCATATTTATTTATTTAAATATTCATAATTATTCATTGAATCCAGTCATTTTAATTTAAGACATTTTCATACTCATTAGAGACATTCATACTCAGTAGTATAAACTGATATTCATTCATGAATTTAACAGTGTGAAGAGTGTATAGAATGAATAGTTACGAGTATATTTATTAAGGAGTTCATTCGATTCTTATTCTCATTCTAATGAACTTTGTCAGTATAATTTATAAGATCTTAAAAAATTCATACTCATGAAAATTAATCTTACCAAAAGTATGAGCTCGTATTTCGTACACTTTAGACAGTCCATTAAGTCTTACTATTCATAATAAGTTATGCTAATTGATGAGCTCTCAAAATATTAATATTCATGAATTTTGACAATTGGAATGGATGGTTAATATTAAATTATAAGTTTTTTATATATATTCAGTCTGCTATAATTAATTTTTATTCATGTACTTATATATTTATTTATAAGCTATTCATACTCATTCCAATTAACCTTGTTAGATGAATTAATGAGCTCTTAAAATATTTATACTCGTGACCCTTATCATGTTTGTGTATCAGTTCTACAGCCTTTCATACTTATCAAAATTATTTTTGCCAAAATTATTTAGGAGCTCTTTAGATATTCAGTCTCATGAGAATGAAACCGAATTTATGTATGAGCTTTTCTGTTTCACACTTATTAGAATAAACCTTGTCACATTCCTTCGTAAACTCTTCAGATATTCATATTTATCAGAATGAAACTGGTCGGAATCATAATGTTCTTTTCATGCATTCTTACTCATTTGAATGTACTTCGTTGAATTTATTTATGGTTTGTTCAGATATTTATTTGTATGAAATCTAAGCTTTAGAATCTATTGTAGTATGTATCATGAGTATAACGGCCATACTCATTAGTGGCCGTCGTTTTTGCTAGTGGTCGTCGTTTAGGGTTAAGGGTTAAGTTAAATGAAATGAAATGAAATGAAATTTTACACCTTATTACAAGAAGATATGATTTGTAAGCTACTTACGATACTTTTTATCGTACACTGATGATTACAAATGGTTAGGAAGGATAATGGATGACCGTGAGAAATGAGTGCATTCATCCATTATGAGCTTGAGACGTTTGTAAGTTCAATTTATTGACCTTTTTTTCTTAGCAAATATTTTTTTTCAATACATATCATTTATAAATAATGAAATTTATTTCTATTTCATATATTTTATATTATTATCATCTACATTTCTTTCAAATCACATTTTTACGCTTAACTATTTAAATTAGCAGCTTTTCGCAAATTATTGGAGCCAAAATTTTTTTTTTTTAATTTTAGTTTAAAAATTTTTGATATGCTTAAGAAAAAGAAATATTTAAAAATGGATGTGAAACCAAAAGAAAAATCAAAAAAAAAACACATACATACAAAAAAAACAGCATACAAATATTGTATAATTGATAAATATACTTTTATTATTTTTATTTTCTGTTAGATTTTATAACGAAAATAATAACTAAAATTTTGTCTAAATGATAAAACTTTTAATGCTTTGTTTTTTAATAAAAGAATATTAATTTTACGTTAGTTTTTTTATTCATATTCAATAACACTCTACTTTGCGTTTTTTTTTTTTTGTTAATTTTTTCTTATTTTCTGTTATTAACATTTATTGGTATTTTTTCTACAAAGAGCACCTTTTCCCTCGTTTTATTACCATTTCCATCTCTCTTAAACCACTATCTCTTCTAAATCTAAAATAATTTTTTCTAATATTTCTTTCTTATTTCATAGGAGTACAAATTATTTTTGTTTCTTAATTATTTAGGTTTAACTTTTACTTTTTTATATACAGCTAACACATTTCTCTTGACGAGTTCAATTTTGTATATGCTTAAATACTTAATTAACAATTTTATGCTTTTGTTCGACAACTGTCTTTCTTTCTTTCTTTGTATTTTAAAGGTATTTTTTTGTTAGATGATGATTATTATGATCAGGCTTTTTAGATAAGAAAATGTCATTCAATTCATCGTAATTTTATTCCAAAAAACAGAAAATAATAATAGCATACATATTTCATTAAAATATTGATCCTTAATTATCGAAGAAGTGTTGCCATCGTTAATGTCAAAATCAATGAAGTGTTTAAAATTGTACTCTAACCTCATTTTTTAATGTCTCTCTAAAATTTCGGAAGTATTTTCGAGGTGTCGAGGTGTTGACAAACGGCAAATGACGCACTCATGAAGGGTCATCGTGTAATTATGCCCAACAAGCTTTCGTTCTTTGGAGTGATCATTAGAGTAAAGAAGCCAGTGCTTTACCAAACGTTTGAGACTGGCTAAATCTTGCTTTTTTACTAAATATTTTTATATATTCGTATATATAAAATTTTAAAATTATTCATATGAACCTAAATAATCAGCAAACAGCAAATGTTGGATTTTAAAGTTTGGCTTTTTTGTTGAAATTTTATCGGTATGTACCTTCATTTTTATAATTTTATTAAGTGCCGCATTTGAATTGAAGTGAGAGAAATCTGTACATCCGTCGTATGTCATACTACGTCATACTTTAATTAAAATATTTCATAGTATCATCATTCATTGTTAGGTTTTTGTGTATCAAATTTTTTAGTGTAACATTTTTATAAGAAATTATTATTAAGGGTGACTGTTGTTTTTTTTTTTTTTGGATTAATCAGATTTTGTGTTGAGCTATTTTTCATTTTATCATATAATTATTAAGTATTCCTATTTTGTCAATTTTTAAATTGTCGAATTTTATCTTAACTTTCTTTCAATTGTATTTATTTTGTGTTTTGTTTGTCGCTGTCTGTTGGTTTTCTTTTTTTTTCCTCTATGTATTTTTTCTTTTCTTCTATGTAGTAAAAATGTGTGCTCTTAAGTGTTGCAGATTTAATTGTTGAACAATTTTCTGAATAAATTTTAACAATAATACATACTGTCTATCGAACAGACTTCTTCAATTAACTAAACTTTTCTATTTGTTATCCAAAATTTTTTATAATAATAAAAAACTATTTGTCATTATTTCATTTTATATACTATATCATAAATTATGTTATGTTCACACTAAAGTAATTTCATCTATTTATAAGTTTTCGTTAAGTTTCCTTCATTAAATGGTATTAAAAAGGTTTGCTGTAACCTATATGGAATTTCGGAAATACTTTAAAATTACTTGAATACCAGGTTATTATTTATAAAAAAATCGAAATTCATAACTTATTGAATTCTTTTTTTTTAACTGTAGTAAATATATTTCATTGATGCAATTCACTTGCTTTCGATATTAAAACATATCTTACTAAAATACATTCTATCAAGTCAGCACCGAAATACTTAATGGATTTTTATGAGTGAGAGAGTGAGAAAAAAACATACAAGATACATAGAATAAATTAAAAGGTTTTTCTAATTTCTTTGGTAAAATAAAATTCGTAGTTGCTGCAGCAATGTTATCAAATGAACTGACCATTTAAATTATGAAAATTTTAAAAAATCCTTCAATTTTTATAATTTGGAAAATTCAATTAATTAATTAATAACTACTTATTTATTTTGTTTCTTTCATTTTTAATTTCGATTTATTAAAGTAAATTTAATTACAATTTGTTTCACAGTCCGTTTTTGATAAAAAAATATAAATTATTGCTTACTTTAATCTTGAAAATCTTGGAACTTAAATCTGTGTATATAAAACTATGCTAATATTGGTTTAATTTTACTTTTACATAAGTTTCGTGGATAAAAAGTGACTAAATGTTGTTGTTGTTGTTTTGGTGAACTTATGGTCGATATGATTTGGCTTTAGGTACAAAAGCATCAGCGAGAAGAGACTGTCCGCGAAGCAGAAAACAATGACGAGTGGAACGTATGTAAGTGTGTATCATCAATAAAGATATACTATTATTTAATACAATTAGTGAAATTAGTGTCCGCACGTTTCACGAGTGGAACGTATGTAAGTGTGTATCATCAAAGAATATACATACAATTATTTAAAACAATTAGTGAAATTAGTGCCCGCAAAACGGAAAACAATCACTAGTGGAACGTATGTAAGTGTGTATCATCCAAGAATATAAAATTATTTAAAACAATTTAGTGATATTACTTTAATTTAATTACTTTTTTAGCAATTTACGAAGCAATTAATGCCTGAAAAATTGAAAATTGCATTGTGGAACTTAAAATGTTATCACATTAAATATATGTAATTTTAAACTCAATAGCCATAGCAGCAAAGCGCCGTTTTTAGTAGAATGTATAAAAAGTTATTTAAATTGTAAATATCATATTAGGTAATAATCTGTGGAACCTAATAATATAGTGGAACCTTATATTTTAACATAATCTGAAGGTGGTAATATACATACTAAATATTCTTTTTATACTTATACTATTGCTAATGGAATGTAATTAGTTTTTAGGAAGCAATAACCGGTAGTCAATATTGTGGAACTAAAAATGTGTGCAGTGTTAATTTCAAGGTGTTATGACTGCCAACACCTAGTGGAATGTAAGTGGCATGTGTTAGTGGAATGTAATTAATTTTAAATATATTAAGCGGCAATCTGAAGCTAGATTGTGAAACTAAAAATTGTGAGTAGTCTAAATGAAATGTGGAACTCAATATGTGACGGCAAAATTTGTATCCACAGACAGTCTCTTTCTCTCTCGCTCTGAATGCAATGTCAAGCCGATCAGAATAGAACACCCCCAGCCCCCTTTAGACATAATACTACACAATACCTGAGATGTTATACTGTGACCTCGGTACCTCCTTCACGGCCTGTACTTTCCTCCACCGGCGTCCGCCTTTACTCTACTCTGGCCCCCTTTCGAGATGCTTGACATTGCGCACAGTGCTTCTGTAGAAATTTCAATGAGAGGTGGAATGTATAACGGTGCCTGGTGCATCGCCTTTACATCTTATACTCCACAATCTTGCCCGCATTCAAGAACTGCTCGTGCTGGCTGGCGTCCAGATGGGCGACTGTTCGGCTCAGCGAAGAGAGCTTCGCTTTGCTGTTTCCTGTATTGTCCTGGTAGATGCCGCCAGCACTGATCACGCCCACATTTACACCAGCCACAACCGGCTGCTGCGCGTAGCCGGAATACTGCGGCTGATACTGTGGCGAGGTGTGGCTGGCGGGCGGCGGTGGTTGTGACGGTGGAATGGACGACATGGCGCTGCTAAGAGTGTTGATCAAGCCACCACCGCCACTGCCACCGCCGGCGCCAACATGCATGACTGCTGCTGCTGCTGTCGGATGTTGAAGTTGTTGTTGTTGCTGGGTATGATGCTGCGGATGTTGCATTTGTTGTTGCTGATGTTGCTGATATTGATAATGTTGTTGCGCTGGTTGTTGCGGTGGTTGTTGTTGTTGCTGTTGCTGCTGGTGAAGTTGTTGCTGGAGCTTCTGGTGTTGCTGGGAATACGGTTGCTCAGAGTGCACAATTGGATACTGCTGCTGGTGCGAGTAATCAGAATGACCACCCACGCGCGAGCTGGATTCCTCGTTCAGGCCCTCGCCCATGTCGCCGTCCCGATTGTTCGAACTGCGAATACAGAGCTTGGTGAAGAGCCAGACACGTGCGCGGTACAGCAGATAACAGCCGAAGTGAACGACAACAACGAATATAATGGCGCTGACTGTGACAATAATCGCTTTGCCCGGCTTGGCCCAATCCAGCATCGGGTAGATGGCGGTTTCATTCTTCCTGCAAAATCATGAGGAAACGGAAGCAAAGTGAAACAATTGCTTTGCAAATTCTCTTAGAAATGGCTAATTAAGATCAATTCTGACAATGCTATTAAACTATTCTACTAATTTTATAATGGTTTTTCGTTTACATCAAACCATTTATTCCTTTCTGCAGTATTCGAGTTCTGAAATTATGTACTTAAAATATTCTTGTAACGTTTCAATAAAAACGTACTTAAATTTGCTAAAGTATCATTGAGTATTTTTCGTATTCAAAAGTGCTTTTACTTAAATGTGGATATATTTTCTATTGGAAATTATTACTAACGAGTAAATTCGTTGAGGCTAAATATTTCGTAGTAATCGAGTTCATACTGAATTAGTATTTTTGAGCCAGTATTCGTTACACGCTGTATTCGTTACACTCAAACTGATGCTGTACTCGTTATAATCAAATTAATTCTGGCTTTATTCGTTATAGTTTCAATTAATGCATGCCTGCATACGTTAAACTCGTTATACTAAAACCTATACAATTATTTGTATTAATTTATTATTGAATCGGGACAGTATTCAATATATGTATTCGAATTGACAATATATTCATTACACACGAATCGCGGCTGCACTCATTCAACTCAAATCGTTTATGCTTCAATTGATATTTATATTCATTATACTATTGCATTATCTGCAAATATCTATGCATTTCTTAAATTGAGTTTTAAAGATTCGTTAACTGCAAATCAAGCCTGGGTTCGTTAAGCGAAACTAAAGTACTCGTAGCATTCGTTATACTCGAATCAATGCTATTCGTATTGTATTTGCATTCATTATAGTTCTTGGGTATTGCATAAATATTACGACAGAATCGAACTGATTCGTGCACACAATTCGTTGCTCAATTCATTACACTTGCCTCAATCGGCATCAAAACGATGCTGCATTCGCTGCACACTCTTCGTTGCTGTCGAGTTCGTTATACTTTACTCGTTGCTTTGAATTAATTAGTACTCGTATTATAATAATCAATGTTACGAAAAATAATAGAAAACATATAAAATAGAAAGAATAATAAGAATATTAAATTGTAAAATACAATATATAATATAATAAAATGTTCTAATTAGAAAACTCAAAGAGGACTTTCCATACTTTCGTCTAGCATAATTAACAAGCCTGAATTGACGAGCAGAATCAGTTACCAATTAAAATTTGCGTGACAGTTACCGGCCTCTTTTAGAAGCCTTTACGCATCCTTCCATATGATGTTGTTATGAGTGTTCGGAAAGGGTGGGTGGGCGGAGGGTGGAACAGACGTATGTGGACTCACCTGTCAGTGCCGCCAGCCAAAAAGTAGATCCCTGTGAATATAGCATAAGCCAGTCCAACGCCAGTCGTAAAATACACATGACTCAATTTAATTGGATGTCCGACGACGGCCAAATCGATCAGCATTATAACCGAATTACAGACATGCACCATGATATTCAAAGTATCAATTTTATGTATTTCTGTATTTACGGGTGAATAGAACGAGAAAGATAATGAAGAAGAAGATGAAATAGAGGAAATATGTCAAATCAATGTCATTTTTATTAAGAATAATGACAGATGACTAATAAACTTTTCAAATCTCTCTCTCTCTCTCTCTCTCTCTCTATCTATCTCTCTTTATATACGCATGTTTATATTGTCAAAACTTACCAGGATTATAAACGAGCAGCCAATAACATATCGTTATGATGAACGAATAAACGGTGGCCAGAGTGTACATCACCCAGTAGAGATGATGGAGTTTCGATTTCTTTGCCTGTCGCACAATTTCGAAGTCTTCCCGTTCGACCATCATGCCCTGGGTAACAATCATGGCGGCCAGCCATGCCTGCACCGTGCAGAACAGTAAGCCCCAGTGCGTCAGGTAGATCCACCATTTGGCATAATGATTCTCGAAACGTTCGTCGGTGTGTCCGATGTCCAGCAGCGAGCAGACTAGGGCCGCCAAGCAGGTGATGGCGGCCAGCCAACGATAGAAAAGGTACACTATACGCACCTGAGTGTTGCGTTGCCACTAGAGTGATGAAGTCGGAGAATAAGGCCGGACAAAAGACAAATAAATACAGAATTTAAAGTTACTTGTAAAGATTATTTTCTATTATATACATATACTATATTTTTGAGACCATTTTGATATTTTATTTCAAAAAAGTTTGTCTAAGAATTTCAATTTAACGAAACAATGTTTTAAACAGTTTCAACAAAGAATCAAGCCATTTTTCTTACAATTTTATTAACATTTTCAGCTACGAATATAATAAAAATTAACAAATTTTTATTTCATTTACTCAAAAGGAATTTCGGTCAAGAAAGAAAAAATATCAATGTTTGACGAAAACTGAAATGTGCATTTTTCTGGTATTTAATATTTGTTTTCTTGTAAAATTCTAAGTTTTATGTGGTTATTTATTATTTCTCTGATAATTATTGTAAATTTTAAAATTCATTTTAGTTTTAGTGCTTTTAAACGTTTATGACTAAATTTGAAAATTTGACAAAGATGAATTTTTTATATGCATGGTTATGGTTTAAATTTCTAGTTAATTATTTGAGTTTCGTTAAATAATAAAAAACATAAATCTTTATGTTTATGATGTTTATATTTAACTTTCATGCTTAATATAAATATAAGGAATGTCATCTACCACATTTCGTACTTTCGTTAAGTTAATGAACTCTCGTTACTCTCTACGAATACTGCAGTATTCACCTCATTTTATATCAATGACTATCAAAGTCTTCATTCAGTAAGAACCATATATATATATATACCTCAACTAAACTTAACGAAACTCTATTCTTACGTACGCGTTAATAAACTCTCGTTACTATATGCGAATACTGCATCTTCATCTCATTTTCTATCAATTACTATTAACGTCTTCATTCAGTAGGAACCACATATATACCTCAACTAAACTTAACGAAACTTTGTGCTTACGTACCTGACACAGATAGAAGTTGTGTCTGTGCACATGCTCGGGTGTGACCTCCGGAAAACAGTTGTTCCACAGTTTACTAACCATCATTCTTTTGTTACCCAGACACGTCGTCTCGTCCGGGATATTATTGAATTCCTCACAACTGTCGTCGTGTTGAGGCAGTTGTTGTTGTTGTTGCAGCTGTTGTTGTTGGTGTTGGGGGTGGTGGTGAAGCTGGTGTTGGAGCGTCGTCTTGTCTGCGGTACAGTCAACAGTTGATGCGAACAAAGATTTGCCGCTGGCTGAGGTGGCAGCAACACCAACACTCGGACTGGCGCGCTGTAGATTTTCGGCAAAGCCAACGCCAACTGAGCGAATACCAGCTGCTTTTTCGATACCGTTAATGCCGTTTTCTGAGCGCCGTTGCTGTTGTTGGTGCTGCTGCTGCTGCTGATGATGATGATGATGATGAGCGTGGTGTGTATAAACGCCAGAATGTACGGCGGCTGATGAATCGTAAGCAACAAATTCAGGCGCTGCCGTTAGTAACAACGACGGCGACGGCGACGGCAACGGCAACGGCGGCGGTGCTGGAAAAGAAGCTGCTGCAGTTTCTGTTATGGTAACCAAAGACTGATAATCCTTCGGCAATTGTTGGCTGGCCGATGTAATGGCGGCACGCGATACTATACCACCAGATGCAGAAGTGGCCAACAAGGGCGTAGTGTGTGCGGCTGCGGGTGAGATGCGTCCAAAGGTGATAGTGTTGGTGTTTCCGACGCCGTATGAGACGTCGTTCGCGTAGGCTGGGCTGGGCTGGTAGGAACGATAGTTGCTGCTGTTGCGTCCGAAGGGTGTGGACGTGTCGTCGTGTATGACGCTTCTGCCGATAAAGCTGCTATGTGTACGTTTGTAGGAAGTTGGAAAGCGTGATATAATGCTGTAAGCGTGGCCACTAGATGGCTCTGGGCAAATATAAAGCTGCGCGAAATCCAATGTGCCGATGACGCGATCAGATTGCTGCAATAAATGACGTCAAGCGAGTGTTGCGAATATGCGCTGATGTTTGAAGGTGCGTTCGATTTCGTTTATCCTAATGTATTACTGAAATGGCAAATGAGACAAAAGAATGCGTTGGTTTAGTGTGTTTAGCTTTTAAGACAGAACAGACACTGTTTCTAAGGCCTTGAAAAAACGCAAAAACTATCGATTCAACATTTATTTCATGAATGAATTCACTCCACATACTTATACTCGTACTTGTACTTGTTTTAAGATTTCAAATTTCAAATTTTAATCTTCATAAAATGTTGATTTCCTTCAAAAAAAAAAAAAAAAAACAACAGATTTTTAATCTTCTTTGCATGTTTCGTATTATGATGACGCAAATTGGACATGTCAGATGGCAGCACTTGAAGTCTACTTGAGAGATTTTAAAACCTGCAGGTACTTTTCTTTTCACCTTCACCGTCATTTTTTCGTTTGTACTCTACATTTGAAGGGTAAGTTTATTCGTTCTGTTATTCAAAATGCAAAGGTTGATCCCACATAAACGTAAACATAACCCAATTTCATAATATGGAAATAAATTATATCCAAGACGAATTTTTTTATAATCTTCTCGCTTAAGTTTTTGTAGCAACTTTTAATTGAATCCAAAATAAACTGAAATGTACGAGACCTACATTGCTGTCGTCTTTAAATAGACGTTTTGACGTCTGCTGTCGTATTTGTAAATAGCTTTTAGTCACCTCAAAGTCACCTAGTCGTGCCACTGCAAATTTGTGTATGCCAGCACTGAAAATTTTTTCTAGTACACAAACCTTTTAGCACATTGCAACTGATGTGAGCGTAAAATAACACAAGTCACTTTTAGAACAAGTGAGCTTGTGAATACGTATTCTGCCAAAAAGTGACTTTTCATAGACGACGACGAGTGACTCGGTGAACTCGGTGTGAATAAGCGTGTAAATTATAGATTATAATTAAATCATCTAAATTTTAGTCATCACCAACCTTTATCTTATTAATGAAAATTTTTATTTTATTTATATTAAAACTCTTGAGTAATAATACAAAATTGAGATGAAAAAAAAAATCAAAAATAATAGCTAACCAAATCAAAAGGCGTCAGTAGCGTATATGAATACTTCGTTTATGCCGACTAAAAAAACCATTTATTTCGTTGACGTAAAACTTAAAAAAAGTCTCTCAGTGTCGGACGAAAACAATATAGAATGTTCCCAACGACTTGACGAAGGATACGACGATGCATTCCTGCACTCACTTGACTGAAATGAAGACAGATGGAAAGTTGATTTGCAGAGAAAGGATTGAGGAACAAGGTTGAAATAACAAAGGAGTAAGCAAGCATGACAAGCACCCAGGCGTAAATTATTATTAAAATAAAAATTTTACCATAAATCGCTAAAGGAACGCGAATACAAGACAGCAGTTTTCTTAGTGATGGAAAAGAACTGTCAAGCGAGGTAGAAAAGAAAAAGGCAGACATAGAGAAAACTGTGAGTAAGTAAGTAAGTGAGCAAGTGTAAGTAAGTAAGAGAATAAGAGTGAGAGACCATTGAATAAAAAACCATGGAGAGAGAGAAGGAAGATGTAAACATCCTAAACTAAAAGGATTTTTTCCTATTAAATTTAAGGGCGTTAAAAATCACTTGCGAGGGAAAAGTGACCATTTTAAAAGTGAGTCTTATAAATACACGAATTTAAAAAAATTTTAATAACTTTGTAATTCTGTAATTACAGATGTCGAGTACGTAACGCTGTAGAGATCTTTAATAACTAACACACTGGAAGTTTTATTAGCAAAGTCAAGAATTTTTAGCAGAAAATTACGAAATTCTAAGAAATTATTATCACTATCGTGATAACCTTAATTATTACATCATTAAAGTATTCTTTTGAAGTTACGAGTATTTCAAATTGACTTGACATCAGTTTGACCTTTATCTTTTTGCTCAGCTTTTCAAAAAATGACCTTTAAATATTTACTATTGTAGAAGACTACTAAAACTTTATTCCGTATAATGAAGAGTCAACTAAAAGGCTAATTCCCAACACAATAGTAATATTTTCTATTTACTTCTTCTTTTAAAAAAGACAAATACAAAATTTTCATAAAACAAGCAAATGACTTCTATTCTTTTACCTTCTTTCTTGTTACAATTCTTCAAAGGCATTCTTATTTTCGTCCGACCCTTTTCACCGACCCCGACACACCGAGACCTCTACAACTCCTTCCCACCATCAGTGTCCTTCATGCTATTCGTTCTCTTCAGCCATCGTTCTAATTGAAATCATCTTTCTCTCTTTTGAGCTTTTTTTTTTTGGTCTCTTAACTTTTACAGCAAACTAACTCTTTTTCTTAAAAGCATCCTTACTCTGCTTGCCGCCTATTCGACCTTCATCTCACAGATTTTAAAGATTGTGCATCCTTTAGAGCATCCTACAGCGAGTGCATTATCATGAGCGTTTTTAGTGTTAATTTTTGCAAAGACCAGATTTTAGATGAAATTTTTGAAAAGCCTGCGATTGAATGATTTCTATTCGGTCTGTTTCATTCTGAAGAAGAATTGGGTTTAAAGTACGTTTTTATGAATTTCAGCATTAATTATCATTTTCATATTTCTGCATCGTTCTTTGAAATGATTTCTCTTGTTTTATAGGAATATATTTTTTGTCTTTGCTTTTCGAAATTTGTAAGGAAACTCTTCAAAAATCAAAATTGTATAACGACTTTTCTTTGAGATCTTAATTTCTTCAAAGAGAACCTTTAAAAGGTTCTTTAAAGGGTTAAAAAATCACATTATTTTTTTAAGGTAAACATTCTTAATTCCTCGAAAATTGTTTTCTTATATAACGAAAACTGAGTTCTCAAAGGCTTAATCCTTAGTCTAAAAACATCAGTTAAACTTCTCCAAAGATGAAATTCAAACAGCCTTAAAATACCAGTATGCGTCTTTAAAGTTTGTCGTCATCAACTTTAAAGAGTATAAAAGAGTATAAAGAGTATATATATGTATATACAAAGAGTATAAACCAGTATAAACCAGACCACTAAAGCCAAAAAATATTATTTCTTGTGATCTTAAACTTCTATAAAGAGTAATATTTCAAGCGGAAAGAGATCCCTCATCACAAATATAGTCAAGGTCTTGACTCTACAAAAACTGTCGGACATTTATATATCCTCCAAAAGCCTAATTTCTCATGTCCTTAACTCCCTCAAAGAGCCTACTTTTGACTCTTTAACAATCCATTGGAGGATCTTTAAGAGGGAGTCACGATTTTGACTCCTAATCAATCCGTAAAGGATCTTTAGAACTCTTGGTTATCTTGAGACCAAAACGCTTCTCCTAAAAATATATGTAGAAACAACAACATACATTTTTGGCTTCTTCAAGCAATGCATTATTTAAGCAAAATTTTCGGTTTTGTATGGTTTTAAAAAAAAACCAAACTCATTATCATTCGCTTCCATTTGGTGAAAAAGGTTCTAAGAAAGAATTAACCTTTCAAACACTATAGCAATTATAAAGAGTGATACGACTAAGAGGCTGCTGTACCAATCAACAGCACCTACAACAACAACAAGTACTACGACACTTTATTTGGAGCAAATTGGTTGAGAACGTTTGCGTTCCAGTCGATTGCTGCCACAGAATGCGGTTGAATGCAAATTTCTTCAGAGCTGTACTCAATTGTGGTTAGTAGTTGATGCGACGATGGTTCTATGGGTCGGTGGACCGATGGACCGATAGTCCGTCCTGCTCATTTGGAGTGCTCCGTTTGTTTCACAGTTTGTTCAGTCAACGCGACTCCGTCAGGCTTCGACTGAGGTGGTCAGGTCGTGCTGGTGGTTGTAATGGTCGGTCGAACTGATGGTCGTTGGTGTTGGTTGTATAGTTCACGTCCACATGTGTTCATGGCAACCACTCACTTGCTCTTCCTTTTTTAATATCTATCTGGCTTGCATCTGTCATGATTTACAAGATGTGGCAGCAGATGTGCTGCTTCCTATTCCGCAGCAGAGAAAGTCTCTGTGGATTTGTCACACGTCAGAATTGTCGTTAGTTTCGGTTTGGTCATTTGACACACACGTATGGAGCGTTTGCTGAACCGCCTTCTGTCACACTCGCTCTCTCTCTCTCTCACTCAGTCTGTGGCTTTGTGGTTTTTGAAATTGTATACATACGAGTATATTCAATTGAGGAAGTGACAATTGATTTTGTCCGTTGGCAGCAATTCGTTTTTAGAATGTCATCACTTTCTCTCAACGTTGTTGAATTTTATGAGGAGTATTTTATTTTTGATTGGTTTTTTAAATATTTAGTATATGAAATATGGAATTTTTCTTTAAAAGGAATTTTTTCGCTTGCTTTTAAGGAATTTTCTTGAAAATATTTTTTTTAACATCGACTTGAACAAATCATGAAGCAAGAATTTTTTTCTGGAAATTTAAAATCGTATGATACAAAAGTTATCCGGGTTATCCAATTGTCATTATTATTTGGTAGATAATTTTCTTCCATTAACCCTCACAAGGTCGAGGTATACGAGTATACCCACGTAAATATCGCTTCTTTAAAATTGGCATTCAAATTTTCTAAAAATATTTAAAAATTTTCTTAAAAATATATATTTTTTATATGAAGTTTCTGAACCGAACGTGTAAGGGTTAATGACGAGAAATACTTTGGGGATGACTAAAAATTATTAATGATTAAAATTTCTTACTGTCAAACATTTTTCCAGCATTTTCGGTCGTGCTCTATCATCGCTTGTCAAGTTTAGCTTAGAGAAGACCCCGATTTCGGCGATGTGTCATGTTCAGTATCTTACATCGTTCTCGTTTTGGACATGAGATGATGGAAATTTATGCCAAAATTCATAAGCTTTCTTTAACTAATTCAAAACTTGAATTAACGGGTGCGCAATGTTTTACGTCAGTATGTAAACATTGAATAACTTTAACAGTTATCAACTGATTGACATGAGTCAATGGCGTTTGGAAACGCCAATTCAGTACAATTTTAACCATAAATCGCTTCATACCGAAACAATGCGCCGAAATAGTGACACTGTCGAAGAAATAGTCGCTGACGTCATTGAAAATAGTCGTGCATATAGTCGAAAATCGATCGTGGCCAAAAAGAACCGTCTGACAACACTAATTCGTCGTTTGGTGTCGAATTTTGTTGAGCACGGGACAGTGGGAGAGCGTCGACATGCCATTCATCAACGCCCAAAACTGGATCCCAAAACTGATCCAATGAACTGGATGAAGCGGTAAGACAGAGTGTTGCCGCGAAACCACAAGTGTCGTATCGTCACCGCGCTTAGTATTTTTGAATATACGCTTGAAATACGGCCAAACAGTCACATACCGACATAAAAGATGGTGCACACTGTAGTATTTTAGTTATTAGAGTACACATACATACATACATAACATATATATGTAAGTACATATGTATATGTATATTTAAAAATATTTTCCTATAAATCTCAAAATTGCGATTGTCGACTATTCTAACAAAAAGTATGTATGTATATTTAAAAACATAAACGAAATTATGACAAAAACGTCATAACGAGTTCCACAAATCACAAAAAAACTGTTCAGCGGTGACATCTATAAAAGTAGATCTGTCAGTTTTTATTTGATACAATAAATAAGTACAATAAAAAAAATTAACAACAAAATAATGAAAATGACACACCGAATGTCATCCGGTCCATGCTGTGTTGACTTCTGACATTTATAATTACAAACGGATACCGCCAAACAAAGATTCTCACACCATTGACTACAACAACAACAACGACTATAGCATGCCAGCTGATGTCACCAACTTTACCAATAAAACGCGACAGCGCGACGACCACAAAACGATGGTGTACGTACGCAACAGTAGAAAATGCTCGCAGTCAGTGACAGAAACAAAACCAAAAACAGGAACAACAACCACCATTTTTGTCAGCTACCATTATTATAACAATTTCAGAAAATCCAATTTAGTGGATTTTTTTTTAAAATTAGAATATTTCGTATTTTAGAAAATACTCGTAAGTGAATTATTTTAGAACAGAGTTTTTTTTTTTTTAAATTATCAGGGCTATGGGCCGTAATGCCGGATTTAAAAAAATAATCAAAATTAGAAAACTTACTGAATTTCAAAATTGTTGGCATATAATATAAAATGACCAAACTATTAATGACCTTGCTAGAATTATGACAACCGAACATCGGTTGTATTTCTTGCGTACACTGCGAAAAGGCTTGCGCTTAGCTCGCGAGCTTCTCGACTTGGCCGCGAGCCACGAGTCACGAGCTAAAGAATAATGCTATGGCGCGAGTTTTCTGTTAATTTAAGGAAGAGGAAGAACAAAATCGAACGAATTTTTAACGAATTTTGAACGAATTTTTTAACGACTTTGATACACCTTCAGATCAGTAGAAAAGAGTCACAGGAACAAGTTACATACATATATCCATGAATCATCGTGTGTTTGTAGAATTCAATTATAACGATTCATTCGAAAGGTTTACAAAAGCGGCCAGACCGACAATGAGAACAAGAACGACAATGGAAAGGAAACATCCTATTCCATCAAGGACCATCTTCTTTGCATTGCTTTTTCGATGTTTTCAAGTAAAACAAATGGAATGAGAAGATATGAACACTATCGAATCCCATGAAAATACAGCTGCTGAGTAAAAATTGACAACTCATTGAGGAAAAGACACAAAAATCCTTTCAGGTCACTCTCATGATGAAGGAATAGAGTCGTATCGTTACTAACAACATTTTATCATATCCGTCTTCGTATCCGTTTTTCACTGCAAGGAAGTACGCCAGCTTTTAAATATCTATTTATACATGTTTCTACGAGTATGTATGGATGTATCGTGAGTAGGCGATATCATCAACTCTGTGTAACTACGAATACTCGTACATATGTATATACAAGTATATGTACAATACGTATGACCCTTAAAAAAGCATTCATGCATGCATGAATTCTGCCATCCATCCTTCCATTGAGGCATTAATGCATGAGACCATTCTTGCGCGTATGTATGTACATATGTACTCGTATGTATGCGAGTATGTTGTTCATTGTTTGTTGTTGTATTTGTTGAGAGGTAAACAAAAATGTTTAACATCAGCATGATGTGAAGAGCAAAGTCACTACTACTTGCAGTCTACAGTCTACACGTCTCTGCACTGTAGACGAGTGTAGGCGCATGAGTAGTCATACGAGTACATACATACATATGTACATATATTTTTTTATTATTCATTAAAAGATATAGGCCTTCAAACACATCCTAGTGCATACAAACATACGAGTACTTGTCGGTTGTTTTGTTTATTTGTTTTTTAAGGATTTTTAATTTGAAAAAAATATTTTAGATGCTTATAAATTATTGCAGTAGTAGTAGTACTTCTTGTTTTTGTTGTTGGCATTGCTTTCTCATAACACTAGAGAATTCAACTATCAAAAATACTATATAATATATCACTGTATGTATTCATTTTGCAGAAAATAAGGAAACACTTTTAAAAGGAAGTACCTACATACATATTTTTCTGTATTGATACACTGAATTTTTTATTGGTTGTAGAGAAGAATACACACACACACACACAGCAAACAATATTTTTTAACAACGAAAGCGAATATTCGTTACGAATAAGAGAAGAATCTCACCAACATTCACAATTACTGAAGCAAAGAATGTACAGATTTCATCTGATTTATAGAGAAATCAAAATCTTATAGAGCATAAAAACGAAACGAAACTATGGTTTCGTTACGAAAGTAACGAAAGGGGGGTGTGGGGGTGGTCCACGAAGCAATTTTGATATACACTACACTTCCCAAGCTTTTCGCTTTCCTTCAAATAATTCATTTAATAAAAATTCTGCATGGTCCAGCCTTTTTGTATTTGTTGTTGTAAATATACATAATTAAACAATAGTTAGTAAAAATTTTATTATTTTAATATTTTTTATATTGGATTATTATTATTAAATATTTGATTATATTGGAGTTCAGAGAAACCCTTGTGTATAAATCTTTAAAACACTTTTTAAAAAACATTTTGAAATGTTAATTTTTTATTTCGCAAGGTGTTGGTAGGACTTAAAAATTAACTGAAAATTTATGCAAACAAATGGAATTTTAAGCAATTTCTTTATTTAATATTTATTGAATTAGTGTATTCTATATATACGTGTATAAATGTATCATGTACCTAAATAATGATGCATTTTTATACATAACTATACGTAATTCGTAAATATTATAAATTTTATGTATATAGAAATACATTAGTTCAATTTAACCTTCGTCATTATTAGAAGTGGCAAATGTCTGGGCAAATTTAATTTTTTTCAAGCTTCGATTTAAGATAACCACGTGCCTAAGTGGTTAGGACCAGAACCAGCGCAGCAGCGTATAAAGCATCGATTTCTAGCTGTGAATAATGTCTTGATCTTATTAGTCCTATTTTCGGTGGCTCAAAGTTAAATAAAATATTACATGAACATAATATAAAATCAAAATATCTTATATGGGTTGGGGAGAAAGTATTCGGCGTTTTTCCCATCGCTTCACTGTAAAATGTCATAACTGTCATAACGGTTAGCTGCATTTGCTAACTTTTTCTTTGTTGCTTAATAGTTGACAAATCGGCTAATAATTTGTGAAATTTCTGAAAAAAATTGGGTGCCTCATGAACTGAGTGCAAAAATGGGTCCAAAAAAAGGCTTTAATTTTCTTAAGAGACTTCGGCTGGGAAGTTTTGATGCATCCACCGTATAGTTCTGACCTTGCACCGTCAGATTATCATTTGTTCCGAGCTCTTCAACACATTTTTGCTGGGAAAAGATTGGCCTCAAAAAAGGACTGCGAAAAGCACCTGTATCAGTTTTTCCAAGATAAAACCCCGGAATTCTACAAGAAAGAAATAATGGTCATACCCGAAAAATGGAAGTTTATTTTAGCTAAGCAATCAATATAATAACTCTTTAAGATAAAAATATGGAGATAATGATAAGGCAATATACATATATACATGCACACATTCTTTTTCTAAAAAAAAACTCAGAAAAGTAAAAAATAAATATTTCAAAACTAAAAGTGAACCGTTAAAGATAGAATTTTTATTATAGAATCCAATTTATATGTTTATATTTTTAGTTATGTTAACTTATATTTATATAAAATTTTTTTTCAATTTCAATTTTAATTTAATTTTATATAAGTTATAATTCAGTTCAGTGTTATTTGATTTCTGTTTATTATGGGCTGATTATTATTTGATTATTATTGTTTTCGGTTATTTGGCATTTTAATCCAAAATATTGGTTAGAATTATTCTTAACTTTTTGTGATTTTGTTTAATGACCTTTAAAATATTTATTTTATATATTTTTTTTTCCATTTCTCTTTATGTCTAAGTAAATATAAACACATTCCGCGCAATTTGCTTGCAAAAATATTGACAGCGTAGGACTCGGTGGTTCAAGCTATTTTTGTATTGATTTTGTTTATATTAAATTGTATACTCAGTTTAACCAATTTCATTCTGATGAAGAAGTATAATGTACGTTTAAATGAGGGGGAGAGCAAGAGGAGAGACAGGGAAACTGCATTTATGTGCGAATAACTTCATGCGAATAACTTTTATATATTTATTTATGCAAATGTCTGGCAATATTTTGTGAATCGTCATAGCTCGTTGTTAAAGCACTGCCAAAGGAAGAGGAAAGACAATGAACACAAATGCTTTAGCATATTTTCACAATTTTTTAATAAAGCGAAATAAATTGAGTGAATGTTTTATCATCGATTCATCGTTCACATCATGCAGAAATTATCAGCAACCAACAGAAGTCGTTATACTCGTAATACATTACATTGTCAACAAAAAAAACAATAAGAACCAACACTACAACAAGGTATATACATACGTATGTATGTAGGTGACAAAAGCAGCAGCCAGAAACTTTTTCAATTTCAATATAATTTTAATAAATTTCCAACATGAAAAACTTGGTTTAATTAACAGCGGTCTTTGTGTTTGTTGAGAAAAAGTTAGTCCCGACGTAGTCCCGCTCTCTCTCTCTCTCTCTGTACACTTAATATTTATGTAGGTCGGAGCCAACATTGCCAGCTGGCTGATGTCGTCGTCGTCGTTTGGATGCTTTTTGGGTGCAATGACAATACATTTTATTGTATTTTAAGGCAAATCTTTGTTCGACAACAAAATGGCATATTTGTTGCAAACTTGCAACGATGTAAGCTCAAAAGGTCGAGGAGTCATGGCATCATATTTCGGAGTAGGTAATCTAGGCGAATTCTCATTACTTAGCTCTTGTTAAAATACTTAAAAAAGGAAGTATCTGCGTTTCGTTATTACAAAAGAATACATAGAATACACTCTATGCCAATTTTGGATAATTTTTCCGGGCTATGCGAACTTCTTCCGGGGATATGATAAATCTAAAATCGGTACTCGTAAACCCTTTGCATCGCCTCGCTTTTGCAAGAAGTTTTGAATGCTTTGGCTTTAGTTTTAATGGCATGTCTGTCACCTAAGCGGCAGCAGGTAATGAACCAGGAAGCGCTTTTGATGGCCCCATTTTTGTTGGCACAGTGTTAATTTGAAATTTTATTCCTTGTAGCTCTAACTGTCTTCTGGCTGGCATATATGCATGTTAGTGCATGTCTTCCTCTTTCTGTTTGTCTACAAATCTTTTCTCTCTCTTCTTCGGCAAAAGTTTTCAATGAAATTGTTAAGAATTCATAAGCTTTACCAGCCGTTTAAGAGCTGCTGCTTTTGTTGCTGTTGCTGTCGCTGTTTTTGCCGAAGCGGCTGATGTTTCTCTGCTGTTCACTTTATTTAGTCGCATTGAAATAACCAGCATTCGCGACATGAAAATAACCAGACGGTGTCAGACACGTGTTCGTGATTAGGTTCTTTCATCACAGACTTTTCAAACTTATTGCGGCCTTTTGCGCCTCACACATTGCGCCTCATCATGCTACTCCTTCCCCGCCACCCCCTCACCGCCTCCGCTTAACTCTTCTTCTTTATTGCCTTGAAGGGATAGGGGCGTTCTTTTTTTCTGTGTGCCACACGGCGTTTGAGTAACATTTAATTAATACGCTGCAGTTTGGCTGCACAGAGTTAATGAATGTTTGCATATGTATGTATGTATGCATGCTCATGTACGAATGTGTATGCATGTGTTTAAGCCAAACTCTATCCGGTAGAACAGCCATCGAAAAATTGTGGAAATTTATTTTAATTTTTCAGTAAGTTTGAAGACCGCTGTTTTGAACTTTCAAAACAATTCAATAGTCGTAAATTGAGTATAGAACTCAAAACTAATTTCATATGTATAATAGCAGTGTTATTGTTGTTGTTGTTATTGTTATTGATAATTACCTGCTCTTTTGCAAACATTCGAACACATTTTAAAAATAATTAAAATAAGAAGAGCGCGTATACTGAAAAATGTTTAGCCTCAACGCGAAGACTGCCAGCAACGGCATACTAATCTGAACACGCGTCATGCTTTGGTGGAAAATCATTAGCCCTTGCGTTCTTCGCTAATTAGTAACTTTCGTTGTGGCCGAAAAACAATTCATGAGTTTATTTAAAGCTTCATTCTAAAGGTTTTAAAGGTTTTAATTTAAAGTATAAAAAACCAATATATTGTACTTTTAATAAAGTATGCGGGCTACGTTTATATTCATTCATCCTCCACTCCTCCTCTCTTTCTCTCTCGAAATCAATGAGGTTTAGAAGTTACTGCCATCCAAGTAAATTTCATGAAGAAAGCTTATGACTATGAATAATGAACAAATATTTATCGAAATTTGTACGATAACAGAAAAATTCTGCAGAAGTTTTAAAAATTTTGAAATCCTAGACGAAGGACAACAACGCTAACGTTCACACAGCTGGCGTACATCCATTGAATAGAGAATGCGTCCTGCAGATTCTCAATTCCTTCTCAATTTTTGGCTCAGTTTAGTGTGTGAGAATTTGGGTCTGTTTGAGTTAGAATGTGTGTGACAGCACGAGTATGTGTGTATGAGTATTTGCTGCATAAGAAAAGGTCAAATTGATTCAGGTCGTGACGCGTCGCTTGTCACACACACACGAACACAAACTTATATACATATACGTATATGTACATGTGCATCTCTGAAGGAACATATTGTAAGGAACATCAAAAGACTTTTAGTAACATTCAAAAAATTGGCCAATGATTTCTAGTTCGCATAAAAAAGAAAAATAAAGAACTTACAAAATATCTCAAAAACTTTTAACATAAATTTGCAATAAAAAAATTTGTTGAAAATTCATTTTTAGAAAAGGGTCACCGTGAACTGCTCTCAGTTTTTTTGGACTTTAGACTCAAAGAATCTAAACTCTAGAACAGTGTTTCTCAACCTTTATTGCTCGACGGCTCTCTAATAATATCTGAACATTTTTTTTGCAAAACATTACAAAATACATTCAATTGTATTATGTATTATTATGTATTATGTATTATGTATTATTTGTCAAACAAAAAAAATTTATATTTTTTTTTTTTATTTCAATTATCAATTTTCAATTCAATTGTTCTATAATAATAATAGAATAATAGAATGATGACATCGAAAAAAGTGACGATCAAGACTCAGTACTTTAAATGAATAAAATTCATTGTCATTCCATAAATGTTCCATTTTTTCACAAAGAAATTACTGGACTCAAAAATAAAATTTAAATTCATGTATGTATTTTTCATCGAAAAATCTTTGTAACGTTCGTTTGTTTTTATTGTAATTGATGAAGGTCCATTTTTCAGAGTTTTCGACAATGTTGTGTAATCTACTCCAATTTGGTTTGGTAGTCTACCGTAGTTTTTGACATTTTCGACAAAGTATTCGACATGACAACTCAGCTCGCCATATATTTATGTTCTGTAGAGTAAATTGAAAATTACAGAGAATTCGATTAAAGCTAATATTAGGCGCATGCGAAAAAAGAAAAGCTAAAAGAATCGGCACTAAATTAAACTTGCTGATACATGGATTTAAAAATAATAATTTATTCATTTTTCATAATTTATTTATTAATTCATTTATTTCATTAATTTTTTAAAATTTAAAATTGCATTAATTTTACTCAATTCTCTGCTGTATTTATCTAATTCGAATAGATAATGTATTATTTACAGCACTAGAGGGCATGCCGAGTATTTGTTGCAACTTATTCAGATGTTTAAAACTGATTCCTTCTAATCGATTGATGTTTTAATAATTTATTAACTTCAAATGGACTACGAAGGCTAGCTACTTCAATTCAATACGAAATGTTCGAGACAACTACTTTGGCGATTTAAAATTCATCTGTCTGGACATTTCCAATTTATTATTCAATTAAAGGTTTTACTCAATTTGCTCATTTTTGCTCGTTTGTGCTCAATTTGCTATCTGCCTAAAAGTATGCAAATTTTTTTGAACGAAACTAAAATTAAATTTTAATCACATGTTTAATGATTTTTGGAATGCTGAAAGTGGAAAATAAATTGTTTCATTCATACGCATTTGAATGCATATGATGCAAAATAACTCTCTTAGCATATTCGAACATGCATACATACATCAACGGTTTAGCATAATTTTACTACAAATAATTGACTGAAGCAAGGCTGAAATGTGACAAGCCTACCGATCAATTCTGCTGTCCATTTTAGCGAATTATTGTTAGTGAATGACAACTGTGTACAGAAATAGGTCATATTGCACTTAATGATTGTTGAAACTGGTTTATTTGCGCCAGTTTTTTGCCATAATTGAGTATCTACCTAACGTTGAGCATTATAATAAATATGACATACAGTGACAACAAATGTGCAGCATAAATAGAAAGTGATTATTAAAGTCATATAAAGTGCAGCAGCTCCGTCTTATATAGCTCAAGAGTTATAGTAACCCACGGTTTTGGAAAATGACTAAAACATACAACCGTTGCATTATTTTATGCAATTTTTATTATTAGAGTTTACTTCAAAGAAGCCTCTCTGGTGGCCAATAAAAAATTGCATACTTTAGGGGTGAAGCTCGGCGATAACGGCTCATTATGAATGCTAATACGCAGCAAGCCGAGAAAAACCGAACGAGAATAAAAGAAGTAAGAGCGTTAATTTCGCTCGGCATTTCAAAATGATGCAGAAAAAAGCCTTTGCATAACCCTTGGAGCGCATAAAATTGACAATTTCCGGGTACAATTACTTGTTGGCCTGTGTTTGGTTTCATTAAAATTTTTTACTATGAAAATTCAAAGCAAAAAAGCGAAGAACGGAAAGGATTAAACAGAACGGCTACAAACACGCCCGCGTAAGAGACAAGGCTTATTACACGTATTTATAAGTATAAAATTTCAAGAGATAAAAGGATATACACGAGGCTATATACACAAGTAAAAACAGCACTACAAATACATTCCGGAAGCAGGTCTATTCATTTTGCATTTCGCCGCCAGACGGAAGTCGGGTGACGACTGACTACCAGCGCCCGGAAGAGGAACGTTAGGGGTTGAAGTGGAATATAAATACCAGCTGAGGAGCAGTTAGAACGAGAAGCAGAATAAATGCAAGAGAAATGCTGCAGTTGAACCTGCTGCAGCAGTAGCAAAAAGTGCCACAGACTTTTAGGCGTCCATTCAGCGAAACAACCTTCAATCGTCGTCGTCGTCGTCGTGCATATTTCGTATTTCTATACATCGCACAACGCCCCGCCCGGCCCCGCCCGGCCCCGCACCATCCCGCACCAACACGGGCTCAATTGACCAACATTGTGTGGGTGGTTGTTTGAGGATAATTTTTCTTTTTTAATGGAACAAATGTCTTACATTTTTATGTTTATTTTAACGACTTTAATTGCTGCATTCATTCATTCATTCAAATTTCACTTAATGCGGGCTCCATAACAACAATTCATTCTTTTTATTGTTATTGCTTTCGAAATCGTCGTTCGATAGTATATCAAATCTTTTCTCAAATACGTTTATTTTGTTTTTGTATGATTTGCAGAAAAGATCTCTGAGTGTAAATGGTAGAGTATTTACACAAAGCATTTCCGTTTTATCAATTAAATCCAATAAAGAAAGTGAAGATTTCTTTAGAAATTTTAGGAAAGTAGTATAAATATTGACATAAGCAAGAGATATTTGAGAGCTTGTAGAGAAAATCTTATAGTAGAAACGTAAACGTAGAGTCAGTCTCATGAAATTGGCATATTTTTTCATTAGGCTGAGAGGCTGAATGCTGGATGAATTTTTATAGTCCTTTTTTCTCTCTAATCCTCTTTAAATTTGGGACAAAATAAGTCGTCCTTTGAGACGTCTAATAATTACAGAATATCTAAATAATTACAGAGACGTCTTCAACAAATTTTCCAGTATTTACATAGTAAAAGGTTTTGGTCTAATTTTTTAACTTTAGGGTTTCTTTTAAAACTATTTTTGGTGGTTCAAAACCGAATTTTATTTCAAAACAGCTTTCATTTTAGAATCTTGGCTCAGATTTTTTTACCATAAAGTTTAAAAGTTTAACCAAAAGTGGTTTAAATTTTTTTTTTGTTAAAATCCTTGTTACAATCCTACGTATTGTATATTTAGATATACATTTTTTGGTATATTTAAAAAAAAAAAAAATTTTAATTTTTTATGCAAAATTTTAATTATTCCAAAATTTTAATTTAAAATATTTTTTATTTAAAAACACAGAAATTTTGTGCTACTAAAAATTTAAACCAATAAATTCGTTATTTTTTAAATCTCAGTGAATTTAATTTTAGTATTTTTTGGCATCGACTTTTGGCATCGTACAGTCCAAGATAGTTAAAAATTTAAACCAAAAATTTGCCGTTACCGTTTAGCGGTTAAGATCATTTTGTTATTTGAATAAAATTTTTAAAATTTTCATTCTTTTAAAGCTACATAACTATTGTAATTCCTTTCCTACCAAATTTTTATGATTTCTCTACAACTCGAAACCACAAATAATTATTTTTAAACAACAAAATGTCACAAAACTATATCTTTAGATAGCTATATTTTGTTAATCTTTCAAAAAATTCAAAATATGTTTTTGTTCCTTCATATTAAGGCCTTATATCTTAGGACTAAAGGGATATTTAAGCCCGATTTTCTGCTCTAAGGTGCAAAAAAGGTTTAAGGTTTGTTAAGGTTTAACAAATCTATTTAGAAAAAGTAAAAGTAAACTGATGCGGCATACAGTTTACACGGGAAAACCTTATTACTGATTACTAGCTTTCGAACGATATACGACGAAATCCATTCCATATTTTCTCTTTTCTTCAAAATCCAAAAGAGTAGGAATACTTTTTTTTTTGTGCGCAGAATAAAACTGTCATACAAAGAAAGTTCTCTGTAAAGACAAAAAAAAAAAAAAAACAGAAACAAAAACGACAAAATATCCTAAAAACTCACTACTTGACCTTTACAAAAATGTACTTACATACATACATAAATTGGGCGAATAGTTTTAGAAGGAAGAAGAAAAAAGAAGAATATTTTTATCTGCGATAATGTTGCGTCACGCCACAAGAAAACATGTTAAAAGTTGAGCAAATTTTAGGTCTTTCGGAGTTAATGGACCAAATGAATGACTAAAATGGTGACAAAAGAGTGAGAGAGAGATGAGCATTATGGAGAAAAAAAGATAAAACTGAAAAAAACAATTATAGAGATATAACTATCATTGATGTGACATGGCAACAAACTTATCTTCGAGAAGAAGATTGCGGATGGTTTGCAGTTTCAAAACTTTATCAGATAAATTCGGGAAACTTTACTTCCTTCATGAACTCTTCAGCGTTATTGGTTTTAAACGAAATTAGCCCTGAAAAATTGCCATAAGTTCAGGTTTCTGCTTTGTAGACAACTTGTTTTTGAGCGATGTATCGTCTTCAGTGTCTGTCTTTCTTCGTTTTCATAATGAACAAAGAGTTTGATTGAAGGCACAGAAAAAAACCTGCAACGATTACAAAAATCCTCTTCCACAAAGAAAGTTATAAAGTTTTTCAGATAACGCCGCCAATTTTGGATTACATTACTGCAATAAATTCTCCATTTTTTTTCTGTAACTTGCCGTAACTTCATAACTTTTTTGTCCAATAAATTAGTCGCAGTATGCCAGAACTTCTCATACTTTTCAGTTGATACTAGCGAATTTATTTAAGCCATTTTTAATTTTTTAAAGATATTATTTCTGAAACCAAGAAAAAAAAAACCAAGAAAAATTCAAATCAACCAACCAACAAAGAAGTCGATAAAAACCAATGGCAAAAAATCAACAGCATGCAAAAAAGAAAACTTTCACAGCGCAAGAATAAGCTGAAAAGCAACCAACAACTTTGCAGCGCCATTCAAGGATTTCAAGGATGCTCCAGTGCAGTGTATACTATATCAAAAATCGATTTGAAGCGGGAAGTGGTTTGGCAATGGCTCTCGCCATTCATTTGCGAAGCAACGATTGAGGGTGGATGCTGTGAGGGTGCAGGGAGGCACGGACGGTGCCCGGTGACCGACAGTGCCAAAAATATCTCTAAGTTTTTAAAGTACTTATACTCATACTCATACTCATATTTTCTATGAAGGGTAGAAGGGATTTTTGGAAGATCCAAAATGCAATGCAATCGCCTGCGGACAGCGTAAAGCAGCCAAGGGAAGGGGGTGGTGGGAGGGGGAGGGGCTAGATGGCTAGAAGGAGATTTAGGTATACAAGACGAGAGGTATAATGAATGGCAGACTGAATCAAGCGGACTGCGTCTGCTTGACTATCGATAACCAACGACGCCAGTTTGTATACTCGCCAACAGAGTGGCATAATTATTTAGGGTGTTCCCCAACAGATAATAGATAATGAAGTGTGATAGGAGAAAAATTGTCCCTAAGATGGAACTAAAATGCATTTACAGATTACGAAAGTGATCAGAACGATTTATGGCGTTTTTTTCAATTATAGTTTTTAAATTTTTTTTTATGATTTGTTATGAAACTTTTCGTGCGAGTTAGAAACACATTCCAATGCAATTGTTGGCTATATTCCACAAACACATTATAATTAATTTATTTTCTTCAAAATTAAAAAGGAAGTCGCGTTAGAACTGATTTATTTTGTTGAGGTGACGCCAGAATACGAGCCAGTTTTTCCAAGATTTCGAACGATTTTTATCGAGATTTCAAACACTTTCTTGGATTTCGATCTCGCCTTTATTGAAAAACTGTATTTAGTCTCGATTGAAAGGGTCCGTCTTTTTTTGCGGCAAAATGTCGCGAGTACAAAAAAAGGAAAAAATGTTTACAAATTTAAATTTTTTCAGCCAAAAATTAAAGAAAGATATAAAAACATTGATTTTATTGATGATGGTAATAATATTCAACAATATTTTGGACGATGCAAGTAAGTTTCGAGAAATTCTTGTTAAAAAATTCTCTTGTTAAATTCATAACTCTTGTTAAATTCATAACTCTTGTTAAACTCTTGTTAACTCTTGTTAAACTCTTGTTAAACTCATTCTCGCCTTAACTGGAAACTCGATTTACAGACTTTTTTGTCGGAATATCATTTGAAGTGAAAAATCTGGTCACGTTTTAGAATATCATTCCGAAATTTCAATAAATATCGAGTATTTTCTCGTATTGTAAGCATCACGTTCATCGTAAATTGTGGTAATAACCATCGTAATAACCATTATTTGATATTCCAGTGAGCATTCTCCCAGCAGTCGATTGTTTATATATTGTGTTTGTGTAGAAATTAAGCACACCATTCATTCATTCATTCATTTCATTGCCAATCGTTAGAGCATACCACAATTCACAATGAATTATTATATTGTAATTACAAACCAAGTTAAATTACAAACTAATGGAATCCAATCTGTCCTTAATGTTCCGGAAATCGAATTGTTGGCCGAAAGCAAAGCAATGCACACAGTAAGTAATCAATATAAACAACAAGACCTAATTTAATATTGATTTTGTAAAAGTGTTTGCCGATTTAGAGTTAATGAAATAAATGCAAGAGCGTCTATGCTAATGTTAATGTGTGGTGATAACTTGTTGAATGGTATTTGTCGAATTGTGCTCAAGTTGTGCAAAAGTTGTTTCGAGGTATATATTTTCTTGTTTTCACGAAAATGTTAAAAACAAAAATGTAATTTTATGGATTTTTTTTTTATAAGAATTTTTTATAAGAATATAAAATATATGATTTATATTTGTTTTATAAACTTTTCAAATTACTCCCAGCAATCGATTTAGGTACTCTTTTGCACGAATATATTTGTGAGTGTATGTACGTTTATGTGTCTTCAAATTGTGCTCCAACATTTCCGAAAATTCAACAGCTTCAGCGACAAAAATCAAGTGTTACGTAAATCATCGTAAAATCGATTTAAGCAACTTATCACTTTTTTGCAATTTTTGAATTAAGAAAAGCATTCATAGAGTTTTCTGAATTTTTGAAATTTTTCTTTTTTGCTTATAAAACAAAAAAAAAACGCTTCAAAAATATAGCAATTTTGTATTGTAAAATCGATAAATCAAAAGCAAGCAGTATTTTGCAGTTTTAAACTTTTGTAGTATGCGGCACAAAACAAAGGCACAAACTTTTTGCACAATTTTTTTTTTTTTGGTTTTGAACAAATTTTCGATGATTAATTCTTTTAAAAACACATTTTTTCTTTGTCAAATTCAAAAAAAAGATGTTAAGAACTATTCTTTTTGACGTAAGTCATTTGTTCATGATAACGAATACGTGAGATAAATTCGTCTACGCATCTGTTAAGGCCGCAAAAATTTGTACAACCTTTAAACAGACGTTGTCTGCACTTTCTTAGCTGGTTTCAAGACATACTAGAAAACATTTAAAGATTAAGAAAACATTTAAAAATATGGTCATTTCGTTTCGCAAAATCAATGCACCAAACACAGTCTTTCATGCTCCGAAACTTTCTTTGCAAGAAAGTTTACTAAAAGGGTGGACAACATGACATACACAGACTTTCTAAGAATTTCTAAAAATCCAGACTTTCTGGATTTGAAGAAATTTGATTGAAAATTCAAAATTTAAACAAACTGTTTTAGAAGTTTCTTAACGTAGTGAACAAAGTGAACAAAAACACAGCGTTTGTCCAAAGTCAAACAAAACAAAACAATTGAAAAAAATCTTGGATGTTTGTGTAATTAAGAAAATAAATGCAAAAGTTATTGAATATACATATGTATGCATAAATAAAATATAAAGCAAGAAAGTAGAAAACAAGAAAGTGACAAATTTTTCAGCTAACTCTGAGTCGTTCCTTTTCATCTCCTCTTGCAAGAAATTGCGAAAAATTTATCGCATTGACATAAAAGGAAAGGAAAGGAAAGCAACCATTAAACGTAAATTTCGGATAAAGTTTGACGGTTTTATAATCCGAAACTTATTCATTTCTCTTCCGACTTTTAGGATTTAAACAGCCCTTTAAAGCTAACGAGATTATATCTTATATGTTAGACGAGAATTTTATTGCTTCCTATTGGCCTCTAGCTACGGAACAGGGTAATATCTTGTATATGAAATTAGTCTGAAATTTAAATTGTAGCCTTTCGATACGATCTAAATTAGAACGACGTGTTCAAAGAGCTTGACTTGCAGAAGGGTTAAGGTTTAGTTTCGTAAGAGTCAATATCAATAGGAAAATATTTTTTATAAGTACGTAAAAAGACTAGAGTTACAAGATATTAAAGCGTGCCTTATTTTCAGAAGTGCGAATTTTATAACCACTAATAACCACTTAGACGGTTTCTCTTCTTCTTTTTCTTCTTCCTGCAACACTAAATTTATGTGCATAGTTTTTTTTCAATTTTCCTTTTATTTTCCATAAAATTTACTATACTTTTGTGCTACTATTTTCAGAAAAAGCCAACAAATTTCCAATGTTCCCAATTCGTGTTACTCTTATAGGGCACAGACAGATAATTGATTTATTGACAAGGTCAATAAACTTCAGAGGCTTATGTCCAACTATTCTATGCCCTACACTCGAAGGGTTAAACGTGTGTACATTCACTTTGTTTTTCCATTTGTAGCTTATGAAAGAAGCGTGGTAGGTATGTAGAATCATCTCCTGAGCCGATTAAGGCCTGTCTCTCTGTCTGTCTGTCTGTCTGTGAAAACTACGATTACAGTAGAACGAATAGAAGAAGAATTTCGTCATGAAATCATATGGTTGTTCTTGAGAAAAACGATGGTTTAAATTAGTTAAGAGATTAAATTTTACTAACTAAAAGTGAAATACAAATTGAGTTCATCCGCCTGCTTGTTTCATATCGATTTAACAGCCACAGATTTAGAGTAAATGTGCTTCTGCTAGGGCGAAGTTAACCCTCCTACTTGTATTTTATTATGGCCCTTAAGCTGGTATGACACATAATTTTTTCTGGATTGTTTTTCTTTCGTAAAGCTAAATGTACATTCGACATAAAAATACAAGAAAAATGGAAAAGCAGGACAATTTTTCAGGACGTTATAATCTGACATCACTTTCAATAAAAATTCTAAACAACTTTTACAACAACAATTTACAAGCATATGTATGAAATGTTTAAGCGATTCTTTATTGATCCCTTTCTTATAAGAGAGAGATTTTCTATAGCTATCTAGCTTACACGTGACTGTAAAAACAATACAGAAAAAATTAAGTGTCTTACCAGCTTTAGTAGTTACAAAGTCTGCCCACAGCTGTTCGCACAGCAGAATTTTATTGATACTCCTGAAAGTAGGCAACATTTTATGGTGTTGCTCAGCCTACGACAAGAAGTAAATACGTACGAGTATGCACAACATATGGAGTCGTATACACACTGTACATAATGTTGTTATTTTCACAAATTGTTATTAAAATAATATTTTATATTTTTTTAAGTCTTTTGTGTATGTTTTCAATATTTTTTATGTCATGAATACTTATTTTAATAAAACCAAAGACTCAATAACTTTAACTTCATTTTTAACTATCTACATTGTTGTACATAGTTGATTAACGTACAAAAAAAATCTACATGTAAAACATTAAAAAACTGTACATTTTGGATTCAAAACTTGTACACCGTGTATTAAAATGTTTTCTTTAAAATAAACTCTTTTAATAGAGTTAGCAAATAAAGTCCATCGACTAATGAATGCGAGATAGAGTAGGTCTTAAATGCTACGGTTAGTCCGGAGAAAATTAGATAATCAAGAGTTGGATTCTCTGCCTTTCGCAGTTGTCATGATTACATTGTGAACAAAAGTTGACACTAGAAGTTGTCCTTCTGTCTATGTACGAACAGCTAGATACTTTTAATAGTTTTTGGCAGACTTTATGCTGTGATGTTTTTTGGTGTTGTTGTGTTTGTGGTTGGTGTGGCTGGTGTGGTAGTGTTGGTGGTGTCAGTAGTATTATGGTCTTTTTTGTTTTTCGTTATCTACATGAATATTATAGATATTTATTTCTCTCTTTTTATTACTATTATTATTATATTTGTCTGTTCTTAGCTTGAAAATTGCTGTTGTTGCTGTGTTGTTACCGCTGTCACCCGGATGTCCTGACAATCTGTTGTTGTCATAACGCCCAGTAACGTCAAACTTTTGGCACGACAAACCGTGTCAAATATAAAAAAAAAAAACATTCGATAAGGAAACAAGTAAGAGGCCTGGCCGAAGCTTATTTACCCTACAAGCGTACTACTAGACAGATGTCAAACTTATAATGGAAAATTGCATTGTGTAAGGCGTAAAACAGTATGAAAACTTGTATGATTTTCACAAAAACATACGAAAATTTAAGAAAGGGTACTGCAGGGAAATCGGGCCCCCCAAAAATGAAGTGTGGGAGTGGGTTATGGCTTATAAAGAGAGAGATAAGATGAGCAAAAACTGCAAGCTGCATCAGACAAAAAAGCGGAATATAAAAAAATAATAAAACAATATTTTAAACAACAAGAATAACAGACAAAAGCTAAAGACACAAGAGCGTTTTTGGTTGAGTTAAAAAAGATCTTTTCTACTATTAAAGGTTGCAATTTTTTTTTCCTCTTTTTTCATTCAGAATCGTTCTGCTTTGTTTTCCGTGTTTTTGTTTTAAGAGAAGAGCCCCACCCAAAGATGTCTATCTATCTCTCTCTCTCTTCTCCTCTCTCTCTCTCTCTCCTCACTCTATCTCTCTCTCTCTCTCACTCTCTCTGGGTCTTCCTTTATCTCATAATCATTGATGCTATGGTTGTTGTTGGCCTACTGCTGTCACAGTTGGCCTGAAATCTCCAAGGTATAGTTCTTGGACTGACAGGTACTTCTCGCCCAACAAAACAATAACAAAATCTCGTAACTTTTTCTACCAACAAATAGTTTACGAACGAATAGTTACAACAATTGTCGCTTCTATAACATTACAATGTTTTAAGAATAATTGTTTTTGTTGTTGTTTAATTATTGTTTTTCATATAATTTTTGCATTCCTTTATCCCCGCCTCCTTCCCTTCTACCACCAACACCCCTCCCGCCACCGCCCACCATTCGTGATGTTACTGCTAACCTTGAATTTTCTTGCATTCGTTAAAATTTACCAGAACTTCCCGAATGCATTGTGCTCGTACTTAGAATTCGTGTCTGACACTCTTGTAAATATTTGTTGTTATGCTGTTCGTACTTCAACCTGCTTGCGAACAAAATGGTGCAGGGAGAGTACAGCAACAGAGAGTACAGCAACAGAGAGATGCATAGAAAAACTCTTTGCAGACTGCAAGGAAAACGGTTTCTCAACATATTCGAAAAATGGTAGAGAAACGCTTTCGAAAAATTTCCAAGCATTACAGTTCTTCTAGTAAGAGAGAGAGAGCGAGATAGAGAGAGAGAGCGAGCGAGAGAGTAAAGAGAGTAGAGAAAGTTCGCCTCTCTCTAGCGAGAGAAAAGCAGGGAAAAGATAACCCACCAAAGCTGAAAGCCACTAAAAGCGTTCGTTAGAGTAAAGTTTACTCAGTAAGCGACGGAGTCATTAAGATTGAAAGAGAGCTACCTCAATAAGCCGGTTGTGATAAAACTTTTACCATTACTAACTTTACACAATACAATAAGTTTCTGAATTACTTTAACGCATGCACTTTGTACAAAGCAAAAGTAAAATTTTTACAACCAGTCTTGCTTTGCTTGTAAGAGTTTAGAAGAATTTGTCTACTTTTTTGTCTACGTGACCTTTTATTAAGATTTCATAAAATGCACTCAGAATACATTTGATTTTTTTATAGTCATAAAAGTAAAGTTCTCAGAAAACTCCCATGACATTTCAACAACCTGGCCGGCATCATTCCTTACATAATGAAAAAAAAAAAAAAAGATAAAGAAATCCCTGAGATTTAGAATCCCATTTGCTTAGAGATCCCGTCTTTTTTATACGAAAAAGTTGAAAAATTTACACATAGAATTTATGCTTAGAATAAAAAAATTACATATGGTACATATAAAAGTGACTAACAGCCGTATTCCGGGTGCTTAACTAATAAGCTCACCACATTAGCAAACACATAAGAAAATAGTTAAGTTGAATTCACAGCTGTTCAGATTTCGTATTCTGGCGAAAAATTGACAGCTGATTTCTTAACTATTTTCTTAATCAACGAGTAGGTCTTAAGCTGCCTGGCATGACACTTAATATTTTCCGTATAGTTTTTCAAGTGACATGTAAGCTAGATAGCTAGAGAAAATCCATCCCTCTCTTGTAAGAAAGAGATCAATAGAGAATCGCTGAAACATTTCATACATAAGAGTATGCTGGTCAATTTTTGTTCTTAAAGTTGTTTAGAATTTGGTTCAAAAGAAAAATTTACAGCTTAACGAAAGAAAAACAATCCAGAAAAAATAAAGTGTCATACCAGCTTTAACAGCATACAAAATTCCATTTTATAGCTGTCCAATTCGGCAAATTAGGCACAAAATGTAAGAATATTTACTTATTTTAATAATTTCTGCAGATAAACGAAAACAACGAAAAATTAAAAAAGTTTTTATTATAATAAATTTTATCATATATTTTATTTTCAATTCCAAAATTGTTAAAACAAGACCACTTCGTGTCCTCCCTTTTGCTACTTGATAAAGCCTATTCAATTGTTCACTTTCACTTGTCCACTTTCAATTGTTTGTGCCCGAGATTTTTTCCTTCTACAGATTTTTATATTCTTTCACGAGTTTCCTCATGTTAAGGCTTACAACGGCTATAGTCTATGAATCGACATTAGAAAAGTTGATTACTTCAATACCAAAAATACTTCCTATCGTAAATAAAATTTATAAGCGACACTGTGTGCGGTTTGAAATACATACATACATCCAGACATACGCACATACTTATATTGAACATACAATAGTAGTACTTTCCGATCAGCAAAAGACTACATACTAAAGTATTCATAGGATGATAAGTTTACAGACAACGAGACGAGCATGATGCGATTGGTAAAGGTTTCGTTTTTTTCTCTCTTTTTTACTTGTCTTCTTTGACAATGTTAAATTAATTAAATTAATCATCCTTGATGGCCTTATCGTGTATGCAAGAATGCAGCACAAGGTCTTCCGCGAATTTCAGCCGCCAGAAAAGTGGTCGATTATCGATGTTGTCACATTGTTCGTGTCATTGTCGTGGCGTTGTTTTTGTTGTGGGATGATGTGGATGGTGATGATGATGATGATGATGATGTTGATGTTGTTGTTAACGTCGTTGATGTCTTCGTTAGTCTGAGTTACAGAATTTCTCTTTCTTCTTCCTGATGACATTGTCTGCAGTGCTGTGTTTCATGAGATTTTAACTCCATCTCATTTTCTTCCTTTCTTCTCGAAAATTTTATTAATGAAAAAAAAACGGAAATAATTTTTTAACAATTTTAAAGTTTTCATCGTTTCGAAGTTAAATTTTAGATGGTCGGCAAAATTTATCTAATTGCCCAAAATTCTCTATTAAAGATGAGATGAGATTTATCGATTCTCAAAAGTAATTTTTTCTAGGATTTTCTATTAAAAAACTGTTTTTCACTAACAAATACAGCAAAACAAAATACCCTGAATTTATTTTACAACCTTTTGTTGTATTAAATTGTCATGAAATAATAATTAATTAAGGGTTAGCTAACTTTCTACACTGTAGTACTTTCTGTAGTATTAAAATGAAAGCGTTTGACAACTTTGAAGATTTGCGTACAGTATTTTAAAAGGATTAAGCCTACGAAGAGTATTCTTCTTAAATCAAAAATTCTATGTGAACAACAAGTGACACACTTTGTATTTGCTTATTTAAATTAAATTTCTCAATCTAACATAGTTGTCATCCTCACCGTCCAATCCATAATCCCTTCCGGCCCTGCTGTAGTCTTTTGTAGAGCGTGCTAAATGGAGACCACGCTAGTAATCTTTAAGGCAGAACCAAGCAATGCATAGGAATAGAAAAGTGGTGAAGAGCGAAACTACGAATACACAGGTTTTAATGTACGCACCCATACAGTGCACATTCATGGTTTCGTCAAGTTCGTACTCTCTTTCCATGCATAGCTTGCATAAAAATGTGCGCTCTGGATCGCACTTTCCGTAACAAACAACGGAAAAAGAGTTGCCAACCACACGCTGATTTGCAACTTCAATTTTTGCAACGTAAAATCTTATTATTTTTAGTTAGTGTTTTCCTATTGAAAAGTCCCAGAAAAGTACTACAAATTGCTAAAAATAATACTACATGACGCGTTTTAAAGTTTTTAGTTAATTTAATGCAATGTTCAATGATTTTTTCAGTTTCTAAAAAGCATACTCAGCGATTCGTAACTTTATTTGTGATTGGCCACCCTTACAAGTAAAAGAAGTTTTTTCTCATAATGCTACAAACAGCTGTTTTGATTGACTTAAATTCCATGCATTGCTTGGTCGTCGTACTGATGCATGAAATGAATAGCTTGAATTTCGTTTAGTTCTCTCTCGAAACTTAACATGAATATGCATTGCGTGGTTCAGCCTTTACTTGTAACCACAATGGGTCAGAGAGACCCCCACCGCACACGCATGCACGCATCTTCAGTAACTACACATATTTACAATCATCAAAGAGTTATACTTGGTTATACTCATCAGATTGTCAGGACTCATCGTCATGCGAACATCATCATCATCATTCTCATCACATCATCGTCATTTTGAAAAGCGCTCTCTCTCAACCACTCTTACGCACTCACTCATTAATATTTGCACAATTGAAAAAATTACACAGAGCCAAAACGCCACATAAAATAGAAGAAAAACTATCAGATTTCTCTATGCTTTTCATCCAAGAAGGAAGCCTTATTAAAACCATAGAGAAAATGTGATTAAAATTCAAAAAGACAGTCATATTAAAATTAAAATTCAATAAGAATATCCTATTGTTTTCATAGAGACGATCGTAATAAAATACATATTCAATAAGAAAATCGCATTGTTTTCCATAGTCTTATAAAAAATATAAGTAATTATGCATGTTTTTTTATTTCATTTTATACATCCTAGAATTCCAAGAATATTAATCATAATATTCGCAAAATTTCAGGGTTAAAGCCTGAAAAGTAATATGCTATTATTTGTTATTTGTTTGCAGAGACTATTCTATATATAAAGACGGAAAGTACTCACAACTGAGCAGCAAAGATCGTCCGTTATAAACAACGCCAATGTAAAAAAAAATGAATACGAATTATAGATCTGAAGTAAACCTGACAGCAAAAAGATTACTATCAAAGCTCCGGCCAGACCGACGATATTATATATAGGAAGTGTTTCTTATTAAAAGTAGTAAATAATAAGAATTCTTCATACTTTCATATAAACTTGTTGATTTGATGAGTTTTTGACGTTTTGAAAAATATGAATTTCTTATTAAAATCACAAATTTATAAGATTAACTTTTTGTTTCATGAGAATAAGATTTTCTATATCTTAATATAGAAATCTTAATAAGATTTCTCTATGAAAAAGGCATACAATTATTTGTATAAAAAAAACCACCACCACCTTTTTTTTTAATAAAATTTCATAGTAAAATCGCTCTTATTATTTTTATGTGGTACTATTTTTTTTCTCTGTGTGCCTAAGAAAAATAGTTACAGACATTACTCACTACCTGCAGCGGAAGCAATAACAAAAACTACAACTACCACTACAACAACAACAACAATAACCATCCATTGAGAGAAAACAGCAATGGCAACAACGACGGCAGCATGAACACATGGACAAAGTTTCTTGGTATTGTGTATTGTCCAATTATTACTAGAAAATTTTAGTCTGTATGAAATTTCCTCAAAATAATAAGGTCTTCTTTCGTAACCGCTACATTAATTAACATATTATGTAGTTTAAATTATATATCTAATTTGAAATTAAAACCGTTATTATAAAAATTTTTGATATAATTTTTGATTAAAGTATATATAAAACAAAGATATTGAGATACCGACACAACACTACATTAAATATTTAAAATGGTTAAGGGCGATATTACATTGCAAATTTTTAGTTGATTAAATTGTCAAATTGTTTTTGTTTGTTTTCCGTGCAAAGTAAGCGTCAGTGAGAGCGTAAGAGAGGATGAACCAGGATCAACTTCAAAAACGGCAATTAAACCATAAGAGCAATGTTCTAGTGCGGTGAAATAAAAGGGTATACGTTTTTTGGACTGTAAAAAAAGCTGCATTTTCTATGAAAAAAGTAGACTTATGTAAAAAAAAAAAAAAAATTGCACAAAACAACACTTTCTATCGTCACCGTAGTTCTGCGGCCGTAGGCCTCTCACCCAGAGAGCTGCAAACGCAGAAAAATTTGGTAACCGTATAAGTGTCGGATTTGCTGCAGATTTTAATCCTTTTTTGCGGCCGTAGGCCGATGACGACGCAGAACAACCCTCTAGAAATTTGCTCCTCGTAATTGATCTTTCGAATAAATACTAGAATTTATTTAAAATTAAATCTTTTATGTTATTTTGTTTCAATATCAAGGTCTATCGGCCTTAAAGACACACAAAATATTACCATTTCCACTTGAAAATTATTAAAAAAATATTTTCTAGGTTAATTTTCTGCTCGAGGGTCACCGCTATGGACTATACGCTGGCTTTAAAATTAGTTTCCGTTGCTACTTAATACATAATAATTGATTTTGTGCTGGTTATATTATTTTTACCATGCGGGTGGCACCTCTTGAAATACCAAAAAAAAAACTCTTTTTTGCACTGTTTATTTACTTTTGTTTTGCTCGGGTGTCACTCCCGGGGCGAACCTCCCACCCCTACCGCCATCGCTCCGACACTGCTAAACGCAAATCGAGATATGTGCACTAATAAATGCAAAAGTGAATTTGTAATTAAATTATTGTAATTTTAATGAATACGTTTTGGGAAGAAGAGACAAATATGATATGCTTCTACGTATTATATTTACTGTCTATACTCTATAAATATCCGTATTGTATATCATAAGTGTTCCTCTCTCCCTCTGGTAATACCGAGAACGAGGTCAACAGCAAATGATACTCGTATTAATGCATGTTGATGGCCTCAGCGCGAATTAATTTCAAGCATGTGAAGCATGCTCGAAAATATGTACCGAAAAGAAACACTTTTTATGACCATCTTCTTCTACCTATTTCTGGGTATATATGTATGATAAAATACTTGGGAGACTTTTATGCTGACGTTAATGACGTTAATTGATGACGGGCATTGACTTATAGATTTCGAATGGAAAAAGCCAAGCTTCGGTTCTAAAGGCAAGAAGCATAAAATAATTGCTAGCATGAGAACCTGCCAGCCGTTCTTCCACTTTTGCTAAACACTTGCCCTCACTGATTACGCTTAGCTTAGCACAAGCCGCCATGCAGCAACTCCCACCAACAAGCGTAAATATTTGTATTATTGTGTTAACTGAATGTACTCGCAGCGAACCTATTACCATCTAAGCAGCGACTTATTTCACCAGAACGAAAGGAAAGCAAACAGCTGCAGCTGAAAGCACTTTCGACTCTAGTGCTAATCTTATAGAAAGCTGCGTGCCAGACATGTTGTTTCTGTACTTGACAATTAGCTACAGATCGAGGCATATTCAAGAAGTCGAATCTCTGAACTCTTTCGCTTCAACCCAATGCCAACCAACCCATCCATCCCTCCCATCATCCATAGCACTAAACAATCGCTTCATCAGCGGAAAGTTCTTGTTGTTGTGCTTGTTGTTTTTTGCATAAATTTGCATAAATTACATACGATACATACATAGGTACAGCTAAAATAATATCCTTCTTAGTAAAATACTTTCTGAAAATGTATTCTTTAAAAAACCAAAAAGTCAATTTTCAAAGATCGTTTTCTTGTCTACTTATGGCAGCATAAACTTAGTCCACTTAGTATTCATTTTCTTCCGTAATAAGTACAATATATTTATAAAAAATTTTTTTGCGGTTTAAAATATAAAATATATCTTATTAAAATTACCATTAACTAATTTTTTCTTCCGAAAGTTGACTTATTTCACTTTCACAAAGAAACACTCAAATATATTTCAAGAAATTACGAAATGCTCTGTTTGAATTTTTATAACGATTTTTCGTCTCCTGCCTATCTATATCTTTCTATATCTATCAATATCTTTCTCTAGGCTTCTTGGGCGCGGCTCTACTGTAAAGTCTACACTTTAGCAAAGATTGTCTATTATAACATTAAGAAATCTGTTTAAAGAAGCTAATTTTAAATAAAATTTGTTAATACGAGTACTAAAAAAAAAAGACGAAAATTGGAATTTCTTTTTTTTTTTAAATTTCTTTATTATCGTATTTCCACTAATTTATTTTGGCTTAACTTTAGAAATTAAAATTTTATTTTTGCTTTCAAAAAAACTCGTATTAAAAAAAAAGGAAATTGTTAGTTTCGCAAAAGCTATCTTTGCTGTGGCAGATCAAAATAACCACATGACATTGGTTACGGTAAAAACTCAAGAATCGAGAAGCGTAGCTATGGCTGACACCAAACCATTTTACCACGATACTCCGAGTATTCCGAAAAGAATGCTCTGCTTTAAATCGGCTTTGTTTTGATTTGGCTTTCGTTTGCACTTTTTTTGTTTATGCACATATTTGATTCATTTCAGCGGACGAGAACGCTATCGAACCATGAAATGGAAAAACAAAGCAAAAGATCCAAATGAGAAAAGCAAGTAGACCAGAATAGACCACGAAGCCGGTCATTGCGGCTCAATCACGTGCATGTGCCGTAAACGGATTTCATGGCTTTGGAAGGAAGACGTCATGGCAGGCACATTGATTGATTTGTATTCGGAGTTTGCAGGCCAAAACTGCGGAAGTGTCAGAAGTGGCAGGCGAGAAGACGAGAAGAGATTGGCAGCCGGCAGCCAGCAGATGAGCAGAGAAATGGTATTCAGAGGATTAGAAATAAATTAATAAAGGAAATGAAGGCAATCAAGCGGGCAGGTTTTATTGCATTTGGGTCGTTTCCTTCGCAGCGTTTGGTGTGATTGTTTTAACTGATTAAAGTGTTCAGTCAGCGTCATCAGCTTCAGTGATGGTGTAACACACCTTTCACATTACGTATGTACGAGTAAGTACCTGCCAGAGTAGTTGTAGACTGTTGTTGGTTGCAGTCGAAGCTTACCGTGATAATATTGCTAAAATGATGAATAAGAATAAGAATGAGAGAATTATATTCCTCCTATTGACCTTCGAAAATGCTACGAAAATGTTTGTTGTTCAACTTCTTAAAAGTTTTCAAACTTTAACGAATTTGTTCTTATTTTACCAAATCAGCTTCATCTTTCTTTGACAGGTAGCATGCAATTCTCACCACAAAGTTTTTTTATATAAAAACCACGACGGAAGAAGGAAAGAAAGTTCGTTCAATTTCAATTTTTAATTACAAACGCTAATAATATAAATTCTACCTAATGAGCCGCTGATTTTGAAAGTAATTAAGTACAGTATTTTCTTATTTCGTAATAGTTGTTAAATTTTCGTCCAACAAATTGGTTAAAAATGAAAGGATCAGACCCGCAAAAATGGTTTCCTAATTTTAACTCAATTTGTTCATGGAATGGAAGGGCGTTCACTTTCAAAATCAAGGGCTCAATTAAAGAAGATCGTTGCAGATTTTATACTCAAAAATCTCTTTAAAATGTTTTCTTAATTTCAAATCAATTTGCTCATAAAATGGAAGGGCGTTCACTTTCAAAATCAAGGGCTCAATTAGAGAAGATCGTTAGTCATAATATACCGTAAATGTTTTATGGGCCCGCCCTATTTATCAAATGGTCCATATGTATATAGAAGATAACAATCGGTATGCAATACTTCTACTAAGTCATAATAAATGTGCCTCCAAAATGGAGATCCACACTCACTTTCTGGAAGGAATAAATATAAAATAATAACAACGACAAATTCGTGCATAAAAGTGGAATGAATTGAAAAAGTCAAAGTTTGGCGGACTCTATGGGCCGGAGCCATAAACTCTTTGAGATTGAACATGATAAAATGAGCTTCACTTCTCAGCTTTTAGTACGGTAATAAAGATGCAGATTTATGCTCTAGTAACCGTATAAGAGATAGCTCACAGCTACACAATATATATCTATATATGTACATGATGTGATATATAAAATTTATTATAAAAATAATCCGCACTCTAATGGTATTGTGGAAAAAAATACAAAAGCAACAGCATTCGCTGCCAGGTCTGGTCATGAAGGGCCATTGTTGTTGTTGGCGCTTATTAATAACTTGCCAACCGTTATAAAAAATGTAAATACAATATACTACATACTGACGTTTGCTGACGACGTCAACCGACTTTTTTTTATTCTTATAAATATCAAAGGCTGAGGCTGAGCTTCTGCAATGCGATATAGATTCTTTTAAGCTCCGGTATTTTTTAATTATGCTAACGGTGAAATTTTTTTTTCAAATTTTTTTTTTGTTTGACACCCGCCGTTTTTTTTTCGAAAAGATTAAAAAGTATTTATATATGTATATACATCTCGGCGGCAATTTCGCCAGACGAAAAATGCTAGAAGACTAGGCTAATATCGAAGTCGAATGTCGTCCTTTTCGTCCCCTTTTCGTTACAGTTACTGCGATCGATGGCGTGATTCGGTCTCTTGCTTCATAACCAGATCGCGTGTGAATACCAGCATGTTCCAAAAACGGAGGCCCTTCAACCCACCCTCAAATTGAGCAGCCAAGGATGGCAGTTCGCCGGCACAACTGCTGCCCAGTAGCTCTCTAAATGCGTTGCCGTCTCTGCATGCTCTTGGCACACCCTTCAGAAGTTTTCCGACCGGGGTGGACGATGATGCGTTTTGGAACGAGTTTCCGTCATCTCTTGTCAAGTTGGATTGTGGGACGAATCGGTTTCAGCCAAGTGCTATTAGGTACGTACTCGTCCTTTTATTTGTACGTACACTGAAGACGGCACATAGCCGCTGAAACCGGTTTGGCTCTGAACCAAACTTGAGAAATTTCAAATTTCATTCGGAATTCGGACGGAAGTTCCTTTCCAACCCATTATCTTGCATGCCATCCTTGCGAAGGACTGTGCCAATCTTCTCTGCATCGTTCCAATTTTAATATTATATGCGTATATTCTGGCGAAGCAAGAACTCGCTTTCAACATTAACGTTTTTAGGTTTTTGTTGATGATGATGGTGATCTAAGTTCTTTGGGAGGGGTCCAAAGGAATTCAAGTTGAGACCGTTTATGTTTAGATCCGGTCAGACCGAAGTTAATACTTAATACTCTTACTTGTTATTAGTATGCCCGGAGTATTAGAAATCTTAATTAAACAATCTTATTTTAAACAATCTTAATTTAAACAATTAAAATACATTTATTGCATTTATTTCTTATTAAAAATATTACGAACCTTTGAAAAAAAGGTACCGTTTTTCGAAAGGTACCCAAACCTTTCGAAAAAAAATATGTTTTAGAGTGTGACTCGTCCGGCTGCGCGAAATTTGAAGATTTAAGTAATTAAGCTTGGCTAAAACGCGTCTTTAATTGATTGATTTCAATTTTTTAATTGTGTAATTATCATTTAAAATATTATAAATACTTAAATATTTAAGAATTTTAAGAATAAAAAATACTCAACTGTAGTTTTTTCTTAAAAGATTAACAGATAAAATATTTATTAGGTATATTGTTTTTTAATGTATGATTCTATTTTTAATCTTGTTTAAATTGTTGTTGTTATCTTTGGTGTGAAATTTTTTCTGAAATTTTAAAGAAATTTTTTTTGGTTTAAACTTTTTTAATATCTTAATTATTCTATGATAACATCTTTTACATTTTTTATATCTTTAATAGTTCTTGTATTCTCTTAATGTTTATTCTTTTAATAAATTAGATTAATACTTTAGTTTGTTTATATTTATGTTTTTTAATTTATTCTACTAATTTATTATTTCTTTTTCATATTATTTTATAATTAAGACAAAATGTAATCTTATTTATTATAGTGTGTCCATAAATTGTAATAAAGTTTTGCACGTTCTATCCTTCTCTGTAGATTCCAAAAATGAATAAGTGGAGTATTCGAAGGATTTGCTTTTAACCCACTTTGAAATTTAATCAATTCATCTTTTCGATGCCTAACCTTCGTTTTCTACTTTCTTAAAATTCGATAAATTCAATTTGACTCTCAGCAGAAATACACAAAATTACGTATATTCGATTTTGCAAGCCTTGATTGGCAAAAACTTCTTTGAATTTTGAAATTAACACTTTCAGCAAATTTTTTTAGGAGCTTTAAAAACCACAAACATACACACACACACAAAATGACCACTTAGAATTCGTTTCGACAAATTGTACGCGAGAACACGTTGCGTGCAGCTCCACGTTATGCGCCCAACTGAACGGAGGGCTTAATTCATTTGTTGGATCGTTCATTCGGTCGTTCGTTCATTCGGTCGTTCGTTCGTTCGTTCGCTCGTTCATTGCTCATGGACACTAGTTGTTGTTGTGGTTGGTGTTATTGCTGCTATGGAGCTCGTCTCTGTTTGCAATTTCGAGAAGAGCCGTTGCCAAGGAGTTCACAGTCGGAGTGTGTATGGGTGGAACGCGTATGCGAGTGCTGTGCAGATTTGGTCCTCGGCTTACGTGGGGACAATGATAAAATGTTAGTCGCCAAAAAAAAAACCTGTACATATATTGTAGTCGCTTCGAAGTATAAGCCAAATTTGTTCTCTCTCTCCCTCTCTCTCTCTCTAATCACTGTGCACTCGCCGATGACGGCGGCGGCTTAAGCGACTACAATGAACCAATTTTTTTCTGCCAGTCTTTCTTTTCGAGCCAGTGAGTGTATACGAATAAGGGTGTGTGTATGTGTGTGTGTTTGTGTTCGAACTTGTCGATGCATTGTTACTTTAATTTGTTAGTGCTTTGTTGTTTTTGTAATTACGAATTCAGCTGAAAGCCGGTAAAATTCTTGGAAGGGCAAATGAATATGCCAGCCAGCACTTGCCAAAAATTTAGTATAAAAACCAGTAAAGTTTGGTGGAGAATAAAATAGCAAGCAGAAAGCGTAATGGATTCTTATTCATTTTAGCTTACTCTTGTAAGAAACATTAGTTCATTTAATAAGTATGTATGTATAAGAAACAATTTAGAATTAATTTAAGTTTAGTTTTCATATGGTCATAATTTCATTGCCCATATAAGTCAACTTCCCGGGGACTCGAATACTATAAGAAATGTGTTAACATTTGGACTTATACATCCTGAACATACCGCGTATTTGATGGTCAAACTTTGTAATAGTCATTCGAGCTGTAACCAAACTGAAATTATTGTTATTTTCAATATATTATACAATATACTCGTACATATAATAGTATATTCAATTTATAAACTGTAATAATAATTGTGAACTGTAACAATAATGATGCTAAACTGGGTAAACACTTGGCGGCAGCGGCAGCACAGAGAAATTGTACAGAAGCTTATGGGTGCTGCCGCTGCCCTGAAAAATAGATTCCATTATGGCCACTTTTTACCGAAAATCCGACAAATTGTATTGAAAAATATACGGAGAGTAAGTTCTCTTCAAAGACGAAAGAATGGAATGGCCACTGGCCAGCCGCTGCTCGATTGTACTTTGCTGAGCAGCGAGAGAGAGAGAGAGAGAGAAATGCTGCTGCTGCCTCTGCCGCAATGTGTTTACCTTGTACTCTCTGTCTGCTGCTGCATTTCTTATGCTTTCTGAACTGCACTCATAATAGTAGCTGAAAATCATGGAAACCGAGCGATGCCCAATGGAGCCGAATCAATGTATGTACAAATTAAGCTTTTGCTGCAAATAACGAAAAAAGCTCTTTCATTGTAGACTTCCTACGAAATCCTCCGCATAAAAACATGGTAGGGCCATGAGAGGTCCATAAATTCTTTTTCCATAAACACAAACAGGCACACACAAAATAAAAAGCTCTTACCTAAATTTACCGGAAAAACCCAAAATGAACACTTTTTCTCTTCCTGGCAAAATAACAACACAAATTCTGTTCGTTTAACCCTTATGTAAACTTTGCCAGACCGTTGCTTAGATTAAAGTTTGTGCTGCATTGTGAGAGCTTTATTTCGGAATTATGTACATACATTTATACAATATTTGTGCGTTTTTTTGTGCGTGCGTGTGTGTGCACGCTGCAGTTGTGTGTGAGTTGGTGTATGTACGAGTACTCGTACATATGTGTGGTGCCATCAGACACAAAGTAATCAGATCTCCTTGTTCAACTTCCTGCTCTGTTTCTCATACACTACAACCATTATTTTTCCCAAGCTTTTCCCAATTTTCTTAGAAAAATAAATCTAAATTCCTACGAAAAACCTTCTCTATTTTTACGGTTTTTTTCTTTTTTTTTGTTTTTCCTTAATATAAATGTTTTTTAAACCATGTATGTTTTATTGTAAAAAATCTATGAAGATAATTTTATAAAACATCCGTAGAGGTGGAGAAGAAATAAAATTTTATGTTGGAAAATGCTTTTTTTCTCATTCTATTTCTCTTCGTTATCACCGTAATCTATATATTTCTTCGTACACAAAATTTGAAAATTTTTATTATTGAATTTTTTATGAACCTATCGATCAATTTTCGACACGATAAGCGAGAAATTTTTTCCGCTAAAAAAAAAATCAAATTTACTACTTTATAATAAAAATATATTGAAATTAGCGAACAATAATTTCCTTAATTACATGCAAACAATTGCGTTTATAAGAATAATAATATTAAAAATATTATTTCATTATACTCGTATTTGTCAATTGTATCCATATCATTACAGAACACAGCATCTACTTTCCATCAAATCATTCGGCAACATTTTCATCAACGAAGATCATTAACCAGAGCTAGACTTTATTACAATTAAGTCGAACGTGATCATATTAATTGATCTTTATGATCTCTGCCGGTGTTTTTGTTTTCTGTTTTTTATTTGTTACAATAGAAACACGAAGAAGCGGCATAATGAACGTGCACGAAAAAGTCACATTCAAAATGTCTCTACAGGTCAAAATTACGCTATCATTCATAGAGTTTTTTACACACGCAATTGAACTTTAAAAACGTGTTCAATTAAAAGATCATCTTCATTCAATTGCCTTGAATTTCGATTGTAAGAAATTCGAAAAATCAGTACAAATTGCTTGCGTAAAGAGATGGACTTAATTGAATTCTTTGTGGGTTCATGGTGTGGGCTCACCGTCTCGATTACAGAGAACTGAGAAAAATGAAAGTCAATTTATGTCAATACGAATATGATTCATTAATTGATTTGATAAAGTGAATTTTATGTCATTGTTATCGATTATAACAAAATTAAAATAAAATTAAGCCAATTTAACAGCAAGTAGAAAGACATGCACGAAAATTTAATTTCATTACATTTCATTTAATTTCCTTAAAAAAAAAAAACATTAATTTAAAAATATTAAATTTTAATTTATTGCGGAACATTTTTTATAATAAATGAAATTAAAACAACTTTTTCATTGATAATTGAGTTAATATTATAATTTTTTCACACGCTTTCAGTCATCAAAAATGTCTATTTCTCACTTAGAAATTCATACTGCATACCTTCAGGCTGTTTTTGTTATAAACAAGTGTATGCAAAGTACATTGCATACATTCAGGAAAATCAATAAAAATTAAATATTCAAAAAAAACGTACAAACAATTTGGAATCATTTCATAACAATTAAAGTTCTCATTTCTGTTAAATGGTTTATGTAACAAATTTAAATGTTTAATTAATTGATTTAATGAACGTATTAACAAAATTATCTTTCACTTTGTCTGTTGCTGTTGCATAAAATGACAAAGGTATTTGTAATATAATCGCTATGACAGACAGATCGATCAGTAACGTATTTAGCTTTTAGTTTTAGTTTTAAGTGGAGTCTTTACGAAAAAAGAAATTCCAGTTGACAATATGTTATGATAATAATTAATCATATTAATAATTATAAATTACGCATAATTTTTTAACCGTCAAAATTAAACTGCCATTAAAAGTAAAAAAGAGGTTTTTAGATATTTGAAACCGGGTTGTCTCCATACCAAACTAGACAACGAATGCCTGAAATTTGTTCCAAAATCCATCAAAAGAAAAAATGCATATATAATGAATGTGTATAGGCAGTGCTTATAGTGTTTATTTGTCAAATTGATTACGTCCAAAACTCCTTGGTGGAAAGAAGGCGGTAACCCCTTTGGGCCCTTCGCAAAAAGACGCCATTGTAAGAGACACAACTACCAACTTCCCAGTACTAAACCCAGTGAGAATCTGAGAGAATGCTACAGACTGTGCACGAGTGTGAATGGGTTGATATGAATGCATAAAGTAATGTAAGCATGCATGCATGTAAGAATGTGTAAATGTGTGCCGCTCTGAGTGTAGATTGTGGCAGAAATTCTAAAGGAATTTACTCACTTTCATCAGAGTATCCAGTCCATTTCCTTCGCTCAAGGTTAAAAATACAACCCGTCTGCTACATAAGAGATCATAAAATACAGGGTATTTAATACATTTTATATTACAAAATATTTATAACTACGAACAGACTTACTTGTTTTGATCTGAGTCGCACACTACCAATTTACCTAAATATTTGTAGTAATTTGAATACAATATAGTATAGTCGGTACTAGTTAATATTAATAACTAGCTATCGAACGATATAGAAGGGCCCGCTTGTAACACGGGCGCCATCTTTTATGTCGGTATGTCAACATCGAATAACTTTAATCAACCATTGATTTGTCAATCATTGACTTGAGTAAACATGTTTTTGAAACGTTAATTCAGTACCATTTTAAACATGAATCTCATCACACTGAAACCACGGCCCGAAATAGTGACGTTATACATTGAAAATATCGTCAAAAATCGATCGTGGCCAAGAAGCACGGTCTGACAACGATATTCGTCGTTCGGTGTCGAATTTTGTTGAAGCACGGGACATGCCGTTTATCATAGCTCAAGACGTTCCAATGAACTGGTTGAAGTGGTAAAAGAGAGTGTTGCCGAGAATCCACATGTGTCGCATCATTTTGAAGGATGATTTGCATTTGCATTTGCATTCCGTATACAGAGCAATTTACTCGAAGAATATTGCCGACACATTGTTTACGACCACGCTTGTAATACGGCCAAACAGTCATAAAACCGACATAAAAGATGGCGCACGCTGTATATGAAATTTTTCTGAAATTATAGCGCTAAATTAATTAATCATGTATTACTAAAGAACCCACCCTGTAAAAGCGCATTTGCCCCTGTGTCTCACTGTAACCCAAGTAAGTTAATTGCTGCTGGGTCAAAGAGTTGCGAATGTGTAGCCATAGCAACCTCATTCATTCAAAAGCTCCGAAGCGTCTGTCGCCAATTAATACTACTGCTGCACAGATTAACCTTTGTCTGAGCGTGTGTTTGTGCACGTTTGTATGTGTTTTCTTGGCTGAAAGAACATAAAGGCAATAATAAAAAAAAAAAACAAAGTTATAAACAAGAGCTACTAACAAGAAATGAGAGATAAACGAACGAGGGTATGTCAAAGCTATTAACAAAAAAATACCAACACTGTTTTCGTTCTCCAGTTTCTCAATATCCCAGTAGGAAATAATTGTCACCTGCACATGTCTTAATTAATGCAAATGTATACAAACAATCTTTAAGAAATCTTGCATGGAAGAAAAAAAAAATCAATTTATCCCAAAAGGAATAGCAAAAACCATTAAAAGAATAATACAAACAAAACTTGTAGCGAAAATGGGAATTTTTATTACAAATTAATCCACAGAAAACGCATTTAGAAGGTTTTATTCTCTACTGGATTATATGTCCACTCAATCAAATAAAATGTTGTCTGCGACCCAGACGGAGGTATTCGCTAAGTCTACTCCCTTCAGGTCCGCACCCTCTCCCGACAATCATAAGTTTCTCTCCATCTCTCTCTCTCTCTCTCTCTCTCTCTCTCAGTGTAGAGAAGCTTTAAAAATACAAGATTATTGTTATTGGATACGTTTGTTTCAAATACTCGTTGTTGAAAATGTCGCCGATGCACAGTGGTCAATTTTGCGTGTCTAGGCGGACAAAATTATTTCGTATAGATGCATAATAACATTTTAGGAAAACAATGTTTTTGCTAATTATTTTTCATTAGTTTTCATATATTTAATTTTTCATTTTTTTCAACTTTCTTTGGTTTGGAAAATTACTTAATTTTGTTGTCGACTATTAAGTTTAAATCGTGAACAGAAAGGCGTAAAGCTCAAACTTCCAATGAAAATTTGACCTCTTAAAAGTTGGGAATGAGTAGAGAAGGTTGAAGATATCGACTTTATGACAACCTGCTAAGTTGGAAAATTAAACCAAAATCTTCGACCGTGTAGTTTACTAAAGGTATATTATAGTTGAGAAGATTCTTAGAAGATAAGTTTTTGGAATTTTTTCCTTTTAGATTAGCATAATTGACCACCGTACGATGATGGTGTGGTGTGAATACTGTGGTAACAGATTGATGACAGTGGCGACATTAATGAGTATCTACTCACAAATCTCGTTATTGCCATGAAGGATTATCATGCCACTGAAGAAATATATACGTAGCGCTAATTAAAGTCTTCACTTTAATAAGCCTCAAATCGTTCTCAATAGATATACAAGGGCTATACAAGGACAGACTGAAAGATTTTTCTGGGAAAAAAGAGTAACACTATAAACACAACCTCGCAGCGACAGCCGGCAGCTGTCGAAGAGAAGCTTATGGGACTTGCACGTTGATGCCGGGCAGCGAATTTTCTGTCGAATTCAGCACTGCAGCAAGGTTTCGACGCTGCCTCTTACGCTCTTTTCCTATCGAAAAATGCTGCCAAATTTTACCCAAATGTGTATATTTATTTTCAATTAATAACACATCATCATCACCAGGCTTAAAAATCGACTTTATCGATCTTCAATTCTTTTTTATTATTTTTCTTCTTCTAAACGTTGGCCAAAAATCATACCTTGCCAATTTTGCTTTGGAGACAACACGGTTTCGACGAACGATGTGCCTTTTTCAGTTGTCGATGTGCCATCTTCTCTAACAAATAACAATACAACAAAGCTGAAAATTTCTAATCTGTAAACTTTTAATTAAATACAATAAATAAATTCAGGCCTAATTAAGTTTAATGGTTGACATTGTTGTCATTGTTATTATTGATTATTATTACTTTTCCTTTCATTATTGTTGGTATTTCTTTGTCTCTTCGTTCTCGTTTAACAAAGAAAGTTACTTGTACTTGTGAGTTGTTGTTGCGTATACACGTTATTGCTAAAAATGAGTTTATTCTTATTGTTGTTGTCGTTGTTGTTTTCTTGTTATCACAAATAATGATTTTAAAATTTAATAAAAATATGTTGTTTATTTAGCAACATCACATTATTTATGTCTTATTGACTTAATTATAAATAAATAATAAATTACTGTTTACGAACCGGATTTGCCAAATGTTATTAAATAAAATTAACGATTTCGATTTTTAAATAAACAAAATTTTCGCTTAAATCAACAAATTGATTAAATAAAATGATAAAATTAAAACTATGTATTTAAGTTAGTAAAAATTAATAATGTAAAAGTTTCATTAAAATATTTTTTATCTTAAAAACATACACGTACATACCTATATAGCTTGAATTTTTATGGATCGAAGACTATTTATTAATTGAAAAATGCCATACATTAATTGGTAGAAATGTTAATTGTTATCTTGTGCATAAAGGTGACACACCCATCACCAGCCAATAAGCACAAATGCACCGCATGCATACACACATACATAGGTACATGCACGAGTATGTATGGATTAATTCATAAAAGCAGTCGCAAATTTTATTCGTGATTCGTTAATGTTTTCTTAAAGATATAAACTATGGGGCACTTTCCAGACATAATCTTTGACAATCGTCTACTAAATATAACCAACTCTTCTCCGTGTGCGCTCGCCAAGAACGCCAACCACATTCAGGCACGACGATTTCCGGTTATCGTCGTCCGAATGTCCTGTGTTGGTTTATGTATTGTATATTAATAATTATATATGTACATGCATGCATGCACGGTCTGCATCATGTGGTCGTTGAGAGCGAGCATTCGATTTATTTTTAGAATCATTACAATGCAACAATATAAATCTCATTCTACTCTTATTCACATATTCGCAACATATGTACAAACATTCCAGCTCGCAGGGACCGCGTCCTTATATCGTATGTACATATGTATGAGTATACATACATACATATATTGTACTTGCGATGCCGAGCTTGTACTCCGGTCTATTGTACCTCAAGCGTCGCCAATCTTTTTCTTACTAAGAATTTGGGTCAACAAAAATCTTTTCGAATGCGCGCTATTTTTTGAAAGGTACCAATAATTTTAGAAGGTGATAAAAAACAATTATTATATAAATATAATTTCAACATCAATCAATATCAGTCAATAATATCAATATCAATATACAATAATAATTTGTTTATTTTAAAAACATACAGCGCGTTGGTTTAGAACGAGACAGATATACTTAATTCTGCTTAGTAAATTGTTTACTTTTCTTTAATTTCTTATGTGCGTAACCCGCGTATCATCAGTTCTCGAAGCCTGTTTTATACCGGCTTCTTTCTGGAGAAGAAGGAAATACATACATACGAGAATGAGCTCAGCTGGTCGGCGGCGCCCAGCAATCAACTGTCGACAACTCACTTGCACTACACGAACATGCACAATTAAGTCTATGTATGTACATTTTCTCAAAAAGACTGAGAAATAGCATAGAATGTTTCCTGTAATTATATACATATATCGTACAATCGAGTACATACAGGTACATGCATGTACGAGTATTTTGTGTATGTTTAAACAATCCAATAACATTATTTTCCCTCAACATTTTGCTAATTTCTATAAGAGGACGATATACACCAAGGACTTAAGGGTTAAGAGCGTTTTTATTTTCATTAACGATCTCATTTATTCATCAACCATATGTTAAAAAATTTTAAAGAATTTAGTATGCTTTCGCCACATTTCGGGTTAATTTTGATCATGTTGTTTCGCTGTCTATAATTTTTTAATAATGTCCTAGACTTTCAGCAAGTTTTGAATTAATCTCTTCACAGTTAATACGCAGATAAACTACTATTCCGACCATATTTTTTTACGAAAATTGCGAACGTCACGCTATCTTTCTTTTCTATTTCTGTAATGCTGAAAAAATGTAATCACCATATGTTTTAATCTTCAAAAACTCATAACGAAATCCAGAAATTGATTTGCAAGGTCATCACCTAATTGCAAAATATCAAGTTGTACAAACACCAGCACACACACGCTAAGCATTACTTGGCGTGCTCCCACAAGCAGTTTTTGCTTGGTAGTGTGTGTGAGAGCAGAGAGATTTATTCCGAATAGACAACAATTGAAAAATGTTGCTGCCATTTCAATACACCACGTCGTGTATCTTTAGTAATCAAAAGTCTTCGCGCATACTTTCATGCAAATGCAAACTGCGAGCATACATTTAGGCTCTTATTTAAAATGACTTTTATAGTAAGCCCTTTCAAACTGCAATTTGAGAATCTGCTCTAATCATGAAAAAAATTTTATACACAGGTTAACAAAAATTAAAATTAGAGCTAACCGAATGGGAAGCTATGAGAGCAGGAAATAAAAATTAATTTATCCACAATTATCAAGACCTCACATGTGTCATTTTGAGTTTTCAAATGGGTGAATTAGTGACCCTTGGGTTATAGGTTGCCGACCATTGCGCTGAGAACAGTTTGGCTGTCACAAATTATAATAATGACCACCTCCTATTTCCCATAACTGAAGAGAATGACCACCTCCTATTTTGAAAAACTGAAAGGAAATAAGAGTTTTTAAATAGAGATAAACATAAACATAAAGAGATAAACTATAAATCCAACTTCTGTCTCTAACTTGTTTTAGCTCTCTCTATCTTTCCCTCTCTCTCTCTCTCTCTCTCTCTCTTTCTCTCTCTTTCTCTCTCTTTCTCTCTCTCTCTCTATCTACCTCTGTCTCTGTCCTACTTTCTTCTTTCCCTTTCAGTTACATATTCTTTACTGTTTTTTTATTTCTCGCTTTCCTTATACCTGTTTCGTGACCTATCTCTCTTTAGCTCTCCCTTACACAATGCTCTCTCTTTCACCCGACGAGTCACTTTACTCTCTGTCTCTCACTGTTATGAAAAATAGTGCAAAACAAATCACAATTAAAAAACACGTGAATCGCCCAAAAATGAGTGAAAGTGAAAAAAAAATAATCAGTAAAAAGAGAGAGTAAACAGCTGATTGCGAAGGAATTGCACAATGTTTAATACAAGCCATAAAAAATGGCAACTGAGAACAAGAGCGAACGAATGAAAGTAGAGAGAGATATACTCGTAGATAGAGAGAGAGAGTGATAGAGAGAGAGTGAGAGAGAGAGAGTGAGAGAGAGAGAGAGAGAGAGAGAGAAAGAGAGCAATTTGGCAGAACTCAAAAATTCTAGGCGCTAATTACATTTGGCTAAAGGTGCCGCCAAGCTTTGCTGTTGTTATTTGTCAATAAGGGATTTTTTTACACTGTTTTGGTCTCTTTAGCCAAATAAATCAAAATATGAAAAAAGTATGAAAATTCACAAAATTTAAGATCGTAAAGTCTACACTAATAATAACAATTTAATTCAAAAAGTTACAATAAACATTAAAAAACCAAAACTCTAGTAGTACGTACAACTTTTACTGGGGCAAAAAATAAGAGAGAAATTTCAGAGAGACTAAGAAAAAGATAGAGAAAGGAAACGGAATTCCAACAAATATTTTCCGGAAAATTCGTTTAGAAAACCATGCCACCACCACCACATGGCCCACCATAGAATATGTACTCAAAATTAAAAACATTTTGCTGCCAGTTTTTCGTAGCATTTCGTCGGCAACGGACTGGTTGGTAGTGGTCGACAAACATTGGCTCCGGCTAAAAACAACAATAGCACACGCACATGCACACGGTGGTCGGTCGGTCGGCGGGCGGTCGGTCAGTGTACTACTGGTGCAAAGCCAAAAAAAGCACAGTGCAGAGAGCTGGTGGAAAATACATAAATTTAGAAAATTAACGCACAGACATTTTTTATTTTTTTTAGTCTTTCGTTGATATTTTTCCACCAAAAATATATAAAATTTTGCAAAATGTGTTAGATATTTGTAACATTCAAAGAAGTACATACACCTTTATTATCTTAAATAGAAAATTAATTTAGTTTAAAGAAGAAGAACTCAAATAGTTCCTAACCACAAAGTCCAAAGAAATAAGTAAAAAATAGAAAAAATTGGTTTTATAAGACCATTTAGACGGATAGTCAAGCATTACAAAAGCGGAACGATACTAAAAACGGTCTCCACCCAAGTGATATACCTAATAAAGTAAGGAAGCAAAAACTCTAGTACATATAGTAATACAACAGAATTGTAACCACCACCGATTTCAAAATTAGACGAAAATTAAAAATTAATAGGCAAAAACTAAACAAAAAACAACCAATTTACTAAAATACTTAGAGACTTAAGCAAGCCAAAAAAACAAAAAAAAAAACAACAACATAAAAATCACCATTAAATGACAAATTAACATTCGTAATGATACTCGTAATACAATTTCAAAAATAGATATTGTTGTCGTGTCGTCGTCACATTACTTTTGACTGTCCACACTGTGTTCGAACGAGGCCAAGAAATCTTTTTTTCCCCTCTATCGACTCGAGAAAATGCTAGAAACATGTCATTGTCGATCGCTGAGATGATGACACATTTTTCCACCGTATTGGTGGCATTCCTGCTGCTCCATTTAATATCTCTACCCCCGCATGGTGTTCAGGCCACTCCCGAGGATGAAGCGTAAGTTGAATTAACTCCCATCGTGGGAGTACGCTTTTTAAAGATGCTCTCTCTAAAACAATCTTGTTTTTCCAGAGAACATAATTTTTATAAAGCCTTTGTCAACAATTGCTGTTATTTGAATAGACCTTTCAAAACTTTATCAGATTTTCCATTTATGCATGCACTCTTATTAAAAATTTGATTAAATTCATTGTAGTATGTAGTTGTTTTGTTTGATTTGTATGTGATTGATTTAAGTAATAAACAATTTAATTGTATGGCAACCTTTCTTTATACAGTGAGACCGGCCAGGTTGATAATTTAGTGGCTCTACAAAAGCGAAATGGCTTATATCGACCTTTATAATTATAAAAAGATATAGAGAAAATATAGTGCCGAAAATAGTATATAAAAATAAAATTACTCCCATAAAAACTACTTGAGGTTCCCAAAAATTCTATAGGATTTTCCAATAGCAGCGTTCGAATTTGAAACTTAAATATGTAGTTGCGTATGATTTATAATAACTTATCTATTTTATTTTTATTTTATTTTTTATTTTTATTACATATTATTATTATCTATTATTCTTCTAATCTGAAATAACAAATTTTTCGACATTTAAAGCATCATCTGTTAAAAACCCATTAAATAACAAACGCCTATAATATTTCTTAATATTAAATATTTTAACAAATTTTTATTTAATTACTTAGTTTACAATAAAATTACCATCTAAGTCAGATTTTCATGATTTGTGAGCAATTTCATACAAATACAAATGACATAGTTTTTAGTCAAATGATGGCAGCGAATAGTGGCAAGCCTAAAAACGGAAAAGAAGAGACGGCGAAAGAGAGAGAGAGAGAGAGAGAAAGAAAGAGAGAGAGAGAGAGAGAGAGATAGGAATGTGTGTGAAATAAAGAGAAAGAAAGAATGCAGTTTAAGGAAAAAGCAAGAGAATCAGTAAAAAGCAAATAACAGACAGAGAAATTATTTTTAATTGAGTACTCTCTGAAACTACGCTCTCTCCTTCTCTTTCTCCTTTCCTCCTTAACTGACATTTCTTCATCGTTTTGTTTTTGTTTTACTATCTACTTCTTGCTTATATCACTCAATTATTTTACTTCATTGGTTTCTAAACAAACAACAGCTGTTTATGGTTTACATGATGATTGCCAATAGATTCTATGGGTGTGTGTGTGTGTGTGCATGTCAATCTTTTTATCTACTATGAACGAATTGTATGTGTGTTTGGCTTGTGTCTTGCTCTCCCAGGACGAAACGTAAATGTGCTTATTTTACAGAAACCATGCAGCAATGGCATGCATTGACAGTCAGTTATTTTTATTTTGAGATCAATTTGAATTAACGGCATGGTAAATTGTCATAATAGTCGTATTTTTTCACTATTGATCCGATCCGATCATCCGATGAAAAAAAAAACACGGCTATTATGACTTAATGGATAACATATGTATTAAAAAAATTAGCGTGGAAAAAATCCTGCGCATTAAAAGTGAAACTTTTTTATCCCTTCGGTAAAGGTAACTTTCATAGTCATTTAATAAAAACTTCTTTCTTCTTATTATTATTCGTCTACGTCTTGGTCTTCTTGTTGTTGTAGTTTATCCATACTCTGTCCAAACGGTGTCACTTTTTCGTTACATGTTTCATTTTCATGAGATTACTCTAACGAGCGATAAAAAGTATTCACTTTAAAAACAATACAATTTCAAACTTATTATTTAAGAACCTGCGACGAAAATTGAGCCCCTACAGACTTCTAAATATCGCCCTCCAAACCTTTTATAAAAACTTTTCCTTTTATTCTCAATCTTTTTCCCATTAAGCGTTGGCAAGTGGGCCATACAATTCGGTGATGAACTCTGGGAATTAGCACAACGCATAACTAAATCGCAAGAAATTAAAGCGGTAAACATATATACTTTTCTATTCATTAATATTTAGTAAAATTTTAACTTCGACAACCTTCCTTATTTCTTCTCAGAAATACAAAGAATATAATGCCCGCGTTGAGTTGAAAAATGGTACCACACTGATTAAGTCCATTACGGCCAGTGTTGGCCGAATGTTGTCGCGTAAAATGGATGCCGTTCGTTGTATTTTACAAAAAGCCGAGAAGGCCTACGAAGAATTCGAATTCAATCGAACGTATGCCGAAAAAGAATTTAGATATTATTCCAGCAAGTTTTCGCGGTTTGATGGGAAGCGTTCCGAAGAGCTATTGAAGAGCCTCAATAAATTCGACTGGATGTACTTGAATATGACTCTTAACCCGGATACACATTTCTACAATAACTCCGTTGACACGTCTCACAGTTCCGTCCATGTGCCGTCCAATGTCTACGATCGTAGTCCATCAGTACTGAAGGCGATAATGTGGTCGGAGGAGTTGGACGAAGTGTTTCGGCAGAACTTTCAATCGGATCCAGCCTTATCGTGGCAGTATTTCGGCTCTGATACTGGCATTTTGCGTCACTATCCGGCCTCCCAATGGGAGCCGCATAGCGCCAACGGCGACGCTGACACCTACGATTGCCGCAAGCGTTCATGGTATATTGAGACGGCCACATGCTCAAAGGATATCGTAATTCTGCTGGATAATTCTGGCTCGATGACCGGGTTTCGTAATCATGTAGCAAAATTTACGATACGCAGCATACTGGACACTTTTTCGAATAATGACTTTTTCAACATATTCAACTATTCGGCCACGGTAGATGATATCATACCCTGTTTTAAAGACGCTTTGGTACAGGCTACACCAGAAAATATCAAAGTATTCAATGATGCCATAGAGGAATTGTTACCGGAAGGCTATGCGAATTTAACCGTGGCTTATGAGAAAGCCTTTCAGCTTTTAAGAAAGGTAAATAGCACAACATAGGGCGGCTCAACTTTCTGCCAAGAAAAATTTCATGATCAACCCTCTGTTTCTCTCGTCAATTCTTTAGTACTACATTGAACGCCGCTGCAATGAGACTTCTACCTGCAACCAAGCTATCATGCTCGTCACCGATGGCGTTGCCGGAAATACCACTGAAATCTTTGAAAAGTATAATTGGGCAAGTTCCGAGAATGATACATCTAAAATGCGCGTACGCATCTTCACTTACTTGTTGGGCAAAGAGGTAACAAAAGTGCGTGAGATACAATGGATGGCTTGTCTGAATCGTGGTTATTACTCGCATGTACAAACTCTGGACGAGGTCCACGAAGAGGTCCTCAAATATGTCGATGTCATCGCCACACCGCTTGTGTTGCAGGATGTGGATCATCCACCGACATGGACGCACTCGTTCACAGATAAAACGGTTAGTTTGACTCCTAAGTATGTTCATCCCAACATCATCATTAAGTTCTGTAAGGAACTTAAAAAGCTTTTAACTTTTTTCTAACTTTATCATACTCTAAATATTCCTCATGACCTCTTCGTCAATCAATGAAGTACAAGCCTGTGGGCAATGACTCCAATACTCGTCTCATGATAGCCGTAGGTGTGCCTGCCTTTGATCGTTCGTATCGCAATGAAAACTCTACAAAACGTGCACGTTTGCTTGGTGTTGCCGGCACGGATGTACCAGTTGAGGACATCGACAAGTTAGCCTTGCCGTACAAAGTAAGTCACACCGGATACATGTGCCAAGGAAGACCTATTGATTAAATTTTGTTTTGTATTAACAGCTTGGTGTCAATGGATACGCCTTTGTTGTGAGTAATAATGGTTATGTCCTGCTGCATCCCGATTTGCGTCCAATTGCCGTAAGCTTCTCCATGTTATCGTGATTCATATTAATTGTATTAGCATTGATCATTTACGATTTGCAGAGAAACGGACGCATGAATCCTAATTACAATAGTATCGATTTCACAGAAGTAGAACAACTTTATGACGATAATATGCCGCGCCAGCCAGGCGAGGATATTCTAAAGCTTCGAAGTGGTCTGGTCCACGGTAATATGTCCGATAAATCTATTGATATCAGCGTTAAGTTTCACTACGATAAGATGCGTCGTGTTTCGAGAAAGAACCAAAATTACTACTATGCACCGCTACCGAACACTCCCTTTACATTGGGCATAGTTTTGCCCAGCGATTATGGTGATAAATGGATCAAGGTAGGCGAAGAGGTGTCAAGAAATATCCATATGAAAGTGAATATATCGGATTTCTTTGTGGGTGACAATTGGAAGGTGCATCCGGATTGGTAAATAAGAACCTTTAGCCAAAACAGCATCTAATAAATATTGAATACACTTACAGGGTATATTGTAAATATCACTACCTCGAAGGACACGAATTCAAAACTCCTGAAGAAGAACTACGTCACTTCCTTAAAAAAATGGTGCAGAAGGATTGGAAATGGTCCGAACAATATGAAGATGATGGGAGCAGCGAAGAGGAGAATCGTAAGTGACTGTCCAAGTTTTTCTAACCAATTACAATAAGCATACAGGGTGCGTTCTCATAAAGTGCACAAAAAGCTACGTCGATATAACTTTGATTTGGCCGAGACAACAAGTCGATTATCCTCCGTTTAGGCGGTTGCTTTGACCCACACGTCCCAACACCTTTGTCGCACCTTAGGGGGCAGACACCCTGTATATGTATATTCACTCAAACCACTCTCACTGTTCTTTCTACTGTAGTGAATTGCGGCCGCAAGACACTGAACGACGATGCCTACTATTGCAACAAGGAACTCGTACATTTACTTATATTCGATGCCAAAGTAACCAACTCCAGTTATGGAGAATGGAAATTCAGCAGTAGAGAGGAGCGCATACTACTCGAGAGCTTCGATGCCACTCTGCGATTCGTTTCCACTATGAGTGGTCTAACACGCTGGCAGTTCATTGACGATAAGATCGACGAGGATATGGATCGCGAATTTGGTGATTACTATAAGACAGCGATCGATGAAACATGGTACAAGAGTGCCATACTCGAGTATAGTAATGATACTCCGGACAATTTTGTCTACGCCGTAAAGCATGCCGACGATCCCATGGAGGAGGATAACAAATTGAGAGTAACAGCGTCGCATGCAATCTTTCCACGTGATGGTGGCAATAATGCACCGGCTTGCGTAGTAGGATTCCAATTTTCACATGATTTGATGGTGAAGCGATTCTTCAATATTACCTCCCGAGAGAGTGTGAGTAGATTTTTCAACTAGAAGACGGTGTGTGAATAAGTTCTAGCCGTTTTTTGTGAAATCTATTATTTAAAAAAGTAAAGAAAAAGTCAGTAAATTATAGTATTGCCCATCGCTAACCCCGATCTTTAGGGCAGCATATGAATGTCGTCGAAAAAACGACACGACTTTTAAAGCAATTCGCGAATCGACCCATTTTTTGATATCTTCATAAGAAGTGAAGCATTGCTTAGTCAGGCCATGAGTCGTTGATTAAAATACGTAGTAATCAGAAGAAGCAATGTCTGGAGAGCACGGCTGGTGGGGTGTGACTGCCAATTTCAGCGTCTCCAGGCAGGTTTTGGCCTCTGGTGAAACATGCGGCCGAGGGTTATCATGCTACGAAATCACCTTGTCATGTATTTCTTTGTATTGCTGCCGTTATGCCTTTAATGCACGGTTCAAACGCATCAATTGCTGTCGATAGCGATCTCCTGTGATTGTTTAGTTGGAATGGAGCAGCTCATGATACACCTCAAACTTTTTTGGTGCACCACTGCGTTCTCTATCTTAAACATACAAATCATAATTTTTCAAGCGGTTAAACCAATAGGTATCCACAAGGATTCCAAGTGTTTCAGCTGCAGATTCCTTTTGAATAAAGTTGTGGGCTATAGTACTTCAATATAGATGCGTCACCATTTTTAACTATACACACACATAATTTTTATACCATCAACTGATGGTGAAACGGCGAGAACTTATTAACACACCGGCTAATTTTACAGTAATATTAAATATTCTTTTTCTCACAGTGCAACGGCTGTATTAACACTTGCGACAGCGATGGATTTGAATGCTATGTTATCGATAACAATGCCTACATCCTAATATCGCAAAATGTCAACCACACGGGCAAATTCTTCGGCGAATATCAAGGTGACGTCATGTCTGCAATGGTTGAAAAAGGCATCTTTCTTAATATTGACGTGTACGATTATCAGGCGATGTGCCGTGAAAGTCCGGAGAGCTCAAGTGATGCTCGTTCATTATTGCACGTAAGAGTTATTCGTTATTAGTTAGAGAGAGAAATGTAACTATTGTGTATCACTTTTAGCCTGTCCGCTTGCTTATTCTTGGTCTGAAATGGTTGATGGCCGAACTGGTTTTATATTGGACCCATATACAGTGGTGGGTAGATGGAGCACCATGTAAGCATAAACGAAATTTGTTGCCACTAATTCATATTGATTTAAAAATATTATTTATATTTATTATGGGTCATTTGTAGTTCTTGAATATATTGATGAAATCAACGATGACTATGATTCTCCACACGCTGTTTTTCCCGGTCAAGCGTCCAAGCCAATAGTTAGTGAAGAAGGCGAACTCATATTCCAAGAGAAAGAACCAGAACCAGAGTATTCAATATGTGACACGCGGTCGTCCTTGTATGTATTGGAGCAAAAATCACTCGAGGGCATCAATGATTACATTAAAGTGCCTACTTCACGGCCATTTTACGTGAAGAAAATACCGTACTCCAATTTGCTGCTAGTAGTCGTGAATGTACTAACACCTTCGAGCGGAAATAACGCGAAGCTGACCACGTCACCGCAAGTAATCGAATACGATTTAGAGTTTCCTTGCTATAAACTGAATATGAGTTTCTATGAGCGTCGCCGTATCGAGGAATGCTTTACCGAACATCCTGAGGTAAAAATGTATCCATTTTTTATATGTCGTATTTATATAGAGTTGGTCATAAGTCAGCTAAAACAAGTATCAACCTGCTGAGTTGATCTTATAACTTGAGAAAGGGTTTATGTTGTCCCATAAATCACTAATTTGTTGATTGAATCAGTGGCGCATATAGTTTTTGCTTTTGAGGAGATAGAAAAAATGTTTTTTGGGAGGAAGAAATAGTTCCAAAGTAATTTCAATTAAGAACATTTTGGTTGTTTATATAATTAAAAGAAATAAATGCATAAATTAATAAATATTTAAGGAAAATACGACTATAATTAAAAAAGCAAAAAGTTGACATATTTTGTAGAAAACTCTGAAGATTTGCTTCGCATTTCTTCTTGTGGGGGGTTCTTCTGGACCTGTGGAGCATCCCCTTAAAAACGCCACTACATTGATTTAACAATTAGCATAGAAAGAAAGAAAATGTCGAAAAATTTTATATCCTTCATAAGACTTTTTCCCTTTCAGGAGGAAGAATACACCTACTGCGGTGATGCCACCACTCTACGTCTCCAAGTAATACCCATTTTCACAATTACAACATTAATATTTCTTGCAACACATTACTTGCATCATTGAATTGTAACTATGTATGTACTTATTTGACAATATGATTTGAATATAGATGTACTTATTATGGATATACATATGTATCTTCAAGATGCCAGTAAAAATGTTAACAACACCCATAGTTATAAAGAAGTTAGAAAAAATAGTGTAATGGGAAGCAATAGACAAGTTTTAGGGGCGTAGCGAAAAGACGCTGTGTATAACAATGTATGTATGTACATATACATTATATACTATTATATACTTCTATAATATATATTTCATAATTATACACAATTAGTACAGAATACAAATTCTGTGGTGTTTATAAAGGGTATGTATATGTACTCGTCGTATGTATGTATGTCAAGCACAAAAATTTTATATTAATTTCATCATTAATCGTATTTATTAATAAAAAAGCTCTAAGCACAAATATAAAAGCTGTTCAAATATTCATAATAAAGATATTTGAATTCATTATTGCCATACATTATTCTCCTAAATTATCAATTAATTCTCAATGTGACCAAATACAGTTTTAGTAAAAAACATTTAACAAACAATAAGCAAAAACGTAAAGGCATAGGCCAAAAGAAGAAGTACTAGGATTTTATTTTTGAAGAACTGCAGAATTATATATGTATGTATGTATGTACCAAAATATAAGGCAGCAATTAGGTACTCGAATATGAACACTGTTGACATTCTTTTGAAGATATCAATATACATTTTAATGTAAAATGTAAATGTCCGCCTACATTTTATGGCTATATACAATATGTACATATGTATTAGTCTACATGTATTTACAAAGTCTATATGCCTCTACATTTTTTTTTCATTTCAAAGTTTCTGTAAAATTCAACCAACCGTTAGATTACCATCTAACAATCTACCAAAATGTTCCAAAACTTAAAAATGGTTTAAAGAGAATTTATAGTAATAAAAGCGGAACGGGTACAACCCAATAATCCTCGTTAAGCTTAAGCCTAAATGAGGATTTTCTGGCGTCCTTAAAAAACTTTCTAAAACTATACAATAAACAGTGTTTAACAAATTGCCTTTCGTATAAGTATTGTTGAATTTAGAGTATGTAGTTATTTTTTTTATGAAATCCATTCAGAATGAAGGAAATTCAAATAAAAAGGTGAATTTTAATAAACCACACACAGAAAGAAATAGAAGTCAGTTTAGCGAACTGATACGATTAAGTAAGGGTTAAGCACGTTATGTTATGGATAATTTTTGAGTGTTAAAGATATAAAAAAATGAAACTGTAATTATTAGGTATTCAATGTTTTGAAACGTGTATCTATACCAAATTTGAAAAATAAACCAAGAAATATGCGAAACCATAAAATCGGTCTTGAATTTTATAAAATACTTTTAAGCAAAGAAAAGAAAAAGTAATATGTATGTATAACTGTTGTATTAAATTGTAAACGGTCTCCATGAAGTACTATCTTTTTACGTAATCTTCATTCCACCGACGATCAATCTCTTTGTGACAACCGTCGCCAGTTATAATTTCTCGAAGGCTACCTACTAAAACCACCTCTCTGGTGGTGGTAATCGAAGGAGATCAGAAAATTTAGGACCCAAACTGCGTACACCTGTGCTTACTGCGCGTTGTTTTTTCGAACTTAGTGATTAGAAACACCCTAAAGCACCAATTTGGTCTTGATCGCAAACTTTTTATTCTCCTGCGCCATCAGAATTTTCTTTTTTCGCACCTAAACTCCATTAAGGTGATCCAGAGAATTACCAATAACTCGGCCTGATACACAGGCAAGTAACATTCTTACCCAAGTAGCGTAAATCTTGCAGCTAAGATTTACTTTCGAGGAGAAAACCCTTGTAGCCTACCGAACATAGAAGTTACCGATAAGTCTCATAACTATTGCTTGTAGCGTGGTGCTTACAAAACACATACTGTTTCGTAAAACTGCATAATCAATTATAAACAAATCAATATATTCAATTAATATATAAAAACTCAATATATTCCTAAATATATTCAAATTAATTATTTGCATAAATGTTATAGCAATTATCTGGCATATTTCTATATATTTATAACTTAAATTTATTTATATATTATTTATCTGCATAAGGATGTAACTTCTTAACCACTTTCTGTTGCTTTAGAAGCAACTGTACGAAAATATTCACTATCCAACTCCTTAATATCGTGCTTAAATTGCTCCACTAATTTTTTTAATTCATGTTCATTAATATCCATATCATTTCCCGTAGTCGAAAGCTGTTCAATAGCATTATTTATTTTAGATAAAAGTTCTTTATCCTCATTAGATTGCTTTTCAAAGTGTTCATCCTCAAATTCATTGTAAAAATTTTGTGCATTCTAAATGAATTAATCAATAAGTAACCTCAGCGGGGAAAATATATATTAATCAATACCTTTACAACGACATCAGGAAAATTAGCTAAGCGTGCTACTTGAATGCCAAAACTCTTTTCCATCACACCGGGACGCACTTGATATAATAGTGTAAAGTTTACCTCATCCGCGATAGCAGCCATATGAAAATTTCTAACTGTGGAAACATATTCCGAAAGATTTGTTATTTCATGAAAATGCGTAGCGAAAAGTGTAAAGCACTTTGTTTGCTTTGCCAAATGCCTAAAAACAAAGTATCGCATTGTAATAAATTCTGATGTTATTGAGATGCTTCGGGTTTTTGTATCTAAAGCTATCTCACTTAATTATGTGGTTAGAGTATGGTGACAATGTAATATATACTAAATAGGTAAATTTAATCTACATATATTTGAACTATCTTATGCTAATCTTAGCCTAATGTTTAAGCGAAATGTCGGTAGCGAGGTAAATGCACTCACAAGTGCATGCTCAGCAAGAAGTGCTTAAAGAATTGTCAATGCAATTGTTTATAATTATTGTCCAGAAGCGGACTGCGGGTATGTGGGTACACTACATTGTCTTATGAACCGTAATACATTATTTTTAATAACAACCCAGGTTGTCATGAACAATAATAGGTTGTGAACAATAATAGAACCCTTAATAGAGTTTCTAAAAATAACAACAACGTTATAAACTGAACTATAAAGAATTTTAATACTTACTCCGCGATAGACCATGCTATGCCGCAACCCTCATACGTGGACGTTCCACGCCCCAACTCATCAATAATCACCAAAGACTTTTCTGTTGCTGTCTAAATTTAAATCGTTAAAAAATTCAAATTAACGCACACAATAATAGAATAATTATATATAAGATTTATTTTTACTTACGCGAATTATACCTGAGGTTTCAATCATCTCCACCATAAATGTACTTAATCCTTTGATGATGTTATCACTTGCACCTACGCGCCCTAAAATTGAGTCAACCATCGAAATTGTAGCTTCACTACAGGGCACAAATGAACCAATGTGAGCCATAAGCACACTTGTTCCCACCGAACGTATGTACGTGCTTTTACCACCCATATTGGGTCCGGTGATTATAATCATATTACAGGAATCTACAGTCAGCAATAAAGTAAGTACGAATTGTACAATACAGACAAATTTAACTCTTTTGCTTCTGGGATGACAAAACTACGCACCTTTTTTAAATTCTACATCATTAGCAATAAATGTAAGGTTTTCCTGTAGCTCTAAGCAGGGATGCCGTATATCTTTTAATACCAAAACACCCGAACCTTCGGGCAACATTTTAGGACGATTGTATTGAGTTGGTGCCGTTTGAGCAGCCACAGCGAGACTTACCAGACAATCAAGCTGAGCAATTTCATTATTCAGTAAAGTCAATGGGCCAGCATAGCCAATGGCAACTTGTATGATCTCTTCCACTATGGACTTCTGTTGTTGTTCGTACTGCTCACGTAACTCGGTAAACTGTTGACTATAATCGGAAAGTTTTTCGGATGTAAAACGCACGCCACCTTTCACCACGTCCACAATACGGTAATTTTTGGCTTTACGTAGAACGGAATCATCTTTAAGAGTGATGCGAAAATGATAACCCAAATGTGATACATTCTCCAGGCGGACCTGTTGATTGCGCTCCAAATCTAGGTCGTCATTAACTTTTGCTTGTAAACGTTCCATTTTCTCCAGAAGGCGTGCCATATCCGATTTTAACTCCTGCAATTGCTCGTCAAAAGAAGCCTTGACCAAATATTCGCCATTTTCAATACCATCAAAGTCAACAACTTGCTCGACCATTTGCTTAAGACCCGTTAAGTCCGACAAGTTACTCTTGAGTGGGTCACAGATCACACTACAAATTGTTACATTATCTAAAGTCTGTAAGGTGTTCACGAGTTTGGGTGTCCGTAATATCACTTGATAAATACGAAAAAGATCTTGTAGATTAGCTTTGCGTCGCATCAGTTTTTTTGTGAGCATTAAAATATCAGGTATGCGTTTAAGATAATCGTCGTGTACAGAGGTCAATGTAGAGGGTGCTTCGAGCAAGCACTGTACCACATTGTGGCGATCGTTAAGAATTTCGGCGCTGCGTAGAGGCTGCTTAACCCACTGTGCCATTAAACGATGACCCTGCGGGGTGCGACAGTGATCAAGTACACCCAGAATACTCTGCCAACGGGAGATGTTACTTTGACCAGGCTTCGGTAAAATGTTCAAGGCCGAGACGGCAGCAGCATCAAGATGAACAAATCGATTTAAATTTAATTTCTTAATCTCGTAATGACCCAAGTTGGCACCATCATTTATTAAGTTTAAGTATTTTATGGCTGCCCCCAAAGCACCCATAGCTAGCTCAAAATTTGTTTCTGGAAGAGAACTTACATCTTCCTGTTGACCTTTGTCAAACCGTAATAAACGATTCAGATCCTGCAAGAGATCTTGTTTCTTTTCAACTGATGGCTTTTTAACTGTAGTCACCATGACTCCATTTCGTTCCATTAGAGTACGCACAGCAGAATACTAATATTGTAAATATTAGAAGGCACCAGATAGAAAAAATGTTTTTCCGTACCTCACTCTCTACACTCGGCATCAGACACTCCTGCGGTCCCAAGAGTACCACTGTCGCTTCCAGCTCTGTATAGAAATCATCATCCACATATTCGGTCACCATAAATTTACAATCGTTCTGCTCTACCACCGCAATTCCCAATTTACGCTGGGCACCAGATCCCCCCTCCATCTGTATCAAGAGTGATATGAGACTATTGCCAACAAGCATTTCCTTGTTGCCAAAGAGTATGTCTTCAAATTGCATCAAATTGCCGGGCGAACCTCGGTACTCGACTTTCCAATCCGTTGCTGTTGACTTCCTTACATACACTTCAACGCGATAATTCTTCACCAATAACAGCTCTCGAACAGCTTGTTCAAAGCCTTGCTTTGCGACCGCCAAATAGGGAAGCTCGTCAGTTTCACCGTCTAACATAGGGCGGATGTAAGCTGTGGATTTATAAACCAACTTCGAGAGAAGTTCTGTGTCATCCTTGCCATGCACAGTGTAGCATTCTGTGCGATCGAAGAAGCGAACAGTTGTTGTAGGTTTCTAAATGCAGGAAGAAAGTTTGCGGTCAAGTAATTGAAAGCTAATTACGAACACTTACTTCTCCTAATTTGTTAAAGAATTTTACAAAGTTTCGCTGAGCATTAATATCTGAAATTAAAGATTTTAAATTATTCCAGTTTAATTTTTTTTTTTGTTGAACTACCTATATTTATTGTTGGAACCGGCTTAGTTAAAGTAATTTGTTCCATATTTTCAAATCAAAATAACAAAGTATCGGAAGTATCAAAGTATCGGAAACTATTTTAACAAGCCTCAATTTGTCCACAAGGCGCGAAAGGATTTCAATATATTGCGAATAGGCCATAATTTTCCAGGCTCCGATTAAATATTGCCATTATTACAAGATTACTAGGGCATTAAGGCCCAGTTTCATAGAGTCCGTTTGCGTGCGTATCAGTCAGAAATCTAGTACGACTTACGGATAGCGACGGAACAGAAATTTTTAAAGTTTTATAGAATCCGTTCAAGAGCTGCGTAAACACAGGGCTACTACTGTTCTAAAAATTCTATAGAAATTTTATTCCATATTTCTATAAGCTAAAATCCTTTATAGTTATCTGCTTAAATAGAAAACTAAAGTTAAATAAAACGGGTTTGAGACATTTAACTCATTCATAAAAATCACTATAGGAGTGCAAGCACAGCCTAATTTGCTTAGGCTTTTTTAGTTATATTTACCCTGTATGTTTAGGCTCTTTCGTATTTGGTGTCTGGCAGTGCCTGATTTATGCGCTCTCCCTTTTTCAAATCCAATTCTCTGAATGCATACGAAGGAGAATATCACAACACACAATAAGCAATAACCAATTGCCACCTCCTAGCAATCATTCACGGTAAGATGTTGTACACCAAATTTTAACCTTATATTTGCTAATATAAATAATTTGCAAATTAGGCCTATACAGATGGGCCTGATTGGCAAATCGAGGCGAAGGAGCATAGTACTTAGAAAGGATCTAAAAATAGGATTTATTGCAAGATTTTCAATACAAGAACGAAGTGATTCTTGTCGATTCTACTTTGTAATTTGCGTTTGATCGATATTTTCACATTTTCGGTAAACGAATAAAAGGATCGAATAAAAACGAACGAGGGGATCGAATAATTATACAATAACACTTCCTACAAATTGTCTTTCGATAAGAGCGATTTTGAAGCATTTTTCTTTCGATGAATAAGCGCTATCGTTCGCTTTTCAACGACAGGGTCAAAGCCATTGTTTTTAATCACGTTCGTTTAAAAGCCGAGTTTAGAAACAGCTTTTTAGGACCAAGGTGACAAAAAACACTTCAATCGCTTTTAATTACTTCGTCTATTAAAAATCTCACAATTAGATTTCTGTAAAAGATTTTTAAAAATGCTTTTGAACACACAAAATTGCACATATGACTTGATTTAGCAATGTCTTTAAAATTCTACAACCAACAATAGGAGTTATTGTGAAAAACTCATTTATTTTCGATATTCACAATACTGCAAAAACGGCAAAGCTGTAAGCAGAGATAACGAGATAGGAAACTGCTGAAAAATGCTAAGAAATGCAACTCTGGCATAAAGTAGTGTTTGTGAAAAACCTAAAAATGCTTCTTAGAAAATCAAACATCAGACCCCTTATGAAGAGTGTCAAGGAAAGGGAACGAGGTTTTTCGTATAGGAAAATCATAGTCACCACCCCTGTTGTGGATGGCACGTTCACGGGAGAGGGGTTAACATCAGACCCCCGATGAAGTGTGTTCGGGATTGAGAGGGGTAACATCAGACCCCGGATGAAGAGTGATCGGGACGGAGAGGGTTCTGCTTTGAGACCCCAATGACAATTCAGATTTTTAAGTCAAATCGTTTGTATTGAGATAGCAACTTAGTTAATTTTTCATATAAGTAATGAATTCGAAGACATCAATTTGTAATTATTTATTTATGCCAATATTTAGTCTATTTAATATCCATTTTAGTTTTTAATAGTTTATTTCTTAATTATAACCTATTTGGGAAAAGTATTTTAAGTTTAAAAATCATTGCAAGTGCAGATTAACAACAAAAAATCTAATGTAAATTATTTCATACGATCAAATCCGCCACTATTTTATACCAGAAACTGTATGACCTATTCTATGAACAATTCAAGCAAAATAAAACATTGTAAAATTAAATTGATTATCCAATTAAAATAAAAGAGCAGACATGAAATGGCGTTGGTATACCCTCATATTTTAGTTCACCTCGCCATTGAATTTGTCGATACTAGTGTTGCCCGTTCGTATAGAACGCATCTATTTTTGCGCCTCTTATGAATTCTGGTACCAAAGCAGTGTTGTCGGTATGCTACAATATCAAATAAATTTGATTTTTTTCTTAATAAGCAAATACATTAGTGCATAAATGTGCTTGAACTGTTAACAAAACGTTTATTCTTGCTTCGCGGAGTACAAATTACTTCCTAGAACAGAAAATTATTGTGTTCTTTACACCGAGTACTACAAAAAGTACTTTTACCTTTTTTGTACTTTCTGAATTTTCTTTTGTTAACGTAAAATGTAACGCTGCTTTATAATATCATTGATTTTTTCACCACAATTGACGAAATGAATAAATTTTAGATGAAATCTTCTATTTTATTCATGGATATCGTATTTAACGATACAAATAATGTTAACTAAATGTACAGAATTCCGCCATTTGTTTGTTTAGGTGTATTCTTTATTTTCAGTAGTTATGAGTAACTTTCTTTCCTTTTATCTTTGCTGCAATAGCTAAACATTCTAGCGAAATTTCAAAAGTTCAATAACGAACATGGTTTTGAAGTTATAAATCTTCTGGACGCAAGATTGCATATTAGTTCTAAACAACCATGTTGGTATTGTATTTAATACCAAACAACCAAGTATATTCGTCCCAAATTTCACAGCTCTATTAGTTCTCCCTTAATCGTGATTTCTACAGACGGACGGACTGACAGACTTACAGGCAGACGCCTCCTTTAATGCGATACAAACAGAAGCACAAAGTGAATCTATCCCTCATCCTTTCGGGTGTAGGGTAAAAAAGAATTGCTTTTAAATAATAAGAATTTAAGTTCTTTCATGTATTTATTTATTTATGCATACAACCACATTTAATGTGTTTATCCGATACATAACATTTAAGTTATTAGATGAATAATTTTTCCTACAATATTATGTAGTAACATTTAAATATACAGTCTGAATTATAAAAATAATATGTTACATATTATTATATACATTATATAATACATATATATAATACATTTCATTGTTCTTTTGATTTAAAGCTAAAGTAAATCCGGCGGATTTGTGCGTGAGTAAATCGAGCAACCGTGTGGCCAAGTACAGCAACGCCCGTACTAGAAAAAATACAAAAACATCACATAAAACACTTAAATAATAATTTAATCATTAATTAAAGTACCTTTTCTTAATTTCTGCATTTGCGTTGCGATTCCAAATGCTAAGTTCATTTCCATTTCCATTCCACTTCCATTCAAATCGACTGACTGAGCCCCGAGCAATTGCATTAAGACCGTGGCTCCCGACGATAGTATCACATAGTGTTCATGATTGTGCGACAAGGTGGTGCCTTGATATGCTGATATCGGATCCGATGCGGTACCACTCAAAACATGACCCATCAACTCCGATTGGCCGGAGAAAAATACCAGAGCTCGCAACAAAATTCCCTGCACTGAAATGTCCATGCCTGCCGTTGCAGGCCAATCATCCTGCTCCAAAATGGCAAGCCGTTCGTATACAGCCCCGGCAAGTGCTACTTCCGAGGTCCAGTGCATGATTTAACTTCATTAAAATTCACTAAAAACACTAATTTCTTTGCGAAATAGCTAAACAATTTTCACAAGCTAAACATTTTTCATCTGTTAAAATAATAAACAAAAGAAATGTCATATAAACGTGACGTCTTGTGGTGAACTACATATACACGACACATACACTATACGTGTTTCACCTAACTACCAAATTTCGTTTTTTTTTGACATATACGATGGGTCTCTAAGCAGTTTCCTATCTCGTTATCTCTGGCTGTAAGAACAAAGGGAAATACGTGCATAGAAAAATCAAAATACGTGCATAAAAAAACATAAATTTATCTGTCTGGAACAATTTATTAAAATTAATAATTATATGTGCAGAGCAAAAATGACGAAGCAAAATTGAAAACCAAGAAAAATTAACTTTTGTTTAATTACAATCACTAAACGATAAATCTCTTTTAAAGATATGATAGTGGTTTAACTAGATATGTATATGAATGTGTGTATAATTTATTAATCAGCGCTAACAACGAAGTCGACAACGCTTCAAAATTCACTACGCCTAAAAAAATTGGTTTGTGGTAAAAAATAGCAGCAAAACCCAACAAATATAATTAAAAGGTAAAGAAACGCCCTATAGCTTTTGATGTGCAAGAAAATTTGCTAGAGGTGAGTGAATTTTTTCAAGAATCATCTGACGGATCCAACATTATACATACTATACTACAAATTTGTTTTGTCCAAAAATTCTCAAAGGACATTTGAGCCATGTTCGCAATAAAAACCTTGAACCTTGATTAAAGCTACATATTTTCGTGTGCATGGAGGTGGCCTCATACGGATATCGTATGCATAAGCTGGTCTTCCGATCGGGGTAACACAGAGGACAGAGAATCATGAAAGGCATAATATTTTAAGAAATATACATATACTCAGAGAAGGAAATCTGCATTAAAGAACCTGATGCGTGCAACACAAGACTTTCTTGTACGACTATTAATTCAAATGTATTGTATATAGAATTCTTTTGAGAAAAGTGCCCCTTCGCCACAACCAATTATAACAAAAATTGGAGGTACACACTTAGAGGTTATAATAGTCCAAAATACAAAATATCAACACGACTAACAGTTTTTTAGTTATATAGAAAATTGTACAAAACCCTACAGGAAAAGTGCCCCTTCGGCCCAACCGATGGTAACCAAAAAGGAAGGTGCAGAGCTAGATGTAAAAACAATCATAAATACAGAATGTCATCTTTCTATTGTTGGCCTTTTTTGAGTTATGTGAGATGCGTGCAGGCGTCACGACGAAACTAGTCAAAATGGATTCAGGGATAGTCAAAATGTATATTTCCGCTGAAATCTGTATATTCCGCTGAAACGATAGATTAAGGAATCTATCGTTCCTTAAACGATAAGGGTTAATAGGATTAGAAAAAAGAAGTTCACGACCACTTCAATTTTTCTGTGGACCACCAGTTAAGAAACATTGTTCGTTCAGTCATTACTTTCAGAATAAACGGCTCAAATATCCTCTTTTAGAAAAACTCCTCCAGCCCATTTAAGGTACTAAGATGTATCTAAAATGCATGGTTGAGGATATCGTGAAAATTTTTAAACTAGTATTGTAACTAACAGAGATTTGTCGGCAAAATAAAAACGATCTTATCCGTTATCGTAGCTTCTCTTTTGCATAGTGGTTAATTCTTTTAATTCACTCGATTTTATTTACTTTTTTCGTGGATAAGAAACTGTCATTATATTCAATTCAATTGTGTAACGCCCTTTTACTTATTCCTACAATCACCTTCTGAGTCTATTTAGTCCTTTTCGTCCGTTTGTCTGTAAATGAAAATCACAAATACAGGGGAACTAATATTCGAAGAGTTAATTTTAGGAGAGTTCTTGTCCTAAAATTCGGCACGAATATTCTCTATTAATAAGTTAGTAGATAAAATTTACTATCTGTAGGTGAAATAAAACAGGGCGCCACCCTGCCCGCCTTCTTTTTATCATCGATTCGACAGATGCGTGTGTGTAGGGTGTATGAGCTTCGGTTAGGCCGAAGTTTACAATAATCTTGTTTGGATTTGTTCCTTTTCCTTTAAATTAAAACTTAATTACGGTCGTCATGCATAAATTAAATATCTCTTAAACTTCACTTTTTTCACAAAAAGAAAAAGCAACAGAAAATAACAGAAGTGATAAAGAAACCATTTCATTATATTTATCGCTTGCTTGAATGTTAACATTATAAAATGCATTGAATGTGACGCAGTTTAAAGTAAAATTTCAACGCATATGGAAATATGTTACGCACAATGAGCACCATTCTGGAAAATATTGATAAAATTCTAGAAAAACGTACATATGAATATTGCAGAAAGTCTACCATCCTTTCTTTTTCACTTTTATTTTTTTTTACAATAAAACGAATAACATTCCGCAGGCCTAAGAATGACGTCCGCTCCGTATAATTACAATTACATTTTCAAATACATCATCATCGGTGACATGGGTGTCGGTAAATCTTGTTTATTACATCAATTTACGGAGAAAAAATGTGAGTTTAATAAATGTGAAGTAAAAACTTGACTCGGCGGTTTCTTCACAAACACCTACCATTCTGTTTTCCAGTTATGGCCAACTGTCCGCATACGATCGGTGTTGAATTTGGTACACGCATTATCGAAGTCGATGAGAAGAAAATTAAATTGCAAATTTGGGATACAGCTGGTCAGGAACGTTTTCGGGCAGTAACGCGTTCGTACTATCGTGGTGCTGCTGGTGCATTAATGGTTTATGATATTACCAGAAGGTAATAAGCCAAGACAACCTTGCAATTTCAATTAAAACTTTAATTCTTCGCCTTCCATTAGATCAACCTATAATCATCTCAGCAGCTGGTTAACCGACACACGCAATCTAACAAATCCGAGCACAGTAATTTTTCTAATCGGCAACAAATCTGATCTTGAGAGCACACGTGAAGTGACTTACGAGGAAGCCAAAGAGTTTGCTGATGAGAACGGTTTAATGTTTTTGGAAGCGAGTGCCATGACGTAAGAGCTTTTCAATTGAAATAATGGTCAATTTCAATAGTTTTATAAATTTATTGTTACTCATACAGTGGTCAGAACGTTGAAGAAGCTTTTCTTGAAACCGCTCGCAAAATATATCAGAATATACAAGAAGGTCGTCTCGATTTAAATGCCTCCGAATCTGGTGTACAACATCGCCCGTCGCAACCAGGACGAACATCACTTAATAACGATGTACCGAACACAAAAGATCCCTGCTCATGTTAAGCATATTATTTTGAAGAAGCTTGCTCTTGCAGCAAGGTCTACACACGATGTATGTCATGATTTTGATATGAAAGTTAATACGTGTAGTTTTAATGAATACATTAGTAAACAAACATTAATAATGCAGGACTAAAAGGCGTTGGAAGCTGCACTGAAATTCGATAAACACGAATTTCTTCAAAAAAATTTAGTTCTTTTGTAGTTTTGCGACAAGTTTCTAAGTTTTTATACCCTACACCCGAAGGGATGAGGGTATATTCACTTTGTTCTTCCGTTTGTAACGCATTAAAGGTGGCGTGGCAGGTATAGAAAAGTATATATATTCTGGCTCAGAATCACCTCCTGATTCGATTTAGCCATGTCCGTCCGTCTGTCTGTCTGTCCGTCCGTCCGTCTGTGGAACTCACGATTACAGGAGAACGAATAGAGGTATCGTCATGAAATTTGGCATGAATATTTTTTATTATCCTACGCTGTTTGGTATTGAAAATGGGAAAAATCGGACCAGTGGCACGCCTACTTTTTATAGAAAATATACACTCAACCGTGCTTTTAGCTCAATTTCTCACCTTGCAGACCGAATTTTCAGCTAAAACTGTATTTCCGAGTCCACCATCTTAGACTTAAATATATTCCCAAAAATGGGCGTGACACGCCCACTTATATACTATACCATATAATAAGGTGTTTGGTAGGAAAAGCGATTTTGTAGATGAGTTAATAGATCAAAATGTGCTCCCTGTAAATTAGAAAAAAGTATGTATCACCCGCCCACTTTTTATCACTTCGACAGATGCGGGTGTAGGGTATATGACCTTCGGCCAGGCCGAAGATAACGCTCTTACTTGTTAATAGTTAAAAAATGTACCATTTTTAAAACGTTTCTATTTGGCAATGATTTATTTAAAGTATTCTAACTTATAGCTCATTCCATTATTTATTTAATTTTTTTATTGGTTTTCCTTTAAATTTGGAAAAAAGATTTTGCGGCTCAATTATCGTTGTAATTATTTCTTTTTTTCATACTATTACTCAAGATTGTCTTTTAGTCCTGTATAATAACTTTTAGTAAATTATTAAATATAAGTAGAAAAGTAACAGAATGTTATTTTTAAATAAAAAATACAATAAACAAAATTATCTTGTAGAAATTAAAACTATATAAAATTAATTTTTTTGTTGTATTTTTTGTTTTGGATACAACAAAATGGCACAGTCTATAAACTGTGAACGAAAATTATAGCAAATTTAATTATTAAATTATTAAAATAAAAAATTTTTTAAATTAATGTTTCCGAACGATTTTTGTGTAACTGTTAAGCATAACCATATTTAAAAGAGTGGCATGAGAATCAAGAATTTTTAGAACCTTTGGCTCTGAAAATTTACTTGCTAAAATAATAACAAATGTTTAGAATAGAAAGTAGCCTGCAGCGACTTTGGAACCCGAACTGAATCTCTCTGATCTCTCCACTCTCCGCAAAAACTTAATCCAATTTATTAAATTTGCTTTTGGCATAATTTTATTTCTGCAACATTCTATTATGTAGATTTAATTAATTACACAGGCCGACAAAATTTTAAACAAAACGACAGACAACAATGCCTAAGAAAATTATATTAAAAAAAAATTTCAAATAAATCTGACGACAAATGTTGTTAAGAGATGAAAGATCACCTGGACAATTGCCTCAAGGATATTCGATATCTTGGCAGTATAGAATTTTTTTTTAAATTTATGGCGAACAAAATTAAGTTTTCATCACGAGTCGTATGCATTTATCCAGATTAAACAATTTACCACAAATTTTTACCCGATGAAAAGTAGAGCTATCATTTTAAAAAAGTTACCGTGCAATAAATTTTGTGAATTATAAACGCTTTTTTTTATTTTGTTTATATTTAATATATACATTATACTCCTAAAAAGGTTTTTTCTTTTTAATTATTGCCATAAGCAATTTATAATAAACAATTTTTTATTGTTAGCTTATAAAATACACAATTTATATAAATTTCGAATATATATATATATATATATATATATATTTACTTATTTAATATTTACTTATTTGAAAAATCCAAATTTTGTGCCCTCATCGCTTTTGTTCTAATGTCACATTAATTAAAATAGTAACTTTAAATAAATCAATTTTTTTTAAATTAAAAATTCAGAAAAATTTTTATTTATTTGTATATAAAAAATAAATTATTTTCTCAATAAATTTTGTATTTAAATTCTTAATCAATAATCCATATTAGAAAGCGCTAAAGAAATAGAGAAATATATATGTATATACATACATATATAGATTTATGGCTATATATAATATTAGAATGCATGTAATAAAAGATGACCCGTACATATATGAACTATATTATAACATACATATTTTTAGTATTAATTTGTAAATAAAAAAAATTTATAAAAATTTTTTCAAATAAAATTTATTCTTTTGAAATGTTTAATTAATTTTATCACAATTAGAAAATAAATAAATTTAACAATTGGTTCATTGTTTCACTTTTTTTGCTTCTTTCTACATATTAAGGTAAATTGTTTTTTATGGGAAAAAACAATCTGCATGAACAAAAAATTAAGAAATTATGTTTTCATTACCTTTTTGTTAATAATTTAATATTGTAAGAGATTTCTACAATAGGAATTTTTTGAATATTTTTCATAATGAATTTTCATTTTCATTGAATTTGAATTTTTAATAATATACTACAAGACTCTCGTACTACAGCACCATTAAAAACTTCCACTGTATGTATGTAGATTTATTACATGCTTATAAAAGCTATTTCTTTTAATAACTTATCCTTAGATATTACTATTATTTAATAGATATTCTACATTTTGTAGTAGAATTTTAAATAAAAAAGTTAACATCGAAGGCACTGTTCAAAATGGAGCAAGCATTTCGTAACGGTTCGTGCTGCACATAATTGGACTAAACAAATTTAATTGTACAACTAAAGGAGCTTGTACACCTCCTGAAGAGACGAGAGACGTTAAAGTTCATATTATTTAGCAATTGTAAAGTGTCTGTAGTGTATCAATCAAAATTAAATTCTCCTGTTAAATTCCTAACCAAGGTTAGGTACTTGTGACCGTCCCGAGGGACAGACATAGACCGCTTGTGGGTCTATTGTGATAATTCCCAACCAAAGATGGTAGTTCTATAAGACAGCCAGCTAGCCTTTTAATAAAAAGTCCCATTTGAGGCGCTAAATGAACCATAATTAACTACATTGAAACCCAAAAAGTGCTTACTGAAAAGGAAAACTTTTAGAACAGTCATAGGATTTTTGTCGTTCGCTTCTAAAATACTGATATAAGTACTTAAGAACTTAACACAAAATTTTAAATTGAAAGACAATCGCTTCCAAAACAGCAGGAATAAACATTTAAGCAATAAATTTTACTCTTTGTTTTTTTTTCTTTATTAACTACTTATAATAATTATATTACTTTCTTAATATTCTGACTTTAATGCAATGGAATATATACTATCAGACGATTATTTTAGTACATCGTATATACTATCTTATCGTACGAAAAAGCTTAAAAAAGTTGGAGTTAAATAAGTATAAATCACAAATTCTAATATCAATCAATTCATTATTATTCATTATCCATTGTTATTCATTATCTATTCATTATCCATTCTACAACTTATTCATATAATAGTAGTATTTAATTTTCGCGCAATATTACTTATAGAAAATTCAATTGTAATCTAATTTTGCGCAATAGCTACTATATCCCAGGAACTGGTTTCGTGCTTCGAACACAAATCAAGTCTAACGCTAGCGCCCACCTCCGGCGCCGCTGCACTCAGACAAGTTCCGGTCGCCATATTATAAATAGGACTTCGCTCTGCTTTAGTATGTCGCCACTGCTGATCGCCTAACATTTCATGGCACTTGTTAATGAGCGGCAGTGTACCTTCCGCCTCCAGACACAGCAGCTTATCGAGAATGATTTCGGACTTTTCAGTTTCGTACCAAATTTGATTTTTCGTTTTGCGACATGCTTGCAATGTTAGACCGCTACGCTTTCGCCAAAAACCTTTCAATTTCGGAGCAACCACGGAGATGCATAATTCGGTGTCCGACAAACGCAACATATAGCTATTAATGTAGGTCCGTTTGCGTGAATGCCACGGCTGGAATTTGGGTGCTGCGGCTGGCAGCGGCCTTTGCTCTTCGCCCGGAATTTGCAGTTCGGGATAAACAGATTTCAAATACCATTCAAATGGACGGCAATGCAAGCTTTCGCGTAACGCCTGGCGCTCCGTTATATCACCGTAATCGTAGCTGCTATGCAGCTTTTCATGTCTCAGGAAGTGTATCTTGTAATCATCCATCCAGACGTGAGCGACACGAAGGGAATTCTTCAGCATAGTATTCTTACCATCCGGCGAACTATAGGGCCGACGTTTACGAAACACGTGACCTACACGGGAACAGGGTAGTATCTTGATACTGCCACCGCATTGCCAAACACGGAAGGATATTTCGAGATTTTCGCCGCCCCAAATATCCATTCCCATGTCGTATTCGCCAATATGTTTAAAATACAGACGATTCACCGCGAAGAGACCACCGGCCATGGTGGGTGACCGAAAAGGACCTATTTGAGTAAGCGAACAGATAAAGCAACAGATTTAATTTAATGCAAGGCACCCTAAATTCATTCAAATATTCTAAATTTCTGTCTTAAAAACTAGCCCAAGGAAGGTCTAATGAAACGCTTTAAAAGCACCCGCATTCTTTTCTTTCCGTATTCCTTCCTTCATTCCTTCTCTTCCGTATTCTTTTCTTCAGGCTAAAAATACAGACAATATGTATTTGATTTCTTACCCTTAAAATCATTCTCTTTCTTCAGTGTTCCATCTGGCAAATTATCCCACTTGAAGTGTAAGCCCCAGTTGAATCCACCCCGCACCAAAGGGCTTGGGGTATAATCGAATGTATCAGCATTAATAATGTCTATCACAGGCACTGCTAGCGACGCATTGTCCTGCTGGATTTGATGCAACAATGGTTCAGCCCACAAACGATTAACCTCGATGTGACTGTCTAGAAAGATAAGCACCTCCCCAACGGCCATGCGTGAACCAATAACACGCGACCGTATCAGGCCTTCTCTACGTCTATTGCGGACATAACGTAGATTGCTATAGTTGAAATGCAAGCGTAAGTCTTGTTCCAAATTCTCTTCTAGATCACTGAAGTCATCCACCACAATTATCTCCTTGAGTAAGTGTGCTGGTGTACGTTCCAATACGGTACGCAGAGAGCGCAGCAATGTCATTCTATGCTCATTGTAAAAACACATTATCACCGAAGCCTCGGGCAATCCTTCTACCTGATACCGTTCGGTGCGACAGACTTTATGACGCGTGTCTGGAATTTCGCGGTAATCTCCAATATTATTGGAGACCAAAGCATTAAAGGCGTGATGTTTATAACCGTTGTCGCGTATGTGCTGATCGTCCACGTTCTTAATTATGCCGAGTGTATCGAAAATTGGAAAATCCGCCTTGCTACTGAGAGGTTCCGATTTGTGTGGGCGATTCGCAGTATGGTAGCTGTCCACCGTATGCACATCGAGCCAACCTGCTTTCACTATGGAACTTCTAAGGTGATAGCAATATATTAACACGACTACCAGCCAAAGCAGAAAAGCCACTAGAAATTCATTGCTGCAGAAATTTGGCACGATACAACGCCAAAATGGTTTACAATACAATCTGCGAGAATTCATAATTGGAGCTATTATTTTCCTTTATATTTCATAAAATTATACGAAAGACATTCTTGGCCGACTTTTTTTCACCAACTTGACTTCTATTGTTTACAAATTAACATATGTATTTACATTATTCACAATACTCACGAGTTGGCTGCTTTGAACTAGTGAGTTTACAGCAGTTTAAAAATTTATAAATAGAAAAGATTAATCCCATATTACAATGCAGCAACCTCATTGTGCTATAAAGATCTGCAACGAGTATATATCCTACTAGCAGAACTCGTAAGTGTCTCATTGAGAATACATAACAACAAAGAGTATATTAGCAGCATTTATTATACGATAAAAGATCGTTGTAAAAAATCAATAATCTCAAAAAGACCAATAATCTCAAGATAGGAATGGCGAAAATAAACAACACTATACTGATCGATATGAAAGTTGTATAGCATATGTACAGTGTTTAAACTCCTAAAACTAAATGTTTGGAAACATTTATAGCACATATACTACGCACATATACCAGCTATATAAAACTTATTATTTGTTTTAAAAATCAGGGCAGATTAAATAAATTATATGTTCGAAAGAGTCTTTATCCAACAGGAAGAAGACTTTTTATGGTTTTTTGTAGTTTTTATTGTTTATTCTATCTTTTTCGTATTTCGCGTAATACTTACTCTGTCCAATGCACACGCTGATATATGAGTATATATCAAGCTCATCAATATTACACGTAAATCTAGGTATGTATGATTGATGACTTTTACTGGTTAATACTGGTTAATTACTGGTTAATACTGGTTAATTACTGGTTAATAGTAATAGTAAGTATAAGTCAGTAGTAGCGCATACGCGAATAAGCTGTCGACTTCAAAATTAAATTTTTATCTCTTTTTATAATAATTTTGGTCACACTATTGCAAAAATGCTTTTAGCTCTATGAATTAAAAAATTTCAGTCACTGCCAAATTGTGGTTTCACCTTTACAGTATTAATTGCTTGGAAATTCCTTTCTGTCCGACATTTAAAATTGATTTGACACTTTAACCAATCGCACGTGCAACATGTTTTTATTGCATTATTATTGCATCGAAATGGCCTTATAATCCGGGGATTGTCCAAAAACATCATTAAAATATCTTTGGAACTTAATAATAAAAAAAAAGAAAATTGTTGCATTCTTCCGAAAAATTTTGATGAAAAGAACGCGGCCAAAAGATGTTCGTGAACGAAGTAAATGAAGTAAAGATTTATAACTTAAGTGCCGGAAAATCAGTACCAGAAGTAAGCAGTCTACATTGTTTAATGAAACCAATTTATTAATTTTAATAAATGTTTTATAGTGGGTTACGGATCGTCGCAAACGGTCCAAGCTTTTAAGGAAGGTAGACTCTAGGCGACAGATAGAGCTCATACAGGACTTCGATATGCCAACTGTATGCACGTCAATTCGCATGAGTCCCGACCAGCAACACATTTTGGCCACCGGAACTTATAAGCCGCGTGTAAAGTGCTACGAAGTATGCAATTTAAGTATAAAATTTGAGCGCTGCTTTGACTCCGAGGTCACGACTTTCGAAGTACTCAGTGATGATTACAGCAAAATGGTAAATTTTGAAAAACATTACAATAAATTTTGTCTCGCAGTAATCGTAAGGAATATTACATAAAAATATATACGTTTGTTATTCCATTGATTGTAGGTGTTTTTGCAATGTGATCGTTTCATAGAAATTCATGCAGCTCATGGTCGCTATTATAGGTTGAGAATACCGCGCTTTGGTAGAGATTTAAAGTATCATAAGCCTTCGTGTGATTTGTTTATTGTGGGGTCCAGCAGTGTAAGTATAAATGACCACATACTTCAATTTAGGTGAATTGCAGTAACCTTTTATTTTTATTTTTTTTTTTTTTTTTTTTTTTTTTTTTTTTTTTTTTTTTTTTGCTTCAGGACATTTACCGGTTAAATTTGGAGCGTGGTCAATTTCTACAACCTTACGAAACTGATTCGTGCTGTTTAAATGCATGTGAAGTTAATCCAGAACACAATTTGCTAATGGTAGGCACGAAAGAAGGAACAGTTGAAGCTTGGGATCCACGTTCAAAAGCGAGATGTGCAACACTAGATGTCGCAATTAAATTGCCAGGTTGTAAGGAATTCCCTTCTGTAAGACTTTCTGAAAATATTCTCTTTTGGGAAGCTACAAATAATCTCTACGATATACAGGTAACTGCGTTAAAATGTAAAAACGGCTTGCAAATGGGTGTTGGAACAGCCTCCGGTCATGTATTGATCTATGATGTGCGTTCGCGAGATCCTTTACTAATAAAGGACCATCTTAATAAGTTACCCGTCAAACGAATTGACTTCAATCCCAGCCAGCAGGCAGTCTACTCTTTGGATGGAGCAATGCTGAAACTGTGGAATGAAAATAATGTTCGTACCACATCACATACGCATCATATTTATGAATTACTATTTTAAAAGGAGTAATATTTTATATTAACAAATTGTAGGGTAAACAGATTGCCTACATTGAGTCTACAACAACCTTCAACGATTTCTGCACGATACAAGACTCGGGCATGTTTTTCATGGCGCAAGAGGATGTAAAAATGTTGACCTTTTACATACCGGCAATGGGACCGGCGCCACGTTGGTGTTCGTTCCTGGATAATTTGACGGAAGAGATTGAATCCGAGGTAAATAAGTTCGTTTAAGGTCATAAAAATGCACAGAAACAGGACTGTTTTTGTTTTTTTCTGTTCATAACCAAGTCCTTAGCAGATTTCAAGCAATTCTATCTATTTTTTTTAGGTGGTGGAACACGTCTATGACGACTATCAATTCATAACACAAAAAGAGTTGGAAGAGTTGGGCTTGGATCATTTGATAGGTTCAAATTTACTAAAAGGATATATGCATGGGTAAAAATGACACCATTTTTTTTTTCTGTAATTTGAAAAATTCATTATCACGTTTTAATACAATTAGGTACTTCATTGATGCACGTCTGTACAATAAGGCAAAAGCTGTCATTGAACCCTTCGCTTTTGATCGGTTTCGCAAAGAGAAAATCCGCAAAGAAATTGAAAACACACGCAAATCACGTTTACAACTTAATAAGCATTTGCCTAAGGTTAATCAGGAATTGGCTCTCAAGCTTATGGAAGAGCGAGCTAATTCAGCTATCGCACCGAAGCCGAAAAAGACGCCCAATCTTTTGGAAGATAATCGCTTCAAAGCAATGTTTGAAAACGATGATTTCGCCATTAATCGCAATGCTGAGGAATATAAAATGTTGGCGCCGGTACTCAATCGTTTAGAGAAATCGAAAGCCAAGGAACTGAAAAAACGCATAGAGGTGGCACGCGTTGCTGAACTGCATGCAGATGAAGAGAAACCACATCAGGAAAGTGATGATGATGACGATCTCTTTGGCTTTGATAAGAACGATGAAAATATAGACGAAGATAATTCGCAGGAATCATCAGATGAAGAAAATGTGCGAGAGTTTGCGAAAGAAATGAAAAAAGCATATAAAGATATTAAAAAACAACGACGTGCAGATGCAGAAGCAGAGGATGAAGAAGCCGCAAACCATGCATTACAAAATACGAATGATCAAATTTCTCATGAAGCCATCGCAGTAACAAATGAGGTCATGAAAGCAAAAAAAAAGGAACCTGGAAAATTACACGAAATCGAAATGATACCTTTTCATCCAGCTGGTCCTCTGGGTGGCTTTGATAGTAATGCTATGTTAACGGCCACAAAAGTTACTCTACAAAATCGCGTTCGTCTTGAAGAAGATTTGAATGGACAAGTACAAAATATTGGTAAATCTCTGGGTAATCGGCAGATGACATTCGACATTAAAAAACGTATTACGCGCGATATGAAAAAGCGCGAGTATGAAATGAAAAAACATCGTGAAGAGCGTAAGAAAGTGGTCAGACCAATAAGGTCGCTGAAGTTGAAGAAAGTTCATTTTAAGTAAGCCTTAATGTGTTTACCAAAAATTTATAATGATGTCTTTAGTGTTAGAAAGTTGTATACAACTCTGTATATATATAAATAAGTAGCTCCAATAAATTTTATTTGTTATATATACATATACATATATATGTTTGTACACATTGAAAAATATACAATATATGTATGTACATAACATTTACTTTTGTGTTTATTTCTATTACGAGAATCAGTTTAACTAATAATAGCTGCTTTTTGCTTTGTGCTATCATAACAGCTGACTTAGAAATATTTCATTAAAATATTCAGTGGACATCAGTGCTACTTTTTGCCGTATCTCTACAAGAGTAAACATGTCAGAAGAAGGTATAAAAGTATATCAAGTTTGATTAATTAAGCAATGAAATTAAGTAAAAGAATTCATTCCTGTATTGCAGAAAGTGAGAAGCAATCTTGTCGGGAATTAGAAGAAATATCGAATGATGGATACAATTTGACGATATACGGAGTAAAGAAAAGCGTAAGAAAGTCCAGAAAGCAGTTAGCTAAGAGATACCATGATAGACTACTGATATGTATATGATAATGCGTATTCACTCAAACTTCTCTCGTAGTAAAGTACGACATGCATGCCCTTTCCGTTGACAACACTTTTACGGGGGCGTTTTTTATGCTCCTGCTGCCTATATACTGGGAAAAATGCTAAATTAATCCATTAGAACGGGCGGGAGGTTTATATATGAATTATAAATAATTATGATTCTGAATTATTTCAGCTCTCTTCACGTAAATTAAAATGTCTCATCGAACGAAAGTTTGGATCAATTGATGTGATAGAATGTATACCTTATATAAAATGGAATATTGCAAACATTAACTGTTCCTCTAAAGAAACGTATAGCAGGTACATGGTATCCAATAAGGCAAATAATTTTTTGTATCGTATCAAATGAAATAAAGGAAAAACAGATACTAGACTATTTTTACACAAACCGGAAAAATTTGGCTAAACTCCTAAATCAGACACAAAACTTACTTCAAGTTATTATAGTTCATAAAAATGAAGATGTTGTACTATACCTTCTGGATAAAGAATTTTTAACATAATTTCTCCTTTTAACAGCTTGATAAATTTTAACACAGATTTTGCTGCCTTTAGCACCGTCTATAAGATACATCCAAATGCATCTCATAATAACATCTTCAGTTTCTCTTCACGGGATACATCCATTTTACGAAAATTAAATCTCGATTGTTGGCGCCAAATTTGCCTTGCTTGCCCCATTAAGACGCAAATCCATTTGGCGAAAGTGTCGCAGACATTGCTGGACATTATCAGAGATATTTGGTTTTGTAGTTATCGACACAAATTCTCGTATGATCTGTATGAATTCGAATTCAAGCATGAACTTACATCCGAGGAGCTTCAGGATTTTCTCATAATTTGTGGCCATTTTGCAGAGAAGGTTTATTTCAACACAATCTTTTATTTTCCATTGATACAACGACATTTCGAGGGCGTCGGAGGAAATTTACTTCAACATGCAAAGAAATTTATCAATGTTAACTTTTGTCGGAATTTGGCTCATCTGAGCAATATGCGTGTCCTTGAAGTGCATGGTAAATTTTTGGCCGATTTCACCATAAAGGAGTTGGCACGTTATTGTAAGAATTTGAATACTCTACAGTTATTAGATACTGATACGCGTTGGTTGCGGGGAAAGTATGTGCCTTTATTGAGCAATCTACAGGTGTTAAGCCTTCAGGATTGTGAACATTTGAGTGCTAAACAGATGCTAAGAATTTGCAGCGCTTTGTCCAATTTAAAAACGCTTAATATAGTGCATTGTAAACAATTGCAGGATGCCGATTTCATTGTGAAAATGTGCGGAAGGACGTCGCTTCTTCAAGTGCTTAAAATAAGTGCCACAGCAAGCGAAGTTGCTCTGGATGCTATTCTAGCAACTTTGCCGCATTTAAGAGTATTAAAATTTTACTGGCTAAATAATTTTGCCAAATTTGAAAGCTTATATTTTGCTAAATTGTTACAACACAAACGCTTAGAGCTTCTCAGTCTGAGCTTTAGCACTGACAAAACGAACATTGAGAATTCTTCCAAGACTGTTATGTCGCCGCATAAATACGCGCTCATGCGTGAGAATACAACAATCAACGGTTGTGCCTGGCAATTGTGCGCGGCCGAAACGTCGGAGGAAATAAAGACGATATTAACTCAGTTTAGCGCTTTGCATGTTCTCAAGTGTATTTACTGTCGTCCGTTCGAACAAGAGTTACTTCTGGAATTAGCCGAAAATTGTACAAATTTAAAAGAGATCAAACTGATCGGCTGTCGTACGGAAAATGATGAAAGTATGTTGCGATTATGGCAACAGCTTGATTATAGTCGAGATAAACCCACTTGTAAGATATGTATAGAAGGACTAATACCGCTAACAGTGTTAAAGGTTCGTATGATTTTTTGTGTTTTTTATAAAGACCTTATATCGGCCTATGAAATCGTTAATTTAAAAAAAAAACCAATAGACAGATTGATCAAATTATTATAACTTTAATTTTAAGTTTTTTAACGTACAAGTATTCCAGAGTTAGTCTATACCTGTATAAAATATTATCCTTTGCAGCATCTGCGTCAACATGCTTCAAATCTTCCTTTTCGCACTGAGAGAAATTATGCACCAGTTTTACGCAGCATAAAAAGTGAATTTGCATGCAATTTTAAATACTGTTGTAGTAAATATTAAATGTTAAAAATGTAAAATTAATCATAACTCAATAAAAAACAAACAAACATTTAAGATTGCTAAAAAATTTTCTGTTTAAAATAAATGCAACAAAAAAATATGATTTATTTAATACGAGCTCCTTCAAAGCTCTATGAAACCGGAAAGATGCTTGTTTTTTTTTTTTGTATGTATATTTATCCCATACTTTTTATTATTGTTTTTATTTATTTCTTGAATTTATTCTATTTTCCAGTAAACTCTTAACATTTTTCGGCAATATCGACTTTAAACAGAAAAGCTCCATTGAAACCAGTTTTAAGCTTTATTCGCCTCCACTATCACAAATCGATAGTGCCATATTTTTTCTTTTAAGTTTGCTTCAGTTGACTTTTGACACAAAATAAATAAAAGTTACCTGATTTAGAATTTGAAGTTTATTAACAGTTTGTAATTCGTCGCGAGAGCAGATCGCAAACAGTTTTTAAACACAACTAAAAAATAAAAAAAAAATATATCGTATTTCTTATCAACAAAGGTAAATAACAATTTAAATGTGATCATTTCATTAACGAAGTCAAACGTAAATATAATTTTAAAAAGTACATACATAAATGAAGTTCAAAAAGGATGAATTTAGTGATTGTAGAACGTAAACTTATACTTTCTTCCTTCGCGGCGAAGTGTTGGAGAGTTGAAAGACACTTGACTCATTCATTTTCTGGGAAGGAATAGTGTGGTGTGGTGTAAATACGCGTAGTTGCTATTGAAAACCCGGAAAATATATACAGATTATTAAAATTATTAAAATAATATTATTAAAATGGTATTAAAATTTAAAATTTAAATTTACTTTGAATTTGATTAAACCATTATATTTTTTTCTCTTACAATAAATTTCACTTCGTTTAACTTCTTCGAACTTTGAGAATTCAAAAGAACTTCGCTGTTTATAAAACAATTATTAAAGATATTAAATCTACCTGTCTGAAAAAAAGCTTATAGTGCTAAAACGTCATTTAAGTTATGCATTTAATTTCCAATTTTAATTGAACTAAGTTCAAATGCATTGTCTATTTCTTTCACATTCCCATCATCATCAAAGATACCCATAGCTAAAAAAATTGCAATTAACACACTAAATAGTTTTGCAGGATTTAATTCATGTGAGAAAATACGATAAGTGTTTATTGTTTAATTTCTTTTAATTAGTTGCTCATTGCGTAAGTTTAGTTTTAAATGTAATATACCAGTACTAATTTACTGAAAACAATGCTTAAAATAAGCCTTTTTCAAATAAAAAGTTTTTAAAAAAAAAGTATTAACTAATAAATCACGATAGCGGTAGATTTCGTTCGGAATCTCGTCTTTAGCTGAGAAATTAAAAATTCTTTCTTGTTCTTGGATCTCATTTCGAAAACTAACAAATTGAAAGCTACACGCCACTGAAGGAGTTATAGTTCAAATCGAAAGCTAACAGCTACAGATATGTAAATGTAGAAAACATCGATATTTCAATAGTATATCAAGGTATTAGAGGTGAATACCTAACATGAAATAAAAATATGTTTACACAACTAAATCTGGAAAAATCTCATATTTTTAAGAAAATCTGGACTATATATCTCGTCTGTCCGGCCTTAAGATTTCGTAGCGTTTGAAAAAGTATCTGCAAAGTAAATGCTCTCCTGTTTTAGTGTCGTTTCACAATTTATGTTACGATTTTTAACACGCAACTAAAGAGGTTATACTTAAAAAAACTTGTTAAAGAAGTCAATAATCAATTTAATAATAATGAATTTAATAATCATGAAATGAACGTAATCAATATGTTCATCTCTTCTGGTAATTTTTACAACCGAAGGGATAAAGGTGGTAATTATAGAAAAGTATGTATGTACATATGAATTCTTTCCTTTAATGAAAAATAATAAAATCATTTAATTTACTTTATTTTTAATTTTATAATGTAAAATAATAATTTAAAATAATGATGTAATATTATTAATAAAATTAAAATATATTCTGTTATGTATTAAAAATTACCTAAATATGGTATTTTTTTCTATATTTTTTAAAAAATTACGTATTCTAAAAAATACAATACAAAGAGATTGAGGACATATGGTTGTTTTTCATATCAATTTGGGTTACTCCCGAATCTAGTAATTTAATAATTTTTTTCTTTTATTTTTTGATAGTTAATTATCAAGGTAAAAACTGGTCACGATCCACGCTTGACAGATCATGAGAACAACATAAAAAATATTTAAAATATCATGCGAACAAAAAAAATATTGCCGCAAACAAGTTTACCATATAGAAAAAAGTTTGACAACGTCGATTTTGTGCTGTTCATTGACTATTAACATGGTAAACTACAACGTAACGAAAAAACAAATTAATTACACAAAAATGCTTAAAGCAAAAAGAATTCAATAAAACTGCAAAATTTTACTAAAATAAGTAAATTACCTCAATCTCATTTAAATATTGTTCTCGTAACGAATCATTGAAATGAAGCCCGTGCGTTTAGAGATTTTTCGAGAACTAAGCAAAAATAATTGGTCGCTCTTGTCGCCCAAACAATATACATAGTTATATTTATATTAGCTGGAAATAATATATTCCTATGTCTGCCGACCTAAGGTCTCTTACTATTAATTAATTTATGTAAACTTTTATCTTTCTCTGGCTTTTTAAACTTTTGAAAGTCTTTAATTATAGCGAAAGAAAACAAAAGCAAAGCCTGCAGAGAACACGCTGTCCGAAAAAACCGGTTTGTCCACTAACAAAAATACTTTTTCCGTCTATTAACTTTCGACCTAACTATTACCACAAACCTTTTCCACCTATTACCATTTATTTTGAAACAAATAATTCTACTCATTTAGCAATTTTAATTTTATGCATAAAACAGTTAATAATTCTGTAATATTAATAATAAAATTTGCGAAATTGTTATTTTTCAAACATATATATTTGAAATAAATTACGTTTTCTGTTTTTATAGTTACATTTATACATTTTTACATTTAAAAAATTTGCCACTATTCATTTATTGCTTGTTTTTCTTTTGTTTGTTTTTATTATATTTGCATTTTGCGTGTTGTCATGGTTCTTTAGTTGACTTAAAACTAACTTACGTTCATGTTAGCCTTGGTAAAATATGTATATATCTTCGTATAAATCATTAACCATCAGCAACTGCTACTGATGAAGTTTGTTAATGAACATATACATATACAATTGGCATGCAAGCTTCAAGGTAATTATTAAGTAGGCATACAGACGAGAGTTTACACACTTAATGCAAAAGCTGAAGATAAAAACGCAAAACAACTCATTAATGCAATTGTTACATAATATCTGTCAAAATCTTTGCATATAATTATTAAAGAGAATTGAATTTATATTTTTTCTTTCGTTTTTGTTGGCCAATCGATAAAGCTTTGCTTACACTGCAAACAATTTATGCGATATTTCCTTCGGTAACGCATGCAAAACGGTTTTGAACTGATTCCGGATGTTTAGCTAGTTCGAAATATGTATGTTTGTACATACATACATACATACATACATACTATATATGTATGCGCTTCTAAACCAGTCTATCAATTAAAACATTACCTTTTACAATTGTTAACTAAAAAAGCTGTCTTTTAATGCTAAATTTCTTAACGTATACATATATACAAGTATTCAAACAAGTTCCATAAGAAAAACGGAATACATAAAATCCAATTTATCTTCCGCATGTGTTTTCTACTTGCACTGATTGCAACGAGTACAATACTAAAAAATTATATATTCGACCTTAAACCATATTTTGATGCCATTTACAATTCCGGAACTTAAAATTGTAAAAAATAAGAAAGTAGCAATTAAAAAGTAAAACACCAATTAATGCAAAATAAAGGTGAATTTAATTTGCAGTCATAAATAAAGAATTTCATTGGCTGCATTCAGAATACGGAACAATTCCGTATCGCTGCCGGTTTTTCACGTGAATGCATGTTTATCGGTAGCACTCCTGTCAAATCTTTCCATCCTCATTGTCTCATCCAAATCTTCTCATCCTCATTGAGGATGTATTGATAATATAAACGCCATCTATTCAGAGCGTACATATTCCATTCCATGTCTCCTTCTACATCAAAAAAATCGTATGAATAGGGAAGAGGGTTATTTGCACCCGTATAGGGGCTAGAGGGAGATTTTAAACAAAATTACTTCAAATCAAATAAAAAATTTTTAAAAAGGAACGTAAGCATTATGACCATTTCTGGTACCGGATTTGAAAAATCAAATAACTGTCCAAAACCAAATCCACTGTTTAATATGTTTTTGGAATGTTTACTGGCGCAAACAGTTTTCGAGAAAAGTGATGTCAAAGTTGAAATTACGAGTATATATTTTTTATATAGAAAATAAATATTATTTACTTTTTAGTGCATTTTATTTAAAAAAGTTATTAATTTAAAAAGTTTTTTAGCATATTACACATATTATTATACTTTTAGATGCATCGCATTCTTCTTATAATTTCCTGTATTGCTGGAACAGTTTTTTCATACTCAACCGGCGCTCCAGATAAAATTTGCACGAATGGTCTGGTACCAGAACACCACACAGATCCACAGTCTTCAGCGGCTCCATATAGTTTCTCTGGGGATAGAGCCGTCAAATCAGGCAATAAAATATCCTTATCCTTAGAAGGTGACGATTTCTTAGGATTTGCTGTACAAGCTCATAATGCTGCTGGGAAGCCTATCGGACAATTTAAAACAACTGATGGTGCTCACTCGCAGACTCTAAAGTGTTCCGGGGACCACGTACGTCACCAAACAGATACATAATTTAAATAACTACTAATAATTCATAAATGGGCAAAATATTGTATTGTTCTTCTCAATTTTTCTCAAAGGACACATTGACACACAAGAAAATCGACAGCAGCAAACCCTTGAAGAGTGTGAAATTCGATTGGATCGCTCCACAGGATTATAAAGGATCGGTGAAGTTTATTGCCACAGTTGCCAAAAATGGTGGCACCTTTTGGGTGGGAAAAGTGTTGAAAGATGTTAAAGTGGAGTAAATGCGGACTTTTCTCAATTTCCATTCTTCTTAACCACAAAAAGATAATTTTATTCGTTAAACTATTAAAGATAATTCAGTTGGTTTTACTTTTTAAAAACTGGTTGTTTTAATTGTTTACTACGTATTAAATTGTTTCTTAATAAACAAAACTTGCATTGCTTCTTAAGCTTATATATCTTGAATTTTGTAATGCATAAAAATTGAGATCTTGAAGTTTTGAAAAAGCTGTTTTTGTTTTATTATGGCAAAAACACATATTTAGGGATATCTGAGGCCAACAATAGGTGGATGAACGCCTCGGTCAGCTACTCAGCAAGAATGTTTCGGCCAAGATACCAACAAAGTCGCCCTAAAAGCTTGTTGTCCAAACACAAATTTTATGTTACAAACCACGCCATTACAAACCAGTGCCTCATAGGGACCTTTTTAAGAAAGGTTTCCAATTCCAAAAATTACTTCTGCAAAAGCTGCAGAAATGAGGAGACAAAGGGGGAGACAGACAATCTATTCCGAGGAGCTTCGCGATCATGAGAAGTCCAAAGTAAACGATCTCAGACACTATACATATAGTATGTATAGCTATAGAGCTTTTCGCTATAGACAAATATATGGTTTCACTGAGGTTGGGATATAATTTAATCTGTGTGACAACAATGGGCCTGATCTAAGCTCTTCGGGAAGCCACTTCAATCTAGCATAATCTAATAACTATCTTGATTTTAAAAGAGAAAATCTCGTTACTTACTCGCATTCTATGTTGTTAGCTAAAATACATCATTATGCGGTTTTGGATTATATATGTAAAAGTAAAAATTAATACAATAAAATAAATCAACAAATCATTACGATTAAGGATCTTTACCTACAATATTCAATCTAGTTGCGTTAGTTGCGTTTAATCTGATCTAACCTAAATTCAATTAATTTGAATTTTATGTTCCACCTTGAGTACTTTATACTCGCTACTTTCCTAAATAACTAGTATAGTGTGATCAAGGATTAAAGTTGCATGTACATTTACTCGTTGAATATTAGCACACGTCGCGAATGGTCAACTATTATAATCAGTATCCAGATGGCGCTTGTCTGATTTTTATTACTTTATAGTTAATGCACACGACATGTTAATGATGACTCTGGAAACTTATTTAAGGTTAGTATGTATTCCTTTGGGATTTGGGAGTGCAGAAAATTTCATATAAAAACTAACAAAACTAAAGAAAATTGTAATTCCTTTTTAGGTTGATCAGAATAGCTTTTGTATTCTCTGTCTAAAATTATTTAGTAAATGAATTTACTAAATCGAAATCGATTACTTTACTTTTTAATAAACATTCTTAATAAACTTTTTAATAAACATTCTTGACTTTATCCGGCTGGAAATCCTAATGCAGTACATTGCTGACATTACAATAGTGGCTGAACTGCAACTCTGATTTCCGGTAAAATTTATTTTTTTCTGCGGCTGTTAATTGGTGTGAACAGTTGTTAGATACAATTTTGAAAAGCTTGAAAGCATTTTTGCTGAAATATAAATTTTGGCTAAATATAGGTTATAATTGCCGCATACCCTATATATCATATTTTAACTTGTGGCAGTGTTTGATTTTACTAAATTATATATATATATTTTAAAAAATTTTTTTCTTATATTTATTTTTTCTTATATTTATTCTTTGGTAAATTTAGGAAAACAATAAAATTGTAATACGCATTTCATAGATTTTATTTAAAAGAGAATAATATTCTATTATTTCATTACAACTCGGGAGAAAGCCTTATGATTTGTTGCATTTCTATTGTAAATTTTTTTCCTATTTTAAATTTTACATAAACATTTTATAATTATTTAGTGTGATTGAACACTAAACAACTAAATCCGTTCTTCCAGTCTGAACTAATGCAACGACTTCAGTGCACATGACGCTTTAAAGATAAGAAAAAACAACAAAGCAAATGCGGCGGCAAATTTTGTTGTTGCGTTATTCATTTCCTTCGTAGTGCAAAATAAAGGCAACTTTAATTTTCAACGGTCGGGACGGCGTTCTTGATATAAAAATTAAGAGGTTCTGACTTGAACTCAATTTTTGTTTTTTATATTTATTCATCAAGTGAATAATTAAACGACGCTTTTAAGACTTGTGACAATATTAAATTATAAAAAGGATAATTAAAGAGCGCTATACACAACGACAAGAGCGAGTACTAGAGAAACAACAAAAATTGTTTCAGTGCGGCGTCTTCATTTGGCCTTACAAACGGCGTCGGATTTTGCCGTATTCTATAATAAACAAAAAATTCATAGAAAAGGTAAGTTTATAGTATATAAATACTTTTTAAGTTAAAATTAAGATAATTACGGTGCTTATTACGATCGACTAAAACATTTTAAAGAAATCAATTGAAAAAAAAAACTTGCTTAACTTGTGTGAATTATTGGCAAGGTTTCCGTGTAAAAAATTGTATTAAAATGGCGCATTCTCGATGCTGTTAAAACGTCTGGATATCAAATGTCTGTACTAGAAAACTTTGTTAAAAATGTGGAGTCCTTTGATCGAATTTTGTTTGAAAATACACTTAAGAAGAAAAGCAATAAAATAGTAAGAAGTAATTATTTGCAGTTGCGATCATTAATTTCCAGTGAGTTTTTTGTTTCTCTCATAACCTCACTGCTCTATTTATGTGGTGAGTGTGACTGTGTGCGTATGGCAATGTTAAGCAATGTACAGGGTGCACAATTTGAAAGAAAAGACTAGTCTGTGTAAAAACTAATCCATTATTTTCTAAACTAAGGGCACCTACCAATCTTTCTTAGATTTTCACACAACGCCGAAATGCAGAATGGTAGCAATACTGGGTCGTCGTCGTCGAGTGGTATGTCCATTGAGAAGATATACCAAAAGAAATCTCAACTCGAGCACATTCTACTTCGTCCGGACACCTACATCGGTTCGGTGGAGCATACCAAGGAATTAATGTGGGTTTACAATGAGGAGAAAAATAGGATGGTGCAGCGTGAGATCTCATTTGTACCTGGTCTATATAAGATCTTCGATGAGATTCTCGTTAATGCGGCCGATAACAAACAGCGCGACGAAAATATGAATGCCATCAAAATTGACATCGATGCAGAGAAGAATTCGATTTCGGTATGGAACAATGGACAGGGTATACCGGTCACAATGCATAAAGAGCAGAAAATGTATGTGCCCACGATGATTTTCGGTCACTTACTAACGTCATCGAACTACAATGATGACCAGAAGAAGGTTACCGGCGGACGCAATGGCTATGGCGCCAAACTGTGTAATATATTTTCCACGTCCTTTACCGTGGAGACCGCCACCAAGGAGTACAAGCGCAGTTTCAAACAAACTTGGGGTGCGAATATGACGAAAGCATCAGATCCAAAGGTTCGGATTTTGGAATTCGTTCACTTTGCCATTAATCATTAGTTGTATTAATTTAATTTCTGATAGATAAAAGACTTCGCGGGGAGTGATTTCACCAAGATTACCTTTAGTCCCGATTTGACTAAATTTAGAATGGATCGTCTGGATGAGGACATTGTGGCGTTGATGTCGCGACGTGCCTACGATGTGGCTGCCTCGTCCAAGGGCGTAGCCGTCTACTTGAACGGCAAGAAGTTGCCCATCAAAAACTTCAAAGACTATATTGATCTTTATGTCAAGCCCGATGAAGATTCGGGCCAACCTATCAAAATCATCTATGAACAAAGTGGTAAACGTTGGGAGGTGGCATGCTGCCCTTCGGATCGCGGTTTCCAGCAGGTATCTTTTGTTAACTCCATAGCGACAACAAAAGGCGGGCGACATGTGGACCATGTGGTGGATAATATTATCAAGCAACTTATCGAAGTTCTCAAAAAGAAGAATAAAGGTAAACACTGTCACTGTCTGTTTTTAAATCAAAATCTTATTCGATTTATCTGTTTTAGGCGGCATCAGCATTAAACCGTTTCAGGTTCGCAATCACATTTGGGTCTTTGTTAATTGTCTCATCGAGAATCCAACTTTTGATTCGCAAACCAAAGAGAACATGACGCTGCAAGCGAAAGGCTTTGGCTCGAAATGTGTGCTATCGGAGAAGTTTATTGGCAACGTTTCCAAGTCTGGTATAGTGGAGGCGGTGCTCTCTTGGGCGAAGTTTAAGGCTGAGAATGAAATTGCTAAGACCTCTAGTGGCAAGAAGTCGTCGAAAATCAAGGGTATTCCTAAACTGGAAGATGCCAACGAAGCGGGTGGCAAAAACTCGTATAGGTGCACGCTTATTCTTACCGAGGGTGACTCGGCCAAAACATTGGTCATGTCCGGGTTTGCCGTCGCTGATCGTGATTATTTCGGAGTCTTTCCGTTGCGTGGTAAACTGTTGAATGTCCGCGAAGCGACGTACAAACAACTGGCGGAAAATGTCGAAATAAATAATTTGTGCAAAATTATTGGTTTGCAGTACAAAAAGAAATACAACACAATGGATGACATTAAGACCTTGCGTTATGGCAAGGTCATGGTGATGACAGATCAAGATCTGGACGGTTCTCACATAAAAGGCTTAATCATTAATTTCATACACACAAATTGGCCGGAGCTGTTACGCTTGCAATTCCTGGAGCAGTTTATAACGCCGCTTGTGAAAGCAATAAAAAATAAAGAGGAATTCTCATTTTTCTCAATGCCCGAATTTGAAGAATGGATGAATGATACGCCGAATCATAAATCCTATCAGATAAAGTATTACAAAGGTTTGTAGTGAATTAAGTGGGTTTGACATTTCTGAAGATTTACATCATTCGTTATTAAACGAATTCTTAAAATAATGAAAAGCATACTTTTTTAGATATAGAAAGAGAATGTCGAATTTTCGTAGGTTTAGAAGTTTAATGGATGCTTTCATAGTCATAGACTCTCGGTCGCGTCGAGGACAATTCATGCTATAATTCTAATTTTAAAAAAAATTAAGATCCATTTCTACTTTCTTTTAAGAAATTTTAAACAACAAAAATATAACAAAATGTTTACAATTTTAAGGATTTAAAAATATTGTATGTACGTAGATACAAACAGAGTAATATCTAGTCTTTGGCAAATTAACGAAACATAGTCATCGTTCTGTCTCTATAGATGACGATTTTCTTCTATGTCCTTCGTACTGACGTACACTTTTATCTTTTTAGGTCTGGGTACTTCGACCTCGAAAGAGGCGAAGGAATATTTTTCAAACATGGAGCGTCATCGTATACTTTTCCAATATGACGGTAATGTTGATGATGATAGTATTGTTATGGCCTTTTCTCGTAAGCACATTGAGAATCGCAAAGAGTGGCTAACTTCTTACATGGACGAAGTTAAAAGACGCAAATTACTGGGATTACCCGAACGTTATCTCTACACGAAAGGTACCAAGCAAGTCAGCTACGCCGACTTCATCAATCTCGAGTTGGTGCTCTTTTCAAATGCGGACAATATACGCTCCATTCCTTCCCTCGTCGATGGTTTTAAGCCGGGACAACGGAAGGTGATTTTCACCTGCCTCAAACGTAACGACAAACGTGAAGTCAAGGTGGCTCAGTTGGCCGGCTCCGTGGGTGAGATGTCTGCCTATCATCATGGCGAAGTGTCGTTGCAAATGACTATCGTCAATTTGGCACAAAACTACGTGGGCTCTAATAACATCAATCTTCTGCAACCTGTCGGCCAGTTTGGTACTCGATTAATGGGGGGCAAAGACGCTGCGAGTCCTCGTTACATTTTCACAAAAATGTCGCCGCTGACGCGCTTGATTTTCCATCCAGCCGATGATCCTCTGTTGGCCTATGAGGTCGAAGATGGGCAAAAAATCGAACCCTCTTGGTATATACCTATCATACCGATGGTGTTGGTGAATGGTGCCGACGGCATTGGTACCGGATGGTCAACGAAGATTTACAATCACAATCCGCGCGATGTAATACAAAATCTGCGACGTATGTTGGCCAAAGAGGAACCGGTAGAAATGCATCCTTGGTATAAGCATTTCAAGGGTGACATTTCGTACATTTCCGACGGACGTTACATTTGCTCCGGAAACGTTCAAGTTATTCAGGGCAACAAAATCGAAATCTATGAATTGCCCGTTGGCGTTTGGACACAAAATTACAAGGAGAACGTGTTGGAGCCTCTGTTGAATGGCTCGGAGAAGGTGAAGCCCATCATAACGGATTATCATGACTACAACACCGACACCTCTGTGCGCATAGTCGTTACTTTCGCACCCGGTGAATTTGAACGCCTTCAAGCTGAAGAGGGCGGCTTTCATCGCGTGTTCAAATTGACATCGTCCTTTTCCACCAACCAAATGCATTGCTTCGATCATGTCAATTGCCTGCGTCGCTTCCCCACCTCTGTGGACATCCTTAAGGAGTTCTATCCCTTGCGTTTGGAATTTTACAGCAAGCGAAAAGATTATTTGATGGGACAGCTTACGGCACAGGCTGATCGTCTTTCGGAGCAGGCACGTTTTATACTTGAAAAATGCGAACGCACGCTGGTCGTCGAGAATAAGAAACGCAAAGTCATGATTGACGAGCTCATTAAGCGCGGTTATCGACCAGATCCCGTTAAGGAGTGGCAGCAGCGCATTAAGATTGAGGATGAGGCAGCTAATGCAGATGATGACGAGGAAGAAGAAGAAGAGGCAGAGGACGAAGCGGCAACAAGTACAGTGAAAAAGGAGAAGAAGGTTATTGACCCTGAAAAAGCATTCCAGAAATTGACAGATGTTAAAAAGTTCGATTATTTGCTTGGTATGACCATGTGGATGTTAACCGAGGAACGTAAAAATGAGTTGCTCAAGCAACGCGATCAGAAACTGTCGGAATTAGCAGCGTTAAAGGCTAAGACCGTGGAAATGTTATGGTTGGATGATTTAGATGAGCTGGAGAAAAAACTAAAAGAGGTTGAAGATAAAGAAAGACTTGATGAACAAGGTATTGATACGAAGCAGGTGAAGAGCGCCAAAGCCAAAGCTTCGGCGGCTGCATTAAAGAAACGGGGTTCTAAACAAGTTGTTACTGAAGGTGTCAACCCGGATCCAAAGGGTATAAAAGTTGAATTTAAGGTAAGGAGAACTAACCCTTATTTATTTATTTATAGTGTATTTCTGTAAAAATACCAACAAAGACATTATATTCACAAAAAGTATTACATTTCACATTTTCTGAACTACATTTGATGATTTCTAAAACACATTTGACGATTTCTGAAAAATAAAAGACGTTTTCTGAACTACATTTGATGATTTCTGAAATATGTATAAATGACTGTTTCTGAACTACTCTGATGAACTACTCTGAGAAAATTTTATTGTTTTAAATATAAATGACTACATAGATCTGAAATACAAATGATGGTTTCTCAACTACTTTGACGATTTCTGAATTACATTTAATGATTTCTGAAACACATTTGACGATTTCTGAACGATATTTGAGAATTTCGGAAACAGATTTTACGATTTCTGAAATATAAATGACTGTTTCTAAACTACATTTGACTATTTCTACAATACAAAAGACGATCGTTTCTGCAACTACTTTGACGATTTCTGAACTACATTTCATGATTTCTGAAACACATTTGACGATTTCTGAATAACATTTGAGAATTTCGGAAACACATTTTACGATTTCTGAAATACAAAAGAAGATCGTTTGTGCAACTACTTTGACGATTTCTGAACTACATTTCATGATTTCTGAAACACATTTGACGATTTCGGAAATATAAATTGCTGTACTTTGAAGATTTCTGAAGTAAAAATAACAATTTCTGAACCACTTTGACGATTTCTGAACTACTTTTGATGATTTCTGAAATATAAATAACTGTCTGAACTACTTTTAATCATTTGTGAAACACATTTTACGATTTCTTAAATGTAAATGAATGTTTCTGAACAACATTTGAGGATTTCTGAGCTACAATGGTGTATTTGTGGGACAAGTGAACTTGGCAAGTTGTCCAAAGCAAGAGACAATCGGAAGACCAAGGAGCAAGGACGAACAATATGACTTTATAGAATTCGGCCATAACTAAAATTTTAGTCCTATTCTCTCCTTTATGAACTGGCATGATTTTTTGTCGTTGTCGATCCAAACAAAAAAGTTATTCGATTGAGAAATTTTTGGAGATACTATAAAATAAATTCAAAGCAAATTTAAAATTCGAATAAAGTGTGGATGTCTTTTGAAAAATATGATAAGTAAATACATTATAATAAATTTCATTTGGGATTAGGTCACCGAAGAAATTATAAAGAAAATTTCGAGTGCAGTGGCTGCCGCTTCAAAGCCTAAAATTAAAAAGGAAAAGTCGGAAATTAAAGTCAAGAGTGAGCCCTCTGTGAAAAATTCAGAATTTGATGAATTCGATGCTATGGTAGATGGACCGAAAGGCGGAACGCCACCGAAAAAGAAAGTGATTAAGACTGAAAACGCTGCGGGCGAAGCAAAGAAGCGTGGTCGTAAAAAGAAGGAGGATGCCGCCGATGGCTTGAAGCAATCCAAATTAAACTTTGGCAAAGCTAAAGGCGGGCGTAAAAAGAAGTCAGCATCCTCAGACGAGGAAGATGACCTACTGTCTGGCAGTGACGTTGCAATTGATGTGGATGTGGCTCCGCGTACCGATAGACCTGGACGCAGGACTGTGAAGGTAAGAGTTTTGATGATTATGTGAACAGAACATAATTGAGCATGATTTTTTTCATTGTTTCTGCAAAAAATAGAAAATCAACTACTCTGGGCTGCTAAACTCCGATGAAGAAAGCAGTGATGGTGGCGAACTGGTTCTAAAGGATAATGAAGCTGTCAAAGAGAATACCCTGAACATGGGTAGGTTATCTGACGATGGTGGTGACAGTGAAATTGATGGTGGCGTTATAAGCGATGACGACACACCGATCAAAAAGGCAACTGCAAAGCGTTCGCGCAAGAAGGCTATTTCTAGCGACAGTGATGGAGATAAGAAGGTAACAAACATACATACTTTACAAATTCCTCCTTGAGAAATCACGTTACTAATAACTGAATTTGTAACTGCTTGATTATTTACAGAAAAAGAGGAAAAAGAAGCTTTTAAGCAGTGATGAAGACTTCGATTCCGATTTTGAATAGAGACTTTGTTCGCAGCGTTTTTCAATTGCGAAAGGCTAAACTCAAAAAAAAATTACCGCATTACTTTTAAAACATAAAATTTTCTAGCTCACTCAAATACATCCACAGACATACACTCCTGCATACACTCATAAAAACACACAAGTGTGCGTTAAAGTATTTATTTACAGCCTTATTCCGTATAAAAGAATGGCGTCCCTTCTTCTTTGTTTCGTTGTCAGGATGATTTTGCTGGCAACCAACAATAAATTTGTTTCGTTTATATGGAATAAGGCTTTACGTTTCGTTTATATGGAATTATGCTCTTAAATGAGAGTTTTTTAATTGCTTCCACGAGTTCGTTTTTAACACTACGTGTTCAACAATTTTCGTTTTTTTTTTAATTTATTAAATATTTGTTTAATCTAGAGAACCTTTCAGAAACTTAACGATTGAGATTGTACCTTTCGTCACGTACAAAACAAAATAAAAATTTGATAAATTTTATGCTACTGCAATACTATAATGTGGAATTAATTTAAGGCACAAAAAGAAAAACGTGGTGAAATTCGAATCGTTCTTTTAGCATAAACAATTCCGTTTTGTGCATGCAACATTTTTGCAAACATACGATTTTTTTTTCAAACAATCTGAAAACAAATTTCTAAAATAAAAAAAATGTTTTCAGAAAAGTAAATTGTTGTTTTGTATCATTGTTGCCGTACTCAATAATTTATAGAAATGAATTTCACTTCACTTGCACTCTTCTATAATTTGTAAATAAATACATTATTAAATATTATATAAAACTGATTTTAAAGATGATTACAAAAAAGCAATTTTTTAAACATTAGAAAGGAGAAATAATTGTAAACAATTATAAGCAAACACAAACTTTACAAATTCACAATAATAAATTAAAAATCTTAAACATAAAAACTGTTCTTACTATGACGGAGAAGAAAGAGACTTCTTTTACGGCGGCCAATGTAAGCGATTATACTAATCGTGACGATCCGTACGAACGTATTAAAATTTGATCTCTCTCCGTCGAACTACGATTGCATTGCGCAGCTATTCTTTCTCTTTATGCTTTCTATATGCAAGGTATAGGATGGAACAAGATAGCTTCATAGCTCTCTTACTCGCTGACACTGCTCTCAACGACTGGGCTCTACCGGGAGTCACGTTACGCCTAGATTAATTGAACCTTTAGCACTGACTGAAATCCAAGGGTGATCATTGAGTAAGAAGGCTTGAAGCGCTACATGTCCCCAACGGTATGAAATGTAGTCCGTGCCAAAGCAGGGCAGTGACATAGTAAGTGTTCCATAGCATTGGAGTCGTGGCAGTTTCGGCAGACCTCACAGCAAGGGATGCGAAGCCTACTGGCATGCTTCCCACCATGGAATCTAAAGCCTTGATGGTAGCTTGACTGTCTGAGGATATAGCAACCTTTCTTGATCTCAGATTAATGCTCTTCCAAAACCTACAGGCCTGTAGAATCGCGAATATCTTCGCCTGGAAGATTGTCGCAAAATTAGGAAGCCTATCTTGATCGGCTTGAGAAAGTCGAGAAAATTTTTGTATTCATCTTGTAGCCGTCGGTATAAAGTGTATTAATATTAATCCCTTCAGGATCATAGCCAGAAGCTCTCCATTCCTCAGGCCTTAGTTTTCAATGGTCTTGAAAACTAATATGTACACTTGCATACACTTCTTCATTGAGGACGGCAACAAGCATTGAGAGCAACAACAAAATAACAACTAAAAACTAGCTTTTAAATTGTTAATTGAAATTTTCTTTTGTTTTTAATATTATTTTTTCATTTACAATTACATAACATTGCCCCATACAATCCCAATCGCACTCCCCCTTTTTAACGCCAAGTTTTTGCATTTTTCAGATCTGTAGTATATTTTGCTTTTGTGTTTTAATTAAAAAATGTAACACTTTGACATCTAAACGTCTACTTGATTCAGGAACACTGTAAATGTATTTTTCATGTGTTCACTGGCGATTTTTTGCTTGTCCAATGTTTGACGCAATGCGTAGCGACAACTGGTTAAATCGTAGTCACTTTTGAATTTCTCCTCACACCGAAGCAGCCCCAATTGCATTAAGTAATAATTTAAGACACGTCGCTCCTGATTAGTTTTAAAAGCGTAGTCGAACGATTCCTTAAACAACGCCATTGCAGCATCTAGAGCAGCCGTGGATAACTTCGCGAGATGAGCACATTTTAGAGAGGTGAAGATGAGCACAAGTAAATAATTGTCATCGCTGAATTGCTAAAATGGAAAAGCAAAATATTTCTATATAACGTAGTCGTATATACAATAAGGAATAGCATTCATTTGAGCTTCTCTGTAAATCAAATTCACTCTTATCATAATCAAAATGCAACCTTTTGTACGCCAAATTAACATTTTTGCCCTTCACATTCACCCTTTTGTACTAATAGTTAAGTAAGAATAATTGTCTGCTGCTAAGTTTTTGTGTTCTCTTCAATGTAACCTGCTTAATCCTATTAAGCATATTCAGGTATTTTATGATCTAGTTTCTTACACTGATTATGGTTTTAAAAGCTTCTAAATTATTCCCTTCCTTTAGCATTTCGAACATTTGCAGGGAACATGGTACTTGGCTTAAGCAGAAATCTTCAACAAAATATTGCTGTTCGGTTGTTGGCTCGGCGGTCTTAATTGTTGCAGGCTCAGTGGTCTTAGTTGTTGCCAGTTCTTTGGTATTAGTTGTAAAACCATTATTTTTGTTAGAGCTTAGACTATCGTTGGGCGTAATCAACTGAAGAAAGAATATTGTTTTCTTTTTAATTTCATTAATATTTCAACAAAAGAAGTCAAAATAATATTTTATATTTATTACGTTGGGAAATGCCGTCGATGTTGTGTATGCTGTTTCCTCAGCCTCTTCCTCATCGCCGTACTCTGCTTCGTAGTCTTCGTCCTCATCAGCCTCTTCGGTGGTGTCGTTGTGTTCGTCATAAACATCTTCTTCTTCTTCTTCACAATCGTCTTCCTCATCTATTTCATCATTATCTTCATCTTCTGATTGATCTTCATCTAGACTCTCGAGAGCTTTTGGATTTGTTGAGATTTGCATGGCTTCCTTAATACGTTCTCGCCCTTCTGAACCAAACTGGAAAAATAATTCAGAAATTACTTACAGAAGTATGGAAATAAATGCATCATGGTATCGCAGTTTAAATATTTCGTTAACATTACTTGGTTTCCATCTAGATTTAACTTTTTCAGCTTAGGTTTATTTTGCAAGGAAGACACCAGCGCCAGTCCACCATCCGGGCCGATCTCATTGAAGCCCAAGTCAACCACTTCTAATTCTTCATGATTTCCTTCCAAGGCCTCCGCGAAATGGTAAGCACCGTTAGTCTTGAGTAAGCAATCGCCAAAATTTATTTCGCGCAAACTAAAAAAAAGAAGTCTGATTAAACAAACGGTTTAACCGTAATACAACTTTTAAAATAAAAACGACATTCACTGCGGTGTGAAGGAAAAGGCTTCAGCCAAATGGGAGGCGCCCCTTGGAGTCACAGTGTTGTCGTTTAAATTCAGCACGCGCAAGTTCGGATTCTCTTTAAAACCTTCGGCTAATTCTCCAATGCCAACATGATAAATTGCGTTTTGAGGCATTGTAATTTCTTCCAGCGTCTTGAGTGTGGAAAATATCTTCGCAATTGCCTTGGCGCCCTCATTTTCCAGACGATTTCGGCCAGTTACAAATACCTTTAACTGCAATGGTGTGCCGGCAGCTGTACTGTTTCTGTGGCAATCTAGCAATGCCTTTGATAACATTTGACCACCGCCAATACCTAGACCACAGTTGTTTAAACGTAGCTCACGCAATGTATAACAAACGCGTGAACGCAGCAATTCTTCTAAGCCGACCATTCCGTTCGGTCCCAAAGCATTATCGCTTAAATCCAGAACAGTAAGCTGAGCTTGTGCGATTATCAGACCGTTGCTTAAATGCTTCAGAGCTTGTGGTATTTCGGTCTTTAGGCGCCTTGTGAACATATTCTGCCAGAGTGCTTTGTATAATTCAGAATGCTTTTCAAGCGCTTTTCCAATTGCAGCGGCGGCATCAACACCCATGGTGTTACCGTCCAGCTTCAAGTAATGCAACGAAGAAGCATTCTCAATGGCAGAAACGACTTCTTTGACTGTTTTTTAAAATTAAAAATTCCTTTATAAGCATTCCATTAATTACTGGAACTTTCTCACCGTCTTCTGCTGTGTCCCATGTTAACGCTTTATCTTCGAATGTTACACCCTGCTCCTGGACTGACTGCAATTCATTAGCGATATCATTAAATTTAAAAGTTGACATTTTGATGGAAGTATTTGCTCATTTATAAAAGCCCTTTTATTCCTTTTGACAAACTTTTTTAATAAAATTAACTGAAGCAGATGTTTTCTATTGGCATCCCAAATGTTTTCCCGCGTTATTTTATGGTTTTCTATGAGATTCCAAATCAGAGATAAATCAGAGTTATCTCTGTTCAAATATTGAAATCTATTGTGTTTAGAGGTCCGTGAAATTAGCAACGACAAGTAGCAATGATGAGGGTAGTTTATATTCAGTATATTTTATTTTGGTTATTTTAAAATATTCATGTAATCAAAGCATTAAGGCCGTGCTAATTGTGGCTGAATCCGGCCAAATGGGTTGAAATGCCGATATTACAGTACATTGCCGACAATAAAACGGTGGCTGAATTGGAAATCTGATTTTCGCTAAAATTTAGTATTTTTCTGAGGACGCTAATTGTACAATAAACTTTAGCTATGCAAAACATCTGGCACAGTATGGGAAGGTTTTAAAGCGGTTTCCCTGGAATCCAGATTTCGGCTAAGTTTTAATAGCAATTGGCACATACATAAATAAAAAAATGAATGCTTAACAAACTATCTGCTTAACAAATTCTTACACTTACGACTAAAGTAGTCAGCTCCATTATTTTAGTGTCGAAAAAATCTTAAAAATTCTGCCAATAATTTCCACAATACATAACTATTTTACCGAGAAAATGTTTCAATAGTTAAAATAGTGATTTTGTGCTCAAAATCAAACAACTGATTGATTGATTGATACTTATTATACGCATTGTATAATCTTCATAGTCTCAATATGACTGATAGAGACTGGTTTTTACTAAATATAAAATTTTTCTGTTATGAATTTTTGAAAGAAATTAATGGGAGTTTTTTTTTAAATTTTTCCCGAAATATAAACCACTCCAATCGTAACATTCTATTGAAGCTAATTTCACGGACGTACTTGTACTAAAAAAATGACAGCACGGTTTGTTGATTAGTGTACAAATTTTTACACATTCTTGGCCGAAAGAACATAATTTAGAAAAATGGATATTAGAGAAATCGAATCACTAAATCCCACTAACTCGCTGGAAGAAATTGCACCACTAGATGAGATGAAAACGTTAGAAGAAGAATTAAATTCATTAGACGAAATCAAGTCTATGGAAGATATGAAATCATTGGATGAAATGCAATCTTTGGATGAAACAATGGATTTTAAAAAAGAAATTCCTGAAAATATTTCAGATTCATTATTACAAGAACAGCAGCAACAAACACCCCCGCAACAACAATTGCCTGATCAGTCGCAGCAGCAAAGCCTACCGCAATCGCAGCCGCACCCCTTGCAACCGCAATCTTTGGGACAGCGGCCGCAGCTTCAGCCGCAACAGCAAAGGCATATTTTACCACAACCTTTGCAACAGCAACAGTACCACCAGTCGCAGCAACTTCAACAACAACAACAGTCGCAGCTGCAACATTCGCAACAGCAGCAGCAACAACCACAGACCGACCTATTTTTAGCTACTATCAAGGATGAAAATACCGACGCTACCATTGAGTGCCGTCAATGCGGTGTGGCCGGAAGCACTATCTCAAAACTTATTCAATGTTCTTCTTGCTGTAAACACTTTCATTCGAGCTGTGTCGCTACAGGCGTCGACGGTGTACAAAATGAGGCCAACTGGATTTGTACGCAATGCCAGAGCAAGTGCCAGATTTGTCATCAACAGGCCACTGAGATTGAAGGCGGGCGCGCCCTTAGGTGCGAGGAGTGTCAGAAACTCTATCACGGGACGTGCATGCGGCCCGTGATGACTTCAATACCGAAGTTTGGCTGGAAGTGCAATAATTGTCGCGTTTGTTCAGACTGTGGATCTCGTACGCCTGGCGCTGGTGTCTCTTCGCGCTGGCATTGCCATTTCACTGTGTGCGACTCGTGTTACCAACAGCGCAATAAAGGCTTTTCTTGTCCCATTTGTCAACGTGCCTATCGAGCCGCTGCCCATAAAGAGATGGTCAAGTGTAGCTCTTGCAACCGTTTCGTGCACAGCAGCTGCGACGAAGCGGCAGATCTTCAGCAATACCACGAACGCAAAGAAAACAATCCTGACTATGACTATGTGTGTCCTGTTTGCAAAGCAGTGCCCGCTAAGCGGGCGGTTTCTGCAGAAGATAACAACGGACCATCTACCTCCTCCGCTGGTCAGCAGGCGGTTGCTGCGGGCAGTTCCAATACAGAGACGAGCTCGGATTCATTGCCAAAATCGAGTTCCTCTGATCTGGCGCATGTTACAAAATATGGCCCTGGAAAGCCTGGCGATTTGTACAAATTAGTAAAAAAGCGTCTGGGCCGAGGCGGGAAGTTTCTTCCTTCCAAATCAGGCACAACTGCTCTGCCCTTGAGTCGAAAACGTGGTGCTCCGCGCGGCAAGGGGCGCAGCGCTTTCACTTTGCCTGACAGAATGCAGCATGGCCAGGGCGTCAAAGAGGTGGACGGCTATCTCCCCTCGGACAGAAGATCAATATTCATTTCGTCCAAAGACGAATACATGATGACACACGACGTCTGCGTTATGTGCGGCTCCATAGGCAAGGGCGAAGAGGGCATAATGATTGGTTGCGCCCAGTGTGGCCAGTGCTATCATCCCTACTGCATAAATATAAAAATAAACAGAGTTATGCTGGAGAGAGGCTGGCGTTGTCTGGATTGTACTATTTGTGAAGGCTGCGGTCAGAAAAACGACGAAGCACGCCTTATCCTATGCGACGAGTGTGATATCTCGTATCACATCTACTGCATCGACCCGCCGTTGGATACGGTGCCGACCGGCAATTGGAAGTGCAGCTGGTGTGCTGCATGCCAGCAGTGTGGACGCAAAGACCCGGGCAAGAATTCACAGTGGATGAATGACTATTCGGAATGCGGCCCGTGCGCCAGCCAGTTGCGATGCTGCGTCTGCGCCCAAGACTATATTGAGGAGGAACTGATTATCGAATGCGCTAACTGTGAGCGTTGGCTACATGCTCAATGTGACGGCATTAGCACAGGCGAGGAAGCGGCCGCCAAGTCCGAGAATGATGATTATACTTGTCCATTGTGCAGACAACTGGAGCGTACTGATATGCTTCCTCCGGCATTGCAACAAGCCGGCGGCGAGTCTTCTAGTGCTGGGCTAAAAAACGGCGGTGCTTCACCATGCGTTTCCGCCCAAGCCGAACATAACACCAAGGCAGAGCATTGGCTGGACGGTGTTTGTGTTACCGAGCAAGGTTTCCAACATATCAAGTCGCTATGCAGCGAAATCAAGAGAAAACGCAAGGTACCACAGCGCGTTGTTGTCGAGCCACAGCAGCAACAACAAGACTCGAGTATACAGGCTTCCATTGAGTCGGTGGTGGCTGCTGGAACCGATAACAATAGCAGTTTTGACGATAATGCCTCGAATTGCCAACAGGACGGTGCAGGTGCAACGGTGCCGCCTATTTATAAGGATGGTATGGTTTGGACTGGCGCTCCGGACGCACCGCCTCCCGAAGGTTTTTCAATTCTAAAAAATGACGCCGGCGTGAGTATATTGCGTAAGAAACGTCAACGGAACCTGCAAAAGGTTGGCATTGGTGGTTTTACCGTGCGTAATCGAGCCGTCAAAAAAGAGTCACTAGCAGATCCTACAGCCTCTGTTGCTTTCTCAGAAGCAGGTGGCACAAGTGTCCCGCCTACGGAGAAAAAGAAAAAGAATGCACGTCCCAAAAACCGCAACAAATTGATAGAGTCATTTCCGCCATATTTGCAGGAGGCATTTTTTGGTAAAGAGTTACTTAGCGTCAAAGCTGAAGATATCGAATTCTCAGACTCTGAGTCGGAAGACGACATATTCGACGGTTCAACCAAACCCGAATTAAATGCGGCAACGCCTATTAAAACTGAGCCGGCAAATGCAACAGCCGACAGTGTAAGTTCCGGAAGTTCTGGAAATTCGGTCAATGTTCCGATTAAAACAGAGGAAATTAAGACTGAAGTGGATGCAATGGATGTTGACAACGGAGACAACACAGATGCAATGATTTGTGCAACCCTGTCGAATGAATTGCAGAAGCATTTCTTTGAGAATGTAGGCCAAGCTCCAGCCATCGAGCCTGTAAAGACTGAAGCGCAGGATGTACAATACAGCGCATCTTTATCCTCTTCAGCGAATGTTAGTAACACGAGTATTGTGTCCAACATAGCGGCCGGCAGAAACAACATCATTAAAAACTCTGAAATATCATTTGAACAACAAACGGCATTACAAACTGGCAGTCTTGAGAACGCATCTGAGGTGAAGGCTCAATCTGGAGAGTGTGCCGCTGGAACCGAGATTTCCGATTTGCAGAACTGATTACGCGGTGGCGGTGTTTTCATTAAGTATCATTAAAACAGCAACTTTAGTAATTACCTAAATACGGTTTAATTGTATCATGTTTAAAATTAAGCCGAAAGCCGATTTTATTATACCCATATTTAAATCATAGGACTTCCTGTTAAATTTGTACAAAACTCTAAATATTGTTAAGCACATTTAAATTTTTTTGTTTCATTTAAGATTTTCTTTTCTTTTTAAGATTTTTTTGTTTCATTTGAAATTTTTTTTTGTTTTATTTGAGACTTTTGTTTGAAATTTTTTTGCTTTATTTGAAATTTTTTGTTTTATACATATAAGATTTAAAAAAATATATATTTCTACACACATTTATAATGGACATACATTAAATAAACTATTTTATCTAAAAATCTATTTTATTTTAGGGACAAAAGTATTAAAAAATAAAAGCTTCTATTAGTCTAGTCGTAACGTGACGGAGAGAGACCAAATCAGAGATAAACCCTTATGTCTGGACAAAATTTTACAGTGGCCTCCGCAAGCAGAGATAAAATACAGTCCGCAAAATAGCTCTTGCCGTCACGACCAAAAAGAGACGGTTGCGCAATTTTTTGTGCCGTCCGTCTTGTGCAAATCCATCTTTTGCACAAATTTTGCGAAAAACACAAAATCCATTTGATATCTTGTCGCTTTGTACAAATTATTTGTGTGGTTTGCGATGATATTTGCGTAAAAAAAATTACGGGGATATTCTGAGAGTCACTAACTATTCAATCATGTCGAAATTGCATTACAAACAACAACAAAAATCGTCTCTTTGTTGTTTGCAATGCAATTTCGAGACGATTCAATAGTTAGTGACTCTCAGAATACCCCTGTTAATTATATGGTTGGTGACAAAAAATTTCATTGCGAATTTCAGGAATCGGTACCGAAGAGATGTGCCAAGCTTGTGATAATAGTGGCCGTGAGTTCACAGAGCATAAAAAATACGCGTCAAACCGAATTAGATGAGATGAGTCCTCAAGTGTCCCTTCTTATTATCTTTCTTCTCTACTATCACCGTTTTCTACCAGGAATGATAGAATACAATACGAGATTGCGCCCATCAGGTTTAAAAAAACTGGTTCGTTCTACGCAGCTACGTCACAACAGTCATTCAATATGGCCGAACTGTCAAATTCTCTTGCAATTCGTATGTAAAAAAGTAAACATTGAGCTGCAATTTTAAATACAACACTAATAACTCGGTTTTACAATGAAATTCATCCATTCAATCCATCAGCCGTAAAATGCTACATGCATTTTTGCATTAAAGCCTTTTTCGATTCGGCAAAAATTGATCCAAACTTTTAATAATTAATTGTCGGATCTCATTATATTTAGTATATTTTTATTGCCAAATTATAAAATCCTATGTATTTATCCACTTGTATTTTCACAAATGTTGTGACTGCTGTGATGTTACGTACAATACATCTGATTGTCAAATTTGCTGATGCCGAATAAGGGACCTGCGCAATAAGTAATCTTGTAATCCATCATTCTTGGCTTTCTATCATACGGCGATGAAACAGTCTCTCACGTAATCGGAAATTTTGACGTTTCGGATATTTGTCTTCATTCGGTCATTGTCGTGAGCGCACGTCGTGGTGCATTTCCAAGAATTGCATTGAATAAAGTCGTTGGACATTTCGTTTAATTAAAATAACAGTACAGTTCTTTAATAAATTAACAGCTGGCGTGAAGACGTATAATTGAAAATTCTTTGGTTAATATAATTCGCAGATATTCATCACGTGTTTTATAAGCCGAAATTTTTGATATTTTGGGCGCTGCCAATGTTGCTGCTGTCGATAATTGTGTGCCTGAGTGCGTGTGTGTGTTTGTTAAATACTTTTTCGGTGAACAGCACTTGAATTGTTAAACTGGAATATGAAATAAACAATTAATGGAAAGTATCCACGAGTTGCAAATAAAATACAACAGAAAATAAAATCATCAAGAAACTGTATAGATATTAAAGCGAAAGTCCAATACTAATCAAAAACAATAATTTTAATATATATAAAACAACATAAGTAGCACGTGTCGTTAAAGGAGGCGAAGAAGGCAAAGAAAGTGACTCAAATATTTGTGTGATTTTTGTGTGCTTAAGAAAAAAGTAGGAAATTATTCGGAAAATGGTGCAGGTGAGTAAGAATAAAATAATCTCAAGTTTTTTACATGTAAATAAATTTAATTTCGCCGCATTCATTGTAATCTCAAAACCTTCGGCGTGGAATTCTCCAATATTTTTAACAATTATTTAGAGTTGCCACCCATTCAGATTCTATGTGAACGCATAGAAGGTCTCCAGGCAAAGAAAAGAAACCAAAATATCCAAAGAAATTGCACAATAAAATAGCGCGGTACAGATTTACCGTTGCAGAAACTCTCCAAATTTTCGTTGTTTTTGGTGCTGTCCCCAACAATAACTCGCTCTTGTCTGATTTAAGAGAGAGCCACTTAAAGTTTGAAATTTTCTCGGCTATATCTGCTAAACTATAAAACATATGCGGATGGTATAGCTATTAATGCAACTATATTAAAAATCTTCCATTTATGTCAAATAACAATTTATCGAAAGTCGTGTGCTTTTGAAAAAAACTTAAATTTTAAATTTTTAGTACTTTTTTCCCCTATTCATTGATTTTTCCCTGTAAAATGTATAATTAAACCATATGATTATTTTAATATTTAGAAAGCCAAGCTTCTTAGCTTTCTGCACATATTTTTTTCACCCGTATCGTTGCAGGATTTTAGGAGAAAATAGGAGAACATTTTAAAACTTCCAATCACTTAAGTCCTTTTTTGATTTTTTTTTTAATAAAGTCCTTTTTTGATTTTTTTTTGATTACAGGGTCTTTCTGCGTGCCAGCCTTTGGCCGAGAGGACTTTGTTGATTGAGGGTTATGTTATGTAAACACCATATTAGATCGTTTCTCCTTATTAAATTGTGTTCAGATGGATGTAAAATTAATAGATGTAAAATTGAATACATATATCCATAATATATGTAATACTCGAACTCGTAATATACTCGTACATATGTATCTCAAAAAGAAATACATAAATGCAATTTCTGGAATTATTAGTGCTCTAACACCTATTAATGCTACTAATGAAGCCTCTTTGTAGTCAGCATGCTTTGCTTATTACCGCTGACATCACTATAAAATTCATTTTGAAAAAACTGCAGAAGGCCGATTGGTCAAAAGCAGGCAATATTATTGGAAAAAAACTGTTTAAAACTTAAAGCTTGAATGAAATTCCCTCTCGCATACATATAAATAAGGATATTTTTGTTTATGTTACTATTGAATTAAATTTTAAGCAATTTAATTTTGTCGTGAATTTAAAAATAAAACCTTTTTTTTATTGGTTTATATGTTATATTATTTTTTAAACGCTGGAAGCCAATCCGGGATAAAACATAATCCTGAAATCCCTTGATTGAAAATTACAAACTATTTTGGCGTTAAATCCAGAAAGATCCAGCTTTCTAAAACCTGCGAATAATACGATAATAATTTTATTTTAAAATTTTATAAAATAAATATATAAATATATATAATATATATATAATATATATAATATATATAATATAATATATATAATATATATATTATATATATATATTATATATATATTATAATATATATATTATAATATAATATAATATAATATAATATATATATAATATATATAATATATATAATATATATAATATATATAAATAATTAAGATAGAGTTCTTTGGACTCTACAAAAAAAAATAATATTATAAATTTTATTTGTATAAAATTTTTGTCACAAGCATAAATTCTCCAAATAACACCTTTTGACTTTTCCAATAGGAATAATTTTCATTTTTACCCTAACGCTCCACCCTTACGTTTTGTCGTCATCCCTCCTTGCAGTACGTCGTTGTACGAGTATTTTTCCCCTTTAGTTTTTCCGAATGCATTCATTTGACATCAACGGCATAAAATATTTTCTCTAATATTGCGTTTTCGCATAACTATTGCGTTGCGCCGAACGCGACGACGCCAGTCCCACATCAGGACACGCGTTTCTGAAACCACCCCGATTTTTCGGCCCATTCATTCTGTACATGGCTTTCAATCAACAACATTTAACTTAGTTAAACAGGCCTGAGGTATTGTTATTTTTTTACTAAAACCGCACCACCATACTGCACCCCCGCATCATTTTCCCGACTAACACTTTAGCGGAATATGTTGGAGCGGGGTCGCCTCTCTGACTTTCGGTGAGACGGTACAGGGTATTTTAGGGCTCGTTTCTACGATTGTTTGCCAAGAAGTGTCTTCTTGACGGCGTAAAGTAGGCAATTCTTTTTTACAGGGTGCCCCGCATAAGGTGCGACAAAAAGTCAGGATGTGTGTGGGTTAGTTCGGAACAAGAAAAACATTGTGTCGAAGGGAAGGGAAGGGAAGGGAAGGCTAGTCTATTTTAAACTGTTTAAGCGATGGGGAAAATTTTCGGAAAAAATTAAAGAAAATGTCAAAAGTTAATATACAATAGAACCAACGGTAGACTACCAAACCAAATTGTAGTAGATTACACCTTTTCGACATGTAGAAAAGTACTCTACAGTTTTCGACGTAGACTACATACAAGGTCCAAAAATTCTTGTCGAATGCCAACGCTGAACATTGTTCGTATGTTTCAAAGAATATTTCATGATTTTTCCATTCTATTCTTTTGTTAGGTGGATTATTGCGATTGAATTTCTAATTTTTTTTGGTTCGAACTCTAACACTTCGGTTCGATATCTTTTAGCCTTTTTTCATTTTATCTGAATTTGTGTGCGTAAAATTTCACCGATTGCGGCATATGCGTATGTATGCATGCGCGTACGTGAGTATTTTACGCATAGCCAGTTCAATGATGATACAATAGTGGTGTTGGTAGTCGCTGTTGTTGTTGTTGTTGTCCCGCTATTGCAGTGCTTATGCAAATTTTCTCTGGTCCACTTGCCATTCGTGTTTGTATCGTGTTTCTAGTGCGTGAGCAGTCGTTAAATGCATTCGCACTCAATCGAATAATAACAAACTTCATATAGTATGTATTCATAAATGCATAGAGTCAGTATATGTGTATACTTAATACTCATACTGAGTTATAGATTTTAGTTTCCTCTGACGTACCCTTACGTAGCCTACGTCGTCACATCGTATCCTTTAACGTTAACGTAGGTCAGCCTCTACTAGGTAAAACTTTGTTAGCGCGTTAAATGTCATCATCAACATTCTTTAAAAATGCCTTTCGAGAATCTACATACATATGTACATATATATCCCTAAGTAATTCTCTGAGCTTAAGTCGGCTTAAGAATAAAATTTGTATTTGTATTTTAATTTATATTTTTCTTTAAATTTATAATTTCTATAATTATTAATAATGATGTTATAATGTTACATCAAAAGTGTAATGCAAATTATAAAAATAAGGACTACTTTAGAAATACTAAAAAATAATTTAAAAAATTAGTATTTATTACTTAGTTATAAAGTATTTATTTTTACAAATAAAAATTAAATCAGGAATTATTTTCCAATAATAATTCGTATCAGCTCAAAGCTTAGATAATTACGAGTACCGAATTTAATTAAAAAAATGTACAGAATATTTTGCAAATTTATTCGCTGCAATTAATAAATGTTCAAATGCAAACAGATGGACACACACACACATTTTAGTTTTAAAAATATAACAAAATTATACGATTATAGTCATAACGACGACGAATACTCAAGCATACAACAACACCAACAAAAACAAAGAATAATCCATTTTAACAGAGTCTCACTTTTATTCTGCACGTATGTATGCATGTATGCATAAGTATGCACAATACGTATAAAGCTAGCGTCGTTAGCCGATAATCAGCAGCGCCCACTAAAGCACCTTCCTCTCAAATCCTCTTTGACTGTCAATGGATTGAATACAGAATCAAAAAGGAATGACAGATGCAGGCAGGAGGAGGCGCTCTTCTCAATACAAAAACCGCAAAACAGACAAAAAAAAAAAAAAAAGAAAAAGAAAACCGCGCTACTCGCACGTTTTGAATTTTAGCTTTTTTGGTGTTTATTTCGTTGGAGGTTGTTGTTGTTATTTACGTTGTTGTTATTTACGTTGTTGTTTATAGAAATAATGGTAGAAACAGAATTGTGTAGTCGTCGTCGTCGTTGACCCTTGCCCACACCTCGCTCACCTCACTCACCTCACTCACCTCATCTCATATTCCATGCTGCCAACAAATCGAAGATCGAAGCGACCAACCATCGCGATACGAATTCGTAGCGAAGTCGCTTACGAATACAATGCGACCGACGACAGTTCGATGGAAAAAGTCGCAATTCGATTTCGTATTGTGTATACAATACATCGGTACCAATATATACACATACACACACCCGACAATATATAGCCGAGTACATAGTCTTGCTGTGTGTGTGTATATGCGAGTCATTCCACCTACAAACTCGTATGTGCGTGCGTTTAAATGCTTGGTATATTATCGTGCTTGCATTGTGTTGGTTTACTACACAGTGCACTTATATTCATATGCAAGTGTGTGTGTGTGTGTGTGTGTGTGTGTGGGGGGGGGGGGGTGCGTGGGTGAGTGGGTGTGTGTGGGTGCGTGGGTGTGGGTAGAGCAGCATGTATATATAAACTCTCAGCGTTGTTTGTTTCCAATTTTGTTACGTTTCTACCCTTTTGCGCTACGTTCGGGCGCCGCTCCGCACCAATATCTTCTATCAACCATTATGCCACACCATTTCTGTTTCCGTTATCATTTCGGATGGATGGTCCAAATTGATGTGTCCATACTGTATGCAGAATGCGACTTACAGTTGCATAAACAGCGTTATTGATTTTCAACTGAAGAAGAAGATCCATCCTCGTACATAGATAGATGTAGAGAAGTTTTATTTTTCGAGATCAATAAAATTATAATTCCAGAATAGATGAGAAAAGAATTTCAAGAATTCAGTTCAAGAATTTTTTGCTAAAAAAAAGAAGCAAACTCCTGCTAGAGAATTTGCTATGGATTTAACAGTTTTTTATTGTAAATTTTGCAATTTTTTTTTTAAAGTCTTTTAAATTTAATTAAATTTTTTTAAAAGTTTTTTAATTGAATTTTATTTTATACGTTCGAAAATTTTGTTGTAATTTTTCAACAAAAAACCTTGCTCTTTTAGTTGAAAAAAAACGACGCATTTCTTTTTTGAGGTTTTAAAAGCCTAAACGTTGCAAATTTTTTAACCCATTTGAGTAAAACTTTTGCATTTAAATAAAAGTTAAAATTTTTCTGTTGAAAAAGTATATTTTCAATGTTCGAAAAATACATATGTTCATGTTCCTTTTTTTAAGTCAACTTTTAAGTCAAGAAGCTTACTTAACCTTAGCATTCCAACTTAAAAAAGTTGATAGTTTTTCGATCGGTAAACCCGTTTTTATTTTTTCCCCCAAATCGTATCGTAATGAAATTTGGTACTCACATTCTTTGTTAACCTAGGCTATTTCGTATTGAAAATGGGGTAAATCGGACCAGTGCCACGCCTATTTTTTTTAACAAATATGCTTGTATCCGTGCTTATAGCTCAATTTCTCAGCTTGTAGAGCGAATTTGCAGCTAAAATTTTATTTGCTAATCCACCATCTTAGACTAAAATACATTCCCAAAAATGGGCGTGACACGCCCACTGATATACCATACCACATAATGAGGTGTTTTGTTGGGGAAAAGCGGTGTAGTAAATGACCGTTAATAGATGAAAATTTGTACTACCTGTAAATAAAATAAAAGTAGGTGTCACTCGCCGCCCACTTTTTGTCATCACTTCGACCGTGGTTGCGGGTGTGTGTAGGGTATAAGCTTCCAGGCCAGGCCAAAGGTAATGCTCTTACTTGTTTTATTTGCCTTCAATATCGTTGCGTCTGTTTTCTCAAGGTTTTTAGGTTATTAGTTTGGCCGTTGTTGTTGTTGTTGGTGTGTTTGTGCTCTCAGTTACTGTTCCAGTTTCTCTATCAATTTTTTAGACTCTGAGTTTTTTCAGCCTGATTTATGTAAATTGCTTAAAAGATCTCTTCCTAAAAGGTGACATTAATTCAGGTGCGCACAGCTCGTTTTGTTGTTGTTGCGAACCCTGTATTTTTCTCCTTTACTATTCACCCCATCTCCCTCCCCCGGCCTTCCCTTTATCCTTGTATTGTTGTTGTAGCTGTTGTGTATGTATATACATTCACAGTGCTGTCCTTTTTTTGGTCACCCTCTCCCTCTTTCGGGCGATCACTTGTTCCTTCTTCCTTCTCCCTATCAATCTTTATCTCACGCTTTCTTTTCTGCACCTCTATTTTACTCTATGCCTTTGTCTCTGTCATTATATTTGTGCATCATTGTTCCTTTCATCTCTCTTCCTCTCATGGCTAAAGTTAATTTTCTATGCTCTTTTGATGCTCTTTTGTTCTCGTGTGTTGTTGTTGTTGTTGTTGTAATTATTATTGGCATTTTCCCTGCATTTCTGTTTACACCTTTTCAGTTGTCACTTGTTCCTCTTCCTACCATTCTCCTACGTTGGTCGCACCCACCTTGCACTCTCTGTAATAAAGCTTTTATAGACGACGTCCGTCCCACTCTTCCCCACCTTCCCCTACATCACGTTTATCGCTCTCCGTTTCATCATTAACTCATCATCAACACCACCACCATCATCACCATCGTACCCGATCGAACAAACTCGGCTCGGGCGAACCTAACGCAAGTCTGCTTTCTGCTTGATTTTGTTCGTGCTGAGGAGTTGTTGTTGTTGTTGTTGTTGTTGTTGTTGTTGGTGGGGTCATTTTACCATATTTGCCGATTCTTGCGTATTTTAACTTTACAGACCTACATTCATACGAATATATGCATGTATATATGTTGCAAATGTATGGGTATTTTTGTGCGTTGGTGTGTGTGTGTGTGTGTGTACGAGTATGTATAGTGACGTTTGTATGTTTGCACCGACCACCATTAGCGCGCTGCTGCCCGATACTGCCGCTATGTTGTCCTCAACTCGGGCCTTCTCAACATTTTGCATTGCGTTGAGTTGATGTCGTTATTCGTTGCTGTTGTCGTCATGCTGTTGTTATTATTACCGTTGTCGTCGACAGTGTCGCTGTTGTTACTGTTACTGTTGTTGTTGTTGTTGTTGTTGCTATTGTTGTTGTTGCTGTTTTCCCAATTCATTTGTATCTGTTACTGTTTAATTTGGTCAAAAAGGTACATATCGGTTATTTCACTATCAGTCGTCTCTTTATGTTGTACACCACAACACCCCACTCTTATCTCTCTCTCTCTCTCTCTTTCTCTCTCTTTTCATTCATCATCATCCCTCAGCCTCCCATCCACCCATCTTTAACTTAACCCAAGCCATTCGCAGCATGCTGTATCCTTTCCGTTTAAACGAGTACACCAATAGTTTATTACCAGGCGCGGCGCATTCGCGTTTTAATGTGTTTGGCTGTGCATAATTGCGCTTCCCGTTTCCTTTGTCATCGTCATGGCGAAATGTCTTCTTGATCTTTCCATATTTCGTAACTGACTTTTCGTAATTGAGGCATTTCGTACTTTTGTTACCAGCTTTCGTATCATCTTTCCTGCTTTGAAGATGAATTCAGTTTAGACTTTATTTCTTAATTTTTTTATACGTAAAACCATAAACGTTGTCAGAAAATGTACATATGTCTTCTGACGATTTTTCTTAAAAATTGTCTAAGGGTAGATTATACATTAGAGTAACTTTTAATGCTGATAACACTCGGTATATAACATATACATACTCTCATTTGTCGTTTTTGCCTTTGCGTGGTAGTTAATGGATAAGACCCTTCCATTTAAGGCTGCGCCTCATAATCCTCCTGAAGCCCAGATAACTTCAAATCCTTTATAAGCTCCGCAATTTTAAATTTAAGTACTTTGCATTACTGAAGCGATTATTACTTCCTTTTTTGAAACGAATAGAACGTTAGAAAGTAAATTAATCTTGCTCTTTAAAGCGTAATACTTGGATACTCTGAGAATCAAAAAATTTACACTAAAAGTGTGCCACTGGGACGAAATTGATTTGTCGACAATAAAGTCCATGAAGATAGAAAATCTTGGAACTTCTTTATAGTACATATAAATTTATGGCCGGATCAATTTATCATTGAATAATTAATGATTACACGGTTTTTATTGGACTTAAAGAAAATTATGACTATTAAATTATTAATTAAAATTATTGTATTCAAATATATAGTCTCCTCTATAGTCACACGAGGTTTTGTGACGGTGTACTCTACCACAATAAGCCTTCATGATGAATGATTCCTAAAATGTAAACACAATTTTCAAAACATTTTTAGCCATAAAATAAATCCAATTGTAATTGGTTTTCTTTCGTAGATATATGTATGTATAAAAAAAGTCTCGTCTAATAGGCAGTCTGGCCTAAAGAATGTGGTAATAACTTTGCGGTATAGTTTTTTTTCGCACCTTTTTTTTTATTCGTTTTTAATTGTCAAATTATTGAACTCTTTTTCACTTGAAGCTCAATATTTTTTCCGTCTTTTAGGCGCGACCGAGGTACATAAGAGTACTTGCGTATATCGTATATTTATACTTATGTACACGCGTATACTGAATAATGTTGCCATATAAATATTTAATAAATATTTACGAGTGTCTTCATAAAAATAAATATAAAAAATCAAAATTAAAGTAAAAGTTTTTCGAAGAGAAAAAGAGTACGATCGATCTGGTACTACCATCCAACCATTTTCCTCTTACTACATGCCATAGTCGTACATCTCTTTCCCCCAAAAAAATTTCTCCATATGTATATGTGTAGCTTTGCGTCCGTTTTATTTCTCCCTTACCCTCTACCTTTCCCCTCTCCCCCTCCATTATCGTTACTATTGTTACATTTATCCAGCATCAGCCTCCACCCATTTCGTAATTTTTTTCTCCCACCCCTTTCATCCATCCCCACGCCTACGAATATTCATCACAGTTCAATGATGCATTTTTATACTGTTTAAAATTTTTATTTCATTCCATTTTTAATGTTTCTTTTTTTTTTTTTCTTCTCTGGTTTTTTTCTACACTTTTATTTTGATTTGCATCGAACTTTTATGATTGGATGCGGGCAACTTTTTGCGCCTTATGCGCATCCGAATTTTTTTTGTATCCACCCATTTTTTTGGCTTGTGTTGAATTTTAAAAAGATTTTTAATTCATTTTTTGTTTGTCTTCTTCATTGCTTTTTTGCAGAATGCAATTCTCTTCTTTCGATGCATGAATCTATAAATGTATGGATGTGTGCATGTGTGTGTGTATGTGTGTGTTAAGCTATGTATTGGGTTGGGGAGAAAGTATTCGGCGTTTTTCGTCGTTTCACTGTAAAGTGTCATAACTGTGAAACGGTTAGTTGCATCTGGCATTTGTCATCTTAACAGGGGACAAATCGGCTGATAATTTGTGAAATTTATTGAGATTGGTGCGTCGTGTTAAATGTTATTCCGAGGCAAAAATGAGCGAAATTTCTGAAAAAATTCGCCATATTTTACAATTTTGCTAGGACAAAATGAAGAAGAATGCTGCATCGCGAAGGAACCGAAGATCGACCACAAAACAGTTTTAAACCATTTGCATAAAGTTGGTTTCACAAAGAATGGCTCTATGTTTGGGTGAATGGCCTCATGAATGAACTGAATGCAAAAATTAGTCCACAAAAAGACCACATACAGCTCTGTTGACCCGGCAACAAAAACTACGAGACTTCGGTTGGGAAGTTTTGATGCATCCGCCGTGTAGTCCTGATCTTGGAAAAAATTGGTCTCAAAAGAGGACTGCGAAAAGCACCTGTGTCAGTTTTTTCAAGATAAAACCGCGGAATTCTACAAGAAAGGAATAATGGTTATACCCGAAAAATGGCAGAAGTTAGCTGAAAAGGATAGGCAATATTTGGATCAATAAAATGTTTGTTACATACAAAAAAAATGTTGTATCTTTTTACTAAAAAAACGCCGAATACTTTTTCCCCAAACGGTATGTAAATAGTTTTTATATACGAGTATTTGTAATACATATTATATTGTGCATATATAGACACGAGTACTCATACATATGTATTTGGTACCATTCTCGAATTTATTTCTGTTTTCTGACAGCAACATTTTTTGTGGTTTTAATGCCAGAGTTTCCTTTTTTTTTTTTTTTTTGAAGTATTTTCTTATTTTCTGCTGCAGGATTTTTTTTTTCTGTCTGCTCCGTGTCATTCTGTTCTTTTCTGCTTCGCTCTTGTGTTGTTAATAAAATTGTTAACTTGTTTGTTGGTAGCAGTGGGAGTGGCTGCTGCTGCGGTCGTCGGCTATACAAAATATACAGCTGTTGTTTTTTTTTTTTGTGGTTTGTTAATTTGTAAAAACTCTGTTGGTTTAAATCTTTATTCTTTACTTTTTTGTTACTTATTAAATAACTTCGGAAAAGCGCCATTTAATTATTAATACGATATCATAACATTATTTTCCGGCCATGTTGGAAAATAATTTTTCTTTTTTCCTTGATAGGAATGCATATACATATATTCCTTTGTAGGTACGTACTTCTTTTATTGATATTGGCCAGATTAAATTTCCATTTTATGTGAATAATAAGCTGCGGACACTGTACACAACCGTTCGTAATATCGTTTTTATTGTTAAAATATGTATGTATGGACGGGGCGGAGCATTTTGCGCAAGAAATGGGCGTATTTATTACTCTTTGACTTTTATTGACTTTGGTATATTGTATTTAATTGCTTGAAATTATTTAGTATCCTTTTTTAGTCATAAGACTGAAAGAAATCTATTTTCTTTAATGAAAAATTTCTTATTAAATACTTAATATATTACCTCATTATAATGCAATGAAGCGTTACAATTTCCAAATGTTTTGTTTTGAAGTTATTATTAAGATTTTAAACCTTTTTTTTTGTTTTTTGCTTTATTTTGTTGAAAAGAGAAACAAGTAAGAGCGTTAACTTCGGCCTGACCTGGAAGCTCATATACCCTACACCCACCCGCATCTGTCGAAGTGATGACAAAAAGTGGGCGGGTGACACCTACTTTCATTTTATTTACAGGTAGTAAAAATGTGCATCTATTAACGGTCATTTACAACACCGCTTTTCCCAACAAACACCCCATTATATGATATGGTATACCAGTGGGAGGGCCACGCCCATTTTTGAGAGTACATTTCAGTCTAAGCATCTTATGCGGAACACTTTGTATATCCATCGGGTATATTGTAAGTGTGCCTTTATGTTACTGTTGTTGAGTCGTCGTCGGTCGTCTACAAGTTTTCGTTTAGACTCATCTCTAGACTGTTTCCTCTACAAACGAGCTTTTACACAGTGTCCTTTCTCTCCTTCTTCTTCGTCTTTTTCTTCTTCTTCTTCTTCTTCCGACTCTTCTTCTTTACTTATTTTTCTTTACTTCCGCCCCATTTGCAGTAAAATTGCAGCTAACGATGTTTTCACTTTCAAAACTTCATTTAATTTAACATGCTTAAAATTCTCATTCCTTTTGCTCATACCAAATTCATAGGGCGCTTTTTAGCCTTTAAAAAGAAGTGAGAGGGGAGGGGGAGGGGGGAGCACTCGAAAGGATGCTTGTTGCTTACTTACAGTTTCTGTGCTTGTTACTGGTTTGGCCGCCAGGTCGGTGGGTCGGTCGATCGGGGCGTTTGTCGAATGGTCTCTATGTGGTTTGGCTGATGCGTTGGATGGTTGGCAGAAGTTAGTAAATTGACTTCTGCCATTGAGGTGTTTTTATACGAAAATCTAGCACAAAATAAAATGTGTGTGAAGGTCAAGATTATGTTCAAAGTTTAACTCTCTGCAAGCACAAGTGTGTGTGTGTGTTTGTGTGTGCGTGCGTTCGTATGCATTTATGCTTTTTGGGGGTTAAGGAAGGTGTAGAATTTATTTTTGATTTATGATAATTACCATCGTCGTACCATCGAGTCGTTCTGTGAAAATCTCTGCTTTTGTCATTGTCTGTAGCTTGAGGATGTGATTGCGTTTTACTTTCATTCTATTATTCCGGATACTTCCAGATTCTTGAACTAAATAAATAATGAAAATTAAAAAAAAAATAAAAAAATTGTAAAATGGTTTCTCGATGAAGTTAAACAATTTTAAATATTAAACAAAATTTTTGTTATTTAAAATATTTAAAAATATTTATAAAAATATTTATAAAAAAAAGAAAAATTTAAAATATTAATTTGATAAAAAATATTTATTTATAATATATATATTTGATAAAATATTTAAATATTAATAAGAAAAGTTTAAAATATTATCGAATTATCCTTTCGTTTGGAGTATTTTTAAGTCCACTAACAATACCTTGAGAAATTGTTTTTTTTTTGTCTCATTTATCTTGTCCCGTTCATCTGCTTCAGCGCGTATTCCTTGCAAAACACTCAAGCACTCATTATTTTTCCATCCATTCCAAAATCCATTTTCGCATCCATGTAAATATTAATGTCAAGGGCAAGAAGTCCGTTTTCCTCTTCTCCTTCTGCTTCTTTTTCTTATATTCATTCATAAAAATGAAACCTTTCTTCGTTTACTACCGCCTTGTTTCTCTCTTTCAAATTCGAATCAAGTCTCTATCGTGGCGCTTCTTTTACTCAAAAACTCAACTCGTTCCTCTTACGCTCGTGTTTCTCGTAGACTCTGATATCTTCCATCTTATTATACCTTCTGGCTTAACTTAGTCGTCTCCCTTCATGTTGATTTACTTTCGTTTAAACTATTCTTCTCTTTTTATATAGTATTATATTTTATTAATCCGGTGTGTCTGCAGTGCTGTACATACATATATGTATGTACTAGCTGGATTACAGTATAAATATGTACTATGTCTGCGTCTATGTCTGTCTATGAATGTGCTCGTATGTACGTACAATATATTCTATAATACTTAAACCACTTTTTGTTTATTCAACAAGTGTTTTCCTTGCTTTTTCTATGAGAAAATTTTCTGGGCCACTACCTCCGTCTTTCCCTCCTTTCTCCTTTGCTTCTACAATATTTCTTTACCCAAGAGATATACCCATACATACGATATATATATAGCTAGACACTCAGCTGTCTGAAGATTAAAAAAGTTTCTTCTTCAGGCAGACAGCCAGACGACGACGACGACGACGACGGTGGTGGTGGTTGGTTGTCTGGAAGAGCTCGAAACAATGTGCATTTAAATGTACATACAAGTGTACCCACATTCATACTGAGAGTTTATCTCAGTCAGTAAACTTTGTCCTCGTCCTTGTTCTTGCGGTTGACTTTGGTACACGTCTGCACATACATATTTGGTTTTGCCTTGTGACATGGTTTTTGTAATTTTCTTTTTGTTATACTTATATACAACTTATACACGCTTTCGTGTTACAGATTTATATACGTATGTATATTATTTTATGGATTATTTGTGCCAGTTTTGTGCAGACTTCATAACTTTTATTTCAGTGTGTAAAAATTTTGCAGCTGTGTGGGCGGGTGGGTGCCTTGTCGCTATTGATAGATGCCTTGATTAGATTTAGTATTAGTAAACCATTACATCCAATCGACAGTTATTTGATCTTGTCATGTTCATTACGATACATTTTTTTGTGTTCTTTAATGTAATTATTATTTAGTAGCTAAGACCGGCAGGCAGCCTCTGCTTTTCGAGTAACAGAACACTAAATGTAAAGCAAAAGACAACAGAAAATGAAGATAAGAAAAAACAAATTCCTTTGGGAAGAGAATACATTTGTTTTTAAACTTAAGACTATGTAGGAGAAAGACAAAAAATTATAATAAACTCGAGGAATAAATAAATCGAACTCTTTCTATATTATTGCTAAATCTCTAAAATCCAGAGGACTCTATGTAGTTTTAGAGGAAACTAGAAATTACGAAAGGGTCTTTTAATAAATTTTGAGAAAATATTGTATATACGAAAAAATCTTTGTAGGTTTAAAGAATCAGCCTATAAAGTTAAGAGACTTTACAGAGGCTGCTGCAATATAGGTTGTGGATCCCAACCGAAATTGCGAAGACAGAAACGTTAAAACCCTTTTTACCAATTAAGCGTCATCAATATAACAATGTACTAAGCCAGAGATGGGCAAAGTATGACTTGCGGGCCAATTCCGCGATGTGAAGCTTATAAGCTTCACATATTCAATATGAAATTTATGAACGTCGTTTAATTACGAACTTTTTTTATTATTGTTTTAAAGAATAAAATTATTAGATTTTTAGAATAGAGGAATACATTAATGATCCTTCCGCAGGTTCACCGACGAAAACCTTGTTACGACTTTTACTTGCTCTAAATAATCAAACTCGGTCATCTTTTGCAAAACAACCGTAACACACGAATGACGTCACAGTGATCACGTCCGGAGACCTCACTAAATAATTCAATCTTCAATCTAAGTGTCTGTGCCTTCGAGTCTAATTCACCGGTGGTTAGCTTTTTATTTAATTTTATACGAATTATATAAAATTCAAGGTTACTGAGATATGTTTATGACTGTCCATGACTTTGAATATTTTTTAACCTATTGCTCTACTTTCGATATTAATTCTTTGAAGTAACTTGCTTTATTTGTCTGTGCGTATATGTCGAGCACTTGTCTGTTAATCTTTCATCGAGAATTATATACTCTTTCTTCCCGTAGCATGATTCGCCTGTAGCTTGAATCCGATGACTTTGCTGTGAATTTGTAATAGATACATATATTCCTATATGATGTGTACGTATTTCGTATATGATGTACACATACATATTTCAATATACACAAGTATATTTCTCAATTCAATCCTTACTATTAAAATGCTTGTTTTTATTATCAACAACACCATCTCCATAGAAATCCTGTGTTAACAACAACATACATAATCTCCATTAAAATCTATATCCTTGTCCTTTATTCCTTCCTCTTACTGTTTTTTTTTGCTCCCTTCGAGGGCACTGTAAAACGGGAACTTTCCGCACTACATACTTCTTGGCACTGCTATATATACATATAGTATATACGATAGTATACTATATTTTGGCATTCTCTGTTCCTGTAAAAACCAAACCGAACAGTCTTCTCGCTCAGTACAATTCATATTACGACCATCTCATATACCATATGGTTCGCATGTAGAACAGGAAGGTAGGTTGTCATCGTTGTGTACGAGTACTCCCCAAGCCCACACTCATAGCTTTCTATCGCATGACACATACGCGTTTTAGGTATGCGATTGTGTAGTAGTAGTATGCACAACACAGACACCGATGCCCGTTTGTGTGAGTGACAATGTCTCGCGTTGTTAGCGATGGTTACTTTAAAATTTTAGATGAAAATGTACTCATGTTATATATTCACGATGTACATTACCTTTGGAATCACTAAAGGAATGTTTTTGTTAAGAATTAGATTTGAGAACGTCTGTGCCGCTTTCATATCATAATAAGTGCCATTAATCAAGTGTGAAGAATGAACTCATGCGCAAGTTTTGAGGGACTACGCGATTGTTATGAAATGAGTACTGGTACTGGAAATGAAGTACTGGTATTTGGTAAATATACGAATGGATTGGAGAACTTGTGAGGGATACTTGTGGATTCTTACTTTTGATAACTTATTAAAGTGTAACTTATCAGTTGTATTTGCATAATAGTTTCTTTTGTCATATTTGCTGAATTGTTGCTGGGTCATGAGTATTGCAGGAGCATGTACTCATATTAACTCTATGATGCTAGAAGGAAAAGGAAAAGGAGAAGAGGAAAAATGCAATCTTTGAACATTCGCCTATTTCGTTGGTCGACGGGTCGGTTCTTATGTATATATATTTTTAAAAAGGCAGCATTATATACATTTCTATCCGTACCATCCATGCATGCATCCATACACTCTGGTACACGATGAAGTTCAACGTTCGGCTGAATGTTTTCAATGGATGAAATCCTTCACAAAACTTACAATAATTCAACTAAAATTTCAATATCAACTTTAATTTGTATCATATTCTTTGCATTGAATTGATTCAATTAAATTTAATTTAGAAAAATAATAAGTTATTAACGGTAAACGAAACTAAACAAAGAACTAACGCTAGAACTGGGTATGTATTTAATACTTAAGCCGCGGGGTTCACTACTCCTCTTAATTTTGTATGAGGTCTTTTCCAATCCTCAAACCATGTAAGACTAAAACCGACCCTATTCACGAGCCCTAAGCCCAGAGTACCGTGTTATACGGGAGTTATCTGTATTTAAAAAATGATATTAGTTAATGATATTCAGTTTTTAATACCGTATTATTTGGGTGTACTTTATTCTATCACTAAAGTACTCGTAGTAACGTAGATAAGATCATAACTCTTGTTCAAGAAAATCATTCTGATTTTTGAAGTATTTTTTCTTAAGGTTTTTTAATGAGTAGACCATTAAATAAATAATGGTTTTTTCCTTCCGGAACCTGAGTGTGGCTCTTTCAAGGTTAAGTTTTTAATTTGCTATATTCAAGTTAATTAAAAAATAGTTGAAACTTCAATCTTTCAATTCTCAAAAACTTTTTTTTAAATTGAACAAAAGTCTGAAAAAATCGTACAAGAGTGACAGATTTTAGGATTTTGTTTTAACAGGTATTCCTCACTTAACGATATCTTTGCTTAGTCATCACTAGTACTCGTGACCACTCGACAAATTCAGTTTCAACTCGCAACGCGAGGAATCTCTTCTTTCAGCTTTAGCATTAATCGTTGGCGAATGGTGAGATGTACACTGAGTGTACTATAGGCTACACCTATACCTTTGCTTATAGGCCAATTTGCTTAGTCACGCACGAGGTAGTAAAAATGCTGACAGAAAGAGAATACTTTAACTAAGAAGAAACAATAATCCGTTTTTCTGAAATTGCTTTTATATAGGCACAGGAGTTCATCGAATTTGAAGTTTGGATTGAAAAGGTTTTATGCATGTTTAGTGCATTTTTCTTGTGAGTAATTGTACCATATTTTTTTTTGTTTACAAAGCAATATGCAACAAAGTGCATACGTAACGAAAATATGGTTTTTTAATTCTCTGGCAATCGCATTTTCATTTTTTTTTTGCTTTGATCAGGTACTTAATACGTACTGTTTGCATAGAAAAAGTTGTTTTCAACAAAGAGAGTTTTTAATTTGACAATTTTCGGTGGAGATTTTTCCAGCCAGAATTACTGGATCAGAATATTTATGTATTCCAGTCAGTATTACTGCATTTTGAAACAACTTCGTATAAGGCGGGTATACGAACCAGTGGGCGGACAGCGCCTATTTTTGGCGAAATTATTTTTATTAATATTGCAAATCTATTTGTTGAAAAAGGTGAAATTCGGTTGATTATAAAAAGTTACGGTACTTAAAAGATTTGAAGTGTATGGAAGGAGGTGATATTTAAAGGCCGACTATTTTAGTTTTTGCACCAGATTTTACGAAATAAAGCTTGCATACCAAATTTCGTTATTCTATGATGATTTTTCTATTTTTTGCCGCCCGTTGTATGAAGACGTTACCCAGGTTGACCCACGTTGGGAACTCGGTCGTAAAATGAGGAGTAGCTGAAATTTATTCTAAGCTCATTTGAAGTGGCGTGCTATGAGATTTAACAATTAACTATAATAAAAAATAACAAAAGTAATGGCTTTTTAGTAGTTAAAGTAAAGCATGCCGCTGAGAAAAATTCTTACCGGCAGACGCACAAACCAAAAATAAAAAAGTAAAATAAAAAACTTGTTAAAATTGTAAATATAAACATCGTTAAAATTAACTCAACAAACGACCTTAACTGATAACATTACATAAAGGCATTGAAAAAAAAACACAAAAACGTCAACAGTTTAGTGAATATAATACAACTCAAAGGCAAATACAAAAAGACAAACATTTATCTTATGCTCGTACGACAATGTGATGGTATGTCATGATGATAATTATTACATTATTTTATAGCTCGAGTTTCACGTGTATCAAGTTTTTCTTTTATTATCATTACGTCTTTTTGAAGACGTCTATTTGCCGCGAGGTGTCTTACATTTTGTTGTACTTAAGAGTGTCCTCCATGAACTTCGTCGGTTATGCCATGTTAGCGTCTTCGCTTTGGCTTGAGATTGTGGCCTCTCCTTTATATTTATTGCCTTTACTTTGGTTGTGAGTTAAACATCTTGTGAATTATGTCAGCCCTTCAACTTGTTGATTCTCTCACCTTCAGAGATTTTTTTTAATAGCTCTTTCTAATTATAGAAAAGGATCTCCATTCTCTTCTTTGTCAATATGATTAGTAACTCCTTGAGTTTATTTCTCTTTTGAACACAGGTAGTCAGTTGTATATTTGTGGTCCTTCTTTATTGAGGACCGCTACCAACGGTCTTACACCCTTCCGGTGTAGGGTATAATTAAGAACTAATATAAAATAGCAGCAACAGCACTTTGAACCCAATTGAGCAAAGAGCAGCTCTGGAATAAAATAAAAAAAAATTAAAATTAAAAGCCTTTAAGAAACAAATTACCATAAAACTAAAACCTCAACACAAACGACGACTAAAACATTAAGAGTACGTATTTTGTTTGTTGCTTGTGTTCTCTGTCCGTCTATTCAAATAATGCCTTATAAACGTAGCGTGCTAGACGCAGATTTTTGCGCTTTAACAAAATCATTATTTAACCAGACAAGAAAGCGTTAAGAAGCTCGAAAAGGCCGATCTCCAGTTTTATCGTCGCAACGACGACGATAGTAGAAAGTGTTTAGCTCGGATCATCCGCAACTGCGAAAGGTGTAAAGTGTTAAGTTAGAATTTGAAATTATTTCAGATTTCAGGCAGCGAAAAATCGGCTACTTCATAATTCCTTGCGCCAGAACAAATCAGCAGATGTCTTCAGTTTACATAATACTAGTTTTGGTCTTCCTTCAAAGTTGCGGCCATTCCGAAAGCTTTTTGCCACAAATAGCGACAGTTATCCAAAGAATGCTCGCCGCCTTTAATGAAGCGCGTAACGGCAAGCAATTGGTCACCGATCTGGATCATTTCTTTCGTAATATCTTCGTGTTAGTGCGTCACTTAACGCTACGTTATTTCTTCCTACATATCGATGAGATCCTTGAGAGCCAACGCGTACAGGGCAAACTGCAAGAAAGTGTAGCCGAGTCCATCGAATTTCCTTGCGATTTGAGTGAGGCGCGGCGCAGTGAGCAACCACCGACCACTGTTCATCGTGTTCGTCCTGGCGATATCGATGTGATTGCTTCAGTCGGGGACTCGTTGTCCGCCGGCAATGGCATTATATCGGAAAATGTTGGATACATCTTGAACGAGAATCGTGGTCTTTCATTTACGGGTGGCGGTCTGGGAACGTGGCGCCAGTTTCTCACATTGCCCAACATTCTCAAGGTGTTCAATCCGCAGCTTTACGGTTACTCCACGTCGCACGGTTTGGTGGTGGATAAGAGCTCGCGCCTCAACATTGCCGAGCCGATGATCATGTCGCGCGACTTGCCCTTTCAGACGCGTCTCATTATCGATCGCATGCGTCGCGATTCTCGTGTCAACATGCAACATCACTGGAAATTGCTTACGATTTTTCTGGGCAATAACGATGTCTGCTCCGACATGTGTCACTACGACAATGAATTGGAGTTTCTGTGGCTTCACGAGAAAGATTTGCGCGAGAGTCTTAGTCTCTTGCGTGATAGTGTGCCCAGACTTATTGTGAATCTCGTCCCAGCACCCAACATGGTGGTCACTCTGTATCCTATGCGCAATATTCCATTTATTTGCCACGTCATGCACCTGGTCGGTTGTCACTGTGTATCCAGCTCTCGCATTAAAGGCAAGAAATTACGTGCCGCCTACGATCTAAACGTGCGTTGGCAAAAACTTGAAAAGTATGTGGCCACTTTGCCGGAATTTCAGACCGAGAATTTCACTGTTGTTTATCAACCATTCACGGTCAATGCGACAGTCCCAACGCTACCCAACGGCGATACAGATTTGCGCTTCCTAGCCAGCGATTGCTTTCATTTCAGTCAACGTGGTCACGCAGCAATGGCTAACTCCTTGTGGAACAACATGTTGCAGCCCTTGGGCTCGAAGAAGGCCAATGGCATCACCCTTGCCTTCGAACACTTCGAGTGTCCATCGGCTGAGCAGCCGTATATAGCAACTTGGAAGAATAGCCAAAATAGGATATAGCCTGTACTGCCTTTTTGTTTCTATGGTATACTCGTATATGTACATATTTATCGTAGCGATGCTGCTAGGTTGGATTTACAAGTTTTTTAGTTAGTTATTGTGCTGTGGTGTTAATATAGCTTATTGCAATAAAAGAAAGATAATATTAAAAGTCCTCCTCCTTTTTGTTGGTACAACGATTTTATTGGTTCATTAATTTAATTATCTCTTTTATGTGCCACTAAAACCCTTTCGGGGTTTATAAAACGCCGTTTAAGAGATGAAGAAATACACTTTGGGTAAAGGCTCACGTTTTATTTATAAGACAAAGATCTTAAAGACGAAATTTTTGTTAAACTAGCGCTTTAGTTTTTCCGACATTTGTTCCATACATAACTCTATGATTTTGTCTCCATCTAGACCTTTAGCGTTTCGAAGTCAATATTTCGAGATTTTCGGAATGCTTTGATTGATGGAACTTTTGAGGTTCACACAATGCAAGGTACTTTACATGGTACCAGAGATTTGAATCCCGAGAATTTTTTGGAAAAATTCTCTGGCTTTCTCTACGAAAAGTTTGTCCAGAACTTTTCTAAAAATCCTGTCTTGTTAGCAGATGTTTTCTCAACTGAAAACGCCTACATTATACGTCTACAACGTCCACACTACAACGTCCACACTACAACGTCCACACTACAACGTCTACTAAACAACGTCTACACTATAAAAATTCTGGGTATAAAGTGTAAACTTATTTATAACATTTGATATAAGATTATATATACGAAAGTTTCGTATAAAAAAGGACAAATTTTAAACCAATTTTCCTATCATCAAAGTCATCAAATTTTATCAGCAAAATCATTAAATTTTATTATAACGGAAAGCAATACAAGAATTGTATACATTTTATACTATTATAGGATAGAATTTTTAAATTATAAAAATTAGGACAGAACATTTTTATGCAATAATGTAGTATTCTATTTTGGAATAAATTTTATACCAAACATTTATGGAGTGTAGTTTTCGAGAGCTCATCTTGTCTGATCATGACCGTGATAGTTTTTCGATTCTCGATTGAAAATGTAGAAAATGTACCAAGTCCTTTAATTATACATAAATATTTTCTTTTAGAAGATATAGGAAGATTATGGGTAGCTTAAAATAGATTAAGATTATTTTAATAATAATATTTTGTTATAAAATAATTATATTATACTCCTATAATAATAATAATAATAATAATAATAATAATAATAATAATAATAATAATAATAATAATAATAATAATAATAATAATAATAATAATAATAATAATAATAATAATAATAATAATAATAATAATAATAATAATAATAATAATAATAATAATAATAATAATAATAATAATAATAATAATAATAATAATAATAATAATAATAATAATAATAATAATAATAATAATAATAATAATAATAATAATAATAATAATAATAATAATAATAATAATAATAATAATAATAATAATAATAATAATAATAATAATAATAATAATAATAATAATAATAATAATAATAATAATAATAATAATAATAATAATAATAATAATAATAATAATAATAATAATAATAATAATAATAATAATAATAATAATAATAATAATAATAATAATAATAATAATAATAATAATAATAATAATAATAATAATAATAATAATAATAATAATAATAATAATAATAATAATAATAATAATAATAATAATAATAATAATAATAATAATAATAATAATAATAATAATAATAATAATAATAATAATAATAATAATAATAATAATAATAATAATAATAATAATAATAATAATAATAATAATAATAATAATAATAATAATAATAATAATAATAATAATAATAATAATAATAATAATAATAATAATAATAATAATAATAATAATAATAATAATAATAATAATAATAATAATAATAATAATAATAATAATAATAATAATAATAATAATAATAATAATAATAATAATAATAATAATAATAATAATAATAATAATAATAATAATAATAATAATAATAATAATAATAATAATAATAATAATAATAATAATAATAATAATAATAATAATAATAATAATAATAATAATAATAATAATAATAATAATAATAATAATAATAATAATAATAATAATAATAATAATAATAATAATAATAATAATAATAATAATAATAATAATAATAATAATAATAATAATAATAATAATAATAATAATAATAATAATAATAATAATAATAATAATAATAATAATAATAATAATAATAATAATAATAATAATAATAATAATAATAATAATAATAATAATAATAATAATAATAATAATAATAATAATAATAATAATAATAATAATAATAATAATAATAATAATAATAATAATAATAATAATAATAATAATAATAATAATAATAATAATAATAATAATAATAATAATAATAATAATAATAATAATAATAATAATAATAATAATAATAATAATAATAATAATAATAATAATAATAATAATAATAATAATAATAATAATAATAATAATAATAATAATAATAATAATAATAATAATAATAATAATAATAATAATAATAATAATAATAATAATAATAATAATAATAATATATAATATTATAATTATATAATATTATAATTATATAATAAGGAAATAAAATAATTCGTATTAAATTAATCTTTTTTAATTGAATTTTAAAATTTTTTCTATTTTCTTGTTATCTGAAGTTTGGCAAAAAAATCCTAAATAAAATTAAGGCTACTGCGCTTTTACGATTGCGTCTAATTTCAAATTTATAAAATTAAAAAAATATGGTCTCAATGGTGTCAGCTTATGACGAGTCCCTTTGCCGATTCTTTCTCTTTTACCATCCTCTCTATCGCTACAGTTTTCTCTCTTTATCTTTGTCTCGTATGTGTATCTCTCACTGTTCCGTTTGCGCTGATGGTACACTATATGACTGGTTTCCTGCGGATATTCCATTTATTTTTTTCCTATTTTATTTATAATTTTTAATTAATAAAAATAAATTAAATTTTTTTTTGTTTTCAAACGGAAGTCGAAGGAAAGGAAAACCCACACTGTTGTATGTGAATATATCTATGTGTACATAATTGTATGTGTTCAGGCTATATATAGTACGATATCCTCCCCTTGCCTATGGCCCAGTAGTCCCATTCTCGGACGCAACTGGCTCAGCCTGCTTGCATATCGTATGAAGCAGAAAAAATAATACGCCCCATGACGTGTGCATTAAAAAAAAATCACAGAAAATCTCCAAAAAAGCAGCGTGTCCAGTATCCGCAACACGTTCACTTTGTACCATTCGACACCGCGACAGTATCCCTTCAATAAATGTATGTATATTTTTTTTTCTTATCCTCTTTGACATCGTTCTCGTTCTCGTTCTCCAACACACGAACACGGTCCATCCTTTTGACCCCTTTTTATCCATTCCATCACTTTGCTTGTGACGCGAAAAAATCCATATTAAAAATGCACCGCTTGATGAAAAATATGAAGTGTCCGAAAAAAGGGATGCCGCTTGCTACTCGCGCCGCCAACAACAACTAACTGGTCAGGTCATCCATCCCCGTATATTCATTTCTCGTCGCTTCTCCTTTCTCCAGCTCTTATACTCTGAACAGGTTTCGCTGCTGGTTGGCTGGTTGGTGTGTTGGTCGGTTTAGTGTTGGGGGAAAACATCCCAGGGTCCATTTTATTATTATTTTTTTATTTTAAACACAGTACAAATGTACATAAATATGTTTAAAATGGAAAAAAATGGCATTATCCATCCTACCAAAAAAAAAACACCAAACTGTCCCATCAGCGGAAAAAATCTCCTTTCTCTCACTCTCTCTCTCTCTCTCTCTTCCTCTCTACACCATACATCAACCCTTCTCACACACTACACTGTCGCACAAATCCTCTGCCAAACAAATGAAAAAATGCGATAAAAAAAAAATTAAATTAAAATTAAAACCGACCTCGACGGTCGTCGACGGATACGGAAATGATACAGAATCGCGCTGCAGAACTGAAATCAGCGCCATCGACCCATCCACCAACCAAGCGACCCACAGCATCCACCAAAAATGTGTACGGTATTCACGAGTTTAATAAACAAGGAAAATGGGGGGCAAAAATAAACCAAAATTGACAGAAATTACTCAATAAGTTCAACAACATGTCGAAAATTATGTCGGATTAACAGCAGCAGCGTACTTTACAAACCAATCTTGTTATCTGAAAGGAAACAGCGACCTGTTTTTGAATATTGAGGGAAGACTGTAACTCAATCGCAGATATGGGTAAAAATTAAAATTATTACCAACACGCCAAAAAATACTGAAAAGGATTGAAGCCCCAGCCATTGTCGTTCATCTACGAATACTTGATTATGTTTTTATAAATTAACCAGATTTTTTACGTGTTTGTACAGTATTTATTTATTTTACAGTGATAAAATAAACATAAGACTATCTAAACCGACCTCTTATGTCTAGAGTTATAGCCATAAGAGACTAGACAGATCAGACACTTAGCACTTTGTTTTTTTCACAGTGATAAATAACAATACAAATATTAATTTCAATTTGTAACTATCAATTTAAAAAGGTCAGTTTGGGAGTCATTGCATTATGCTCTAGAAATATTACCTTAGACATTACACTTTAGACGCTCAGATTCCTCAGAGATTAGACTCAGATCTCAGAAACAAGACTTTAGACACCAATTAGACACCAATTTAGACACCAACTAGACTTTAGATTAGTAGATTAGTTAGATAATAGACACCAGATACCGCACATCAATACTGGGTATTAGATTTTAGGTATCAGAAGATCTGAAACCTAATGCCTACAAATCGTATACTAAACATTAGCCATTATTTATAGAATTTGAGCAATACATCAGACAATAAACTTAGAAAAAGGACACCAAACCTGAGACATTAGACATCAGGCGATCTAGATCTTAGGTATTGGACAAACGATTTCGGACTCTAGACATCAGAAATTAGACTACAACATACACCAGACCTCAGACACTAGATATTAGACACCAGGTAACAGCCAATATACATCAGAAACTAGCCTTCAGACATCAAATGGAATAATTAGATACTAGACATCAGACACTGAGCAGCAGATAAAACCTTGAGATCCTAGATACAAGACATTTCGCTATGAGTATCATTAGACTCAGTCAGACCTTCGACTCTGAGGACTTTAGACTCTTGAAATGACGCCAAAATGACTTAAAATATGACTTTGAAGAAGACGTTTCGGGTCATTAGGCACAGACGACGAAGATCCAAGAAAAAAAAGGGGGAATTATTTAAATTTTTTTCCGGTACATACCGGAATACCTATTTATGTTTGGCCATTAACGATTAAATATATATACAGGGTGGTACGAGTAGATGATATAAGCTGGACAATGAAAAATGGACATTCTATTATATACGCTATATACGATAATTTAGGAGAAAATTTTTATTGAAGAAATTACAATATGTACTTTATTAAACTTTAAACTTTATTGTAAAAACAAATAGTATTATAATTGTATATTTGTATTTCAAATAGTATTATAAAAGCAAAAGTATTGTAAATAATATTTTTTTTATTAACCATGAAAAAAAAAAATGGTATTTTTATTTTAATTAAAACAAAATAATTATTAATAATTATTAATGACGCCCGCCCTTGATGCTGAATTTTCTGACGTCATTTTAGTCGCATATCTCATTATCTCTGCAGGTTATGATAAAATTCATTCGATAATATTCGTTCGTTACGTTCGCTGAAGTGCACCTACGTTTGTTATTACAATTTTTTAATCCAATCGAAATGTTAATTTTATTATTTATATTCAGTTGGTATTATTAAATGGGTAACGTAGTGACCCGTGTGTCATAGGCTGCCGACCGGTGCTCCAGAGTGTTATGTCTTTGAGTTTGTGTTAATTTGAATTTGTCTTTTCAGATTCAAGCAAAGCATAAAGAATATCCCCGTTTTTTTAATACTTTAAAAAATCAGTCCGCCTGAATAACTTTTAATGCCAGAATTTGAATATACAGGGTTCTCCATTTTCTCTTTCGGAAAATGAAGAAAAAATATTACTAAATATTTCACACTAAATATTCAGGTATTGATTGAATTTTTATTTTAATATGATGCTTGTGCACTTATCGTTTAAATATCGTTCAAATGTCCTCCACGGGACCTTTTTTGTAGGCCTCAATTCCCTTTTGAGGTAATTTTCGAAGACTTTTTGACACAAGTCGGAAAATAATTCGGCCATAACTTGACGTATGTCATTCTTTAAATGCTCCAAAGTTCAGGGTTTGTTCGCCGAATCGCAAAATACGGCGTTCTGGAAATTTCTCCCGCAATAAAGCCAAAACCGGCCGTGTTGTGTGTTTATAATATAAAAATTTTCGGTAGAATCACGGGTATATTATCCTAATAAAATTAAAATAAAAAGGACTAAATATCCAAATATCCGAAGCATCTCAACCGCATTTAATTCTTTTACTTTTTTAACATACTCGAGATAAAGATATATATATGTACATGGCCCCGTTCTACTCATACAATGACGGCAAATATTTAAGAAGAATTATTAATTTATTACGCATTCCAAATCAGGCAACTTCACAGTACCGGAAAATTGTTGTTTCGTATCGCAATGGATGGACTCGTGGGTATTTTTACCGCTTATGATTTCAACGCGATCATACCCAAAGATAGTCTGACAAAAAAAAGAGAAAACAAAGCAACGCGACAAAGCAAAGTAAGCTCCTGAAACTGAAACTCATGCCGTGTCTAACCAAATTGGATTTTTATCCAAAGACCGGACAGAAACAGTCAAGGCTGTCGCCGCCGCCGTTGCCAGCGTTGCCAGCGTTGCCGCCGTTGCGTCAGAATAAAGGAGGCACCAAACAAACAGTACGGTATGGGCTTCAAAACATGGGCCCATCAGCAATAACCAGCACAAGAAAAAGCACAAAACTCAACGCAGCTAATGCGCGGAGGATATTGTGAAGGAAGGAAGGAAGTAGAGAGGAATGCAGGAGAAAGGCCGCCGGCCCGTTTGCGGAAATAGAAAAATGGGTTTCAGTTGCTTCAGAAAAAGGACGGATTGGCAAAGAAAAAAAAACCTAAAAAATCATGAAGCAAAAAAAAGAAATTTTTATTTTTCAACGACAAAAAAACAACAACAACAACAAAATACGGTAGTAACATAAAGACGGCCAAGCCAAATGAAAAAAAAAATGAAAAAAGCAACCAAAAACAAATCAACCAATCAACAACAACAACAACAACAACAAATACTGAAACCTAGAAACGTATGCCATGAGAAACCTGCACAGGCCAACAGTGGTCGTCCTGTGCTATAACGCATCCTTTGCAGAAAAAAAGAAAAAATTTTTTAGCGAAATAAAATGAAAACACAACAACAAAAAGCGCTTAGCTGCAGAAGAACAAATGGAAAGCAGTGAAAAATGTTAGAAGTAGCGGGAGAGAATAGGACGAAAGCTAAAGTAAATCATAGAAGGAACGACAACAACAACAACAAGAGAATAAGGAAACAGCCAGCAATGAGTGAATGCTCATCAGCATCGCCATCATCATGACTGTCATCATAGAGTCGATTTCTAATAGAAATATGTATGTGTGTATGTATGTATCGTATGTACGCAACGCTGCCAATGTGTTGAAAGTGTTTACACCATCCATCCATGGCTGAATGCCGATTGTAGAGTGTTTGAGGGCAAAAATGCGTACGTAAACTTTGTTATGGTGGGTTAAAAAAAGGCAGAATAAAGAAGAAAAAAAAAAAGAAGAGCTAAAGGAAATAAATGTATCTGAATTTTTTTGGTTTTTTTAATGCTTCGCTGAGCCATACAAACAAACATCGCAAACACACACACACACGTCTACTGTTTGCGCATCCATTTGCAGGCCATTTTAATAGATTTATCCAATCTATGCATGTTGGTTACTTTCGGCATTTTTCCTGAAACTTTATCATCCCAATCATCCAATCCTTTTTTGTGAAAGCCACTCTCGAAGCAGCCCTTTGCTTGGCTAGTTTTGGGTTAAATTATTGTCAATTAGCACCACTAAAGAATAAGGAGAAGACCTCGAAGTAGGTCTTTATATGATTCTAGTAATAATTCGAAGACAGTAGAGCAAAAAGATATCGCTTCTTTGATGGATTTAGGCTGTAAGGTTGCCGCAAAGAGGAGAAACAGCAGACATTCCTGAATGAATCCTACTTGAATATTAGCTGATCAATTTGGTACTATTTTGTACTATAGTATTTGGTACTATTTATTATTATTATTATAGTAATGTGGTACTATAGTACCCTTCGGGTCCAATATAGGGTCTTTCAACAAGAAGTTAAATTAACAGAAAAACGCAATACATATTTTTGTGCTGCTGATATTTTAATTTTAAAGTATAAACTCGGAGATTAGAAATAGAACACAATATCGGCCAAATGTCCGCTTCAGCATCTTAGAAGGCTTAGAAGGTTTATAAAGAACGGTAAAAAAAGGAAGATCTACCCTTTGAAATTACTTTTTTCTGAGATTTATATTTACCGAAACAGTTTTATATTTACTAAAATCATTTTACTGGAAAGAATATGGAAACCTTGAATTTTTCCTTTCCATTTGTTCTTGCAGGGATTCTTAACTCCCTCCATCGTCTCTAAATGCGCCACTGATTAAAGTCAAATCCTTTAATAATTTTATGCTTCCCAAAAACAACAACAACATTCATTCAGCGTTTGTAATATGTACGTAGGTACTAAAAAATTTTAAAGTTGTGTAAAAAGGACTCTTTTTTAGTTTTATAAATTCTGGCTGATGGATGCAAAAATTTCATGGCTTCATGGCCTAAGTAGCAGACCCTTGAGACCATTACAAAAAGCGAAAAAAAAAAAAACTAAAACTGCGCAAAAGAAGAGAAGTTTTTGACTTTTCTTTTTTTTTGTGGTATAGCATTTGCTTCGATCGTTATTTTCGAGTAGTCGCGTATGTTTTGTGTTATGGATGTTGTAGTTGCGTTGTTGTCGTCAACGTCGTCGTCGTCGTCGTTGTTATTGTTGTTATCGCTGTTCGGTCTGCGTCAAAGCACTTCCGCTTCCGGTTGGTTTGAGAAACGTGTCCGTTTTGACGTTGGTTGGTTGTCGGCAAATACCCAAAGAAAAAAAATTGTAATAAACTTTTTTTCTCTGACTTTTATCCCCTCTCCTCCCCCTCCCCCCCCCCTCACCATCATTCCCTTCCAAACATGTGACGCGATGAGACGCGAAGCTGATGCTGAGGGTGCAAGGTTCGGTCTCGCACCTTCCCCTTGAGCCTCACTCACACGAAGCACTTCGCAACTGAAAAGCAACAAGAAAGTTTGCAAAAAGGTTTTGAAATTTTAGTTTTTTGAGGTTGCTTGGCAGAACTATGTTGAACTAGTTGGAAATGTTTATTCGCCTTAAAGTTTTTTGTCTTTTCCAATGAAAGGGTTAAAGTTTTGAGGAAGCACTCTAGCTTGGGCTTAGGTTTGTCTTATCCCGTAAAAGTAAACGTTTGTTTTAAAGAAATAAACTTAACAAGGCATGACGGAAATTCATTTCAAATTCGTTGCGCCCATCATCATCTTTTGAACTGCAAAAAATGCTTTAAAATGTACTTTATTGTAAAAAGAAAAAAAATACTGTCTAAAATTTCACAATTCAACTAGAAGTTTAAATGTTTGGTAGAATTACAAACTTATTTTCTTCTTGTTCAAGCTTTTTATTGGAAATTGAAAATTTCAATAAGTTAAAAATGGAGCTATTCTAGAAAATATTATCTTGCGTCATAAAAAAAAAACCAAATGTAACTTTTTTCCTATTTCAATTCTGAATTCTGTTTGTCTTTTCTTAATGTTTCTTTTGGTCGTTTTTCTATTTTTTGTTTTAGTGATTTTTCTCTTTGTCTTTCTTTCATCAGAATATTTTTCAAAGCAATGTCATGAAAAAAAAAGAATTTTTCCTATACGCAATTTCCATTACAACTCAAAAGAGACAAAAAAGGAAAAACTAGAAAAACAAAAAACAAAAAACTTGGAAAGAGTCGATAAAAAATAAAAAGCTAATTAGATTTTCAATGCTTTTTGTAGATTTTTCCATTTTTTACTACATTTTTTCCATAAATTTCCGATTCCACCCACATCGTATGTTCTGTTACCTCCTTCTCTCTCCCCCCCCCCCCCACAATATCGACAATTCTCAATTTTTGCTCCTTTCAGTCTCTTTTTTAGTACGTTTTTCATTCATCATACTTCATATACGATATATCAATACATCTTTCATAAACAATTTCAGTGACTGATGCGGATGTTTCTCTATGTACCTTCATCTCATCGGAGGCTGTTGTTCTTTGTTGTTGTCCTGTGTTGGTTTTTTTTTTGCTTATGTTCCTTTGTCTGTTTCTTCATCATCATCATCGTGTTCACTCCAATAATGTTTTTGATTTTACTTATCGTATCTACCTGTGACAAAGTGATGGATCTCGACAATAATATTACATCGGAGTTGTCAACATTTTTTTGAAGTTTTAGTCTGACAGGTCTGTTTCTATTCTTTTCTGTGATGAGCATAATCTTGTCATTTATAATATTATAAAATGTTTAATAAATATATGTATATTCTTTGTTGATGATTGTTGGACTGTTGCATTAGACTATATTGTTCCGAAAGTTATTGACGCTTTCAATCCGATTTCCGGAATTACTTCATCCTGTCTGATATCATACGAGTATCATGAGCTTATTGTGCAAAACTATAGTTTTTTGCTGCGTTTGTACGAAACGCTTTGTAAAGGGTTATCCATTTCGAGTTACGGAAAGTAGAGCTCTGCCGTTTGGCAGCTGTCAAATGTCAGTGTCATCCGAACTAGCATTTGTTTAGTTGAAGGCTTGCTATTTTGAAAACGATCCATAAAGATGGAAAGTACACACAATTGAGAAACAAAGATCGTTCACTATAAACAGTGCCAATGTAAATAAAAATTAATACGAATTATAGATCTGAAGTAAACTTTCAAGCTAAAATAGTATTGCAAAAATTCTATACCAAAAAACTCGTAGTATAAAACTTTTCATTATAATAAAATCTAATGATTTTATAGGAAAATTTGTTTAAAATTAACTTTTCCTTTTTTAGAATAAAAAAGCTTAATAGAAAAAAAAATATTAAATTTATATGAAACTTTCGTATACATAATTTTATAATATTAATGTTATAAATAAGTTTATACGCACCTTATAATGCATTTTAACTTTCATGCTCTCTCCTCGACATAATTGTGGACATTGCGTTCTCTTCGTTCGTTAATGTCGTCCTTACTACCTGCTCGCTTTCCTTCTCAATGCCGTTATTGTTGTTGTTGGTGTTTTTGTTTCTGTCTTTCACTTCAATCCAAATGTATCCAAACTGATTAAGGCAAGTTTTGTCAAGACAGAAATGACAGAAACAACAAATACGAATACCACTACAGACAACAACAAAACAGCACTGACATGGCGTGTAGGTACAACAACAACAACAGCAACAACAACGAAAGACAGCGACAAAATGGCATCAGTAAAACATCAACAACAACAACCTTTTGACTGATCGATTGTGTTCCGTTGTTTAATCGAATCGAAAAAAAAGCAAGACCGAGAACAAGGATAAAAAATTAAAACCAAATGGAAAAAGGCAAAAAAAAACAACAACAATTTCTGATTGGCACTTCGGCTTCTGGTTGATGGTTTCGGTAGGAAGCAGCAGTGGCCATTTTTTGTGTTTTTTTGTATTCCTTACTTCTCATTTCTGTTAAGGCATATTCTTGGATTCGTACACAATTGTTAATTGCAAAAAAGGAAAAAAAAGAGTCGTAAGATTAAAAAATTGCAAAAAATATGTATTTCGGAATTTAAGATTTATCGTAATCGAAATTGGCACGTCTTTCCACAATCATCGTCCTACTTTTAAAATGGTACGAAATCATAGAATACAAATTTTATTATTTAAGTTTTTCCAGTAAAAGTTTTTTTTTGTCAGAGAAAAGAGCTAAAGGTTGAATGTGTAAACGTTTAGATACTTAGACGCTTTTACAACGTACAACGTTACATTTCGTTTTAAGGCTTTGGGATGGACCAACGACTTACTTACGATCAAGGGAAGAGCATACCATCGGACCATGCCCGGACTGAACCACCTGAATTACCCTTTTCGGTGATCATATACGGGTACATTCGTATTTCTTGCCGCAGCAGCGTAAGCTAGACGAAAATGGCGTATGAAAACGCCGTCGCCCGCGGTCGTCAATTATAATGCGTGCGGTCAAAAGTTATTTTGTTGAAGTTTTGAAAAGAGTGGGTGAAGTGGTGCATTATGTTAAAAGAACATTATCCCGCATTTCACCGCCGCCACTTCCTCCCTTTTTTACCTCATATGTATCGTATGAGCTCTAATCTGTACGTATTCTAGTTATTTGTACGATATCAGCAAACTTACACCAAGTAAATCAACAACACTAATAACAACCATAACAAAAACACCAACAACACCAGCAACGAACGCACCTTAATTTATTATAGAGGAATATTTTGCTCACGCGGCGCCGCACCCAAAACCGTTTCAGGTTAATAAGCGAATTTTATATGCTTACCGCAGGACGTATTTCTCCCAGGACTGCGAGTCTTGATTGATTTCATTTTTGGAACATTTCGCCAGCGACTGTACGTTGACTACTTATGATATGATAATTGGTCGTACAAATGTTGCCGTGTTGAATGGTCACTTAGAACTTATAGCAAAATCCAAAGCAACAAAAATATATTTTTAGAAAATCAATAAAAGAGAAATATGTACATACGGTATTTGATGTTAAGGGCTTGTTGTAAATGCTCTTAGATTATTATTAGAGCTTTAGTATTCTTATTATTATAATAATATTTGTATAGTATCAAAAATTATATTTTTGCTTTGGATTGTTGAAATCATTTTCATTCTTTGAAAGGGATAGTTTCTGAAATTTCAATTTATCGATGACTTTGGGTCAGCAACGTACGTTCTTCATTCGAACCCATACGAATATCATTTTAGTCATTTGGTTTAAAATTATTATAACCAAATTACAGTCGTGTAAACCATCCCATTAAATGCATTTTTGACTCGGACTTTTTCTTTAAACATTTTTTTTTCACTAAATATATTATTAGTACATCCGCATTACATCAAAGTACATATTTTTTTTTTTATAATTGTATATTTGAGCAGTTTTGCGAAAAATTCGCGGGACACAAACATGCTGTTGCGTCTTAACCTAAACCGAATTTAACTGTTTAAAAAAAAAGTGCATCTAAGCAACGAAAACGCACACACACATATTTTCTGAAAATGCATCCAAACAAATCGATTACGTGGTGGTGACCCGCTAGTCATAGGTTAGGTCGTGGCCTGGCATAATGTTTTAACTCATGTAATTAGCAAAGATATCAACCTCAATAACGTCATTCAAACTCAACTGATTCAATAACGTTGCATGCACTTGCTTTGTATTCTGTTTTTCATTCGTTTCTTGCTTCTCTTCTGCTTCTTCTTTGAAAAACGTACTATGCAAATTCGCGGCAACAAGAAACGTCACGCACGTTATCAAAAAGTGTTTTTTGGCGGCGAGTAGCGTAGCGTCTCCGTCGCTTGCTGCTGATTGCTATTGTTGTTTTGACATTTCTATTTGTACTTGCTGTTAATGTTGTTGTTTTCGTTGTTGCCACTGCAGCCAACGCGAGTAGGAATACGCGATTGCCACCAGCTTTGACATTTCTAAGAAAAACGAATTCTGTATTTATTTATGCTATGTTTGTACATACATACATACTTGTTTTATTCATAAAATGCATACTGTCTGCTCGTACACTTACTCAACACTTATGTACCTATGAAAGATATATACAGAGATACATATGTATGTACTCGCTTGTGTGTGTGAGGGACGGGAGGAGGCACCAGAATTGCCCGAATGTGGACAATTCGTTTATCTGTCGATCCGTAGATCGTACTGCATGGGTTGGTGTGCGTGTGTTCAATTATGTTCAGATGTGTGCACTTGTGTGTTGGGATGTTTTTAAACGATAACAAAATCGGTAGCCTAGTTTTAGGCGTTGGTTGAGCCGCTGGCATTATATGTACATGAGCCACTCTCAACATCGCACAAAAAAAAAAAAACATTCGCGCGCCGCGTTACTGTTTGTTATGAATTGTTGTGTGAGAGTAAGCGGCATAACGAACGAGTAGAGCGAGTAGCGGAGGAACGGAAATAAAGAAGGAAGGAAGGAAGGACGGAACGAAGAACGAAGTTACAGGCTCTCTCTCTCTCCTGCGGCCGTAACCGGAAATGGCAAAATGAATTTACAGCCGTATTAGAATTTTAAATCGGTTGCCAGTTTGTTAAAATAGTTGTTGTTATTGTTGCTGTATTCTGCTATTTGATATTTGGTCGATGAGTGTATGTGCGAGTATGTATGTGTTAGAGCTGTGCGCGAGCCGTTTTGAAGGCAGCTAGGCACAAATCGGCACGACTGCTGTTTTGTGACTGCCGTATGAAAATCGCAATAAACAGCAACTGCTGTGGTGCCTTTACCCGACCGACATTCATTTTTACAGCTTGTTCGAAAATTTGCAGTTGCTGTTTTAATGTTGATGCATTTCTATCTCGGTCCTTCCGCTTAATCTCCAAAGGAACGAAAGAGACGCAAACAACTCTCCCTCTTTCCCTCCGCTCAAACTGCAAAGGAACGAAAGACAAGACTTTGCGCCGCTCGCCACTCAGTCGATGGTGCTTTGTTTTCACCAGAAGCGTCTGAAAACCAATTAAGAAATTAAGAAGAAAAAACTCTCCCTGTTTCCCTCCGCTCAAACTCCAAAGCATACTTATTCATTATTCCATATATCGTTCTTTTCTTTGTTTTTGTTGTAACTTGTAAACTTTGAAAGGCTTTTATACATTTTTTGCTGTTTTCTAACTACCGTCAAAACACTTATGTATATATATATATGTGTGCATAAAAATGCAACAAAAGTATTTGCAAATTCAGAAGAAAAAACTCTACCTCTTTTCCTCAGCTCATACTCCAAAGGCATATTTATTCATTTTTCTATTGAATTATCGTTTTTTAGATAAGCTTTCGCCCTCGTACCATTGCAGGCAACAGACCGCCGTATAAGCGTCTAAAAAGCATTCCCAAATTAAGAAGAAAAAACTTCCCCTCTTTCCCGCCGATCAAACTCAAAAACCATGCTTATCAATTTTTCCATGTAATTGTCGTCTTTTTCTTACTTTGTTTTTGTTGTAAATGGTCCACAAATTGTAGCCCCGAACAACGATTGAAAACAATGAAAAAATGTTCTGCCACATTTTCGAGAAAAACAAAAAAAAAAAGAAACGAAAAAAAGGGAGAGCACGCAATGCTTTTTTCTAATTAAATCCTAGGAGACGGCTGAACGTATGTATGTATTTAATATGTATGTGCATTTCGTGTGTGTATCCTCTCTTATATCTATTTAGCAATTGTTGGCATTAAAACTGCTATGTCATTTTCGACTGCCAATTTTGTTTATGTTTCCAGCAGAGCAATAAAGCAATAAAGGCTGTGAGTGCAAATCTGAAATGTTTTATCAATTTTTACTGCTAAAACGTTGTGTGTTTTAGAAGTGGTTTTAAATCGGCTTGTGCACAGCTCTAGTATGTGTGTAAGAGTGTGTAGGTCCAGAACAATACGGTGTAAAAGCGCGGTTAGGCGTTGCTAAATTAAAACCGCACCTCATTTAAAATCGGCACCGGCATCTCAACAGCATTTCCAGCATAATAAGATATTTATGAATTTTCACATTTTGATAAATGTATCGTTATTCACAAATTTAAATACTTTTTTGTGTATTTTTGTAAATTTGAAAAAAAAATTGACAATTTGTGAAAAATGATAATGTATTTTGTTACATAATGAATACATTAATAGCCCTTTAATTAAAAATATTAATTAAAAATATTAATTAAAAATTATAAATAAATACATACTTATAAATTGTAAGTTACCATGACGGTTATACTGAAAGTATATTATATGTTATTTATACTGGTTATAAAAAACTAATGGTACAGATTAAAAGTAGATCTCTATCAGTTTTGGAGAAAAACAGTCTCATTTGTGTGAAGACTAAGTGTATTACGTTCATTTTGAGCTAGATGACTTCAGAAAGGGTTTTCTACACAGTCCAGAAGTTTCCTTAGTGTAAGCCGAACGCTTGTTTATGTTAAAATCGTGCTACGTAATTTTTATTATTGTACTGGTAATCCTTCGGTGCATCGACTTGGGCACTGCAGAAGATTCAGGCACCCTGCTTTCTAGGAAAGACTGGTAAATGACAGTGCTCCACTCTCTTTTCTGGTAGTTGTCCATACTATTTGTAGCTTTCACTAGCATCCTATCCCAGTCTAAGAGCTGGCTGGTAAATGACACTGCTCCACTCTCTTCCCTGGTAGTTGTCTAGACTATTTGTAGCTCTCATTAGCATCTATCCCACTTTAGTCACTCGACTGGAAGTGATTGCTTATAAATTGATTAATAAATTAATAGATACAAATTCTAGATAATACGAGTATACGAGTATAGTCGAGATCCCTATTAAAAAAAATCTAAATTTTGAATTATTGGGGAGATTTTATTATTTGGGGAAGAAGAAAAATTAAAGGAATATTGATAAAAGTTTATTGAGATTGCCAAAGTAAAGGAACAGGTTGGGTTGTACTTTAAAGAACTATTTTTTTTTTTGTTTTTTTTTCAAAGATGTCTGTATCTTATATGATTTTACACAAATAATTACAATTTTATTGAACTAAAATTTGTTTTAATGTTTTTATACCTTTTTGGTTTTTATCCTTCGTTTTTCAATGTTTAAGTTTCGAAAGAAGAAACAAAGATCAATTAATTTAATAAATATTGTTTCCATTAACTGAACAAACGCTAATGACGCTATTATTGTTGTTGTTGGTGTTGTTGTTGTTGTTGTTGTTGTTGTTGGAACCTTTGATGTTTTTACTTAGTTATTGCTGTTTGTGGTATATTGTCGATTCTTTTGCAATCATCTACCTGCATGAATAGTTAGATACATAGATACGTAAACACGCACGCACACACAAACATCCTTCAATCCAATGATAAACATTTTAACATTTTTCTGTTTTTTTCACTGAAAGACAGACAGAGAACGGGCAAAGTATCTAATTAGATTTTAGCATAAATATTTACAAATGTGAAAATAAATGCATTTGTTGGGCAAAGCGCGCGCAAAAAGAACACAAACCCAAAAGCAAACAAACACTCTAACGCACGCACACATGCACACATCCACTATACTTTTGCACATTTAACAAGCTAATTACGCATGTATTATTCGGTGAATGTGAATGTACGCAAAGTACTCGTAGTATTTGTTTGACTGTTTGTTTGTTTGTTTATTTTTGCATCGTTGTATAGTTCAGTTCAGTTACGTTGCATTACATTGTATTGCATTACTTTATTTTGCATTATGTGGAGTTGGTTGGGTGTGCGTGTGTGCGTGTACGAGATGCACCAGTACCCTGCAGTAAAAATTACTAGTTCGAAGTTAGCGATGAGCTGCATAATTCCATTAGAACGTCACCTAGTCTTTGTCCCTTGAAACTGGCGAACGTCGTAGTCCTACGTTTTGGCAAATGTCTTCTGCCCTTCACGTCTTCATTCATTACCTTCGCTGTATATCAGAACAAACACGTACAAGGAGACAGACGGCAAAAAGACCGATCGTTCTTGTTCTGAAAATTTAAATAAAAGACATGTTTAGTAACTGCTTATTTTTCAATTTTGTGTTACAAAGTATGTGATGTGATGATATATTTTTCATGGTGTTTTTTTTTACACAGTTTTGATTTAACACGTTCTAGAAAAAAATGGAATTTTCTTCTTTTACACTTTCATTCGATGAGAGACGGTTAAGAAAAGTTGCTGGATTTGGATTTTAAGTATGTACCGCACAGTGTACTTGACAGCAAACAGAGTGTCAATTAGGTCCGAGATGAAGGAAGATGTCTTTTTTGCACGGTTTTTTTTTTCACTCGCAAAATTTCTTGGGTAAAGCCTGGAAAGTAATATGCTATTATTTAATTTTTTGTGCAAAGTAAATTGTACTTATACATAAAGACGGAAAGTCTTTAAGCAAAAGCAAAAATCGTTCATTATAAACAACGCCAATGTAAACAAAGTGAATATACCCTTAACCCTTCGGGTGTAGGGTGTAAAAAATTAATGCGAATTATAGATCTAAAGTAAACCTGGCAGCAAAAATATTACTATCAAATTCCGGCCAGACCGACGATATTGTGTATAAGAAGTGTTTCTTATTAAAAGAAGTATATATTAAGAATTCTTCATACTTTCATAGAGACTTGTTGATTTCATGAGTTTTTGACGTTTTTGAAGTTTTTGAAAAATATATGAATTTCTTATTAAAAGCACGAATTTTTTAAATTAACTTTTTGTTTCAAGACATAAGATTTTCTTTATAAAACTAATAAGATTTCTCTATGAAAAAAGCATATTATTTGTATGTTTTAATAAGATTTCATAGTAAAATTGCTCAATAAGGAGATCTTATTATTTTTATGTGGTATTATTTTTCTCTGTGTAGGATTATTAATTTTCTTTTAAGCGTCGCCGCCCATCCGCAGCGTTTTTTTGAAGCTAAGAAAAATCTGGTTCCATTCGCGTTAGTTCGCAATCAAGGATTTTTTTATATGCGGATATGCAATCAAACAAAACAAAAAACTCTCTAATATACAATATAATGTACATTATTTGCTAAATCTGTGTGTACAATGTGTGCACTCACGTATGCATACATATTTGCACGATATATACGTACGACTGTGCATACATTTATTGTACATTTTGTGGCCAGGAAATTAAATTTGTTCGAAAACGCATAAATAAATTATTTACAAGCGAAATGAGGAGACGAGAGGAATGAGAGAGCAATTGAAGTTAGAGAGGTCAAAGATTAGAGATAGAATAAAAGGTTGGTGCGGTGAAAGGAGAGGGAAGGGGGAGAGGGAGGTAATGCATATATGTTACATGTGGAAGTAGCATGAAAGCAGCGCAGCAGAAGGTAGAGGCTGAAGGTAATGGCATAAAAAAAGTCAATAGATTCGATGAATTCGCGAGTGTTGTTTGGCGGATGCAATTAAATTTCTATGAGAGAATGGAAGATCGCCTATGAGCGTGTGTATGTGTGTGTGTGTGTGTGGTGGTGTGTGTTTGAATATGCCAAAGGATAACTCATTTACATATTTTATTGGTTGCATTTAATTATTGCATTTGTAATTGTTCTGGTTGCGCTATTTGTTCAACTTGTACGAACGAGTGCTGTCATGGCTGCCGATGCTAATGCTGTTTGCTATTGTTTGTTGTTGTTGCTGTTATTGTGTTATAGTTACAGATTTTCGCTATTTGTGTAGTGTTTCTGTTTGTTGACTGCCACTCCTGCTAAAAACAAATACCGGAATGGCCAAAACCACCAACACATAAAGGTATCCACGCAGGCGTGGATGAGGACGGTTGTGTAGAACCTTTTTTATACCTATACGATAAATACAAATTATTTTTTGTTTTGAATTATTAGACTTGGCTGTTCTATTCGAGACCGCTGTTGTTGTTGTTGTTTTTGGTTTATTCGTACTTATTACCATTTTGCCTTTGAGTACTTTCCTGCCTACTACGAGCTTTTCTGCAGTATCACCCAAAATTCATTGACGACAAATCGTTAATGAATCACTGACGAATACGATTCATATTGATGTATGTATGTAGATTTATGTATGGCTGGCTCCATTTGTCTGAAATTGTGTCAATCGACAATTTGTGAGCAAGTCCAAGTCAGCATGATTCGTCGACGATGGCGTGTAAGATCGTCGTGCATAATTCGTTTATGTTTTTTTATATGCATCAACTGCAGGCAGTGTTTCAAGTAAGTTCGTTACTCGTTCGTTGTTCGTTACTCGTTAATGTTCTCATTGTGTTATTGTTACGGATTGCATTTTCATAATATTTTTTTTAAATTTTATAATTTTAGAAGCTGCTGCTGCTGCTGCGGCGCTCCTCAAAAACCAATAAATATTAATATAAATTGCAAATATGCGCGCACACACATACACACCCACTCACCCAAACAAATGTCGCATAAAATTTTAATTATTTAACTCTGCTTCTTTGGTTGCTTTGGTGGTGGTATTATTACTATTATTATATTTATTATGATATATTGTTAAAAAATGTTGTTATTTTATAAAATGTAAATTAGATTCAATAAATATTTAATGCATTATTGCGATGGCATCTTTTTTTTGTTGCAATGTATCGTATTTACGAATATATTGCTGCCAACGAAATTCCTCTAAATTTTATAAATCTTTCATTTCGAAATTAAAATGTATTTATCATGATTTTATTTTATTTTTTTTTTTGTAATTTATGAAAGAGTATGTATGTTTGCTTGTGTACTTGTGTTTCTATGGGATTTTATTGGTATTTGCATATTAGTTGGTATTTATGTATTGTTGTAGGAATGTGTGTATATTTGTGTGTGTCTCGTATTACTCTGTGCTTTGTTGTGTGCACTTCGGAATTTTTATAATAAAATTCCTGAATACTTTTAGTGTTTCCATTAAAATTAAAATATCATGCAATATAATTGAATTTTTAAATGAAAAACACTAATTAATGTAATTATGCATTTTTGACAGTTTTTTTGCTAATTTTTAAAATTTGCTGCTCATTGCAAAAATATTATCGTAAAAATGCAAATACTGAAGGAATTTTTTGTATACATTTTAAATTAATATTTTATTACTAAATAGTTATTATATATTAATTTAATATACAAAACAAATATGATACTATAAAGATATAAGAATAATACAATAAATACTCTAAAGGATAACTTGTCAAAATATAATAAGTAACTAATAAAAAGATAAACGCCTACCAGGTTTTGATATAGCTTTATCGAGCTATATACATACATTGGAAACTTACTTCCTCTTCTTTTTGACCTAACAAATAGTTTTTGAGAAAATTAAACCTAAACATTGTCTAACTCAAGAGAAACTTGTCTTTATAGAAATATTTTTACACTTTGAGTGTCTGTGAATTATATATTTATTAATATCAAATTCTATTATGTGTCGTGGTTATAACGCTAAAAAACAGAAAGATTGTACGTCATAAGATTTTCGAGAAAACTATTTTTAATATTCTTTATTTGATTTTTTATTAAGTTTAATAGTTTTTTTTCTTCTTGCTTCTTTTATTTTTTATATTATAACAAAAACAATAAATACTAACAATAAACAGCATTAATTTTGGGAATTTTAAAAAAAATATTTGAGTGACATTAAAACTATTAAAAATCAAAGGAATTAATGTCATCTTTTTTAAGAATTAAAGAAGTGCAATTTTGTAAATCAAGTTTTTTAAAAAATATATGTTTCCAAAATATGTTTTGAAAAGACAAACAATTTTTTTAGCGAAAACTTGAAATAAAATTAAGTTAAGCATTTCTACTCGCTGAATTTATTATTTTATTTTATTAAGTATTAAGAAAAACTTCATATTTCTAATTTCTAAATTAATCAATAATATTCGTAGCAACAAAATTAATATCTGTATTAAATAATAATTAACAAAAACCAAATAAGAAACAAAATCCCAAAATTTTTTTAAAAATTCCATACTAGAACACAAAAACCGTTGCATTCAATATCATTATTAATTCAGTAATAAAAACAAAAAAAACAAAAGAAAAAATAAACAAAGATTTTTGAGAAAACTGCAAATTACGTAAGCCTTTTTAAGTATTTTTCAGCAAACACTCGGAAAAAAAAACTTACGGGTTCATAAAAGTGAAGTGACTTAAATCAGTGAATGTCTCTCGCGACTCTCGTACGATAGTTTCGATTTCAGCGATTTCTCTGTTTTATTAAGTTTAAAACAGATTTATTTTTGATTTATCTGATTTATGTCATTAATATTTACACCTCTTTCGTCTTGAAGGCTCTTGATCACGACGGCGAAGTCCAGCAACAGGACATTCCGCAGGCCATACAACTGCTGGGCGAGATGAATAGTAATGTTAAGCAAGTAACCGACTTGGTCGAGAGCATGCTGCAACGTGTACGACGCGGCGAACTGACCACCGAATATGGATTGAGTTTTCTCGAAGTCAAGTATCATATGCTGCTGGACTATTTAATAAATCTGACCTATATCGTGTTGAGAAAGTGTTCCGGTGAGTAGCGATCGTCTGGAAGAATGAGAAGGAGAATTTTGAGTTTTTAATATTTTTCATATTTCTCGTTTCTTTTTGGGGCAGGCGAAACAATTGACGGTGATCCCTCCATCGATCGCTTGATAGAAATACGTACCGTTTTGGAGAAAATTCGACCTATCGATTATAAACTCCGCTACCAGATCGACAAATTGGTGAAGACCGCCACGACGGGTGCCTCCGCCACAACCGATCCAATATTATACAAAGTGAGCTTGAAAGTGATTTCGGGCTGTATAGATGGCAATTGTAATTTTTTCCCCTTTTCTTTCATTTTAGCCCAATCCAGACAACATGTTGTCAAACACCGCGGACAATGACGACGACGACGGCGGCAATGACAACGATGATGATGATGATGAGGGCGAAGATACTGATTCCGCTTCGGACAGCGATGAAAGTGATGAGGACGATGGTGAAACCGAGGCCCCCATGAAGAAGCCGAAAGTGGGCGCAACCGCTAATAAATCAGCAGCCAAGAGCGGCGGTATTTACGTGCCGCCAAAAATTAAGCCCGTCTACTACGACGGCGATGAGAAACCATTGGATAAAGATCGGAAACTCTTCGAACGTGCCAAAAAGCGAGCGATCACGTAAGTCTCGAAAATGAGTAGATTGTGAACCACAAACAATGATATGTATTGAAATCTGGATTGAAATTTATCTATTCATCTTTTCTTAGTACTTCCATGCTGCAAGACTTGAAGGAAGAGTACTTGGATGCACCAACCGAAATTTCTTCCGGCTCTCGTGCCCAGCAAATAATTTCGAAAACGCAAAAGGAAAAGGAGGAATACGAGGAGACCTACTTGACACGCCTACCAGTCACAAAGGCGGAGAAGCATCGCCAGCGCCGACTAACCACTTTAGGTATGCCGTTTTGTTGAAGCAGTTTCGAATTTCGAGAAATGTGTGCATAATGTTTGTGTTCTTTCAGGCACACTCGGTGATGAGATTCTGGGCGAGATCAGTCGCGATGGAGCACTACGTGAGGGCGGCAGCAAAAGCAAAAAGCGCAAAATGAAAAACGAAAAGGGTAAAAAGCGCGGCGGTAAAAAGCGGAAATTCCACTAAAGATGCCAACAGAAAACAAAAAAAATTGCTATATTATATCTCAAAACGTCGTCGTAGAACCATACTGTTTTGCTTTAATTTCTGTTTTTATTTCTAAAAATTAATGAAAAAGCAATCTTTTTTCTCTCTCACTAAAGCCTGAAATTAAATAGTTTAAGCAAACACCTTGATAATGAACAATGAGCACACGTAAACTAAACTTTTTTAAATGAATTGAAAAAAAACATGAATATTTCATTTGAAACTTAAAATTATGTACTTCAAATTCAAGAAGTAATCAAAGAATTTAAGAACTTAATTTTATTAACCATAGTTAACAATTCGTTATTAACCGTTGATTTTCAGTTAATAAATTTTAGATAATTTTAATATTTATGAAAAACTTCTCTTTAATATATTATAGCTATAATTTGTTGAAGAGTTTAAGAGATCATGTTTTTGTTCCGACAAATAATATTTTCTATGAAACTATAACCTTTTATTAATTAAAAAAGATGTATTAAATTTTTTACTATTGTTACAAGTTAAGTTTTTTCTATGCCATTAGATTTAATTTATGCATGTAAGATTTTCTTAATAATTTCTTAAAATTTAAATTTTTCTTATTCTGTTTTCAATTTATTTCAATTAAAGAATTTGTTGAACGAAAATTTGTTATTTTTTATTTCAGTTTTGTGGTGTTCTTTATTTAATTTTGATTTTGCTTGTGTACATTTAATGGTACACTGTATGTAAGAGTAAGTCCAGAAGCTCCATTGAGTTCGGTCGAGTTTTTTTTTTTGGGGGGGAAAAGAAACTCTTCGTAAGATGCTGTGCCTAATTTTTAGGGGGCGTGTGCGATTCTGCAGTACCCAAAGCACTTCAGCGTTGGCCCCCACTTTTTCTAAAACTAAACACAAGGTCTCGCATATTTTTTCTTGTTATTGCGATTGGTTTTTGCTGAATTACATAAAATATGTGCATTTTGTTTTTAATATTTCTTATTTGGTTTTTATTAATTTTAATACTTTTTCTATTGCTTTTTTTATATAGTATAACATAGTAGTACACAATAAATACTAGCAATAAAAAGCATTAATTTGCGGAATATTAAAAAATATTTAAGTGACATGAAAAATCAAAGGAATGAATGGCATCTTATTTCTTAGAATTAAAAAAGTGCAATTTTCTAAATGAAGTTTCATTTAAATGTTTTCAAAATATGTTTTAAAAAGACAAACAATTTTTTGAGCGAAAACTTAAAATAATATTAAGTTAAGCGTTCCTACTCGCTGAAGAATCTCGTATTAAGAGAATTTTTGTAAAAAAACAAAGTGGAAAAATCTCAAATTATACCGTTGCATTCACGAGTCAAAAGTTAAATATTAAAACGTAAAAGACTCTAATTTTATGTTTATTAAAAAATCATATTTATATAATTTACCAATTATATTCGAAGCAACAAAATTATTTAAAAAAAAAAAAAACAAAATCCATATATTAAAAAAATTATTAAGAAAAACCTACTAAGAAACAAAATCGCAAAATTTTTCTGAAAATTCCATACTAGAACACAAAAACAGTTGCCTTAAAAATTATTATTAATTTAAAAACAAAAACATACACAACTTAAAATGAAGCGAACGAGAACGACAAAAATAAAAGAAAAACCAAAAATTTATAAAATCATTTTACTTATATATTTTAATTTTAGATTAAATTTTAAACAAAATTAAATTCCTAAAACTAAAATTAAACATTTTCTGTGCGTTTCGTTTGTTTGAAAATATTTATTACGAATTAAAAAAAAAAACACTACAAAATAAAAACTATAAATTTTTGCAAATAAATATCGAATTTTGTTAAATCATTAATTTTCGAAAAAAAGAAAAAAAATGTGTATAACAACATAAATATTTTTAATGACTAAGAAAAAAATTACAAACAGAGCAAAAGCAGAAAATTTAATGAATAAATAAAAATACTCATGCAAAAAATAAAATAAACAAAATTTGTATATTCCTTAAAACAGCAACAACAATGTCAGAAATTTTTGAACGTCCACAAAAAATGCAAAATATCTTTAATAACTTAACACCACATAAAAAAACAAGCAAAATTATTTATGAAAAAAGCTTCTAAAAATAAAAAAAAAATTTTTTAATAGAAAAAACAACGGAGCAAAATAAAAAACCTGATTTATTTTTAAAAGTAAAAAAAAATCTGATGATTGAGAAAAAGAATTAAAGTAAAAGGAAATTGAAAATCCAGTAAAAATTTATTATTTACAGTATTATTTTTGTAATTTTTTTATTTCTTTCAATATAATTGATATTTAAGATATGTAACTTAATTAGTTTTTAATTATTAAATTCGAAATGAATAATTAAAGATTAACAAGCCGTTTATATTTTGCCATTTATCGAATGTTGTTTTTTTCCCAAAACTTCTTGTTTCATTCGTTTCATTACTCTCATTTGTATCGTGAACAAAAACGGCTTGTTACGTTAAATTAAAAAAGGTTAAGTTAAAATATAATACGAGTAAAAGTTTGGCTTCTGAGAAAAAAAAATTTTGTCAAAATTTAAAATTTTGTTAAATTAAATAAAACTTTATGAAAAATTGTAAATGAAAACTTTTGGTAAATACTTTTGGCTATAAAATTTAAATCATATCACATCACAAAAAAGTTGAAACTATTTCGCAAAAAAACATAAAGCAAATAAAAAAAAGACTGAATTCTATTGTTCGATTTAATTATTTTTTAATAGCAAATTTTTTCATGTAAATAAAAAATTGTTGCTTCCGATGGCAAAATTTTTTTTTTTTAAAATAACTCACGCAAGAAACACAAACTAGAAATAAACCATTCCGTTATTTTACAACAACAACAACAACCAATGTTCCTTTTTCAATTTAAACAACAACAACAACAAACAACAAGAATAATAGAAAAAATAAATAGAAAAAAAGAAATAAATAAAATAAAGTAAAATTTATTTCAAAAGCGAAATTCTGACAAATTATTGATACACAAAGTAACAAAATGTCTCCAAAAACAGAAGAAAAACAAAAATTTTTTCGAAAAACAATTTAACCACAAAAAAAGGTAGGAAAATGAGAATAAAGAAAACTAAGAAAAATTCAAAAAGTCGCCTTAAGAGAAAAGTTTTTGGAGAAATTTGACAAAACAAAACCTAATAGTTAAAATATTAACTAAAGAAACAAACAAAAATAACAAAAAAGTTTAATTTTTATAGCCAAAAAAAACTTAGTTTACAAAAAAAGCGAAAAGTTTACAAAAACAAAAATTTATATTAAGAAAATACATATATAATTCTATTTAGTAAGTATTTTAAAATGTAAATTAAATTCAATATAATTAATAATAAACAAAATTAGTAGCTGCAAAAATTCTAGTATTTTTAAATTTTTTATTTTTTTTTTTTAGTTCTTTTGCAAAGAATATTAAATAAATGCGGTATAATAAAAAAACTAACTTTTTCAGAAATTAAAATTTACTGAAAAAACTATTAATCCCTTATAATAAAAATAACTTATTCAAAAAGAACGGTTCTTTAAATAATAAATTGTAAATAAATTCAAAATTTACATTTGTTTCTTTACAATAAAATGATTATAAAAAATTTATATAGTTTCTGGGCAATAAAAATGAATGCAATACAAACGAAGAGGTACTATTTTTAGTAAAGGTGAGCATTTCTATAAGAGAATGAAAGTACTTTTGAACGCTGCAAACTATTTACATTAAATTAACCAAAAAAAAAAAAAATAAATATCGGTTTGGGGAAAAAGTATTCGGCGTTTTTTTAGTAAAAAGAGACAAAAATTTTTCTATTGTGTTGGAGAGCTCGGAACAAATAATAATCTAACGGTGCAGGTCAAAACTTCCCAGTCGAAGTATTTTAGTTTTTGTTGCCGGGTCAACAAAGCGGTATGTGGACTTTTTTGGATTCATTTTTGCATTCAGTTCATTCATAAGGCACCCCAATATCGAGCTTCTTTGTGAAACCAACTTTATGCAAATGGTTTAAAACTGTTTTGTGATCGATCTTCGGTTCCTTCGCGCTGTCGTGACTGCTCGACTGACGGCCATAGCAAAAATTTCATTCACTTTTTCGGTGATATGTCGACCAGAGCGAGGTCAAAATTCAAAGAACGAAAACGAGCGAACTATTTCCTGGCAGTTGATTGGGATACAGTACCTTCGCAATAAACACCACAAATCTTTTCACATGCCTGTGCAGCATTCTTCGTCATTTTGTCGTAGTAAAATTGTAAAATGTAGCGTATGTTTTCAGTATAATTTTACTTATCTTTGCTTCGGAATAACTTTTAACCAATCACACCAATCTCAACGCACCAATCTCAATAAATTTCAAAATAAAAAGTTGCCAGATGCAACTAATCATTTCAAAGTTATGAAACTTTACAGTGAAGCGATGAGAAAAACGACGAATACTTTTTCCCCAACACATATTATTTTCTTCTTTTATTACATATAAAGACACACAAATGTTTAGTTACTTAAATTAAAATTGTTACCTCCAATAATTTATAATACTAAACATTAAATACTAAACTAAAAAAGCAAAAAAGTTTTAAAAATTAAAAGTTCCTTTTACTAAAAAGAAAATCCTCCGTTTTTTAAGATTAAATGTACTTTGGTTATGAATTAAATATTAATAACAACAAACAAGCCATTGTCTTAAGCAAAATTAATCAAACAAAACAAAAAGCGAAAAACTACAATAATTTCTGGAAAGTTTTAAGAAATTAATTAAAAGTACATAATAAAAAAGACAGAAAATATTATGTATTCCTTGTACGAAAAAACTACTAAAAACTTTTAAAATTCGAGCTTATTTCCTAAATTAACACTTAATTTAAACCATTTAAACTGGTAAGAAAGGGAAAGAAAGTAAGAAAGAAAAGAGAAAGAGAAAAAATAAATCTAAATCTAGATCTATAAATCTATAAAGAATAAAAATAAAAAACACATGAAGCCGAAATTTTTTTTTTTCCGAGGATTTCAACAATTTACAGAAACAAAAAAATTATATTCACAACAACAGCAGCAAACAAAGGAATACATACATACAAATACAAAAAGCGAAAATGAAAATTTCGAAATAAAATTGTAAATATTGTAAAATGAAATAAATACTTTCTTCTTCTACTTCATTTAGTTTTTTTTCATTAATATGAAATGAAGGCGGAATATCTGCTAAGAAAAAGAAACAATATTTAATAATACTAACATTAAACATAACAATATGAACAATAGTATGTCTAATGCAATTAATAAAACAGCCAAAAACCAAACTTTATCATTCGCAACGTCTATATTGCGTACTTGTAAAAAAAAACTAAAAATAAAATAAAATAAAATTACTATAACTTAAATTATAATTAATATGATTATTGTATTGCATTATCGATAAAAATTAGATTATAAATATTATTATTATTATGCAAAATGAAAAGAAAAAATAACAAAATTTAAATTAAAAAGAAGGGGAAAAAATAGAAAATTCATCTTTAATTTCGTCTGCAATGAGATTTCATATTTGAGAATCGTTCAATTAATGTTATAACAAATTATTAATCGATATAAAGGGATCCGCAACGATCAACGGGGGGCCGTCTTTTTTTTTTATTTAGACTTCATTCAAGACAGCAATAAACCAAGGCACGGCAAAGTCATTTATTTAGCTAAAATTTTCCCAAAAATTATGCTAACTTTTTCTCAGAAACTTTCTATAAATTTTCCGGTGTGTCCATCAAACACCGAACAAAGAAATGTTCATACTTGATTTGGGTTAAGTTGTAAAACTTAATGTAAAAGATGGGTATTTTACCTCCCAGTTTTTAAACGCCTAGAATTTGTGGAAACCTTTTTCTGTGCACACAAAAAATATACAAGACACATCTATTGTTTAAAAATTTACTAATAATCACCATTTCCTACCAAAATCTATTTAAAAATATTCTCTCTGAATTCTTCTAACTCAGAAAATGAAAAGTGAAAAGGATATATCGTACATAGATGCTTATTCTTACCAAAAATTGGAAAACCCACGCGTATATCTCGAAAACTATAACTAAATAAAATAAATAAATAAGATTTTAAGGCTTCTAGGATATGAATAGTAGAAAATCCTATCCCGGAGCCTTCGGTTGATTGATTTGTAGTTTTGGTAGATGGATTTGTGCTACCATCCATCTAATGTTTATTGTTTAGTAGGGATTGATTAACGCGCTTAAACACCGAGCTCACCGAGCCACTCGTCGTTGTCGTCGTCTCTGAAAAGTCACTTTTTGGAAGAATTCGTATTCACAAGTATTACTTGTTCTAAAAGTGACTTGGGTTAAATTACGCTCACATCAGTTGCAAATGAGCTTAAAGGTTTGTGTACTAGATACAATTTTCAGTGCTAGTAGTACGCAAGTTGCAGTGGCACGACTGAGGTGACTTTGAGGTGACTAAAAGCTTTTCACAAGTACGACAGCAGACGCCAAAACGTCCATTTTAAGACGACAGCAATTTAGGTGTCGTCTGGCGCTAAAGACATTCACGGCGTCGTGCTTGTAAATAGCTAAAAACGAGGACAGCTATTTTTAGACGACTACGACGGGTAAAAGTGAGTTTGTGAATCAGCGTGTGAATGTTTGATTGATTTTATTGACCGGTGGCTTGATTAAACGGCGATGTTAAAGACTGTTGATGACCTTTAGGGCATAACCATAGCTTATACTATGCTAATGATTATGCAAATTACTGTGGTTGATTAAATAATTGATGAATTTACGGTACGGTAACTAAGAAATCATTCCATTTATGCATATTACCTTTTTCCTATACCAATTAATTTTTAAACTTTTAACTTATTTTGTTATCCTCAGTAAAACCACTTACACCAATTTCGATAGAATTTTTATTGCTATATTAGCATTCAAGAGTGTCCAATTTAGCACTTTATTTATTTCTTTTTTTTTTCATTAATAAAAATTAATAAGATATTATACAACAAACATTTTGGAAGATAGTCCTTTGACTGAGAAAAACACAAATAATTAAATTTAGTAATTATATAAAATAGCCACAAATGCGGTGGCAAAAAAAAACGACTCTGTGTGTTTTTTACGCGAAAATGGCGAAGTCAAGCCGAAGTCAAGTCAAGTCATTCGCCAGTCAAGCCTTTCAAGCCTTCTCTGCGACTGCGGTGGCTGCGACGGCAGCGGCAGCTGCTGCCTTTTTGCGTACCACCGGCAGACGAGCATAACATTCGGGTATGTTTCGATAGAAATCGCATGACTTTGTCTCCACACGGAAGGCCAAATATTTGCCGCAACTGTACAGACGAGGATGTCCGTTCACGCAGACAAAGTACTTTTTACAGCTGTTCGGATGACGGAAGTAGTTCAATTCGCCATCGGGGTTCGTGTCCAACCGTTGACTGCTTACACCGTCCAACGCATCCGCCAGGGCACTCTCTTCAGCAGTTGCCGGGCAGCTGAAGCCCAAGTAGGCTTCTGCATTACAGTCGGCCACTTGATCGGGCCAATCGCACTGATACGTTTTGATGTTGAAGGCCAAGCCCTCGGGGCATTGGGTCAGTGTCGCTTCGCCGTGAGCACAATTCCAGTACTCTCGACACTTTGACGCATCGCCGCTGGGATAGAAGCCGAACTGACGTGGGCAGTTGTCGGTAGCGTTGGCCGGTTGGAGGCGTGCACGTTCCTTGCAGCTAGACAAAGGGGCGTAGATGCATTCGCCGTTGGATTTTGTGCGTTGATGGAAGAGCAGACCATCGGGGCATAGTTTTTCTGCGGCTATGCCGGCGGTACATTCGATGTAGGCGTCGCACTGCTCGTCAGCGGCGAAACGGCCATCCGGTTCAGGGCATGAGATCAGGGCAGAGGCTTCGAAGAGTATGAAAAATATACAAGAAGAAATGAGAGAATTGCAAAATGGTAGGGAAAAATGTCTGTATATAACAATCAATTAAAATTTAGTGGATCAACTTAATTATCTTGAAAAGCTGTTTGAAGTTTGTGAAGGAATGAACTCATTACTTCGTCATTAATTCGTATCTCGTTAACTCGTAACTCGTTTGCACTAACTCGAAAATGTCACACTGTGCGCCTCGAAGCCTTTTAACTTCTTAACCTTCGCCACCAAGTTTTTGTTTAATAAAAGAGAACATGATTTTCTGGAAATATTGTGTTTTATTTGCATTTTTTAAGTAAAAAAGATAATTAACAAGACTTTGAAATATTTCATTTTTCGTATTGAAGACTAGAAAAATCGGTTTTATTTGAGGTTATTGTTGTTGTTGCTGTTGTTGTTAAAGTGATGGCAATAATTTTAAAGAAATGTACACAAACTGAACATTTTGCTAAGCTCACGTGAGCAAAATTGAAAGTATTATTTTTAAAAAACTGCACAAATTCGTTCTACTTCTACTTCCTCTCCTTCACCTGCCCCCGTTTTCCAATCCTTTTCCCTTGAAAATTTTTTTTTCTTCTCCTTATCCACGCTCTGAATTAACCACGTTTTGTTGCTTCAAACGGCGATTTCTGTCCCGATTTCTGGCTGGCTTTTCTCGCTTGTAGCGCTGCCAAACGTGCCGCTTTGATTGCTTCCGCCCTCTGACGCACCTCCGAGCTGCACGTGGCCACATTCTCAATGTCATCGCAAATCTGAGTGTCCGGATTGAAGGCACGCTCCTCACCGCAACCGATACGGCGTGGACGGCCCTCTATGCAGATGAAATACAGCTGGCAATCGTCCTTGGACGCAAAGAACTCATACTCGACTTCCTGATCGCCGAGTAGTGGCGACTTTTGCGTTGGTGAGGGACAACGGAAACCCAGGAACGCCTCGGCATCGCAGTCGGACACTTGATCGGGCCAATCGCACCTGTATGTTTCCGGATTCCAGGCCAGACCGTCGGGACAGTCTAGAATGTAGGCGCGGCCGGAAGCGCAGTTCTTGAATTGACCACAATGGCTTTGATCGCCCAGGCGATAGTAGCCGAACTGATGGGGGCACTCGTCGGTGGGTTGGGCGGCTTGCAGACGGGCCTGCCTCTCGCTGCACTCAACATCGATGGGATACGAGCAGGGATAGCCGGTACTTCGTTCGTTGTATAACAGACCGTCGGGACAGAGTTTCTCCTCCTCAATGCCATTTCGGCACTCGACGTAAGCATCGCAAGTGCCAGCGACGGGGTAGGTGCTGTTGGGACTGGGACATTTGGCGGCCACTGAAAGAAAGCAGAGAAAGAGAGAGATTGAAACGAAGGAATTATTAATCATTTAATGCATTCATGAGGCTTACCTAAAAAAATGATGTTTCTAAAGGTATAGAATGCAATACGTAAAAAAATTACCACTTTTTTAGGCGTAGGAATAATTGGAAAAATTGAAGGCAATAGAAATTTTCATAACGAACTGACAATGAAAAAGCAAAATCCATTCCATTTCAATCGCTCCGAAAATGGACAGTTTTAAGTTTTAATATAAAGAAGAGAATACTGAAGCGTTTTCTAAAAGATTTCTACAGCAAATCGTTGCTATTAAACACAAACAAACAAACAAATAAACAAGAATTCAAACAAAGAAACAATATAACAGTAAATACAACCAAACAATCGAATACAATAATTCAGAAGTTTGTTGCCGCTAAACAAACAAACAAACAAACAAACAAAAACTAGCAAACCACAACAAAATACTCAGAAGCAAACAAACAAGCAAACAAATTAATAAAAAGAGAACAAACAAATAGCAAACACTCCAACAGCATCCGAAGTTTACTTCAGTCGAACAAACAAAAAAACAAACAAACAAACAAACATTTATAAGTATTCACAAATATTATCTTGAAGAAAATGTGACCTATCTCTTTTTGTGAATCGAGGTTGGTAAATTAGCAAATTTAAATGGTTATAAATTTGCCAAAAATAACCAAAAGTATGTTGAAAAAGATTCATTGTTGCTTAGACCGTTTCATTTAAGAATATCTCTTTAATCCTTCTTTTTACAAAATATATTTTTTATCTCTTTAATCTCTATAATGACTTTTAAGGAGACTCTGTTAAATTATTTCTTTTTAACTTCTTTTTAGCTTTTAAGGATAATATCAAAGAGATGTTTTGGAGAGATTGAGTCTCTAATGAGAACCCGTTTAAGCGTAATCATAAGAAACAACTTAAAAAAGCTCAAGCTCAAACTTTATTTTACATGGATTAAGGACCAATCACTATTTTCGTTACTATTCTTACAGTTAATACAATACTTTGGACTACGATAAATATACGATGGTATAATTTAATATCAAATATTTTTCATTTTTACAATACTTTTCGGAAAATATCAGACCATAACCATATACATAAATTCGTAAATTAAATATTTAATTGATTTTTCCTGTTTTTCATCTGCTTGCGACTGACTCTTCAAATTAATTTATTCCTTTATTGCTTGATTGATTGGCAGATTGATTTCTTTGCTTTGATGTTGTCAAGCATGTTTGAAGGAATGTGCGCCATTTAAAATGTTATTAATGTTAATCGACGTTAATTTAATAAGTCTACTTCGAGGTCGCACAAACCACACTAATGAGTTGATACAATACAACAACAGCATCTTCATTTCATCTACGTCTTCTTCTTCGTCTTCTTCTTTGTGTTGTGTCTTTTAAACATTGCATAATGTCGTCGTTGCTTTGTTTTTGTAGTATGTATGTAAATGAGTTAAGCTCAAAAACTTGTTTATTTAATTGCTTGGTTTTTTTTCTGTTATTTATTGTATGAGAGTTTATGCCATTCTGCAAGTTTTAAAGAAAATAATAATAATAATGCGTTAAAACTCTTGAAAAATGCGAAAGAAACTTTATCCTCTCGAGTTCTCGAGTTCTCCTCTTGAGTTCCTGGATGGAACTTGGTTCTCCATTGATCTTACCTGAAGTGACTAAAATAAATGTGACTAAGATTAAATGAACTAAGATTCAATCACGCTTCATTTTCTCGCCAATTTTGTTCTTTAATAGGTCACGAACATTACAGCTTTTCAAGAAAAGTCTTCATCAAAGTGCTATAAAAAATAGACCAAAAGTAATGTCGCGTTGCCTTAAAATACCGTCATAGCGCGTCATGACGCACGCAATAACGCATTTTGCACCACAAAAAAGTCTAAAATGCATTAAAATTTTATATTCATATATTTATATACATTAGTATATACTCGTTGTGACAACTTGTTATTCCTGTCTGGTCATGTCCGAACGATAAGAACAAAAGTCATAAATAATTTGGTATTATTGTTGTTGCTGCTGCTGCTGCTGCTGCTATTATTTGGAGATAACATCATCAGCGCAATTGTAATTGTTGTTACCAGGGTGAGGCATAATAACGATGAGAACAACAACAACAACAATTATAATAGCAGCACTTGAATAGTACTTGAGAAATTTAAAATTAAATAGAAAAAATATAAAAGATTTAAGCAACGAACTCGTTTTCAAACTGTCTTCACACTTCAGAATTAATGATAAAAGTAAATAGTAGATAACAGTAATTATTTATATTATATAGATTATCGTATATGCATCCTTTAAAAATTACTCTTAGCAAAAAGAATACGGTCATTCTAAAAAGTTACTGAGAAATTAAATCACACACCGCGAAATCATTTCTCCGCTCTAATACAGTTTTTGTTCACAAGGAATTTTTAAAATGGAAAAAATTTTGAAAGGCATGATAAGCTAGGCATGATATTGAGTGGGTAAGCTTATGTATAGGTTAGCATACGCAGGTCTTTATTTGGGTGCTAAAGAAACTGGAGGAAACTTCTAACAAGCGAGGTCAAAGAAGCTTAGCTTAAGTTTTCTTAAAAACCATTCGACCGTTCGCAAACTCAAATTAAAAGACAAAGAAATATAAGTAAAGAGACCTTTCGCAACAGATTGTAGAGGCTTACGTGGTAATTGGTTTTTTAAATTTTGAAAAAAATGTCATTCCTTTTCCTGAGATTAGGATGAACTTTTTCTCCGATCTCGTCCGAAATTTAAACTAACCTGTTCAAACTATCTTAAATCTTGTCTCGACTGAAGACGATTTCCTCACCTTTGGATCTTGTTTTGAAATTGGAAACGATATCGAGACGAGTTGACTATCTATTTGACTATATCTAAATGTATTTCTCTAAGAAATTGTTAAGAGAACATTTTACAAAAACTGTTTCGAATATATTTTTCTTAAAATACATCGTCATCTAAATTGTTGGCATAAGCAAATGCATAATCGTTTATTCATAGAGACCATTTCTCTAAAAATCGAAAAAAATTTCCAAAGAATTATATCTTAATGGATTGGTTTTTCTTTCGAAAAAATCAAATTCATAAAATTTCAAACAATTCTAAAAAAATTCAGAATGTTTTGTAAAAGAATCATAAATATTTTTTTTAATTCAAAATGTAAGTTCAAGGCTTAAAAAATCAACTCTTGCGAGTTTTCGGGATAAATACGATAAAATAAATTACTCTTACTTTGTTTTATTACTTTAATTAATACTTTTTTATGTAATATTTTTTACTTTTAATTCAGATTATTTTTCAAGGAAATAATTTACCTTAAGGAAATTCTTTTTATTATTTTAACCATTTATAATCGAAAGGTTTTTTGACTTTAAAAAAAAAAGTTTTAACTCACCATATTTTCTTTGTTTAAGAATTATTATTTTTTTTTAATCATTAAAATATTATACAAGAATAAATACTAACCCATTGTACCGCAAATAATCAAACATAAAATAAAACTTTGAAGCATTTTTATCATGTTTCTTTTTATACACAAACGCAAACTTTTAATGCTTGTTTTCTTTCAACAAGCAGCAGCTTAATTGCAACAAAGCAGCACGAATTTTTCAATATTACAAAATAATATATATCTTTTAAATAATGCGAAAATAGAAAATCACGCGCAAATTTCGAATGATCTTCAACGCACGAGCTTTCAATTCAAACTGTTTTCAGCCTGAGAGAAGCAAAGACTTTGCAGCTTCATTTGAACGGTGTCAAAAAAAGGCACAAAAACATCACATGTCGGTTCATCGGTTGTTTTCGGATTGAGCGGTTGATTTACCCCCCCTCAAATGTGTGCAAAATGTCAGAGATCGTCGTTGCGTCGTGATTTCTCTTCCTTCCTTCATACATTCGTTTGCTTCTTCTCATAAAATATCTGTAAATTTTAAATCATAGTTTCTTGGAAATTGTCATATCGTACTTTCAATGCTTAAAAGTGCGTGTTGCGTGATGTTATGTTCAATAGAAACTGATATTTTAAACAATTCTAAAAAAATTCAAAATGTTTTGTAAAAGAATCATAAATATTTTTATTTCAATTCAAAATATAAATTCAAGGCTTAATCATGAAAAGCAATAAGTGTCTAAGTCTAGAAAGGTTGGTATATTTTTTAAAACGAAACGAAATTGTCATCATATCCTTTTTGGAAAAAAAGTTTCTGTGGTTTTTTGTTTGAATTGTCTGGATTGAGGCTTCAAGACAATTCAAACTTAGGGCTCACGGGTTGATCAGGAAACGGCAGCATAACCAATGATTTACTAAATCCTTTAGTGACTGAGTGTATTTCGAACTGAACTTGAAAAAAAGTATAGAATACAGCAAATCGAAAGGAAACTTTAAGTTTTTTCTTACGATTACGAATAAGTTCTTATTCTTATTTGTTTTTTTCATTCTTTGGTTTTAGTTTTAAGGTTCAAGCTTTCAAGGTTTAAGGTTTCAAGGTTGTAAAGATTTCGAAACATTACCAGCTTTGTAATCTAAAATCTAGAGTCTGCTAAGGAGTATTGTAGTTATCTTAGGCAAATGAGGAGGAGTTTATCAGAATTAATTTAAGCTGATTAAATATAATATTTATAAAATTCCATAGGTTTAGTCCAACTTCTTTATTTAACTGTAAAACTATACTATCTGTAGGCATATACTACGATATCGAAACGATCAATCCTACATGTTTTTATATATTGTAGCGTATACGATAATATAATAAGTATCGTATGACGGCCACAAGTTGTTTTCAGCCTATGACTGATCCAAAAAATTTCCAGTTGGTTAGTGATTAACTTCTGCTTAATCTCATTAGTTGCCATCATTATCATCACCATCTTTAACATGTAAATTTAAAAATATCTAAATATTTATAAAGGTGTGTTTTCAAGAGTGGGTAAATATGTATACTCTTGATATTTACGACGATAACACCTACGGCGAAAAAAAACGCACCAACTCACTGTGGTATTTGCCACATTATTTATTAATCAATTGCGGTGCGGTCTCTAAAATGTCAAGGGCATTATTTGCTTTATAAACAAGTTTCAAAAAAAAAGCATTTCAAACGTTGACAACGCGCCGAAAAAATTTCCTGTTATTTTTTATATGTATTGTAAATTTAAACAAAAACAATCAAAAATAAACTGGTTAAAAATGTTATCTCGTTATAATCTTCAGCAGAATCCAGATGAAGATAAAAATACGGTTGACACAAATTAAACAAATTTCTTTGCATTTCAGCTTCTTCAGTTTTATTATTTCTTTTCATGTCTTTTTTTTTCCTTTGGCCTGACGATGATTGAACGAGTATTTTATTATTAAAAAAAAATGAAGATTGTTTGGTCAACACGTGCACGAATTTTAAGAATGAAAATTCTCGGGAAATTGATTGTTTGATTAAAAGAGAAAATACATAATTAGCAACATTACATTCATTGATTTTCATTGTTTTGTATTGTCTTTATTTTGGCCAAAAAACACTGAAGAAAACACGTTCTCTCTCTCTCTCATTTTTCTGCATTAAAAATTTAGTACATGACTAAATCTTTCTCCCACTTCCTTTATCGTTTCTTTTCTCTTTTTTTAGAAATTGCTGCTTTCAAGCAGTATAGAAGATTCTTTCTAGAATACTCAAATATTGAATATATTGAATAATTTTGAAATAAAAGGCCGTTTCATTTTAATTTTATATACGTATTTTTTTATTGATTTACATATTTTTTCCGTTTTACTTCTGTTAAGAACTAACTTCTGTTTTGTCTTACTAAAATTCATCCATCATTCAATTTCAATAACTTCTGCTGAGATACTCAGCATGCTAACTAAATAATTATATTCTTTTGTTTTTTTTTTTTTAATTTTTATAATTCGCAGTTTTTTGTGTTTTTTAAATGTCGCTTCTTACTCTTTGTTGTTTTTTTAAATTTGTTATATTTAAAAGACTTGATGTTTTCTCATTTTTTTTTCATTAATTTTTAAGCTTAATAGTTCAAATTTTATTGAGGACAATTCACAAACTTATTTCATTATAACTAAAGAAATACATATGTAGATGCATATATAAAAAATATTTTGTTATTTGTGGCCAAAAACAGAAAACAAAATAATTAACTTAAACAATTTTAAGAGTAATAGTAGTTGCGATAAAGTTAGCACTAAAGATAAATAAGGAATATTTAAAAATTAGTTAAAAAAATTGTAGTAACTCAGTTTCTCTTAGAAACAAAAGAAATATTAAATTTAATTAAGTTTATCAGTATTTAAAATGTTTATATATTTTCTTTTAAATTGTATTAAGTCTGACTGTGATCATTATTTAAAAATTATTTCAGTTTCTTTAAAAGAATAATTCTTCATTATTCTGTTTATACCTATTAAAACAAAAATAAAAGAACTAATTAATTCATTTTTCATAAAACAAAAAATCAACAACTTAACAAATTAATACTAAATTGAATTCATTTCAAAATGAGTTATTTTAAAAATCTGAAAACATTCAAAACTAAAATTTTTCAAACTTTTTTACAATATGTATGGATTTGTAATTGTAAAGTTTGAAAATCTCTAACTAATGTTTTCTTAACTGCTAAATTCTTCACACGTTAGAAATTTAAAAACCTTAAGTTTTAAAAATACAATATTTTAAGACAACAAAGATTTCAATTTTATTAGGTTTTACTCTTTTTAAAAAACAACCAAATAAAATTGATAGTTTAAGTACAAAATGAAAAATTATATATTTCCAAATATTTACATATTTTTTTTAACATTTTATAATGTACATTGTGTCTTTTATAATTTTATTGTGTGTTATAACCAACTTTTATATTGCATCATGATAATGTACTACAAACTCTAGAAATACGATAAACTATTATGAAATTTTTTTAAATAATACACTTGTTTTGACGAAGGGTTAAATATTAAATTGAAATTAAATAAAATAAGTATTATTTTAATAAAATAAGTTTCATTTTGTCGTAGTAAAATTGTAAAATATAGCGTATTTTTTCAGAAATTCAGTTCCCTCATCTTTGCTTCGGAATAACTTTAATTAACTTTATATCAATAACTTTCAATTTGAATTTATAAAAAATATCTATTAATTTTTTTATATTATTTTAATAATAAACAAAAGCAAATACAAAATTTTAAGGAAAAAAGACACAACCAAAAAAATTCTATCGCAACATTTTTTTCATCCAATCTTTCATTATTTCTTTTTGTCTGTTTGAAAAAGAATGCGGCCAATATATGTACATATTTATTTTACATACAGTATACATATCCATATATTGTAACATATAAGGTATATAATTTTAATGTGTGTACATGTAGTTGTGTAGGCGAAGACGTGTATGAGTGTGCGTGTGTTTATTTGATTTTTTGTATGCAAGAGTGTGCATGTTTTTTTCTTTCATAAACAATTTCCTTCCTTTTTGTTTTATTTTTATCTCTTTTAAGGCACTTTTAAAAAATTGGTTTTCGGTTGTGTTTCGGTTTTGTTTTAATTATAACAATTTTTTAATTCGAAAAATTTAATGCAATTTGTTTTCAATTATTTTGTGACCTTTGAGGTTTTGTGAGGTTGACCTTTTTGTTTGCGTTTAGTTAAATATGAATATTATTTAGAAAAGATTTTCAAAGATCAGTAACGACTCTTCCATTGAGTCGTTTAATAGTTTTTCAACTTTATTCGTTGAGAAACTATGAAGTTTATATTTCCGCAAACGAATCTTTTTGTGGTAATCGCAAGATATTTACCAAGAATTGATTTTCAAGTGATTCATGAAAAAGAGTCTCAAGAGATTCATGAAGAAGGATCGCAAGCGATTCACAATGATTGATCCTAGAAGAGTCGCGTAACTGCTTGAGATATTTGTAAGATATGCGTGTTCGTGTATGTGTGGACGTGTATGCGTCCGTGTACGTGTGTGTGTGTTTGTCTGTGTATTCATGCTTATGTGTTTCTAAAATTCCATAGTTCACTTTAGTTTTTGCGTAATTTGAGTAGGTTTTTTTTTAAAAAAGCCTAAACTTTTTTAAATTTTTTGTTTTTTGAGTAAAAAAAGAAGCGCGTTAACCGTTACTTTCTTGTTTTAATTAAAGAAGCTGGTTCAAGAATTCCTTAATAATACGTTTTCCGTGTGGATGCAAAAATCGGTTGCGTGAAATAATTTGTAGTCAAACTTTATAATTTTTTTCCAAAAATTTAAAATGTAGGCACCTAATTTTTAAAATACCATATTTTCATTTTAATTTGAATTCATTTTGGTTTGCTACAAAAATATTATGTACATACTTATAACGTCTTTCCTCTTGTTGTTGTTTCTGTTAAAAACAAATTTTGAAAACTACGAATTGAAAATTTCCTTAAGTCCGACACCTTCCCGTCCGTCTTTGCGCTGGCGGCGATGGGTCCCTCTGTATAGAAATTGTTGCCAACTTTAAAATGGTTAGCTCTAAACATTCATTGGTTTTCTTTTGTTTTTTTCATCAATACCTTTCGCTTCTTTTGGTTGCTTTTATTGCATAAAATTTAAACTTTTTTGCAGTTTCTAAAAGCGTTTTGTTAGATTTTAATTGTCTTTTTCTTTTTCAAAATACTTTAAATTTATTAGTTCTGGTAGTTTCTACAGTTTTTTTCTCAAATTTCGATTTTGTTTTTTTTAGATTTTATTAAAAACATCAATTTCATTGCACTTTCATTTGACAAACATTTTTTTTTCGTTTATTAAACTATTTTTAATTTATGTAGGTTTTTATACAAGCAAATGCAATTTTATTCATTTTGTTTTTCCGTACATTTTAAATAGTTCACTAAGTATTGAATTTAATTTTATCCTTAATTACATACCTAATTTTTCTATTACTTTATTACGATATATCACGTACTGCGCTTGCTTAAACCTAATTACATTTTATAGAAAAGTATTTTTAAATGGTATTTGCTTTTGTTTTTTTTTTGCTCTTGTGATTACAAAATACTTTTTTTAATTATTTTTTTTATTTGTAGTTTTGAAATTTTTGCAAATTTTTCGTGTTTTTTCTAACAGTTTTGCGGTTTTTAATTTTTCGCACTTTAAAATGTAAAAAAGTTTGCATAAAAACGTCTTTCGTTGTTGTGTATTAAAAAATTTCCACATAAAAATCATCGATCTAGTCTAACTTCTTTTTTGACATTTTTTGCAGTAAAAAATAATTACAAAATAAATTATAAAAAAACGAATTTAAAATATAAATAAAATTAAGTTCAAGAGAGACTAAATTAATAGCAGAAAACAAAAATTAAGTAGAAAAATAAATCAAAAAAATTTGTAGCAAACTTAACTTACTCAAAAATATATATGTACTTATAAAGATATTTTCTTATAAATTAAAAAAAAAAATAAGCAAATGGTTTATTTTAGTAAACCATTTACAAAAATTTAAACAAAAAATCTAAAAAAAATTTTAATTAAAAAAATCAATAAACTGTGAAAATTTATTTATTTTGGAAATGCAGAAAAAAACTAAAAGGTGGTGAAAACATAAAACTTAAAAAATAAAAACCATCGGAAGCAATGTTTTATAAAGATCATGATATATCAGATTTAATCAATCAATTAAATTTTTGAATTTTGTGAGTTAAAAAAATTATAATTAATGTTTTTACTAATAATAATTATTTTCATCGATATGCAAGCAATAACAAAAGAAGAAAATTCAAGACTTTTATGGTCTTACTTTAGCATAATTAAATTTTTTTTTCTTTTCAATTTTTAAATCTTACAAAATTGAAGAACTCTTTTCTTGACTTTATAATGCATTTAATGACTTTTTATATCTTATTAGGAAGGTCTTTTATGTAGTTTTTCGTTTGAGCTCATACAATTTGCCAAATCCAAAATGGCACTGGACAAAAAGGCTTTATATCTAATAGTATTAAAGATCTTTATTTTTTAATAGAAATATTAGTGGTAGTACCAATACTTTACATCTTAAAATATTCTTTTCAATTTCTTGCGAGAAAATTTTATATTCTTTTGGTATTTTTTTAGAATTTATTGATTTTATAGTACTGTATAGTATAATCATACATATTAACGTTTTTTTTTCTAATTTTCAATTTTAATTAATTTTATCAAAAAATAGAAAATAGTCAATGCTTTCAGATAGATGCCTACAAAAAAGCAATAAATACTCTTAGTCAATATTGCATTATTAAATATTATACGTATTAAATAACAGAATACACAAAAAATAAACGAAATGATTTTCCTCTTTCGAATACATTTTTTTTTACTAAAAATAAGAAAAGCGCTTAAATGATATATAAAAATAAAATTATCCCAAACTAATGACTTTACCAAGAAAAACATACATTCATTCTCCAAAAAATTGTTCTTAGAGATACTTAATTAATACTTGACTCTGAAAAAAAAAACAAATCATACGGAAATCGGTTCTCACTTTAGTTTTTCATCTACTTTTGAAACATTTTCTACTACTCTTTTGAAAATTTCTTATAACATTAAACGAAATAAATTAAAGAAATTAATTTGCATTTAGCAAATCATTATTAGTTATAAAAAAAATAATGTTTAAACTATTTTTATTTAATTCTACGGAACACTTGTTTTTTGCTTTTCGAAGCATTTTTTCGAAGGTTTTTTTTTTGTTTTTCCTTCGCTTTAGGAAATTCTTAATTGTTATCACTACATTATTATTTTCTTAACTTTTCAGGCTTCGTGACAAAGAGACTTAGTTAATTAAAAACTAAAACTAAATTCATAGAAAAATACATACGTGTACAGCGTTTTTTTATGTCTCTAAGGTTTTTCTTTTGTGTGTTAGTTTCGTTTAATAATTTTAATTTTTTACTCTCGTTTGCAATTAACGTTTGCAATTAATTACTCCTTTTTCTTTACTTCCTTTCTTCCTTTACTAAAGTCTTTTGTTTTCTTCCTCGTTAAACCTCTCCGGAGCACAGCCGACGCACTGTCAACAGAAAAAGCTCACACTTCTTCGTCGTCGTCGTATTCTAAGGAAGTTCATCATCATCATTACCAGAGCTGCTGCATAAACACACGCATACGCATACAGCGCCGGCCACCGAAAAAAGCTAATGCTACTGCTACTGTTTCGATTTGGAACAACAAGTTTCAGTTCTGATCAACAATGCGTAGATTCAAAACTTTCGTTACTATACGGCGCATCCTTTGCGTATGCCGTACATAATTTTCAATTCGGGGTAGATAATTTTACTTATCAGATGATTTGTTTTACTCGCCAGCATCGCGCGCCGGTTGTCCCGCTTCAGCTGCTTGATGCCGGGCTTGTGTACAAGAAATGCATTATCGAGTATGTGAAACTCGTAATCGAGGACGCAAAGCGTATAGCCCTGCAGTGCAAGAAGGTAACACAATGCGTTAACAGAATCAAATGCTGCTCATATTCGTTGATGCGTTGTTGTTAATACTTGCCTGCGTCATCTTGTCGCTCTTGCCCTCCCAACTCAGCCGTTCGTCGTAGTGCGGATCCGCATGGGTGCCAATGTAAATCGGCTCCCAATGTACAAACGCCCCCATTCGCTTTCCGATGTGGAAAACACTCAACTCGTCCGTCTCATTGGCCGTCATCCATTCTTTGGCTTTGGGCACATTGTGACAGATGGCACAAACGCGTTTGTGAAAAGGTATCGCTTTGCCGTTGCGCAAGAGCTCCTGAAGCTCGGTTTTGTCGCGCGGCACTACCGCGGTCGCATCCACTTCAAAAATGGACAGCGGGAAGACTCTGTAATGTATATATTTTTGTTTATAAATTGGTTAAATGTAACAATGATTGTTTTGAGCTCGGAAACTTATTATTCATACACATTTCCGAAGTCATCAATCTTTCATTCCGGAAAGCTAAACTTCAATAGTGTTACCTCGGTGATTTGCGATGCAGATACGCTTCGTTGCGTGCAATCATCTCCAGGAAACGTTTCACAAGTCCCGGATTCGGATACAGTTCTATATCTGAGGCCAGCACAAAGTGCGTTGTGGCTGCATCGCGTGCAACATTACGTCCCACATTAACCGGATAGAGCAGCTTCTTCTGAGCCTTGTACATATGGCTCGTGCTGACATTGACGAACGGTGGCGGCAGTGTACAATTGTATCCGGTCTTCAGTATGTCCGTGTGCTTGGGCACATTTTTTGGTATATGCTTGCTGCCGAAGAACACGTGAAAAGTGGTGAACATACGCACCAGCTGACTGTCCGGCAGACATGATCTTAGGTAGCGTATCGAGTCGATGGTGGGCTGGAAATCTGTACCGGGTGCGTACATGGCAATGCTGATCGGTGCCCGCCATCGATCCAGCAGCGGAATGAGATTGTCGAGGAACGTATAATCGGCATGTGTGGTGTACGTAATCGTTTCGTGGCACTTGAGCTCGCCGTGATCTGCACGCACATAATTCTTAAGTACCCAGAAATCACCACGTTGCAGTGTCTCCGGTTCGAAGACATGATCGTGGCACTTGAGTATCGAACGCAGTCGATCATTGAAATCCTTCTCATCGCCCGTAACAATGAAACCGTCCGTGTTTGTGTTATTTACATAAGTATTGGATTCAGCAATGCCAATATTTCCGATTAAAGCCGCCGGATCTCCGATATTCGGATCCAGTTCCGCAGCGGAATCATCTCGATGCGGATTCTTGGCGCCAGGCGGCGGTGGTGGCGGTTGCGGTGTATTCGCCACTGCGTTCATTCGAGCGGCATCGTTTTCATTTGGTGGCGAAAGCGGCTCAACACCGTTACTAGAAGCCACCGGACCTTGTTCACTGTGCGATTGTGGTTTATCGTCAGAAGTGGAAGTTATGAGCTGTTCCTGCAACAGAGAAGAAGAATATACTGCAAGTTTTGGAATTTAGAAAAAATTTCAAATCAAACCTTTTGTGATAATGGCTCTCGTACATTGATCTGTTCCCCTTTAGGCTGCTGTTGTTGTTGTTCCTGTATAATAAACGCTGAGCTGGATCCGAAATTGTTGACGCCACCGATTATAACGTGACTACAAAGATACAAAATCACAGCTACATTGATTAAAATGCTGCAACGCAGCAGCCAATTGCGACGAGTAAACATTTCTTTCCAAATTAATTAAAAAAAGCGTTGCTGCGTTGGTGCGTTTCGCAAGGTCGATTCTTCACGATATTTCAGCGGTCGCAGTCTCTTCAAAGGATTTGTTGAGGTTCTAAAAAATACAAGCTAATCAAATAAAAATTTTTTTATATAAAACGTTTTTAAAACTATGGACAGAGAACAGACTACATATAAGGATTGTTGGGCCATAGTTGTGCAACATTATCGCTATAGACTTCCCGAATCTATTTGACTCTGTATGTAGACCAAACTAAAGGGATGCCATCTATCTATTCGAAAAAGAAACCCTTTCGAGTCACAAAAAGTGTGGGCCACAATGAATAGCGGAGTAGTTCGATTAAACAGTTGGGAGAAATGCACCAGGGTATCTCAATAAAATAACTTCCATGATGTCGGTAGAATAATGACACACGCAACTAATGTATCGATGGAGCAACACAATAGAGAAAACACAATACTCTTTTCAAATACAGGTAAAATTTGTTTAATTTACTTAAACCGAAAAGAATTTCAATACATATTAATATCATTACATTGACATGATGAACTTTAGTCACTATTTTTTGTTAAAAAAATTCTTAATATTAGCTTGCTTAGTTTTTGCCCCAGCTGATGAAGCCTTGGCAGCAGCTTTAGGCGGTGATTTTTGCGGTGATCTTCTTGGCGATTTGTTTTTGGTGCTAGATGATCTATCATTTCTTTTACCAGCAGCGGCAGTTGTGCCAGATTTCTTTGCTTTAACGGTCATGACAAAACCATCCTCGTCAAGGTAGGTTTCCGATTGTGTTTGATCCGCGACATCGTTTTCGATTATATCTATTACAAGCATACCATTTTCTTCTCTTCTTTCCAACTTTTCCGGTGGTTTTTCCGATTCCTCCTCATCTGAATCGGAAATTCGTCGACGCTTGCTTCCACTTGCTGCTTCGGCGTCATCACCTTCATGGTCTGAACTGATAATATCGCGTTTGAGTGCATTTAGTTTTTCTTCCTCATCTGATGATGCATTAGATGATTCCTCCTCAAAGAGTTGCACCGAAGTATTGATTTCTGGTTTTGTATTTCGTTTTGGTAGCGTCTCCTCTGCCTTAGCTTTTGTTTTAACTTTCGGTTCTTCTGCATTCTTCTGATTTTCCTGGAAATTCTGCATTGTCTTAGCAGCGACCGATTTTTTATCTCCTTTAATGTCATCCTTTTTATTAGAGGCTGAAAAGTAATTACCGATGTCCTTCTTGCCGCCTGTGGCTCTACCATTCTTTTTCTTTTCCTCCGGAGATGCTTTTTTGGTTATTTTATTGGTTTCCGCAGAGATTTCAGAGGCTTTTTTGCTTTTGCAAGCTTCCTCAGCAGACTGCTTAGCAAATATATCGATTCCTGTTGATTTCTTTGTTTTCGGTTCTGCTTTCGTGGTTTCCACGCTTGCTGCATTTTCCGTTACGCGTGCCTTTAAATGTGTCTCTCGTTGCTGAAGGTTTTTTAGCCTTATGCTATGTCGCTTTACTGGTTTGAAGATGTAGGCCGGTGATTTCGATCCTCCGGAAACTTCCACCGAATACAGCGCTGCCTGCGCATCCTGCAGACGCTCCAGCCAATCTTGCAATTTTTTCTCACCTTGCACCACGGTATAAACTTCGTTACGACTGCCTTTCTCCAGACCTTGCACTAGAAAGCGTTTCTCGTATCTGACACCTTTTGATTCCTGTTGACGAAGATAGCTCTCCAATATTTTATGAACTTCTTCATAACTAAGATCAAATTGTTGTAGCAAATCAGTGACGTCGACGCGTCGATCAAAATTAATAAGGCAATTTTTAAGGCTATCTTTCAAAGATTCAGCGGACATTTCTATATTACTTATTTATCAAATAATTTTATATCTTATCCAATGAACTTGCAGAATTTTTTTAACAAAAAAACATATGTAGATGTCAAAATTGCCGTGACATTCACAATAAAGCAGTCAGTTGAACGCAGCGAGCTGTGCACTATGGATCGACTGTAAGAAATAAGTTCACGATAGTCGTAGGTATGTTCGTTAACCTCCTTTATTACAAATATACAGCGTTTTTTCCCAAAACGAAGAATTCAGCAAAAGGTCCGTCAGGCAGGTATCTGTATGGCAAAATTAATAATGTCAAAAATCTACATTTGAAAACCGCAAATTTTAATTTTTAAAAAATAATTAGTTCACTTATTACAAATTCACTTTGACCAAAATAAACACTGAAAAACGTAATTAAAACTCGTTTATAATTAAAAAATAAATAAACGACGACATTCATTAGTATAAAAATTAGTTGTCAGGTAAAAAGTATGTTCCGTAATACCAACATTTTCCTTTCAAAATGGTATTTTATATTCGAATTTATTAATACACGAATTTGTACTATTTCTGTAGCATTTTTTCAAATTTAAAAGGCTTAATGTAAAAATTGCCAAATCTGGTTTAAAAAGTTGCAATAGCCTTATAATTTTTTTTCATTTCATTAATTATTATTGTCTTTGGGAAATTATTGTATGAATTTGCTGATATAGTTGAGAAATGTGTAGCTTTTTCGCTAATGCAGAAGAAGGATGACGTAACCAGGGAGGATGAACGAACACTTTATCATAGTCAGCATAAAAACAAAACCTCAAAAATTGAAGATTAGCATTTAAGATTTTAAAAGAGGAAATACAATTTTTTTGTTATAAATTCAAAGACCAGAAATTGATTTCATATTCAAAATCACACAAGGTTTCAACAAATATTTTCTCATCTTTATATCGTATTTTTCTTTTCGATGGAGTTGTTGATTATTTTTTATTTTTAATTATTTGTATTTTCTGTTGAATCTTAAATTTTAATTTTCTCTAAAAAAAATTAGCGCTTGCTTATTTTAATGGTGGGAGGAGGAGGGGGGAAGGTTTTTTTATCTTTGTTATTTTTACGCTTATAAATTGCTGAGTTTATTTAGTATTAATAAATATGTAGGTATAATAAGTAATTTATTTATGCGTTAAAATTAACACATGCGGCCATGAATTGCTTTGGATGATTATTTTTTTTTTCTTATTCTTTTTGTAACGATGATTCTGATGGTATCGTTGTGCAGGTTTTCGTAAAGGTTAATTTAAATTTCTATATACATACATATAGATGCTTACTGTTCAATAGCTGATCAGATAATTATTAATAGACTGTTAATGGTTGAAAAGTTGCAAACCTTGCATAATACAAAAGAATGATTAAAATTTACTTAACTCAAGTCGAAGCGAATTCTTGGTTTTAAAGTATGACTATAATTCCAATTTATTTCGGATGCGTTAAAAAATTTCCGCAATTTTTTAAGTAGGAAATTTTATTTTTTTTCGGTTATCGGTGAAAACCGGAAATTCCTTATCAAGAGATAAGATTCCATCCATGATCGCAGAAAAAGTACTAGAAAATGCAATTTTCTAGCATTTTCAAAACCAGCACGAAAAACTTCTTTCACAATTTATTGCTTGCTGATGATTCTAATGATTCTAACATCGAAAATCATTACATGCCGATAAACGATAATTGTTTGTTTGTATCCTTTTGATCTTTAATCAACTTTAACAACTTAACAACGTCCCATCCGTTCACTTTTCAGGCAGAAAAAAATTACGATTAAATTATAATTTTCACTCACAATTTTCAATATTAACTGCTTTTCATGCCATTTAAAAAATTAAGTTTTTTGGTCTGTTAAAGAAAGAAAAATAATTAAAATTATTTTTATCAATTTTTTAAAAGCAATGAATTTTTTTTAATTGTAACAACAAATTTTACTATCTAAGACCATATTATCTAAGTAATTAATATCTATCATTTGAAACTGTTAATTTAATACTGTTAATTTAATACCGTTCATTCAACACTGTTAATACTTGTAGTATTCCAGCGAGTGTCTAATTAATACTGCTTACGATCAAATGATCGTTCGTCCCAACGACCCAGTCTTCGCATTTCATCATCAGTCATTACTTATACGTAAATATTTACAATAAATTTTTTTAATACAAACATGATCACCAACTAGTACCGCTCAAAAAAGAAAAGAGAAAGAGAACAATAACAAGAACATTTTTAGGTTAAACAAGCTTCAAAGCAGAAAATTACAAACTCAAACTCAAACAGGAATAATTAATGAACATTACATTAAGATTTCAATGACTTGAAAATGACTTTGAGGAGCTGTTGGTTGCTCGCAGCAACGCCTGTCTTCTTATTTAGAAGTAATTTTTATTGCCGTTACCAAAAGCAATCGGCACAAATTTTCCAGGCCTCTTTCTGTTCTTCAGCAGCATAAATCCTTCAAGTCTTCTAACCAGACACGTTTTTTTTAAGCTGTAAATTAAAGACGGTTGTTTTTTTTTCGCATTTCGACACGTCTAGAATTTCAATTTAAAATTTGAAGCTTTTTTTAAATATTTTAGTATTAACTCTTATCTTAACTAAAATGTAAGTAAGAAAATACTCGTAAATAAATTTTTGTCACCTAAAAGTGAAAGGCTCTTAAAAGCTTCAAATGTTGGAGAGTTGAGAATGTAGAGAGATTATTTTGACAAATATGTCTTTGAGTTTGAGTTTGAAGTGCCAAATTCACAACATTGTGAATGCATTCAAAAGTGGTCACTCTGGGAAGCTCTTTAGAGGTTAACTCACTTTGGTTAGGCACACTACTGGAGCCTCTTAGACACACCAAGAAGTTTTTTAGCTACTGTTTAGAGGAACCAACTGAGAAGTGGAGACGTACTATCGTACTACTCCACTACGTACTACGTATCGTAGACGTACTGCCTTTTTTTTTCACGGCAGATTTCTGTTCCACAGAAAACCGTACTGAAGAGGCAATCATCACTGACCTAAAACGACCCTCTGTGGACTTGACGCTCTAATGTTTGTTTGGAAAGAACATTGCAGCTGTTTTAAGTGTAAATGAAAAAGCTATGCTTAACCGTGCTTAAAGTCGCAGCAAATCGTTAGAACATGTTAAATAAAAAATGTGTAAAAACAAAATTTGAACAATTGGATAATTTTTGACTCAGTATAAGATTTGAAAGCGACGACACAAGCTTTTTCCTCTCAAGCGTAAATCTGAGAAATAAATCCATCCCACAAATCTGTGAAAATACTGGCTTATCTTAATCACAGTTTTGATCATCTCATCATCATCTCATAATCATTACTAATATCTATTCCTTATTCTCTTTTTCGTATCTTTAAATAGTCGCATTTGCTCGCAAATAACACTCGGTTAAAAACTTTTGTAGCAGCCAACCTTAATTTCTTCGTTATCGTGTTTCTGTTGCTTGTAATTTGTGTTGCCTTCTATGCTATTTGCTGCTACGATACGATACTTACTAAAAGAAACCATACAGTTTTGCGATGTCTAATTAAGCGTAATAAGCATTTGTGCGTTTCGTTACTACTGTCGTACTTGGTGAGATATTGTTTGTTGCTTTCTTTCTGAATGCTAGACTGACTCTACTCGTCTGCCTTCCACTCTGGTTCTTCTTCTTCTTCGGCTTAATCCATTATTTTAGGTTTTTTTCGCTTGTATTTTCCAAGCAATTTGACTTATTTGTTGGATAAGTTGATGAACAATTTAATTTCTATGGACATGCAAGCTGTTGAATGCAACACTAAACAACAGCAAGCCAACTGGGAGAAGACTGTGACAAGACTGTTGGCGAAGTCGAAGTTAAGAAGAAAAGCATTTGATAAAAATTATTATCAGAGAGTAAGTTGCAGTAATCAAAGAGATAAAGAAGCATACGAAAAGTGTGGAAAATGTAATGCACAGAATGCGAAAGAGATCTACAACAATAAATTTCTTTTAGGATTTTAAATTTTAAACTTTATAAAATAAAGTAGATACAAAATTTTAAATTTGAAAATCGCTAAAAATCGATAAAAAGATTTAAGCTTAATCTCGGTATATACGCTTTTTGACCGAACGGTTATGAATCTCAAAAGGTTGATTTACAGCCGAGAATATTGCAAAAAGGAGAAGTATTAATAGCCTGGAAAAATTTCTAGTAATCTTTAAAACGCTGCTTTCGAAAAGATGATGATTAAGTTAATTTACTAAAAATTATTGAAGTAGGTATGTATGTAAGGCAGGTTTCTTTTGAATTATTTTCTTTAACGTGATAGACCTCGTAATTGCTCTTCAGATTTAGATTTAGAAAAATATCAATAACGAGCTAAGAAATTCGCTTCTGAAATTCTTATCTAACTTGGTCCATGAAAAAAGTATTTCTGCTGAACTTCTAGAAATCTCTACTCGTTTTCCAGTTTAAGAGTTTTTTTTTCTTAAAAGATTTTAAGAAAAATTTCGGATCTAATTCAATATTAATATTAAAATAAGGGTTTATGATCAATGTTTAACCAATTTAAAAAAATTGGATTTAATTATTGTTTTTTAAATTCCGAAAACAAAATCAAATTTTCGCCCTTTACTTTGAAAGGGGACAATTAAATTCGTAATACCAGGAGAAGGATAATCTTATTTCTATACCATCTGAACCATTTGCTATCTCCACCTCAAATTGTGGTTATTTCAGGATATCTTAAGATTCAAGTCACTGCCAAAAGTTACAATTTAAATGGAAAAAGCAAATTAACCAGATTTTTTTTTTTTTATGCAATACTTTTTAATAAAGGAAATGCTATTGCCATAAAATCATGGGTTAGCTTCCGCTAAGAACTGATTTTTTAGAATTTTTTTAATATTGAAATCGATCATAATTCAACAATATTTTAAAATTTATTAAAATATCGTATTACATTTTATGAAACATTCAATTGCACGAATTGTAACAATCTATTCAATCTCGTAAATAACTCGAAGTAACAAAAAACTAGACTTGCTGCACTTTTAAAATAAGCAGTTCAATTAAAGAATTGAAAGAGTTTTGACAATCGCGATACATATGTACATATGTATACACCTTCACATAAAAATACACAAACACCAAGGCGTACACACGCAAGCGCATATGTGCAATCATTCGCTGCAATGCGAAAGAGAGCAAGAAGTAAAATTCCGCTCTTAAATCATCTAAATCATCATTTTGCGTGCGTCATTGAACTTCATAAATAATAATAATAATAATAAAAATAATATAAAAAACTAAAAAAATACACAGTTTCAACAACCAGCCAACCAATCAACCGAAAATTCAAGAAAAACAAAAACAAAGGCTCACTAGCGATGAAGTGGAAAGAAAAAGAGCACACAACAAAAATTTCAAACGCATTATGAAATTCAACTCTTTCTCAGAATTAAAAAAAATAAAAATAAAAACTGGCAACTCTGAGCCTGTCGCGTTGATGATGTTGAACGAAGTCGAACGCTTCGTGTGCACTTGAAATGTGCGGAAATGCGTTAAAAATGTGTAAAATCATTATTGCGGCGGCGTTTGCTGACGATGACGATGAAGTGGAACGAAAATTATTGTGTATGTAATGAATGATTGAACGAATGAATGATAATTTAATGACGGCAATTATTATGATAAAACTCGTAAAAAATAAAGCTATATGAAATTGTTACGAGATGAAGGCGATGAGAGCAGTGACGAATTTGCTCATACTTGCAATGATGGACGCTTCCATAAAGCTACTAACAGTAATGACACTAATATTTATTAAAATTCGTAAAGTGAAGTCAATCGATTGGTCCTACTAACGGTTCGAATGTAATCATTGGTTAATGTAATCATGTTGATAATACAAGTATTTGGCCATTGATAGCATGAGGCGTGGCATGGAATGTTACGGCAATGCAAGGCGATGGATGTAATGCGATACGATGTCTGCCTAAGATTCGAGCATCGAGATATGATGGCGTTCCATGTGAAGCCAATGCGTTTATACAACGCGATTCAATACGATGCCATACATCATAAGCACGTTACCACCATGGCATTCACTGCCAATGACACTTCAAGTCGCCTGCGGCCCACAACGTGTTGGTTGGCTGGCTGGCTGGCTGGCTGGCTGGCTGGCGACTGGCTATCGGGAAGGTGCGCGCTTTCTGGCCGATTATGGAACAAGCACTTTGAACAACAAAGAATGTTTGCGGTTTGGTGCTGCTGATGTGGGTCAAGTCAATATTTAGTCAATGTTGTGCTAAATAGTAGCCAGAAAAGCGCAAAATAACGTCCATCCCAAACAATGGAAAAAAACAGTAAATAGCAAAAAAAAAAAAACACAAAAGAAACGACCGTTTATGAATGTGGAAGGATTGGAAGGAAGAGAAAACAAGAACCAAAAGAATGAATAGTATATAACAGAAGACAAACGAGTTTCAAGCAAACATTTCGGCTACTTGAAGTGAATAAGATAATAATCAACCAAAAAAACAGGTACCTAAATGCAGTTTTATAAAAATAAAATAAAGATGCTTCAATATAAATGCATTACCAGACCAAGGAGTAGATGTATACACGCAAACCAATATTTATTACAGACAAAGTAAATATACGAACTGGCGCTTGTTCCAACGATAATTTTAGAGATAACAAAAAAAAATGTAAAACCAAAAAATTTTCAAGAAATGCACTTTCAAGACTAAATACGTGAAATTGCAAAAAGTAGGATTAAAAAGAAGTACGATATGCATTAGAAACAGTTAAAAATGAAAGAAAGGAAAAGAAAACACGGAAAAAGAAGAAAAAGAGATTTAAGAAATATAACCTCTTTAGATTGAAAATATGTGTTATAATGTAGAAGAATGTAAAAATGAAGGAAAAGAATAATTAAATTAATTGGAAGAGATGTGAAATCTCTAGACACAAAATCTCCCGGGTACAAACTCTCCAGGGACAATATTTCCAAACTTAAAAAAAATCTCAAAATAACAATTTCGGCATAACCTTTATGCCTTTTATACAGTAATACGTTTTAGCGAAAACAGAGTCTTTTTGGCTTAGGATTTTAACGGCTGCCGCGCCCAAAGAAAATTTGGTCTTTGGAGATCTCATGGCCAACCCATATTACTTTGTCTTTTCCCAAAGAATTTCTTTCTGACTCATTAACAAATAACTGAAAAAGCTAAGTTTTCAAGAAGTTTAAAAACTTGCTGCCTTAAATACAATATATTAAATGTTTGGCAAAAATATGACAAGATAAAAAGTTTCATTCGTGTAATATGAATTAAAAATACCTAAGAGAAACTGGCTTGATGAATAAACATTGGACGTTGAAGATAATACTAATATTAATACTTAGCTCAAGAACATCTGTCTCTGTCAAATTGTGCACACATTGTTAGTTTGAACAGTTGGCTAAACAATTGATGCCGCCATAATTGCGCTCTTAATAATGAAGGTGCCCTAAGTAATGGTTTCTTCATTTCCAGATATTTAAAGGCTTGCTTGCGTTTGAACATTTTAAAAGATACATAATTAATTTTACTCTTGAAATATAATAAATTTTCACTCCTGTTTCTTAAAGACTCTTAAAGAAAAAAGTAATTTGAAAGCAAAAATATACTTTGGATATTTTAAAATTTAGCAAAAAATTATTGTAGTTATTCTTTTAATGCAATTAAAAAATGCAATTGAAATTATTTTAATTTTAGAGTGAGTTTTTTAACAACAGAAAGACATAAAATGAAAGCCGAAATAATTCCTATGCAAATGAATTTTTTCAAAAAAAATTTCTCATTACCAAGATCGATTCCACATTTTACCCTTTTGGGAGTAAAATTGATTAAAAGCATTTTAAAGATTCTTTCAATTGCTTTGGGAGAAGTTGAAAGACTTTTAGCATCAACACGGAAAAGAATAATAATAATTATTCGGTTATTTGCAATAACTTTCAGCTGCAAATCGATTAACAACACGCTTGATCGGGCAAAAATATTAGTAATAATAGCGATTACTTTAAAGGTATTAAATTTTAAAGATATGTATAGTTATGTTTTATATAAATATTTTTAATATATAGTGTGCATTAATACGATATATTAATTTTTTTATTTAATATTAAACTTTTATGCAAGGAATTTTCAAAAAAAGTGTTTATTAATTTGTCTATTTTCTTCATCTTTTTTTTACAAATTTCTTTGCCATACAAAGTGAAACACTTTTTAAGAAAAAGTATATGTATATAAGTTTAGGAGTTTATTTATTATGGTGACTGTAATAATTTTTTTTTAAAAATAAAAACAATTTCTTTTTATTATTATTAATAATACTAAAGCACCTAAAGCACCAAATTATCCAACTAACATTTTTACAGAGAGTGTAAAAAGCATTAAAATAATTTGCAGACTCCGACACAGACGATATTCATTCAGAATTCTGGCGATTTTTTTATTATTTTTGTTTTATTACCCATTTTTGTTTTCGTAGATGGATTTCAAAGAATTGAATGATGATGGTTTTTTTTTTTCTTTTCTTCTTTTGGTTTTATGTTTATGTTAAATCCTTTAGCTTATGTTTTAATGACTTTTCAGGTTATAAAAACATAGAGTGTTAATTATAGATACCAGCAGCAAATGATTTATGAACATTTTGTTGATTTCAAATTTTCGCAGACGTTGGCTGAGCACAGAAAAGTCGCCCAAGGGTTACCGAATTCATTTAAAATTCATGAACAAAAAAATGAAGGCTCCAAAAGTGTTAGTCATTCGATTCAATTTTTGTATTTATTTGTTTTAAATGTACAGAATTTTTTTTTTTCAAATGTACGGAGACATACACACATATACACACATACTTTAGAAATACATAATTTTTTCTCACAAAAATTTTCTATTCATTTGAGGCTGTTTAGCCTCTAGAAAGAATTAAAAGTCACAGCAGATAATATTTTCTGTTCGATTCTACTTGAAAGATTCTACTTATCACTCTAGAGTGGTTTCGTAGCATATTCGTATTTGAATACGCTCAATGACGCAATACTATTGTCATTGGAATTGTCAGCATTATGTCTGTTTTTAATTGACTTCAAACAGCAGAAAGTTTGTTGACACGACATGATATAAGACTTTTGTCTGATTTTTTAATTAAGAAGAATATTGAGTTTTCTTTAGACAAATTTCAATTTTTTTTGTTTAATATTATTTAGTTAATCGAATATATTGCGACTGCGTTGGACTCAGTATTTTCAACTAAAGCTATTCAGTACATACATGCATATATCGACTCTATTTCAAAACATTTAAGATTTTCTCATCGAATGCTTTACTACTCGGTCATTTTTTAGTTCAATTTCAATTATTATTAATTCAATTTAAATTGGTTAATTAATTGTCGTTTTTGATGAACACCTTTGGTCAAAATCATTGTTGAGCAAAGCAGTCTATTTGAGTTTTACCAAAACTAAACTCACACTAAAATAACTGTAGAGCAATAAAAAAATACATTGAAATTCAATTAAAAGTTTCCAACAAATTCAAAAAACTATGAAAGCTAAATTAATTATAATTGAAGATTGTGAAGCTGTTTTCTGTCAGATTATAAATTATTACATATAAAGTTTGCAATATTCTTAGTACACGTAATACGATTAACTCTTTGTGTTGATGAACTGAAATGAATGTTGTTTAGGTCAGATTAAAGAAATATTAAAAATAATTCCATAAATGTTCTAATTAAAAAATGAGAATTATTAAAAAATTTCATTATATTGCACGGTGAATTTTTCGTATAAGATTCGTACAGTACAGTAGATCTTTACAAGATAAGTACAGTAAAGATATTTCTTTAAATGGGTCTCTCTAAGTTTTAAAGTTTTAAATGGGTCTCTCTAATTCATTATTTCATTATTATCATAATTAGTAAAGAGTTTTTATATTCTAAAATAAATCAATACAGCATACAACCTACCTTCGAAGACTTGGTGTGTGAAGGATACATCAGGTCTCACCAGCTATATTGGTTCGATCGTGGTTAGCGTGTTGATTAGAAAAAGGTTCCTGAAAAAAAAAACATAAAAGAGGTTGTTAAGTCTCGAAACGAAAAAATAAAAGGCATTTTTATTCTAGACAGTTGCTTCATGGTGCATTATTTTGACACCTAATATCATGTGTTCATCTCGAAGTATGTACATATATGACACCAATAACGCGATACGATTACGGCATACGGTGTACCATAAGAGTATGTCTACGTAGAAAAACAAATTGAGTGTATCCAATTTGGTTGTTTTTTCAGTACATTTCACTTTCAGTGAAGTTGAAAATTGTGAACTAAAGAAATTTTGTGTGAAATGTGCAGTCGTTAAGCTTCTCCTTCTGTCTCTTTGGCGTTAATGACACTTCTTTACGGAACGAAAGTACACACAGAAAAAGAAGAAGTAGGCGTTCGCTGTTGATTAAAGAACTCTTGAATGTTTTTGTGACATTTTTGCATGCATGGAGAGGTTACGCATTTTTTTTGTTGTTTGTGAATTGAAGGACTTTCATAATTCGTGCTCTTATAAATTTTAAAACAAAAGTGTTCTTGACATCAATTGTCCGAGTTAACCAAAGTTTTCAGTTCAACGAATTTATCATACTTAATTGAAACCACTTAAGACTTGATTTTGTTTTTTAATCTTGACATTTCATGGAGCATGAAGAAATATACGACATACTCCTGTAATTTTGATTTAAGAAAGCACAAAAAATTAATGTAAATAATAATATTAAAAAATTCGAGTTGATTAAAAGTGTCTAAATGTGTCTTTTAATCTTAAATTAAGCTTATAAATGATAGATCAACAAATAATTAAATACAATATCGCTTAAGAGGCTTCTTTTCTTCTTTCTCCTTTCTTAGAGGCTCTTTTTTAACTTTCTTTTAGAAGCATTTTCCATTTGCATATAATAATTTATTTCTCAGTCTTTTAAATAACAATCTCGGTATTTTTCTTGAGTGCTTTTTTGAAGACAATTAGCATAAACAACTTTAGGTCCATTTAGGTACATATAGGTCTAAAAAACCAAACCACCAGAAGAGGTATCCGTAATAAAATTTCACCACGTACGAGAATGATTGACAAAATGAGTTTATTTAATTAGAATATTTTGACATTTTCTAAAAGGCCGTGATTTTTTAAAACGTCGAAATAACAATTACCAAAAATTAATACTTGAAGAGGAAGAGTATAGTGTACTAAATGATAAAATAATTTAATACAATGAAAGAGGAAAACTGTCACTGAATAAAATGTGAAGTTTAAAATAAACTCACGACCATTTTTTTTAGATCGTACATATATTACATGATCAATTACGCAATCTCTTCGTCACGTCTACCGTAATTTGCGTATACTAATGTCAATTTTTTTTTTAAATTCATTTACTATATGTACGTATTTCACAAATTAATAAGGCCAGATATTAAAAGTTCAACCAAATTGATAAATAAATCCATGGAAATGGTTTATGTATTGTCTAAGTAATATTGTTTACCTTTACGGTCGAAAATTATGGTTTAATTTTCAAACTTAGCAGGTTCATATCTCAGGTATCTAAGCAAAAAGTTGACATCTTCAACCTTCTCTACTAATTCCTAACTTAAGAGGACAAATTTTCATTCAAAGTTAAAGAAAGTTTCACAATTTAAACATAGTAGTTGGGAACAAAATTAAGGAATATTCCAACCCAATGTTGAAAAATGTTGAAAAAATTGAAAAATTAAACTGTTATTTTCGACCGTGTTTAATGAATTATCAGCATAGAGAAAATTTCACTCATAAAATTATTATTTTTATAAATTCTATAAGTGTTAGAATCTATAAATTGTTAAACTCGTTGCTTCGCTCTCTATAAGTAGTTTGATTAACCGAAATTGTACTGTATATTGTATGTCTTTATAGTATTTATTTCGTGAGAGTTATGTAAATTGTACCCAGTATATACATCCCATATTTCTAGCGCCCAACAAATATTGATTGCCAGCCAGCTAAGCTGGAAATATCAGTTAGTACAATAATAATAATAGTACGATAATAAAAAATAAAAGCAACAACAATAATAACTTTCGTTTTTTATTCTATAGTGTGGTGATAACAAAAACAAAAACAACAATGAGAACCACACGCCAAGAGTTACATTTACATACTACGTATATATGTACATATGTACCTTCATGTCACAAATAATTTTGCATGGAAAGACTATTCCTATTTTTTTTGTTCTCTTTTCTCAACTGGTTCAACGCAATCAAGCGAAAATCGATTGTTTTTGACCTCCTATTGAACGAACTACTTTCCAGTGTGGCTCATTATTGTTGTTGTCGTCGCTTGTCGTTTTTCGTTACCACTTTTTTTCTTGATATCGTGCCAATAAGTTGGAGCGTTTTGGTCTTTCGCAAAAACTTAAGCATAGTTTTACTCCTGGCATAATCATAAGCTACTAAACTAGCTTTTTGGTTATATGCCGCTTTCAGGTAAATAAGACAAGCAGAAGGTTGTTGGATCAAGTTGGTCATCAAACTCTTCGTGGACCACTTTGATCTGTTGGTTTTAGATTAAGATGCACAAATGGATGTTGCTCACTTAGTAGATCGATCAACAAATCGATGAACTTTTGCTCGGTGAAGAGCTTGTTAATCCCTTGTTAATTAGTTTGTTGGCAAAGACGTTCATCGGTTGAATGATGAAAAAAACAGTTGATTAAATGGTTCATTGATAATTGATCAGATCATTCTTAAAGCATTCTTAAGCAGTTGTTTGATACCTTTTTCTGCTATTTATCAGTCGATAAAATGGTTATTAAATTGTTAATCAATGGTTAAATGGTTAATGAAGACTTGGTTCGATTTAATGATTTCATTGATGAAAAGATCGAACAGTACGTTGGTTAGCTTTAGATTAATTACCTCGTTCTTTAAGGTGTTGATCATTAAATTTTATCTGCATTTTTAACAAGTCTGAAAATTTATTAGTTAGTGTAATCAAGAGGTTCAAGCGGAACACCTAAAGAATGTTTCGGTTAAGTTCTTTGGCAAAAAAGGCGATTAGTTTCTTAACCAACTGATGGATTAAATTATTAATTAAGGTGTTGATCAATAGATCGTCAGATCATGATGATCACTATGGATTGTTAACCTAGCGGTTTAGTCGGGTGGTTAAATTTAATATCTTCAATAAACTTGATCGTTTAATCACGTGGTTAATGAAAATGTTAATCAGTTCTTTGACCAGAGATAATGTGCAACTGATCAGTTAGTTGGCCTGTTAACTGATTACTACTGGCCTGGTGAATTATTATAATGATTCTTCGAAGAGTTTTTGATTTTTGAACATTTGGTTTATTAATTATTGTACAATTTATATAACGATGATTTATTAGCTTTTAGATAATTTGTTATTTAGTTGATTGTATCAACTGGAAAATTTGACAAATGGCAAATTTGACATATGGCAAACAATTTTATAAATGACACTCATGAGATAAACCCGCAAAAAAACACACACTCAAACAAAACATTAATAAATATTCAATATACAATAAATAAATTGCTTGATTGTAAATTCTTCAAAATGTTGAAGCAACAACATACAAACAAAAACAACACGACGACGGCTTTGACAACGACAACATGCTTCTCTTGACATAGAGTGTAAAGTTCAAAGCCTTCAAATACGTTATTTTTACGCCGCACAACAACAAGTCATTCCGCCACACACGATAGTTTTGTGGTAATTTTTAATGCAATTGTTCGCTTTTTACAAGTGTTCAGAAGAGGTTGCGACCAATTAGTTCAATTAATTGCTTGTCATAAAAGCTTACAAGCGAAGACGTGTCTTGTGTCGGCCACTGATTAATAAAGAGCAATATAGAAAGCAGTAATAGGCATTAATTAAAGCTTTCCTTTTCAGCAACCATAACAGAATTCTATATCAAGGGCAATTCTATATCAAGCGTATATCGTATATACTACTGTCTATCATACAATATTAATTGGAATTTTTTCAAGTAAAAGGTAATCAATTGTTAGGATAAAATATGTAATAAATCTTGCTTACTAATATTTAAATATTAATGATCCAAAAAAGTGCAAATTTACATGACCGAAAATCTGATTTTCGAAATTACATATAATATAATTTAAATATAGTTAATTTTCAAACTTCACAGCTTCGATGAGTCGTAAATAATACTTTGTCAATTATTTTTGGGATTAAAGGATTGCATACACTTCTGCCCACCACTTGTGGCACTATCGTACACCAAGACGTCTCCTTTCAACTGAGGTTATCCGTTCAAGCTTCATACTCTTCTCTTGATTGGAGAATCTTCTCTTCACCGCTTTTTAATGATTAATTCCAATTGCTTGCTAAAGGTGGTTTTGCTGGAGGTCTTTTAGCCATACGTAAACACAACAACAACAATGAAAAGACAAGAGTCCTAACAAGAGTTGACCGGTCTGTCGATCTTAACTTTGTGGAGTTTTTTAGGTTGCTAAACCTCATAGTATGTACTTCCTTGTTATTATTATGTGTGTTGTTAATGTTTTTGTTGCTTTTGTTTGTTGTTGCTTTCGTTGTTGTTGTTGTTGTGGATGTTTCTGTTGATGTGCTTGTTGTTGATTCTGTTGTTGTCGTTGTTATTATGACTGTCATTAATAAATGATTTAGAACTCACGTAGAAACACTTGAAAGAGCTCTTCCTGGAGGCAAATCAAGCCGCAGTAACTTGGAGAAATAGAGAGAGAGAGAGAGAGAGAGAGAGAGAGCGAAAGAGCGAAAGAGACAAGAAAAAGAAGAAAAGCTTGTTTGTTTTACCAACTACGTATCATAGAATAACGTTTTCTCCTTCAGGCTTTTTTGGCATTATGGAGATTATTTCACATTTTCGGTATTCATTAAAATTCCATACCAAGTTAACGCTGGAAGTCAGGAAAATGAAATCTACCAAGTTTAAGATAATCTCATTACTTAATCTACTTCAAGTAGACCGTGCTTTATGGCTTGGATTAACGCAGCCGCGTAGTGTAAAATATCTCCTAAAAATGGTTGAAAAGGACAAAATTAAACCTTTTTTTTCTCGTCAAATTCGAGGTTACACAAACTGTCATATCAATGACAGTTACGCGGTTTATGCACTTGTAAAAAATCCCAATTCAGATACTTCAGAGAACTAAATATGTATGTATTTTTTCCAACATGACAACCAGGGTTGATATTCGACAAGAATTTTTTGACCTTGTATGTAGTCTACGTCGAAAATGTAGAGTACTTTTCTACATGTCGAAAACCTTAACCTTGTCGAAAACACTTATGCTTTAAAAAATGGCTAAACAATGTCGCACAAAAAAAGGGTCGTACAAAAACATAGTTCGACAGTGTACGACCTACTATTTACTGGCACTCACTTTATTTCACTGCAGATTAATTAACAAAAAAAACTAATAATACTCAACTCAACGTTTTTATTATTAGTTAATAGATTTCTTCTGTTGCTTTTATAATTTTATAAATGCTTATATTTTTATGGTAATTTTTAATTGTTAATTAATTGGTATGCAAAAATCTACGGAGATGGAAATACAAACGCGGCAGATGTTTAGTAAGCACTAACACTAAAAACTGGCGTCAAATTGTAAAAACACAGGTAGCAACAACAATAATGACCATAACAACAATAAAAGCAACACCAGCAACAACAACAACAACAAAAGCAACAAACACGACTTTCACACTCGTACTCATCAAATGAAGTTTTGAAACTAATAAAAATTTATTGAGCGCTGATTATTCAAATGCTTCAACTGCGCTAAAGTGAGATTATTTGCGAGTTTATGTGTGTGTATGTTATGTATGTGTGTGTGTGTGTTTTCTTTTAATTACTGAAACAAAATAATATGTAAATAAATATTGTAAATGAAATACTATATTAACTTTAAAAAAATAAATGTGCGCTTAAAGCAATCAGTTTTTCTATTATAGGCCATTACTTTAAATTTATCATTCGACATGAAGTCTCTATGCGTGATAAGCTGTGTGGTTTATGAGATGTATGACTGAAATATTGACGGTAACGAGTATGTACAGTTTATCTCTTAATCCTACACCTAACCTCAATAACTTTCCGGGCCTTATTAACAACTTCGTACAGCACAATAAAGTTGTTTATGCGAGTTCATGGAAGTTGCTGAATTTATAAAATCCACCCTACCGGTACCAAAAGAGCACGACGTTGTATCGTGAAAATGTGGTTCGTTTTTCTTTATAAAGTCTTTATAAATTTATTTAGGTCAGAGGTCAGTCAGAGGCCTTTAAAGAACCCATTGAAGCTTTCAAAGTCGCTAGAATCCAGAGAATTCCAATGGTCTCAGAATTGGATCAGGTACCTACATACATGAGAGACGTTATTAGCCGCCAAAGTACTTAGTGCTAACAAAGCCTAGTACTATTAGTAAGATTAGAAACTTGAATGGTATCAAAAAAATCGGAAGGTACTCAGGAAGTATTAGAAACTACTAATTGTCAGTGGTCTCAGAACTTCATAGACTTCGAAACCCATGACTTTATGACATTACAAAAGTCCTCAAGAACTTCAGAGGCCCCTGTCGATATGGTCTCAAATCAATCCTTGTCCTCGGAACAATTTTTCGTTTCAGAATTGTCAGTGGCCTCAGAACGAAGAGTTGTTGCGGATGCGGCACGTCAGAGCGTGAAGCGCGTGAGATCATAATCAAAATTCTTGGATAAAAAAGTGTTTTTTTTTTGTAAAAATGTGTAACCGAAAATAAATATTAATTCATGGCCGCCCAATCGTTTCTTTCGATGGAATTTAAGGTAAAGGCTTTTGCAGCGCAGAGAATTAATTGAAAACCGCCCAAACCAAGTAATTTTGTTCGGAGTAATTAACAATTTCCATTTAATTACGTACATTCGCCAATGATTCAGTGATCAAAACCGGTTTGCGTGAACAATATCTTGAGCTAACCGAAAATTTAAAAGATGCCGGCCGGCTGGCATCTATCTAACCATCAGGCATGATCCATGATGATGGTGGCGTGCGTGTATGGCACCTTTTGGAGGCAATTAAAACGCCATGAAAAAGTGATAAAGCATAAGATTAAAACAAAAAGAATAAAAGAATAAAGAAAAAAAATACTTAGAAGCAAGACAGATTTTACGATAACATACACGCTTTTCGCTTAACATGACATCAGAGGTTGAACAGGTTACAGAAGAAACGACAAAGCGAAGAAGATTAATAACGAAGGGAAGGAGAACGAGAACGACAACGACAACGACAACGAGAAGAAGGAAGGGAAACACAAGAACCCAGAAGACCTTCGACGATGGAAAAAAGTATTTAAAAACGTTAGTAAGACAGCAAATATATCAAGGTGGCGCCATCTGTCGGCAAGAAAAAGTATGTATCTATAAACATGTTGCATGATCAACAAGTAGCGAGAGAAAAGAGCCAATAAAACACAATAATTATAACAACAACAACAACAGCGGCAGCAGCGCGGAGAGCAAAAGCATTAATAACAGCAGCAGCAAAAACAACACAAACATAAGACACAACAACAACAATAGTAATAATAATAACAGTTTTCAGCATCCAACAGAAAGCGAAAAGCCAGCAACGACTTAGACACGGTGTAACGCCTCAGCGACCGCAATGGCCCAAGCAGCTCCAGCCAAGCCACGGTCGAGAATGGGCTGGCCGGTGGTGTTGAAGCTGCCGCTGGTGCCGCTGCCGCTGCCGCCGCTGCCATTGCCGTTGTCTGATGCTGCTTGATGGTCTACGCATCAGGCCTTTTTTCGCATTCAGTCTAAATAGCAACAGCAACAATAGCAAATAGCAACAAGAAAAACTTAACAATAACGACAGCAAAAACAAACGCAGAATCTTCCATTTACAATTAGCAGCGTTACGCCTCTGGCGGCGCATTCAACCTGGCCTGGTTGGCTGCCACCGTCGCGACGTACATATGTATGCTGTTGGCTTAAATCGGCCGAGAGAGCGCAACGTTGCAGCAGCCGTTGTCATCGTATCGTATCATACCACTATCCAATCTACCGGCCAGTGGTCAGCCTTCTGCGCTTTATCGAATTTCGTGCGATACACACCTCACACTCTTTGCCCTTATCCGTTTTTGTCCTTATCCTCACACCGCACCGTCCATCCGCCTCCTAACCACTACTTGAACACTTTCGTCTTCTTGCTTCACTGCAGGCAAACTTTACTGTGGTACCTAAATAAGCGCGTTGTGCGTTGCGTTGCGTTGCTGTGAAAAATGAAATTGAAACACGTCGTCTTATGGAAGTGACCGAAATAAGCAACGCGCTGGCGCAAAACTATTCGAATTTCCAATTTTGACATGCGCTAAGGATTGAAGTTGGCGCAGAAATTATTTCATTTGTGAAGTTTGCACCGAAATACAAAATGTGCACCGATGAAAGAAAGAAATATGATAAGTAAGAAATACAGTTCGAAAATAATTAGAATTTGTCCTGCTTCTTTTAGCTTTTAAGACTTCGCAATATGTTTCGCAAATTCCACAATGAGTTTATAAAAGCCGAATCTTTAAATAAATTAAACATACGTATTCTGAGATTCACGAACTATTAAATTGTCTCGAAATTGCATTGCAAACAACAACAAAAATCGTCTCTTGCATTGCAAACAACATCATGCAATGCAATTTCGAGACGATTCAATAGTTCGTGAATCTCAAAATATGTATGAAAGTCTTTCATTGCAAAGTATTTTTTGTTTGTTTGTAAGAAGAACAAGAGAACAAACACATGTTGGTGCAACGCTCTTTTTTCGGTTCAGCGCAGTGTTGCTTTGAGAAGAGAAAGCACAATGCAACGCACAAAGCGCTTATTTAGGTAGCACAGTTACGCGCATACACACACTCTCTCTCTTTCTCTGTTTCTCTCTAAGAGATGTGCTGTTCTGTGTCGGAGCGCAAGAGCAAGGGCGAAGATAATTTTTAAGAGGCTTTTAGTTGTGATTGTAAATTGAAAAATTCAAGATTGAAATTAATCTCTACATCCTCAGTTTATAGAAAAAAAAAACAAAAAAAACCAGAAAGAAAAGCCAACCAGACTGGAGCATCATAATGCTCGAAGACGCACCATGCACGAGTACTGTAGAAATCCCTCTTGCTTTTATTGTTGTGATGTTGCTGATGTCGTCGCCGCCGTCGCCGTCGCCGTCGCCGCCACTGAAGTTCTTCCGCATTGAAAATTAGAAGCTGTTAACGGCTACTCTTCACCTTGGCATTGCCTTTCTCGTAGGTGTTTCTCGTTTAATTCTGAAGATGCGTTACGACGAGACGGCAAAGCGGTCTGTTGTGCATGCTTCGTTGCGTTGCTTACGGTTGTAGAGTGTAAGAATATGAACAAAATGCGTTGCCCATTTGAGGTGCTCGAATACAACCAACCGTCGTATGCAGCAGCGTTAATGTACATTAAACGTTAATCGCTGGTAGTTAATGAATATACACGAACATAATAAACAAGCATTATTATAGCATAAAAGCTTTTTTTTTTTTGAACGCGTTGGTAAATTTTAATATGCGTAGTAACATAGTATATGACTATCATTCTAATAAGTACAATATATAAATAATTAGAGATATCATAAAAAGATAATTATATTGTAATATGACAAATATTAACGATTTCATATAAAAATTAAAATAAAAATATGAATATACCATTAGGCCTTTTAAGTACGAGTGTAATAAAAAATTAATTTATGTAATGTAAAAATTTTAAAACTGGGATGCCTATATTTAAAGTTATGTTTGAGGAATATGGTCTCAAATGTAAAAACTTTACCTTTACCATTACACAGAAAAAAATAGTACCACATAAAAGTAATAATCTCCTTATTGAGCCACTTTGCTATGAAATCTTATTAAAACATACAAATAATATGCGTTTTCCATAGAGAAATCTTATTAATTTCATAAAGAAAATCTTATTGTCTTGAAACAAAAAGTTAATTTTATTATTTAAAGCAAATAACAAATGATCTAATGATTTGTGATCTTCTTGTTTTTCGTCGATTTTAGATAATAACTAAAGATAATTGAGGCTTTTGCTTATTTTATAAAAAAAACAACTTTATATATCGTAACTACTAACCTCATAAAGCTAAAATTTTTAGCATCGCATCTGCTATGATTATAATATTCTCGAGATTACTAGTACTAGTTTTTATTACCACTTCTGCGTATACAATCTGCGTTGCCTCGCTTTCCTTTTTCCTTTTCATTTTCACTATTTTATTTTATGTTCATTCAATGTTTTTATCGAGCTCGAGAGAGACAGAGCTTGGTTAAGTTGAATTTAATAGCATACAATTTAAAAAAAAAAACACACGCTTCCATTCAATAAAACTGTCTGTTCTAGAAAACTCACCCCTCGCAACTCTTCCTCCTTTCCCGTCATCATTTTGAGTTCGTGCATAAATTCTTTGGGAAAAATAATATTTCTTGGAAATGTTAAATCAAATTTTAAATCAATTTTCGTAACTCGTGTAAACCAAGCTGCTTGAATATCATCAAATGGTGCCAATAAATAAAGCTATTTCGCGGCTGCACGAATTGATAAAGGAAGCAGCATTTAGAGGTTGTGCGAAATGGAGCGCTCACAAGTGAAGTGTTTTATTTAATGGCTTCGAAAATTCGACTCCTCCTCTTCTTCTTCTTCTTCCGGCATGCGGTAGCAGCGTACGGCAATAACGGAAAACGTGACTCTCTCTATCGTCATTGCTCGAATCGCAGCCAGTTCGACATCAAATCAGCCATCAATAATCATCAACAGCTCAATTATCATAGTCATCATCGCCATCATCGTCATCATCGCCGCCGCCATCGTTATCATCGTAGTCGTTAAACATTATCTCTTCAGTTGGTTTGAAGAATCCAAGCGAAACGAAGATGGAAATATTTTTATGGCTCGCATCGAAATTGGCAGAGTAATTTTAAACGCATTGCGCGTCGAAATACGAGCAAATTAAAAAGTATTAATTTTACAACTACGCAGCGGAGGGGAGCAAGCAGCGAGCACCAAACAGCCGGTTTGTTACACTGTTGCTCTAAAAATAGTAATAACTTGCTGGCCGTTAAAGCAATACAGTGTCCGGACAGCGCAGAACATCTTGCAGCAGCAGCCGGCACAAAAACGCCCGGAAAGCTGGACGATAGTTGATAGGCGGGTAAGTGAGGAGTGAAAGCGCAGGGGGAAGGACTGCCTGTTGGTTCTCTGCTCTCAGCGGCTCTGGCAATGAAAGACAGAGGACAAAGCAACGAAGATGCTGCGAAAAGGGTACAGTGGCATTAGTGCTGGTACTAAAATGCTATTAGTTCCAAAGCAAAATATAGCAGAAAACTTAAAAGCTATAAATATTTTAAAGCGTCACAGCAGTAGCAGCAGCAGCAGCAGCAGCAGCGAATTCTTCATTAGTATCAAAAAATTGCAAAACAATTTCTTCGTGATCAAAGCCTTTATTACATTGTGCATTAATTTAGTCTCTCAACCGTTGATGCATGCAGGATTGCAGTAAAAAAAAAAAATTAAAATCACAAATTAACATTAAAACGCGCTCGTCTTCGCAAAAATCTTCTTCGTTTTATACCTTTTAAGAAGGATGCAGTTTTATTAAATAATTATTATACGGCTTTTGAGCGGTGTTGAGCTCTTTAAGCGTTAGCCGCATGCAATTTTTACGTCGAGTCTTCATCGTCGATGAAACCTGGATTTATTACTTTATGCCAGCGACTAAAGGACAATCGAGACAATGGGTTTTTCCAGGCGAATTCAGGCTCCAAAGAAGGCCGTGGCATTGCTTTTTTGGGATGCGAAGGAAAAACCGATTGGGAAATGCTTTTTCCTGCTACCGTTTAGAGTTTACGCAGCAAACATACCGTGATCTACAAAGTAACTAAACCAAATTATGTCTGTACGTAGGTACATACATACATACAAACAATTTGTCTAATAACAAATTCCAGAGGTGATAATCTCTAGTGTTGTGCAAATCCAACAGCACTTTTTACACTGAAATTATTTCATGGTGAACAAGATGCGAAATCATAAATTTTCAGACTTTACCGCTTGCAGTTTTTTTTTTGGAACTTAAGCTTTTAGCTTAAACACAATCTAGAGAAGAAGCGTGTAAAAAAAAAATAAAGCAATAAAAACTAGAGGGGAAAAATTAAGCGCCGAACAATTCAAAATAAAGTTTTTATCGCTTTAGATTTGTTGGCTTTCTTTTATTGCCCTCAATGCCTACGAGCTGCCACCTCCTCATATTTCACTCTTTGTTCTTCTGGCGACGTCTTAAACCTTTCCAACCCCCCTCTCAATAGCAATGTCGACTTCCGTTTCCGTCTACCTCTTCGGTTTTGTGTTAGTTTTTCTTTGCGCATTTCTTCGTATTTTAGGTTTAGTAACGTTCCTCGCATTTCTCTACACTCTAAAAATTCTTGGTATTAAATTTATTTCAAATGTAGAATACATACAGATAGATGATCTACATCAATTTTGTTATAAAAGTTATACAATTGCTATTATTGTATAAAATTCTATACAATTTTTGTATAAAAAATGGAGTAAAAGTATAAAGACTTTCTATTCCATTTTGTTATAAATTTTACTCCAAAATACGAGTACTATTCTAATAATTTTAATATTTTAAAATCATGTAAATCATGTAAATCATATAAATGTAAATGTATTCGATATCATATATACGCAATGGCTATTATATATATTATATTATATATATATTATATATATTTAAAAATATATTTAAAAATTGAAAAACAAGGATCGTCCATTATAAACACCGTTAAAAAAATTAATACGAATTATAGATCTGAAGTAAACTTCAAAACTTCAAAATATTACAAAAATTTTATTCCAAAATACTCGCGGATAATTTTTAGAGTGTACGGTTTACGACGAGGTAAAATCTTGCCGCCAGTGAGTGACTAAGTGATAATTTTTATGCAACTAAAAATGGATTATAAGTTGACTTCGTTGTCGGTAGTGGAGTGTGGGCGGTCGAGGGGATTTTTCTTGTTGTTGTTGTTTGTTGTAAACAAGCTTTTATTATTATTTTCCTCATAACTTTCAGGTGTCCCTGTAACACACCATCACGTTACAGGCGCAAGGATTTTATAAAATTTCGCCTTGGAAAAAGCTCTCAAAATGTAAAATTTTAAGCTAACTATAAACTGCAGTATTAATAATAATAATCATAAGTTATTATGATAACACTGAATAAGAGTGAATTCAGTTCGGTCCGAATAATGGCCTTGTAATACCACAGAATGGAATAACATGGTAGGTGAAAAGCGGAACAGATAATATTTTCGATAAAATATTCACCAAAAAATACTTTGCTCCGCGTCATAAAAATTTAGTTGTTTTTTTGAAAAAAAAAAATTATTCAAACGATAATTTTTGTTTGAATTAACCTCGTAAAATACCTGCTTCCGTTCATTCGTTGCTTTCGAGAATAAAAACTGACACTGAAAATGACAAAACCTCAAAACCGGTTTGTCCACAAACCAAGTCTAAAGACGCGCAAGACGGAAAATCGTTCGTCACGAGAGAGCACAATAAATATTTACAACAATAAAAACATCACTTTTCTATTAAAAACAGTTCAAAAGAATGAAATGAAGTTACAGAAAAAACGAACATAAAATCACCAAGAATCTGGTCATTCCACAACAAATCAACGTCATAAATGCTTACAACATTTCTCCATTACTTCGAAAGCATTGCATCACTTTAAATCACTAACGTCAGTTGTAGCATTATCTGCTGGATGGATTTTCGTGCTGACTTTGATGTTGCTGATGGTGATAACAATAATCATGCCAACTTGATTACTTCGTACTCAAAGCAATTTGTTGAATTCAAATTGCAAAGTATCAACACATACCATCAACTCATCAAAACAACAACAACAACAACAACAACAACAAGATTACCCATAACATAATGATGTCTTGAAATAACTAACAACAGCCACAATAATTGCAGCCATAGACATAACAACCGGCAGAATGACGAACAAAACAACACAACACAACACAACACAACACAACACAACACAACACAACAAGAAATGGATGGACATACGCATACAAACAATAATATTAATAATAGCAAGAACAACAAGAACAATTGTTTTGATTTATCTACGATACAATACGTAGTACTATCGTCTTCCGCCATCGTCCAATTCATTTCGCACAAATTGCACGCAAGTGCTATAAAGAAAATAAAGACAACAGATCAACACACAAACAACAAGCGCCTCATTATCATCTATTCCTTTGTGACCAATGAAGCGCGAGCGTCGTTACATTCAGTCAACTTTATCAAGGTGCGTTCCGGCCAACCATTGCGTGCAATCATTCGTCCATCCATCAATTAGCTAGCTCCATGCATTCATCCCGGCCATTCGTCCAGCCGTCCATTTGTTCATGACAGCCGTTCAAACATCATCTATGCATGCATCCATCCATCCATCACTTGCATGCATCATTCATTTGGACATGATGCGCTTGACCAAACCAATTCAAAGCAACTTTGATGAAATGCATTTTGCTTGCTTTTAATTATGCTCTCATGGTTATTGTTGTTGTTATTGTTGTTGTTCTGTATTCCTTGAAACGTTTTTCTTAATAAAGTGTAATTTTTTTTTTTTTTTTAATTAAAGAACTCGACTCGAAATTTACTCAACTCAACTCTCTAAAACGTATTTTTACTTCCTCTCGATTTAATTTTTAATTATTTTCTAAATAATTGTTTTTTTCATTCTCAGATTATTATCTTTATTTAAAATATGATCACGCTTCCATCCATCAAAAACAACCTGACAAAGATCATTAAGTACTAGAAGGTTTATAATATTATGATTAATTTAAAAGTGGTCTAAAAGAAGTATAATTTTGCGCTCGATTTTTATTAGTTAATTAACTTAATAAGTGTTACATTATCATTCTAGCATTTGGTTTTTGTCTTCAGTCTCCATCGTTATGAAAATATCATATACATAATAGATATTTTCTTCATCAGAAGGCGGAATATTCCGATCTCGCCTCATATTCCGAGAATGAGATAGACCTTTTTAGTCGAGAACTAGACTAAAGGTTTTTTTTTTCATTCAATATTCAAGCACAAATTTTTGTCATGAATTTCAGTAAATTATTTTCATTGAAGATTTTGTTGTAAAATTACCCTCCAGTTTTCCGACCCATTCGTTGTTTTTATAACATTCTTTCACTTTTCTCCTCCTCATTCATCAGAATTCACTCAAAGGAAGTAATTTAATTGCAAATATCATACGAATATTCTGCTCAATTTCCACTGAACTGTTCGGAAACTCAAATACATAATGGAAATTATCGTATTTTCATTAGCATTTAGAATTTCCTACTTCCTACTTTTTTCAACACAATTTCTTGAATTTCAATAATTTGAAAATTATACGCATCAAAACATATTCACTTTCAAATAGTTTCATAAATAAAGTTTCAGTATGAAGCGCGAGAACGGTATTTTGGGTATATTGAAAGTCATGAACATGGTTCATTAGAGTTCAAAAGTAACGGCTTTGCCAAAAGGCGTAGAACTTTTAGAACAAATGTCAAATGCTATAGAAACTTGTGATAGTAACAAATCTACTCATTATGCGCGATTTTTTGGTGTAAAAAAAAAACCAAACAGTAATGGCTTCATTCTTGAAGTTTTCTCTTATTTAAGCAAAATCAAAAGCACAATAAAAATTCACAAAATGTTTTGCTGGCAGATTAAATTATGTCTAATTAATAGAGACTTATCACTTCAGCTTCATCAAATGAAAGAATGTGTAAAAGAACTTACAAGGAAATCCTCTTTTTATAACAATTTAGAAATTTTTTGTCACAATTTTTCACAGAATCTAAAAAAATCTTCGAAAATCTTAAAAAAAAAGAAATATAAATACGAGTATGTATTTTTTAGAATTCCTTAAAGACAACATTTTTCTAACTTTGAGAAGTTCACTGATATTTTTCTTTAACTTTGGATGACAATTTCAGGTTGTGCGTTTAAAGTCATTCATGGCTTCACAGAGCCACAAACGACTGTGCCGTACCGTAAGACAGAAACACACACACACACACACACATAAAATGTCTAAAAATTTTCTTTAGTGGTCAATTAACGTTATCTTTTCGTTTGATAAATTTTATTGCTAAATTAAGAATCATTATAAAATAAAAACAGTGAAAAAAAAATGTATTAGCTCATTCACAAAGAGATTCTTTCTTTGCGAAGCAAGGATAATGCTTTTTCTGCTTGAATGCGAAAAGTGAGACATTTTTTTTTTAGGAGAATATAAAAAAGCAAAATAATGGGAATATTAAAGAGATTGTATTTTCAAAAAAAAAAAAAAAAGAGAGAGCAAGAGAGTAATAAAAACTATTCGCCATACGCGATTTATTAATGCAATGAAATAATAAAAATTTCATAAATATCATAGAATATATAGTATATATCAGTACGTATTCGAAGCAAGAAAGGTCGTATTATTCGCATATCATGAATATTTACATATTTTTATTCATAGAGTGAAGGTCATTTGTAAGATAATGTTTTAATTGCATTTAAATAAAAATACTATTACTTTTCGAGAGATTTCTTTTATTTTCGTATAAATCTGAATAAATAAATAGTGCTTGATACTATTTTCTTTGGTTTATATTCATTTTAAATTCACTTTTTTGTAACCAATTTTTATGGCCAATTTGCTGTAGTTGCTACATGATATCGAAGTTTGCCAACAGTGTAAACAAAAGCCTCAAACAAAAATAAGCAAAATAGAAAAAATACGCGAAAACGAAGATGAAGATGAAAAGAGAAATAGTTATGACACATAACTATCAATTGCTACCGCAGCCGCGGTAACTAATCAACGAATCAATCAACCGACCGACGGATGATAATCCGGTGGTAGGGAAGGAGCCCAAGGAACTCGCCAACAACCTGTATTTATTCAAATCAACACCTGGACGGCTGGACGGCATCGTCGACTGCAATCGTATAACCGCCAAAACGTGATTGAAATTTTCATACTATCGTATTATACTGCACATCAATTATAAATGAAGTTGGCAACGCCGATGATGAATGCAATGCTGTTGTAAAAAACTCATTATGTTAAGTATCTGACGATGAGCGAGCAAACAATATCAAACAAATCGCAGAAATATTGTATTATTTTGAATTTTTTTTAGGATCACCGAATTTTCAAGATTTTTACGGAATTTAGATTTTTTTTTATTTTAATTTTTTTTTTTATTTTTTTTTTCTTTTGAAATTTTTTTTTTTTTTTTTTTTTTTTTTTAAATTTAACAATAAGTTTTAAACTAAATTTTCACCCCAAATTCAAGCCCAAATTTAAACAAGAAATGATAAATCTTATTATATTTTTATACTAAAAAGTTCTTAAAAAGTAATTTTATTTCCGGGAAAGTTATAAAAATTCGTTATCTTTTTTTCTGAAAATCTCGAGTATGCAAAATCTTTAACCTTGAATCTGCTTTTTTGAATTTATGCACCCAAAATCACATCAAACATGAATAATTTAACAAATTAAAAAAAAAAAAATCATTACACAAGAAATTTTTTAATCGTAGGAGTAAAAACCTCTGAAAAAACCTCTTTACCAACATCTTTCTCTAAAATTAAATATAAAGAAAAATCAAACATTTCTTTCGGTTTCTCATAACAATAATATAAAAAATGCTAAAGTTCTCCACAATTTTAATTGTTAAATTAAAAGAGAAATTAAGAAAAAATATCTGATACATCACGAGACAAGGAAAAAAGCCAATAAAACTTTGGATTTAATTAAAAACAAGCAGACAAAACAACACAAGTAAAAAAATTAGGAGAGCAGAAAAGAAGGGAATCCGTTGAGGAAGATTAACTTCTACGAATTTAAGGAATCGAGAACTATAAAAAGCAAGAAGAAACGATCAGATCTTGTATGAGTAAAATTAAAGAAATATATTTCAAAGAAAATTAAGAAAATAAATTGACTTTTTTACCACTAACAGTTTTTATTCTTTGTCGGGCGTATTTAATCAAAAGAAAAACTCGCATATGTTGATCACATGATCACACTTTAAATAATTGTTAAAGCTTTGTTGAATGAGGTTTGATGAATGAATATGATTCATCGTATTCTAGGAATAGATATCTAAAAATCTTTTAAAAGTTTTTACTTTGAAGTATTTTGTTTAATTAAAAAAATGAAGATTTTTATAAAAAGTCACTTCACGAACTTTAAAGTTGAATAAAAATATATATATGTATATTGTAAATAAATACAAAGCATACAAAAATATACTTGATTAGTTTTAATGAACTTTTATAATTTCGAATATTTTTTATTACATTTATCTCTTTTTCTTTTGCTTTTGCAAGAAGGTCTTGGTCTTCAATATATTCTTATCTTCGTTTCTTTTATGCTTTTGAGTTTTTTTTTTTAAGTTTTTACATTAAACGTTTAGTTTTTAGTCACACTGACACAACAGACAGCATAAGAACAACAAGAAATAATACGATATAATTATGATAGAAAGAAATTATACTTATGTTAGAATATGAAGAGTAAACTTAATGAAGTCAAGAAAGTTCATGAGATTTCTGAGAAGGGATCTAATTGTTGAAGATTGTTGTGAATAAGGATGCAGATGTGCTGTGCCGTTCATGGTGGAGACGCCGGTGACGGTCGTGGCGCTCCGTTGGTGCCTGTAGGCAACGAACAAACTCAATTAAAACGACCACATAAAGAGCAAAAGCATTTACTGTTGTTACATTTTACAGCGTTACTCAAGTTAATAATGCACTTGCATTCAAACCCCTTTCCCTTTTCCGTCCTTCAGGAACAGAATGAATAATAAAATTAATATCTTTTTTATCCGGTGCAGCACTCGGTGAAGCTACGTCAGAAGCTTAAAATTCCAAAGCTACGTCAAAATTTATCCTTAGAAACAAACTTATGCGGAGAAACAAATTCCATAGTATAGAAAGAATGTCTAAACCTTGTCAAGTATCGTCAAGAGTTCCACACCATTCGTCGTCTAAAAACAGCTGTCGTTGTCATTTGCTATTCACATGTACGACGCCGTCTTTTTAGCACGAGACGACACCTAAATTGCTGTCGTCTTAAAATGGACGTTTTGACGTCTGCTGTCGTCCTTGTGAATAGCTTTTAGTCACCTCAAAGTCACCTCAGTCGTGCCACTGCAATTTACGCACAACTAGCACTGAAAATTCTATCTAATACACAAACCTCTTAGCACATTGCAACTGATGGGAGCGTAAAATAACACAAGTCACTTTTAGAACAAGTGACAAGTGAAATACCTTTTCCAGTATCTTATCCAAACTCATGGACCTCATATAGACGCCGATTAATTGGTACATATTAGAGGGTTATTCCTGAACGCCCGGGAGCTTAACTCCCATGAATTCTTTTCGATTTTGCTTTGATCATTTTCGGGTGTTTGTTAGTAAACAACAACAACAATGCAAAATAAGTTATAATATTTCATTTTTAAAGAATGTTTGTTATTTGGATTGATTTTATTTTATGATATTTATTTGAACTGATTATTCGATTGATTTTATTTTTAAAATAAAGAATATAAAACTTCTATTCGATAAAATTTTATATTATAAAGAGTTTAAAGATACAACGATTCCTTCATAAGCTATGATAAAAATGAAAGAAAATGAGAAAAATTTTCTTAAATAACACAAAGGGCTTCTCAAATATAGATAACTGCGATTTCTGTTTACTAAAAATTCAAGTAATTTTTTTTAATTTCTAAAACCATTAACGTAAAAGTACTTTTAAAACTTAAAAATTCGAAAAAGTACTCAGTATTACACAAAAAAAAAATTTTTAAACCAAAACTCTTTCAATTTTCTTCTGAAAACTTACCACTAATTACCTCGATACTATCTAGTTTTCTCTCAGATACTAAAGTATACTCTTATACTGGCAATCATAGAGTACGAGTATGAAACTTATCAGACTTATTAGACTGGACTCTACCACCATCATCGAGTAAAACTTTTATTAATATTAGTCTTAATTAATAAAAATCAATGAAAAGTTTGCCCGCTCTTATTTAGCTTTAGTTTTTAAAACTTTTTACGGTGGGTGAAATCGTTGGTGGGAAAACAATTAACCCTAAAATGGACGGCGATTTCATACAAAATTTATACAACAAAAAAAAACAACAGCAACAATGCAAATACCAACAGCAACCGTATTGAAAACGTACTTTTTGTTAGTTTTTTATTGATTTTTAAAGTACTCTCATTGGAATGGAGGGAGAGGGGGGGGGGGGCAGGGTAGAGATGCAGTACTCGAGTGAGGTAGGCATGGATACGAAACTATTTAAAGTTCCTTACCTGTACTCTCTTCTTCCGTATTTTTTTTTCTTCTAAAATAAACAACCTGAACGTTTCTGAAAAAATCTTCCAAACTTGTGCGAAAACTTTTATTTATTGCAGTTGTTTTTTTTTTTTTGGTTTATTTCCAGAAGTTTTGAACTTTTTAACTTTAGAGACCAGACAATTTTTCTCTTTTCTTCTACACTCTTCTACTGCTTTAATTATTGAATTTTATAATGAGCAAAACGCCAAAAAACTGCTTTCTTCTGATGATTTGGCAATGAATTAATACTTAGTAGTTCTTTAATTGGCATAGTTTGCTTTGGTCTTGTATTTCTCCCTTTTTTATTCGGAAATTTATAATAGAGTTACAAACTATTTTAGTTTGTACAAATAAGTTAACCGCACTACATCTATCACCTTCATTGTACTCGTAACAAAGGTTATTATGCCAAGGACTATCGGTCTTCTCACACACTTAAAAGTGTTCCTTTAAACCGGGAAGACGGTTGGAGATAATTGAAAAAGACATGAGCAAGAGATACGCTTCAGTTTCTCCCTTTCAATGCAACAGTTAAATATGATAGAATTCTCGGTTCTTGTTCGTAATCAGGTCGCGTATAGAAATAAACAAAGTTTTGAAAGCTAGAGTCGGCCCCTTTTCATCCCTCAACAATATTTTTAAATCTCAACAATATCCAGTCCTCTAGGTTTATCCGTCAACCAGTTCTTTTCCAATCTCATAATTAATTCTCGTTACTCTGGAGATCCGGTTACAGAAGTTGACAAGAATCTCTTCCTTCCTTATTGTCTCTTCCTTCTTGTTTAGTTTAGGAGTTCTAAAGCACTGCAACGAAGGGTTAATTTGCACAAAACTGTTGATAAATGTCTTAGGAACCGTGAAAACAATAGTTATGGTTGAACGCAATGGGTATGTATTCTATTGCCATGGTAACACGACTACGAAACGCACTGAGTTTGAGAATAAAAATATTTGAAATAATATTGAATTAAGTGAAACAATGCACAACAATCTTGCAGGCAACACTTGCAAAGTGTAAACAATAAAATACGATCGAGTAAGACGTTCTTTTTATAACAGAATGTAAGATATTAACTTAACAGGACTTTAACATTTATTTTAACATCCAGGCTGTCATTCTGCTGATGTTGAGGTTACTGCAGGTTACTGTTCTTTCTCCAAATGTAAATGATTTTATATGCGTGTGTATGTAATTTTATACTTACACGCTGTATTTCGTTCCAACATTTTGAAGTCATAGTTGTCATTCTTTATCTTCTTAACCTTTTCTTTTTTTTTACTGCTATTGCTCTGTTTGTTATTCAATTTGACTGAAGTCATTCATAATTTATGCATTTTATCCCTGACAATTTAATTTTAATATTCCCGACAGCTGTTTTTTTCTAGATTATGAAATATGTAGTATAGTTTTAGGCTCTGTAAGCAAACAAGTTTTTGTGACAATGATGACGTTGTCATATTTTGTATACCCTACACCCGAAGGGATGAGGGTATATTCACTTTGTTCTTCCGTTTGTAACGCATTAAAGGAGGCGTGGCAGGTATAGAAAAGTATATATATTCTGGCTCAGAATCACCTCCTGATTCGATTTAGCCATGTCTGTCCGTCTGCCTGTCTGTCTGTCTGTCCGTCCGTCTGTGGAAATCACGATTACAGGAGAACGAATAGAGGTATCGTCAAGAAATTTGGTACGAATATTCTTTGTTATCCTACGCTGTTTGGTATTGAAAATGGGGAAAATCGGATCAATGCCACGCCTACTTTTTATAGCGAATATGAATTCATCCATGTTTATAGCTCAATTTCTCAGCTTGTAGAGTGAATTTTAAGCTAAAATTTTTTTTCTGAGTCCACCATCTTAGAATAAAATATCCGCCTAAAAATTAGCGTGGTCCGCCTACTGTTGTACCATACCATATAATGAGGTTTTTGGTAGGAAAAGCGATGTTGTAAATGAGTTAATCGGTCAAAATTTATTATCTGTAATTAAAATGAAAGTAGGTGTCACCCGCCCACTTTTTGTCATCACTTCGACGGATGCGGGTGTAGGGTACATGAGCTCTGGCCAGGCCGAAGTTAACGCTCTTACTTGTTCTGTATTTAAGTTAATGTTAAGTTAATATTAATTTGTTTTCGCATTTACGTTATACTGATTTCCATTTAATTTTAATTTCTTTCCATTTATTTTTATAAAAATTAAGATAGTAAAAAATAATAAAATTTTCTTGCGATTGTTTTTTGAAATTAACAATCAAAAATTGATTATTTTCTGTGGCAAAAAATTTATGGGTCAGGTAATGGATATTAAAAATTTTACTACAGAGAAATAGTCGAAATTTTAAATCATTTCCTCATTGTGTCAAAATCTCTGCTAACAGTTCTAAAAATGCGTAATCTTAAGTGAATGGCATTTTATCTAATCATAAGCTTATCAAAATTAAAGCGCATAAATAAGAAAAATGAGGAATTTTTCGTCTCTATAAATTTCATTGTACTAAGTACATACTTAAATTAAATGAGTGACGTTTTATGAAGAAATATTTCATAATAAATAAAGGTTAAATGGGAAATAAACAAATTGTCTATACTATAAACTTATATTTACATACATACATCACGCTTGTATTTATGTTTGTACATACGTATGTATATCCATCTCGAACTTATGGCATTTAAAGAAAATTTTAAAAAGCAAAACCAAACAATTTTATCACTAACTTAAAATTCAAATATTTATATTGTTTTTTTAGCGTTGTAGAAACAAAAAACGCAAACAAATTCATCACCACAAAGACTCATGATACCTCATAGGTTTTTGTTTGTCTCGGACGTGCGCTATCTTTGAATTCAGTACAAGAAGAAGAAGGTTGTTTTAGAATATCATCTTATGTTATGGCAAAAAACAAACAAATTCAAATTGAAAATATTTGCATTTTGATAATAAACTACGACTACTACTAGAACAAGAAAAAACAAAACTTGAAACCAAAAACAAAAAAAAAATGCGAAAAATGTTTTACCCTCAGACAACAACAAATAGACAAGAAATAGACAACAAATAGACAAAGACTTTTTCAATAACGACATGTTAAGTAAATATCTGGCAACTGTGGCAAGAAGCTCTTTTGTCTAAACATCACAACATCGCAAACACAGCACTAAGGCAAGAGCAGAAATGAAATTGTTATAAATTTGGGAAACGGAATTTTGAAGGCCTTTTAGAAAAACAAATTCTTGTAATGGCAAAAACTACCCGAATCAGAGCAATTACTTTTATTTTAACTGGCCAATTTGTGAGCATATGGTTTTTTGCGAACTTGTGGGTAAAAGGTAAAATGGCGAAAGACTCAATGGAGAAATATGTGTGCATGTGTGCTTTTACCTCGTGTATGTGTGCGACGAGGTAAGAACCAAAACGAGATGAAAGTGCAAACAAGTGGAATGAGAGCAAAATTAATCGACAAAGCGGACGACCGACCGACCGACCGACCGACCGTTCAGCAAGAACTACAAAAACCGACCACATTCTCAGGGAGAATGGACGGACTGGACCTTTTGAATAGACCGGCCATAGTCACTACTGAGTTGGCCAAAACTGACGATGCATAAAAAAAGCCAAATACTCAAATGTTTTAAAGGTTTATAGAAGAGTAATATGCATGGGGGTGAGTATACATATATGCATGTACATATGTATAAGAGTAAGAATGCATTTGTATGTGTAGACCGGTATGTATGGCTCTGAATCAGATTATACGAATCGGAAGCAGTCGGAATTTGTCTAAACAAAGTGAAGTATTTCAAGGGTGGACAAAGGAGGGGGGGGGGGGGGGGGCGGTTTAGGGGTTCGGCTTGGCCGTTGTAAAAACAAATGAAAATTCCGGACGGATATTTTCTTTGGTTTTCTTTCTTTTTTTTTATGAAGCCTACTACAGTGCACTCGCAATAAAATAAACTGCAATAATACCAAGGATCACACCTAGTGGTAATTTCATGTGACCTTTTTTTATGCAAACGCTAATTTGATTTAATGCGAGTTTTTAAAAATATTTTATTCCTTTTTTAAGCGATTTCATTAGATTTAACGCGGTCTTAGAAATGTCAATTTAAAATTAATAATGTTTGTTAAGAAAACCACATTTTTATAATTCAGATTAAAAAGTCAAATAAAAAGAATTTTAGTGGAAATGTCGAACCGGTCCCCTACATTTGTATAAGTCCCGTTTCTTTTTTACGCGATTTTTTTAACGCGAATTTGTTGGGAACGTCTCTATCGCGTAAAAACAGAATTGGTGGTACAGTATCAAAATGCTCTGATGGCCGTATTCTGTACGATGACTTTCTCAGAACAGGCAAAGGCTGTGAATAAAATTTAAGTACCGTTTCTTTGTTAACGCGATTTTTTTACGCGGTTTTTTTTACGCGAATTTTTTGGGAACGTATCAATCGCGTAAAAACAGAATTGGGTGTACAGTAACATATACATACATATGTACAAATGCTCTGATGTGGGTGGGACTTTGTACGATGACTTTCTTAGACCAAGTAAACGCGTGAATAAAATTTTAGCTTGACTAGAAATATATGGACTATAAGCTGATAAATATACCTATTCTAACAATGTACCCTGCCATTTGTTCCAATTTTGTCTGCAGTTTTAAAAACGCTTCAATACAGAGCGTTTCCTAACGATATTTCTTCTAATCGTTCTACTGAAATCGTGATTTCCACCGAGTGAAAACCATACAACCAGACTGACTGACAGACAAGACAGCCACGCCAATACGAATTGGGACCATTGGACTCAAGAGGTGGATCCAATACCGATTAAAAATCTACTCTTCTCGTAGGTACCCGGATTTCATTCGTGACGGCAGTTACAAACACAAAACTAAAGAGTTTTGAGAGCGAATAAAAATGTTTTGCATCATTTATTGAGGCTAATATTTCTCCTACTCTCACTGTCTCACTGCCTTACGTCTTCTTCTTCTTCTTCTTCATCTTCACCGAACCTCTTCTGTGTATTCTTAGTCTTACTTTCGTGTGTTTACTCTTTCTTAATCTCTGTTTGCATTCTTGCAACTACTTTCATAGAATTTATTTAGTTAATGTAAAATTCTTTTAACCAACAGCAGCTGACAACACCCGGTAATCTCTAAGGCCAAAAATAAATAGTACACGGTACGAAATTTAACAGTAAAGAACTGTTTCAGCAAAACAGCAACAACAACAACATCAGCAATATTGTGGTTCTTTACAGTTAAGATCTGTCTGTAATCTTTAAACCAAACAAACAAACAAAAAAATAAAACTTAAAATTTTTATGTGCGCATTAGGAAAAAAAAATTTTTTAAATACTCGTAAAAACTTTACGCTAAAAACAATAAATATTATGTTTACAAATAAAAGCTTTATATACATATATACCGTCAAGGTTTTGATAAATTTGTTTTGTAAAGCACAAATAAAAAATTTTAATTTTTTGATAAGATTTTTTGGTTTTTATCAAATAAAAATAATCTAAAGAAAAGCGATACATAAAGTAAAACACATCTTATGAACTTTTTAAATCTTTCCATAAAATGAAATAAAGCCCAAAATAAAAAAACATGTTGGGCTTAATGAAGGATTTAATACCTTCCCGCTTTCGAAAAAGAAGAGAACTTCTAGGCATAAAAGTTAAAAATTCTAACTTTATATTAACAAATTTGATATTCTAACCAAATAAATAAATAAATTTTAAACTTCTCAATGGGTAAGTATTTTAGTATTTTAAATATGATTTCAGTATTAAAGTATTTTAGCAACTTTGCAGTCGAGATTTGTAATTGAGAAGATAAGATTTCAACATTTCAATCTAATACAAATTAAAAGGGTTAAAAAATCAAGTCCTCAACTAAGTCCAACTTCATCCTTATCGCATCCATATATCCTCTTACAATAGCTCAAATCATTTTATATCCCTTTATCTCTTATCTCTAAAATTAGAAGGAGAAGATGTCTATCCTGTCTCCCAGTATTGAATTAACAATTTCTATTTGAAAGTCACTTTGATCAAGTCTGACAGAATTTCAATTAAAACTGTTAATTAGTGCCGGTATTGTCTGTGAAATTGTGTATTTAGGTATACTAACGAAATCTTCTGAGGCGATTAATGAAAATTTTCATAATTAATTAGGTTAAGGCGGCGCATCTTCTCTGAGCGTTTTTCTTCATAGAAGAGAAACTCCGTTAAATTAAATTTGATCACACAAGAGCATGATTCATTCATTTCAATATTATTTTCGAGCTAATCGAATATCTCTCTCTCTCTCTCTCTCTCTCTCTCTCTCTCTCTCTCTCTTAAATCTCTTCAAATCTCTTAACTTTAATAACCGTATAATTATTTCTGTTATTATATAAAACCGTGATTTTCATGGCAAATTCTATTTAATTTGTTTTGAAGTATGATGATTATGATAAAATTTTTTTAACAATGATAAAAACAACCAAAATCACGCTGAGAGCAGCCAAAAATATTTCATTTAATCAAACCACATTAAATCAACCACACTTATTTAATGAAAATGTGAATGCGTCATCCGTACGTCCGTTACTTAAAAAATACTTTTTACTTTTTTTTTTTTTGATACGTCACACGCGACGCATTCGTCGGCAAATGCGTTGAAAAATTAAACATTTTTTTAAAAATCCCATCCATCGAGCGGCGCACAGAAAAAGTCATGTGATTGAGAGAGAGCGTGTGTGTGTGTACGTCCAGTTGAGGAGAGACAGTGACAAAAGAAAGAAAATCTCGATTAAAATTTGGTTTGCTTTTTTTTTAATGAATAAAATTTTAAATATTATGTCATATGTTATATTATGTCATATTTGAATAATTGTAATATTTTTTTTTCTTTGAGAGAGGTCACAAATGTACAATATTATATGAGCAGATTTTTTTTTTGAAAGCCGTGTAATTCCATTTCATTTCAAAAAATTGAGTTAATGATGAAAAAACTATTATTCTGGTATGATCTTTATATTTTCATTCAATTTAGAGAACAATCACTTCAAAATCTATACAATTTTCATAAAAAAAAATCCATAAAAATTGCTATGAGTCTTTACTATTTGATACCATTCGAGAAAAAGTATGCATTTCTCATTGTCCGTAGTCAATTTGAACCGACAGTTTGTTCAGATTAGTTCCTAGCCCTCTTTAGAAGGCTTTACCCATGTCTTCCGAAATGATACTTTGACATGAGCACATTGCAGTGCTTTTACGAGTATCATCTTTCGAGATGAGGATAATCGTTCAAGGCTCAATTAATGTACGAGTACGAGTATAAACAAACGGACTTGCCGCTTTTGCAATGCCACTGGTAGCACTCTTTGTAGAGGCTGGCACGCCGGAGGCGGCCTCAAACTTTATGTATTTCATTAAAGATAATGCCGGCGCCCAACAGCACCGAAATGATTTTTACTCTTTACTACAAATTAAAAATAATAGTTTGTATCATAAATTTGAGCAAATTGCTACACTGTGCTGTATTCTCGCTCTCTCTCTCTCTCTCTCTCTCTCTCTGTGTTTACACTGAAAATCCAAAAAAAAAAGTAACAAAACCGCCTCACTTCCGCGGACGTTGAAAATATTTAATATCCGGTTGTGTATTTCGTCGGAAATCAATACGTGTGCAGATGTGTCCACTACATAGACATACCAGTATATAAATACGTGTGTACTCGGTGTACATGCACAGAGTAAGTAAATATTTTACTTCGTATAACATTTCTTCACGTCGTAGCATGAAAAATGTTGGTGATTTTAATTTTTCTGCAAATATTTGCCATTCTCAATTTTCATCAATCAAACATTTATCATTCAACCATTCAAGCCTCAAATGCCATCCATCGCATCCATTTTCAAAAATTTATTTGTCCGTCAATTTTACATTTTTATTATTTCATTTTATAAGCTTTATTAAAAACTGCGCCTAATTTTTTATTGTGTCTCCTATTTAATGTAAAAAAAATTTTTTTTTTTTTTTGTATATTCATATTAACCATGCAACAAACATTACACATTTGCCGCTTACTAATTTGTAAGTGCGACAATTTACTATACAGAGTTACCCAAACATGTCAAATTCGAACAAGTTTAATTAATTTGTTGGAAATTAATTTGATGGAAAAATTATTTTATAAAAGAAAACAACAAAAATTGAAAACAATTTCTAAAAATTTTCTCCAAAAAAATAAAATAAATAAATAAAAAAATAAAAATAAAATTATAAAATCGTATCGAAACAAAGTCTTTTGGTTAGTCATTCGCTTAAAATGATCATCATTCGAAAAAGTTAATTTAAATACATCCGCTTCATTAAAGACAAGCAACAAAGGCAACCTTTTGATGTTCCTAAATTTTTGTGTCCAATGAAAAAAACAAAAAAAATAATTATAATCTGTTTCTGCTTTAATCACGCAATATATCTGCTCGTGTACACTGAATGTTAAAATTATTTTAACACGTTCAATAAAAACAATCAAATGTTGTTCGATTGTTATAGTAAATGAGAGAGGCAGAGAGAGAGAGAGAGAGAGAGAGCGCGTTAGATAACGCAAGAAAATATAGACAATAATAAATATTAAAATGAGTAATTAATGAAGAGAACAAACAAGAGCTACATGAAGGCAATGGTTTAAGACCTTCACCGTGACATGAACTTGACGATTCGTTATGATTATGATACACACGCTATACTATTGCATTGCGTCATTATAATTGGATAATTGAAAAGAAATATATAAAAGTATAAGACATTACAACTCATTATCAATATACACTATGAATTATCAATAATAGAGACACATTACACAATCGAATTACTGAAAAAACCTCATACAAGCGCGTGTTTCGCATTAGATTAAAATGCCGGCCTTGTGGAGACGCACTTAACCACACAACGTGCATCAATTGTGTCAGTTATGACCACCAGTGTACTGCTGAGATAAGAGTGGGTTAATTTTAAAATTTACAAAAAAACGCTAACTCTAAAAAAATCACTATCTATAACAACAAAATAATACGTGAGACGTAGAAAACAAATTAAACACAAATTTTCACGTTCGACCTTAATTTTTCGTTATAAAACATTTTATACAAAAGGTATAAAAATGCGAAATTATATGCGAAATTTTGCGAAATGCGAAATTTTGTGATTGTCTTGTTTCAGATCAAGACAAAGAATGAACTATTTTTGTATGTGCCTTTATCTCGCCTTGACTTTGATTTACAAAATATAATTAACCTTTTTTACTTTCACACAAAATTACTTTGCTACGAAAAGTTTTAGCATTAATTAGATTTGTAATTTTTGGTACATTAATATAGTAATTCTTAATTGTCTTTTTGTTATTTCAGTATTTTGACGTCACCACATTAGCTGCGTGTCAACAAAAAGACATACGACAGCCGGAGACTGAACAGCAGAAAACAATGAAGGTAGAGAAAGCAGCTTGAGCTTGAACTGAAGAAGGTAGAATAAAGAAGAGAATAAGGAGCGTGCAGAAGGAGACAAGTAAAGGAAAAGGTAACGAAAGTGTAGCAAGAGAAGAAGAAAAGACTACATCATCTTAAGTATCGTATAAAGGATGCAAACAAGGACGACATGAACAACAAGACAACGTCTTCGACCAGTAGGTCTTTCTTAGTAAAGATGATGATGATGATGATGATTCTTGAAGAAAATTTGGCCGTTTGCCAAAATGATAAGTTAGCAAAATTCCATAAAAAGCAACTTTTCTGACACTTTTTCTACTTAAACTATTTTTTTTTTTTAATTTCTTATATTGTACAATATTTCTTTATTTTGTTGTTATTATTATTATTTGCTGCCTCGATTATTTCCTGCAGCAAACAATGTCTGCTGCAAGTACTTATGTCCGTTCCATAAGTTTAATTATAAACTTTTGCTTGAGGTGACGTAATACGAAAAGTGCTCTTCAGGTAAATTAAATATATAAAAATAATTGAGAGTGAAGAAAGGAATAGTTTTATAAGAAAGCTCAAGCTGCAGCAAAAGACGGTAAGTACTTTTCGAGTTTTTTTTTTATTGATTTTCATTCAGTCAATATTTTTTTTAGAAATGCTTTTCAAACGACCTCTTACAAACGACCACTTCTTTGGAGAAAAATTTCTAATTTTTTTTCTTTTCGCATAAATGCTGAAGAAAGAATTTCTTCGCCCAACAAATCGGTCTTTGGCTTTAGTCCTTCAATCGAATCCTTGTGGAGTATTGTACTGGTATAAAAAAAAGAAACAAGTAAAGAAATTAAAAAGAATTGAAAGAATGAAGGAAGTAAGGAAAAAAGAAAGAAAGGCTGACAAAAACTGCACACTTGTAAATCTTTTTGCTCCGATAAATCCGAAACTGCCTCAGAAATTTTCAATAACATCACAGTTTTCGAGATATCTCAAAATAATAATCAGACCCAAAAGAGTGACAAACCAGAAACAAACACTAAAATGTTCATGCGTTCTTGCGAAAGGTTCTTCGCGATCTCGGGGTCGCCGAATCTCTTACCTTTGTAGATATACTATACACATATATCTATATTATCAGGATCGATGCAGGATTAATCGAGATAGAGAACTTTTGTAAAGTTGAGGAGATACAGGCCTGAAATTTTTAAATTTCAAAGAGCTATTATAACTCTGAAACCATATGAGAGCGACAAAAATAGTGTTTTTGGAATACCTGTATAGCAACAACAACAACAACAAACAAACAAACAGCAACAAACAACAAAATCGAACCCCGGTACTTGTCCTAGGATTGTTCCGTGGAATTAAAAAATTAAAACTCTCTCACTACTAGAGCTTTGCTTTAAATTAGCTTCTTCATAAATTACGATAAATAATTTGTAAACCGTATGCATACGGTCAAGTATTTTATGCAGTTACAGCACGTAACAACGGTTCAGGCGCATTATAATATGAAGGCGCTCGGATTGAACGATTTTTCACCAAGAACAAGCGCAAGTCAGTTGTACGCAGTCTGCATACGGTATACGATGGTATACCTCAAATAACTCCAAGATACTTATATTCTCATAAAGTGTTGTTATTGTAAGTTCTTTTGCAAAAATTTTTATTTATCCTGAATTCGAAAATTGTTTTTAGTGCTTCTTGTGGTAAATCGTAGGTAGAAAAATCGTCGATTTTTTAATAGTAAAAAATAAATTAAAAAATCGAATTTTAATGAGAACTATTTAATGGCAAAAAAAAAAGAAAGAAAAACTACAAAGTAATGAAATTAATAGAAATTCTCATTCTCTTTTTCTTCAAGTACTTTTCATTATGATTTCCATAAAGTTATTATATTCTTGTGCGCATTCTTATGTTTTATAACTAAAAGTATGCCATGATATTTTTCAGGAATAATCGTAGCAGCAGCAACAAACAAACGGCAGCAGTGACAAACACAATGAACAATAAATACTTGTTCTTGTTTTTGTTCTTTTCTCATAATGAACACTCTTATTTTCTTTCCGTTAACAGTGCTTTGCTCTGCTCTTTTTTCTATACGTATAGCCTCGACACTCGGAAACAATTTTGTGCTTTTACTTTCATTTATTTTCTTGTGCGCCTTCATGTATGCAACACTTACATCGCCGCACCCCCCCCCCCCCCCCCAATTTTACAAAAATGAAATGACAATTTCAGAGGAATATAGTATATTTTACAACCTACAAGTATCTCTACAGATTTCTTCAAAAACCTTTCATACTAAAAAGGCACAAAAGAACTAATTACAATACTTATATGAAAAACGGTCACTCTTGGCGAGTTCGTATTTAAGCTACTCGTACCCTTCCGAATGTAGTGACCTGAATTGTCATGTCGAATACTTTGGTGAGCTTTCGACATTTTCGACATGTCGAATACCTACGATAGACTACCAAACCAAATTGATTAGAAAATAGATTAAACAAAATTGTCGAAAACTCTGAAAAATTTGTCTTTATCAATTACAATAAGAAAAAACGAACGCTACAAAGATTTTTCGATGAAAAATATGTACATGAAATTCAAATTTATTTTTAAGTCTAGTAAAATTTCTTTGTGAAAATAAGGAACATTTATGGGATGACAATGAATTTTATTCATTCAAAGTGCTCTGAGTCTTGATCGTCACTTATTTCGATGTCATCAGATTCTTGCTCTATTATTCTTTCATTATTATATTTCTACTTGCGCTCTCGCTCTCGCATACATTCACAAGGAACAAGAGAAAGAGAGGAGATGTGTATATTCGTGCATCTTATCGCTTTCTCTTGTTTCTTTTACTATTTGGCTCGCGCATTTTGGGTATAAACAAGCTGGAAAGCGTGTATGTCGATAGATTCTATACTTCACGCGAGTAAAAAACGATATTTGACTGAGTCATTCTTTAAGTTCTTTAATATTTAAAAGTTTTCGACAAGGTTGAGGTTTTCGACATGTAGAAAAGTACTCTGAAACGTAGTAGTAGTCTTTAACGTAGACTACATACAAGGTCCAAACATTCTTGTCGAATGCCAACCCTACTAATAAATAAGAAAACCCGAAAAAACTATTAGATTTTGCGGAAATAAGGTATGGACCCAAAGTAGACAGAAGTGTAGCCCAAAAAGGCATACGCCTCTGTAAAATATAAAGGCAGAAATGTCATGTTATAGGGATGTATGAGCGGAAATGATGTAGGGTTAGGAAACATTAAAGCTATTCAAATGGTTTGCTTTGTATTTTGCTATTTTCTTCAAAAAAGTTTAAAAATGGCGGAAACTGGCGTCTGTATTTACAGTGTAAGGTCGTCCATTCTATCCAAATTTTGTTATCAACGACACTCTCTACTTTTTTTTTTACTATCGTACATTCCTCTTAGAGATGACGATGACGATGATGATGATGATGATGATGCGGGTGATAATTAAGAACATGAACACTATTATGACATTGCAGTGCGTGTATCGTATCGTCGTCCATTACCCACCAGTATCACCATCGCCATGACAAATAACTTGGATTTTTTATTATCGTCGTTCTTGTGCTCTGGTGCGTTGCGGTGCGGTGCGGCGCGGTCATTCATTCATGCATTCATTCATTCATTCATTTCGCATTCACTGCACATGATTGCAACCATTGTTCTTTTTCGCGTTTTAATCTCAGCGAAGGAAAGAATTTGTGTATGCAGAGAAACAAAAGAAATTTATTGAGCACAAATGAATTTTAGGCGAATAAATCTAAACAAAAGCGAGTACTTTGTGTATTCGAAAAGAGAAAACAAATTACACCAACAACAATAACACCGACATTAGTAAAATTAATCTCAAAGATTAACTACATATTTTTGGAATTATTGTAATTAATTATTTTCAAAGAATCAAAAACGACTTTTTTAAAAAAAAAGCTTTTAATCTTGAGCTTTGATTTTTTACAAAATTATAGCATTAATATAATTATAATTATTATTAATTTTATATTTTTTGCATATTTATACAAAAATATTATAAACTTACATGAAAACATCCTCCTCCGGAATGCAGAAACATTAAGCATTTAATCGAATCGGTACAATTCAGTACATCTGAAGAAAAGAAAAATTAAATGGATTAGAAAAATGCATGTGCCTTTAATGTGAAAGAAATCTTAATGAATTTATTAAAACATTTTATATCTCAGATATGATCATAGATATCATGGTTCATGGTCATAAATTTCCATCGATAGTATACAATGCCGAATAAATTTTGATGGATAGAACTTTGTCTGTTCAGTCAAGTTCTGTAGTTGTTTACAAAAATTTGAGGTGGTTTATGTTCTTGCTAAGCTTCTAATGTAAAGGTTAAAGTATTTGATATGGTAGATAACGAAATAGATCGAAAATCCGTTTTATTTGGACAGATAGGTTGAGATATCCAACAAAATAGAGTTAGGTCCGGACGTAGCACATCGAAAAGGTTTATTTTAGTGGTGCGTACGAGCGAGATTTTGCGAAATTTGAGGCTTCTCGGATCTTGGCTCAACTAACAAAGGCTTTTTATCTCTAAGCGTTGAAAGTAATGTCTCGTCTTACGGGTCAACCCAAGTCTGGCCTTCGCATTCATAATGCTTAAAATTTTGATGGCCTGGGTTATTTATATTATACATATATAATAATGTATAAAAGGAATGAAAAGTGATGCCTTTCAAATGTAAAAGTCTTCTTGTCGGTTAGTTTTTAATAAAATTTAGTACGATCAATCTCTTTTTTAGCTTTATAACCGGGTACGCACCATACTTTACCCAGAAACTTTTGCTCTTGCACTTTTGCTTCTTTCATCGACTTTTGTCTGAAATCTTGTGAAAACAACCAATACTTTATAAAAGATGGTGTAATTTTCTATGAATAAAAGTGCATTTTTTTCTCTATTGCTTTAAGAGATGGCAACAATAGTGTATGTATTTATTGTAATTTTCATTCATTAAAAATCAAGTGCTATAGCAAACCGCGCTTTCTATCGTAAATCAATGACTTCTCTATCATCATTTGTGCAAATGCAAATTCTAGTGATGATTGCAGTATTTTCTCTCGTTCGAAGAGAATAAATTACACCGACCGTCCGTTGAAATATCGTCGTCCGAAAGAAGCCGAAGCCAAAGAAGAAGAAAATGCAAGATGCATTTTTTTAAAAATTCTGTTTACAATATCTACAAACGTAAGTGGAACGTCTCTATTTTTTTTTTCTTCTAGACTTTTGCGATTGTACCATTTCTACTCTCTTATCTTTTATCATTTTACCAATTATATCGTCGTTGTATTTGCATACTTTTCTGTTTTTATCTAAGCGCAATATTTGCATACTTGTCTTTTTCCTACCGTCGTATATTTGCATGCTCTTACTTCATTTTATTTTGTTTGCTGCGAGCACTTCTGAAGGCTGAGACGAAAGAATCGAATAGAAAGAAATAGAAAGAAAATTGTAGGCAAATTGAAAAAAAAAGAAATTAGATAGATGCTCACGTTTTCAATTAAATTCTGCAAATCGGACAATATTAAACTATATTATTTCTTTATTTTCTTATATTTTCCATCTAAAATGAAAAGCATTTTTCGTTAATGAAATTTGAGAAAATGATCAAGAATTCAATTTTCTTTTTGTACAACCAACTGCTATAAGTTGATGGAAAATCTTCTATTATTGCTAAAGAAAAAAACCATCTGCTCTGCGTTACACGCAAAATGCTCTTATCGTGGAGTGCTTCCTGTTCTCGTCACTGTTTATCAATTTCTTTCAACAAAAAATCAAGTACACACGAAAGAGAGAGCAAGAAACAACAACAATAACAAGAATTCAACAGCAGCACACGCAGTAGCGTGTAGCACTAGTAGCGACTACAAAAAAAAAATAGTTCTAAAAAAAAAACCAACATTAAAACGACAACAATAACCAGAGATAAAATTTTTACTCTATTTCTCACTGATTCGTAACTAATTAAAAATTATTTTGCTAAAAAAGCAATAGAATGAAACAGAACTCTGTCAAACAAGTTTTTATAATAAATCAATAAAAGTCAACTTAACTGATCATACTTTTGCCTTTTATCAGTTCTTTATCATCTTCTTATTCTTTTTTTTTTCATAATATTTACTTAACTTTGAAAAGTAAATTAGAGAAAACAGGTAACGGAAGCGTTAACTTAACGGCCTGGTCCTACACTTACAGTTGTCGAATCGACGATGGAAAAGTGGGCGCGTCACGCCCTGTTTTTATTTCATTTTTATTTGGTGTTTCCATAAAATGGTTTTGCTTTCGGTTTAGGCTTTCGAATATCGACCAAGTGTTTCAATACAAAACCAGTTTTATTTTTCCTGGGTTTTTCTGGATTTCGCCACCTGCTGTTGTTGTTGTTTGCAAAACCAATGTTTTGTTTTGTTTGTTAATTCTGACAAACTGATATTTTTGTGTACCATATTTATCTCTTTCTACCATATTAATTATAGAAAGAGACAAGGTTATGGCGTCTAGTATTTCGAACTTCGAAACAGGGTTGACTACTGCTTAAGCTAGAAATCTTTTCAAACAACAATTTCAATGGCGACTTTCTGGTTTTATAATGGTTTTCGCTGTGAAAACCAGTTTTGCGCTAAACCGAAGCGAAACCGCTTAATGGAAACACCAGTATTAGATAGTTAATTGGGCGGATAACGCTCAGTTTTTTAATGCATACAATCCATTTAAAGAATGACATATGTATGTACGTCAAGTTATGTCCGAATTATTGTCCGACTTGTGCCAACAAGTCATCGAAAATTACCTCAGAAGGATTGAGGCCTTCAAAAAGGTCCCGTGGAGGACTTTTTAACAATATTGGTTTTCACGCATAATGGCAAAGTCCAAGCATCATATTGAAATAAAAATTCAATGGATATCTTAATAAATAGTTAGTAGAAATACTATACATATTTACAATGTTTACTTTATCTGCTACAATGTTTACACCCTGCTGAACTTGTTTTTCTGCGGGGAAATACATCTACCTGTAATGTACAGCTCTGATACTTTTATAATGATGACTTATCGTCCATTCTGTATATTGCTTATGTTACTCATAAAGTTAATTAGGTAAGTAAGTCGTCAAATTTTCAGTAATGCTTGTATTCAACACTCGTATAATATGTATTTTGTAAGCATATTCGGCAGTATTCTGCTGTGCTATTCCTAGTATCCACTACTAACGTTTTCGAACAACAAATATTGACAAAGCTGGCTTACAACTGAAAACACCGAAAAGCACTTCTTCGACAAAACAAACAAAAACAATGTTATTTTCACCGACTAAGGAAAAGTTTATTTGCCACAAGTAACGAAAGTGTATTAGATAATTACCAAACACCAAATCAAACAACTACTTAGTATGAATTAATTTAAAACGACAACAGATAATTCCGTAAAATATAATATTTGTTCTATTTAACGCTCTATAAAATGCTTTCTAATGAATTTTTAAGATACTGACTACTATCGCACTGAACTCGGTCTAGTGCTTAAAGCAGCGATGGTTATGATGAGTTTTGAAAGGAATATCTGTCATATCTTGGTTAAATGTACCAGAAGAAACGTCTCTAAAAGTTTGTCTAAACTCTAATATTTGCAGGTCAGTAGCCGTACATTTCCGGTTTATGTCAGATACGAATGTCCAGCTGTCCGCGTAACACAAATTGGACAATACTCAAATCTAATAGTATAAAATATCGTATATTTGACATATCGTCACCTAAAATGCTAAACAACGCAAGATCCGAAAATTGGAAATTGAGTTTTTTATTGATTACGATTTACTATATCATATTAGGTACCTACGTATGTGTAAAAATTTTAAATTCTGCCATCAGAAATAACCAAGTTATAACCAAAATTCAAAATAACGTATCATCAAGTGCAAGATTTTCTTAAACAGAATAACGCTATTTTTTCAGAAAACAATAATTCATAATAATGTAAGACATATAAATCAGTGAGTCACACGTAAGACACATAGTATAAATCGTAAATCAGTGTACTTCAAAATAAATTTTTTTTTAATCTCAAATATATTTTTAGTTTCATGTTAATCCAGATTTGAAAATTTAGCTTCAAAATCTCAAGTAGTTGCAATTTTATATCGTTTTTGCTTTTCCTGTAAACTTATGAAAAGTGATGTTACGTTATTTTACATTTTAGGTGACAATATAATGAGTCTTAAAACGATGTCTGATTTTAGACGGTTTAATGACGACGGTTAATGACGGTTTAAATGACGGCAATATTAAGTAGTTTTATTAAAATATTAATTTAATAATTAAGTTTTTTTTACAATATAAAAAATTATTTAGACACTTGAATTTGATAGTTATAATATATTGTAAAAAGAATATATACACTATATATGTATAATATAGTGTAAAAAGAGATTTTTATATCAACAAAAAAAAATACATATACGAGGTTTTTTATGATCATGGAAAGAGACTTTATATACCTTTCAAACGAACTTGTGAAAATATTTAAATAACAAACGAGTAGAATTAGTCTTTTGCTTTAAAATAGGAGTAAAAGATGTTGCAAAAAACGTCCATATCGAACTCGATGATTATTAATATGGAAGCTAATATATGTGTTGAATTGTATTGTGTGGCATTTTTACTCTTTCAAGAAGTTTATTCAATTGAGCAAATACTTTCATATATTTAAAGTGTATTTTTATACATATTTTATTTTATTGTATTTGTCAATAGAAGGTAAAATGTTTTGCAAAATAAATGCAAAAAATACAAAAGAGCTCTGTTGAGAAATAAACAGAGCTGCGTTGGTGAATACGTAATTATTATTGTGCAATGTTTGAACATTTTAATAAATAAATTTATAAATTATTAAATTAAATAAAATTTAATTAAAAATTTAAATTTGTTTTATTTATTGTAGTTTAAAATCAATAAATTTTTTTTGATTTGTGCTACGTGCGTGTGACACAAAGCGGGTGACACAATTTCAGGGAGTCACCATGAAAAAACACTAAGAAAAAATTCTTGTTTTTACATACCTAAATACTGTAAGAACAACAACAACAATAACAAGAATAGAGAGAACACACACGATATGCGTGTAAATTACTTAATGTCCAAAACAAACTTAGCTGCTCTCCAAACCCTTTTTATTTACACTTGCTTTTTTTTTATGTGATACCACCACGCTTTAGTTTATAGCAGCTCATGACAACTCAACAGCTGTAGGTTACAAATGTCACGGGCATGCTGACATACTCTCTTCTGCTCTTACCACTCCTCAGCGATGAACTAATTTCTAATCTTGAAGTGGTGGAGGAGGTCCGTCAGGTGGCAACGTCTTTTGGGAATAATCTTATAAAATATAAAAAATCAAAAATTAACCAATTTTTAACTATGTTCAAAACTCTTGTCCCGGAAATCGAACAAGTAGAAGATAAGGACAAAATTGTTATTGTAACTCCTAAACGAAGCCTTAATGAAGGCAAATGTGATAACAAAAAAAAAGGTAAGTACATAATATGAATTCTTATCAATTGTTGAGCAATTGACGTCCGTCAACCTGCCTTACGTCCGTCTGCCGCGTAATGGAGTAGTCAACCACCTTCGATTGTTGACATAACCCTGAATTAATAAATGCATGACATTTAAAATATTATCGCACACTGATAAAGAATATAAGAATTTTTTTTTGTCAACAGTTATTTGGCCTATAACAGTTTTAACGGTAAATCGTTATAAATTAAGTGGTTTATCACATTTCAAAATGACATATCGTCTACAAATTATCAGACTCGTAGCTTCTCTTTCGAAATTATTACTTGGTCAGGTCACAATATCTCATAATATAACAAAAAACTTTCAATACCATCACCCAATCCTTCATTGGAGTAAATTAGTGAGTCTTTACGGAGACTGCGAAGATTCCTCCGATTTGAAATTAAAAGTTTCTGAACACCTTTTTCTATAATACATGCTACAATTTCGAAACGTTTCTGATGTAAATGTGATTAAATTCAAAATAAATGAGTCCCAAATTTTTCTTTGGAAGGCGTCAAAGGTTAACTCTTGTCTCTGAAGTTAAACTCTTCGGAAGTTTAATAAAAGACATTAAGAAAAAGGCGCAGAACATTTTCGACAACACATTATTGGAAAAAAATATTAGGTTATTAGCAAACGGTCTTGACCGGAACTACAATTAGCGCACATTATTGTCGCATAGAGTACAATTTGTGGACATAATTACATTTTAATGATTTTGTTTCTTCATGACATCCTTTTTATTCGTCGACTAAAAGAATTTAACAGAAAGGGAAAAAAAGATATACGAGGCTCATATTCAGTATTACGTTACAAACTAGACGGAAAAACCAAACCTGACAAAATAAAAACCAAAAATTATTTTCAGAGATCTTACCAAATAGACAGGTCTTGGTTTTTTTTGATAATTTGCCGTATGTCAAAGAGAAAGAAAGGAAGTACCATGCAATCATCAAAAAGGAATGCAAAAAAAAAAAAAAAGAATAAGAAGAAGAATAGGCCCAGAATGACGAAGACGATGAAATGTGCGATAGTATAAAATAACAGCAAAACTATTTTCTTTAGTCTGTGTGGGTTTTTTCTTCTGTTCGTTAGAATTCCTAACAAGAATTTTATGCATGTGCTTACAGTTACAAACTTTCCTATGCTGGTAACCCTAAAATAATATGCTGCATGTAACATATTTCAAATAGCAAAAATACACTCACACAAAACCGTCAGAAACTTAAGATAATTTGGCAGAAGTTTCGCAAGAAAAGCATCATCGACAATAACAAACAGGAGAATAAGTACCTCCCACACCATGATCCACGGACCTCCCCTCCATCCTTCCCATACCATTTTTTTCTATTTTAAGAAAAGAAATAGTAATCCTTATACGAGTATAGTCATAAATTTCTGCATTTGGAATAATTAAATTATATACATTTAAAAAAAAGGCTGTAATAAATCTTTTGGCTTTTTTCGATTGCAAACGTTATACTGTGACTAATTTCTGTTATAAAGCCGAAGTTAGACAAACTCTTAGAGACCTGGCAATTAGCTTGGTCTAATCTAAATCATTTAAACGACTTTTGCAAGAAAAAATGATGATCCTGTTGATACTCGTAGATTGATTTCTATCTAACGCATGTCAATATTCATTATTAGTTTTTTTCTATAATGCGGGCATTTCGGTAATACGTACAAAATACTTTTAAATTTTTAATTTTATTTCAAATCGGTTTTTTTCTTATTATGTAACGCTATGGTTTTTTAATTTCTTTAAGAAATTATGTATTGTATATACATATGTATGTAGCTTTAAAGGAATACTGTATATGCTTCCTTTTGCTAATATTTTGCGACAGGTTTACTAACGCTAATGATAATTCATAATTTCAGTTGCCAAATCGATTAACTCCATACAAGAGAAAGTGGAGCAGTGTTACAAAATAGGCGTTTTCTTTGAAAATAGCGTAAGTCCTGTTGTTTATTTCGAGATATTTATAGGTTTGTATTTTGAATGCAATGCAATTCTTATGATGAGTAATGTTTAGTTTTATAAAAATTGTATGGATTTAAAAAAAATTGTTCTCTAAATTGAATGAAAATATAAAGATCATACCAGATTAAAAGTTTTCTCATCATTAACCCAATTTTTTCATGAAGTGGACTTACACCTTTTCGCAAAAAACGCCTTAAATAACACAGTAATAATCAAAGACATTTTTAGTAGTGCTAATTATTATTAATGGACAATTCTTAAATAGATAAAATTTCTTAATTAATAGAGAATTTTTGATTATTTTCGAAAAAAAAATGTTTTTTTAAACATAAAAAACAAAACATATTTTTAAAAATCAATCTAGCGCGGTTTAAAAATTATGCTCAAAACGAAAAGACAACTCTGAAAACGACACAGCGACGAAACCTGTTTGTCCACAAAGATGGGAGCGTAACGGAAATCTCGTTACTCTCGTTAAATTTGAAAGAGATTACCATAAAATAGATAAAAAAAAAAAGGATGGCAAATTTCCGTTAAACATTAAAAAAAAGTTTTGAAACAAAATATAAAAAGTATAACGGAAATAAATATTAAGGAACATATTTACTTTAGACAAGTGACTCGCGCGATTTTTCTTCAAAATTTTTCATTTTTAATTCATATGAAAATCTAAAAAAATAGCGCCGTCTATTGTCACTTTGTTACTAACACCACCACAACCATTACGGCAAACATAATGCATAGTACCAGAGACGCATTATTGTAAAAAGGTATAAGATAATTTCAGAAAGTAGTTTCTTATCAATTTAAAAACGAGTTATCTTTATAAATACTGCACCGATTTTAACGAAATAAATTTCTTCAGAAAGCTTAAAATATTTGTTATATTATTTTTAGTATATTTCATTGGGTTAATTACACCGTTTTCTTTGGAAAAAATTATTATATCAAAAAAAAATAGTACTAAAAACCTAAGGTTGCGTTTATTTATAAAACTAGACATATTTCGATAAAATGTTATTTAACATAAATGAATGACATTTTAATTAGCTTTATAACGGAACAAATATCACCCAAACAGCTTACACAGTTTCGGAGATACAGACGATTTTATTTCAAATTTCAAGGGGCTCCAGCCCCGCCCCCAAGAGAGAGCGACATTTTTTTTTTGGCTTGCTGGGGTCAGGACCAAGAGCACTAACAAAAAAAAAAATTGGAGCCACTTGCGTAAAGTAAATATAAGCCAATATTAAAAATAATAGTGTATATAAATAATTATTTTCCGGAAATAAAGGAAAATTTATTTTATTTAATTTTATTTAGGTTTTAACAATGAATAAGAAAGAGACTTACATCATGAGATGAACGTAGAATTTATTTAAAAATTACCAAAGTTATATTATCGTGGTCATTGTTTTTTTACACTGTTTTGTTTGTTCACTTTTTGCTCTTATTAGACTTTTTGTTCTTATTATACTTTTTGTTCTTATTACAATATGCACTTTTATTATGTACTATATTTTGCAATTTTCATAAATTTACTAAAGAACAGCAGCCCTTACTTCCACCCACTCTTTAATTTTCTTATTAGATTCCCTTTAAATTGATTTTGGCAACTTTCTTGTTGCTGCTTTCTTGTAGTTTTGTTTTTTGTTTTTGTTTCTGTTCGTGGCGGCCTAATTTTGACAGTCAAGTCAACGATGTGAATGCAACCAATTCGACCTAACAAAAAAAAACTGATGCTCTGAGAAAATCCCAAAGAGAAACGCGCTCACACACAACACAAACACATTTACCGCAAGAAGAAATGGAATTCTTCACACTGCAAGCATGTGTTTCGTATAATTAATCCAATGAATGTAAATCCACAAAGCAAATATTGTAATAGTATTCTGATATTTTTTAGTTTCCAATTTTTTTTAAAATATTACTTGAATTTTTTACAGCAAATTTTGCAAATTTCTGGCACTAACAAATAAATCCACTTATTTTTCATAATCAGCCAGCTGATTTTAAAATTTATAGATTTTGGAAACCACTCTCTCGCTCTCTCTCGCACTCTCTCAGTGGTCAGGAAAAGACCCACGGAAACTATAGGATTTTCATAGTTTACTTTAATTGGAATGTTTGAACATTTAAATCTGTTCACTAATGCACAATTTTAATTCACTTGTTGTTAGTTTGATATATATTTTTAATGTTTGACGACCCGAAAACCTTGGGAATGCTCTGCTCAGTGAATTTGCAGAGTGAATTTCGATATAATTCACGAATGTTTCCTAACCCACATGCATCCACCACCCACAGCAAATTCTGAAATGCAACTGAAAGACTCTCCAATATTTGGAAATCATTTATCTTCACCAGTGTTGTCGTTGTCATATTATATCTGTGATGGTGAACTTCTTCAAGAAAATTCACTTTTTACGACATTTCGGCGAGAGTGATAGGTGAAACACATCCAAAGCGATAGCGATGGAGATGCACAATGAGAGTTGTCAAACGTCGGGCTGAACAATTACTGCAGCGATGAGCGACGATTTTCTTAGCAAATTTATAAACAAACAAAAAAAAGAAGAATAAGTGCAGTGGTGTCGCTATGGAAATAGAAATAGATCGATTGCAAGCGACATTGTCGCAATGAGATAAGAAGAAATTTTGTTTTTTTCTCATTTCCCATAAGAGCCCATAAAGTTTTGGCAGTCGCTATCGCTTTAGTTGTGTTCCACCTATGAAAAGTAATATATTTCTCTATTAATTTTTTTAATAAGGAGAAAACCATTTAGTTACCATTATTGTGTGTTATAATAAAAATTAACAACATTTAGAAAACTCAACCAAAATAATAAAAATCATTATGATATTTCATGAAATATCATAAAATATCATAAAATCATAAAAGTGCAGTGTTATCCCTAAAAGCGGATTGCGTCGTCATGGCAAAAGTGGTTGTGGTAAGGTTAAAAAGAGTTGAAAAAACAAGGTAGGCTTTAATGTGTATTAACACCGGAATTGCCATACCAAAATCGAAAAAAAACATTTCCATTATTGTAATTTTATGCCAAATCGTTAATTCAATGAAAAGATAAACATTTTTATAGAACTATATATAATTTAATTTTCACCACTAAATTTAACCAAGAGTCCAAAAATCATCCACAACGTTTTTCAACTGGCAACGCCAACAACTACTAGAGACATTTGCAGTGCCTGTTGCTAGTGTGTATTTTTGAATAGGAAAAATCATTGGTCGGTGCAAAAAGTCTCTAAAAATATATGGGCAAAATTGCATTGTAATTTGCAAATTTACAGGATTAGTAGGTATTTACATAGTCTATGGTTGCAGTAAAGCAACGAATTACGCTATTTATCTGCGCGTATAACCTAATATAAAAAATTGTATAGAAATTTTATAGACTTTTATAGAAATATATATTTTGTTTACTGTATTTTATATTTATCATATCGAACGAAATTCGAGTGCCTTACCTCAGTTTAGGATATATAATAAAATTCATATATTGATTCAAAACGTTCGCAAATGAGACATAAGAATTAGTTCCATTTGATTCCTTGTCTGAAATCGTAGTCAAATACACAATTGTACCATGCCTATTTATGCCGAATTATAAAATATTTTTAGTGTAGGATTATTTTTTCTGTCAAATGGCAACATTGTATTAGTTGGGTTTGTGTAAGAAATTAAATATAAGGTGTTTCAGAGATTTCAACACATGGAAAGATCCAAATTTTTAATTAAAATTCATTACATACACAAAATTTATTTTAAACGATTTTGCAACGACTAAGCACAATTTATAAAAAAAACTCAATGAATAAGCTCAAGTTCAGACAACAGCTGTTTTGCAGATTTTTTCTGTAACGCATCACCATCAAAAACGGAATTTATATTATTCCATTTCTTAAATTATTTCGAATTTTATATAAAATTTTAATTACCTTTTGAATGCCAAAAAAACAGCAGCTCTTTTAAGCAAAGAAAATAAAAGAATTATGGATGGATAGTTTAAGGTTTGTATTTGTTGTTTTTTTTTATATCAAATATTGCATTGCATTTTTATTATTCACAAATTCCATTTATATAAGTGTATAGATCATATAAAAAGTCACTTGCATATGTATATTAAGTAAATTATACTTTCACATGTTTTAAGTTATTAAATTAATTCTTGAAAAGTGTTTTTAATGCATTTTAATAAAAAACAAAATAAAAATCAATATATAATATACATATATAATTAATTTGCAATAAAAATAAAAGCTATGTAATGAAATGGAAGTACGGTAAAATTAAAAATTGAATTTTAAATTAATTTACTTTAATGAATTCACTCAAGTCAATTTATAAAAAAAACCTTAAATGAATAGCGAATGAATTTTCATTAATCGCGCTATTTTGTTGTGAGCTTTTGTGTGTGATTAAAGAAAAAAAAATGTACAAACTAACTTAAACTTTAGAAAAAAATTCATAAACTAAATCTGAAATTTTTTTCTTTTTTATGCTCATCGTAAGTATGTATATACGTATCTATCGTATATAAAACTTAGTTACTCTAGACATGAAAATAACATGAAAGCAACTGTTTACTTGTAACAGAAGCATTTCTTCTCGCAGAACGAGAAAGAGACAGAAAAGAAAAAATATTTATAAATTTAAGAAAATAATTTGAAAACTGCATACTTTTATAATTCATTTAAATAGAAAACCTTTTTCTCTTGGAGAAATAGAATTTTAATTTTATTGCTTTTGCAGGCTTTTGTTGTTTTAAATCCTGTCACCAGGAATATAGGCCACCTCATATGTAAAATAAGGTTAGGTTTTTATGACTAAATTAAAAACTAAATTATTCATTAAATGTAAAAGAAAAAAATTGCAACTAATTTGTTTTTTAAAGCAATTAAGAAGAATAAACATTCACTGGAATAAGCTGTAGTTTTGTTTCGTTTTTTACATTTTTCGTTCCTAAAAAATTCTTAAACTTGCCCTGTATTTTTTTCGGAAAATTGTAGAAAAACAATCGTTATGAATATGAAGAATAATGCAAGATTAAATAATGAAGGATGCAGTTATATAAAATTATTTCATTGTATTTTAATTAAATGAATATTTTTATGTCAAAAATAAGACTTTTTTACGAATGCATACTATGAACGTATGAAATTAAATGAAGAAGTTAAATGCTGGCTGCATCCAGCTTGACCGTGACTAATTCATTTTTAATATTTTTTTGCAACTACATTTAAAAGTTGGCGGTTTTATTCATACAAAAATTTGTAAATAATTTGTTGTTTTTTTTTTTTTTTGTTTCTTTCAGTCTTACTGTAGCTGATTTTGTTGTGAAATGCCAATTCCTTCATACCAAAAACACAATACAAAAGATTAATTAATTTTAAAGTAGTTGGACATTTTTAATTTAAATCAATACCAGCAGCCTTAAAGCAAGGCACGAAAAAAAAAATTATATTTTTTAAAATCGGTTTTACAAATTAAATTTTTCACAAAACTATTTATGTAACCTTTTATTGGCCAGAGGCAACAAAAATTGGAATTTTCGCTCGACTATATTCTGTTAATGTGATAAAAATACAGCGCATTTTTGTTTATATATTGTACATACACACACACGCACAGACATATGTATACAAAAATGTATATATAAATATAAAATTGTCAGTTTATATAAATAATTAATTATAATTGATTGAGTTTTTATGTTGCATGTTGTTAGTTTTATTTTATATTTATACTCTATAAATACTATATAAAAAAGTTGTCATCGCATTTGTTTAGACCGTATCGTGGCTAGTTCATATTATTTCATATTTATGTACATACATTAAAATTTCAATTTTAATTGGATCGCTTTTTAGAAAAATATCGTTTAGTCTTTTCATTAACAAGTATCGTATGTATTCTGAAATGGTTTGTGTGTTTATGTCGTGTATGAAACAAGAAACCACCTTGTTTCTCGTGTATATAGTACTATATATATTCTATTGCCCCCCCTTCCCCACCTTCTTTCTCCTCCTCCTGCTCTTCCAACCGTTTGTTTTCATTACAAAAAATCAAGTCTCATCAAAGTTGCGTAAAAAATTGTTTTTTACAAATACATTTCTTAAAAATACTTACTCTAAAGTACATAAAATTGTTTTGTTTTTGAGAGAAAAAAAAAATTTTTTTTTTGGCAAAACTTGTTGCGGTTTCAAAAATGTTTCTCTAACATTCTTAACACTAAATATTCTTTTTGTTTTTAGGCACATGTTTTTATTCTATGTTTTTATTCTAACTAACTAAAATTAAAAGAACGATTACAACTATTACTAAAATACTCTTAATTATTACAACGCTCTCCACCGAATGGTATTATTCGTATGGTGTTTTTGCTATTCGAAACAGGCGAACAGGCAACAGGAATTATGTAATATTCCCAAATTTCTATCGGAAATAATTTTACGCTCTTTGTGTCCGTTTGTATGGAGGAGAACAGCATGCAAATTCTTTACGCCTCTCGTCGTTTTAAATTCGAAAAAAACTATAGTCCAGCATGATCCCGTCAAATTTAAATCACATAAAGTGGATGATGCTACGGTGCCTCTGTTGCCCAGCGATTGTTGTTGTTGTTGTTGTGTTAAAAATACCATTTGTCAATGTTCTCCGCGCAATAATTCCATTAGTAAATTAAAATCGCCACCATCGCGCGATTTAATTGTCAGCATTTCTTTGCCAAGCTGTTAAGTATTAAGAAGAAGATGAATAGGAAATTATTGTGAAGATTATAAAAAACATTGTGTTATAGAAGAATAAAACGGAATTTTTGGCCTAATTTCTCTGCCTATTACGTTGCTCAGTTCGAATAAGAACATTTTGAATAAGCATAAAGTTGAAATTTAATACAATTTTCGATTCAATATGCATAAAGTAAACTTTTAAATGAAATTTTTATGTTTTTCTGAATTACAAAGATTTTTGAAAATACAAAATTCCAAAAATTATTACATACTTTATTTAGTATTAATTGCAAATTTCCATTTATTTATTTATTTTTTATTTTAATTTTCAAAATGTCATCTTAGTAAATCCATAAATTGATTTGCAAAGTCATCACCTAATTGTAAAATATCCCCCGCGCACCTGCTCGAGACATTCTTTGGCCTTATACAAGCAAAATTTGCCCGGTAGTGACTCTCACTATGTAGAAGAGAAGAGTTCAATTTTTTTAATCTTTCGACTGCAGTTCTTTTCCTCAACAACAACAATTGAAAGATTTTGGGGTTTTCAATACACTACGTGGTACATCTTTGTATTCTAAAGTCTAATTAGAAATGTATTCTAATCCTATTTCTTTACATACACAATTTATTATTTAGAACTGAGTTACAAAGAGATTTCGTACTAAGGTGAATAACTCCGTAGCATTTCTTTGGGTGTATTTTACTCTATTCGACAGTAGATGGCGCGTTTGTGTGGGGAGAAAAAAATCGTACGTGAACAATCGTAAACTGGTGGCACAGAATAATAATTGTCTTCAATGTAGAATAATGTCGCGTTGCCAACTTGATTTCATATATATATTTCCCTGAAGAGTTAAAGCGCACTCTGTGAGCCAGTAGTGAAATTTAATTTGTGCTCTGAAAAAGGATCTCAGCATAGACAATAACAAAAATGTATTCTACTGTCAGCGTGTCTCTATCTCAGCTACGCCGCGTTCTACTTTTATGTTCTACTTTTCCGCTCACCACGAAGATTGCTCTGCTGGACCAGAAGAAAGCTGAGCACCATTCAATTTTCACCACTATTGATCATATAGTTTCCAACAACTACAAATTCTGCAATTTGTCTACAATTCATCAGGAAAGTATTTTCAGAAATCTAGTCAACTTAGCACCTTCTCTTTTCTTCAAATTTTTACCAGCTTTTTTAAACAGCAAATTTCTACTTTTATACGGAAATTGTTTAGCACTATAAAACTTACTTGACACGTCCGTTGCAAATCAGGTATGCGTAATAACAGCTCGCCGAATTTCGATGGTGCATCGGGGTAGTGTGCCAGCGTGTAGGCCTGAAGACTCTGTAGCGCTTTTTCCTGACATTCACGCACTTTTACCGGTTCCTGCAACTCTGATGTATCTACGAGGGAAAAGAGGGAGGGAGTCATTGTCACTTATCTAAGAATATATCATATGCAATTTTGAAACCAACCAGATTGCAACAGCACTATCACTTTCATGGCAACATATTCATAACGATCGACACGCAAACGTCTCAGATGATCTGCCAGGTTCAGCATGCGTTCGATGCAGGCCTAAAGGCATGAAGAAAATATTACAAATCCATTAGTTAGAGTTGTTGAAAGTAGAGCGAACATAGCAAGATAAATTCGATAGATTGCTTGATTGATGGAAACATGTACCTGCAAACCGCTTGATTTTGCTTGAGCCAAGGAAATTTTTTTACCCTGCGACATTTTTATTTCTCCCGGCGTATCGACAGACCGAAAACAGCAAGAGAAGAGCAAGAGTTCACACCACGAATTAATCAGCAGGCAGATTTGATCGTCGATCTGGTGCAATAAATGGCGATGTATTGAGATTAGTATGGTTGATTGATTAAGCATATATTAAAAGTTACCGAAATGTTTTTGAAAAGTGGCAAACTCTTACACCACTTGACAATCTTGTAGAGACGATGATCGGCCACGTTGCAGAGGTGGGCAATCAGATCCGGATTCGCGTTCTCGCTATTCGACGAAAGGCCCGCACTGGCCAGCAGTGGATTTGTAGAGATTGAATTGGCACCGGAGGGGACGGCGGTACTGCTAACGACAGTTTGATGAGAAGCGCTCGCGGCCGCAGAGGAGGCGGCAGACGAGGAGGACGAGGACGAGGAAGATGATGAAGAGACAGAAGCGAGCGGTTGGTTAAGCCGGGCCAGCTCCGCTTCATTGTATTGCCACAGATGTTCAACATCCATAATTTCCTAAAAAACATAACATAAAGACACCTTAAAATTTATCCAACAACTAAACACGGATTATCGGAAAAGTGCGCCGCTATACGCTTACCTGCAGTAGGACCGGAACACTGCCAGCTGATCGTGCCGACGAGTTTCCATTCAGGACACACGAATATTCGCTGTGCTCCGATTTAATGCTGGCGACATACGCATTGTTACACTTTGTGCTAAGCATTGCAGTGCGCTGCTGTGCTTGTTGACTGCCAATACCGCCGCCGCCCACCGTTGCCACGCCCTGCTGCTCCGAACTGTTGTTGAGCAACGGGCTCAGCATCGAATTGGGCAACGTATACGAGCACTGATACGTGGACCTGCCGCCACGCGTGCGATCTTCTCGTATAGCCTCCAATTTCATGCCCTTCTGCAGGCACTTCTCGAAGCGGCAGGCGGGGCACTTCTTGCGCGTTGAGATGCTAACGGGGCAAGGTCCGCCCCGCACACACACGTAGTTTTTACGATTCTGGACGGTACGTTTGAAGAACCCCTTGCAGGATTCGCACGAGAAGATGCCGTAATGAAAGCCGGATATCTTGTCGCCGCAAATGGGGCACGGCGAATTGATCAATTGCTGACGCGAGATGCCCGGCGATGGAATGGGTTCCGAGCTGGTACCGGTACCTACGCTGCCGCTACTGTTCCCATCCAGCTGCATCTCCTCATGCACTGTGGAACGCGAACGCGCATTATTGCTGAGATTGTGCGGCAGATCGTTGCTGTTCATGGTTGATCCAATCGGAGCACCGGGTCCGGGTGGTGCAGCGCTGCTGGTGCTACCGCAGCCATTGCCGCTACCGGCATCCAGCGTAATCGGTCGGTACAACACCGAATGATGCAGCGCTGCACCGTTGAAAGCGTTACCGTACGCTGCTGCAGCGGCCGCTGCCGCAACCGCAACTGCTGAGTGTCGCCCCTGAATGGGCGAATGCGTCGGACTGAACTCGGAACTGTACGAGTAGCAGGAGCTGTGCGAAGCGTCACTGTTGTTGCGACTGAGCGAAGGCGTGTAGGGCGCGTGTCGCGACGTCAGCGGCGACTGGCTGGGCGAACTGTGCGTGTAGACGGAATGTATGGCCGAATCGGGGGAGGGGTTTGCGGGCAGCAGGTTGCCCGCGGATTTGTTGCGCACCAAAAGCGGTGAATTCAGGGAGACCGTCTGCGCTGTGCTATTGTCGGGACCGGGCTCGTATTTCAGATTAATTGGGTCGCTTTGCGGCTGTGCCAGATTGATCTTGGCATAGGGCGAAATGAGTTCGACGGATATTGGTTCCAACTCGGCCTTAATGCCGAGATGTTGCCCGAGTTGTTGCGGTAGCGGTGGCACTGCGGTAGCGGACGTCGTAGTTGTGACCTCGCTTTTGATAACCGTCAATCCACCGGCGTCTCCGTATTGCTTATCATTGCTTACGGAGTTCTCCGTCTCCATGAGATTCGCTTCCGCCGCCTCCGACTCGGAGAGCTCACCCTCCCAAGACATCGGACGCGGTCCATTCTTATTGTGATTAACCAGGGCGGCGCTACCAGAGGCTGTAATAACACCACCAATAAGTCCAACACTTTCTCCTCCGACTCCTCCAGCCCCAGCCCCTGCCCCTTCCCCTCCTCCCACACAACCAGCAACACTCGTCCTGCGGGTTACTTTAAGATTTTCGATATTAGTTAATTCAGCCTCTGAGTCGGAATCGTCAGCCTTGGATATTGGTATACGCCGCAAACCGCCGCAGCCCCCGCCACCAGTACCGGTAGGGGGACCATTCCCCCTGCCCTCGGTGAAGTAACTGCTGGCCGCGACTGTTGCTATCACTGGGACCAAATTGCCATTGAGCGTTGTTGCTGCTGCTGTGTTCGTTGTGCCGTTTGCGGTACACATTCTCAGGTCGTCGGCTTCGCATTTGATATTCGTCACGGAAATGTTATTGCGTGTGGTTGTCGCTGATCGCGGCGATGGCATGCAGGACGATGACGATGAGGATGAGGCAACATGATTGCTGTTGCTATTCGAACCGCTATCGTGGCAAGCGCCGCTGCTGCTGCTGTGGCTCATATTAGCGGCCAATTGAAAGGAACAACTATTATTGCTGTTGCTGCAAATGCCGGCATTGAAAGGCATCATAGTATTTGCTGCGTTTTCGGTGCTTACAATCGCACCAGCCGGTGGTGGTGCGCTTTCCGCCTTCGCTGTCGACATGTTTCCATCCGGAAATGTGTGAAGTAGGCGCTTCAGTAGTACCGGAAGGCGTGGCTACTCAACATAGCAATCTATTTTCGGTTGCATTCAAGAAATTACAAATATAAAACGTTCATGGAAATTTGAAGAATATTATTACAGCGAAAATTCATTGCTAAAATGCTGGAAGAGAGAAAGAAAGAGAGAGAGAGTGAGAGAGAGCGGATTAAAGAGGGCAATTCAAAACGTTTTCGTTTTAATTGAAGAAGTTCATAAAATGTAAATGTCGAATTCAGCCTTTATAAGAAGACTTTTAATGCGAAAATACTTTATTATTATCGAGAGAATTTTGTTGTCTAAGGATTATGATCCTTGCCTCCTTTTAGTGGCTAAATTGAACTTTACTAATGGTTTTAATCTGTTCAAGAGGCTGGAGAAAACCCAAAAAAACAAATGTGATTGTAAATATATCACAAACTGCAAACTCAAAAAGAAATGATATTGCATTAAAAGTTGTAGCGAAGGTTATGATATTGTTATATGATATGATGCGACAAACTTCTTTAGAGTATTATGTCTGCCATTAACAAATTGATTAAAAATTAATATTATAGACGCAACGACAGCTTATTATTTTTTCAATTCTCACAACAGACAACAGATAGCAAATATCATGATATAAATTATAACTTTTTTTTTAAGTGAAAAAATTTTTTCCTGTAAACAAAATGTTGTTGTTGAGTAAACAAAGAATAAAAAAATTAATGTATTTTTTTAAAAAAATCGATAACCCTTTAGAACCTTCGAGATGTTAAACGCACTGTAATAAAAATTGAAGGGCAAAACAAGAAAATAACAACAACAACAACAACAAGAACAACAGTAATAATATATGCCCAGACAAGCAGAGTCAGAATTTGCAATCACGAAGAGTCAAATATACAATATATATATACAATATGTACGTCTAAATATATACATATAAATGTACAGATATGTATATTTTTGCTATATCAAGCTTGTACATTACTTGATACTAAAAAAGACAAAGACGTCGACGTAGACGCAGGCGTAGACGTAGACGTAGACCGATACTACGCAAGCGATGAGCAAGAAGCAGCAGGCAGACAGGCAGACAGGCAAAAGCCGAAGCACTCTTATCAGAAGTATTTAGTGTTTGTTTGTTTGTTTGTTTGTGTCTAAACGAGCGAAAAGGATAGAAAGATGAAAAAAGGACGACCTTCAAATAATGTTTAAATGTGTACGCAAACGACCTTGCATACAGCAACAACACTGAAAACAACAAAAACGGCGAAAAATACATATAACAGCAGCAACAACAACAACAACAATAAAAACAACAGCAGCAGCAGCTACGACTACTACAATAAGAACAACAATGGAGCCAAGCGAAGCAATGCAAAACGAAACGAAACGAAACGAAGAAGGTTCGTGCTTACAACAAAAATAATAAAAACAACATGCGTCAACAATAACGATAAGAAAAGGAATCACAAAACGAGGGAGAGAAAGACGGAGAGAGAGCGAGAGAGATAAAAAGAAAAAGAAAAAACTCAATTAAGTAAAATAAGCAGGGAAGAACGAAGGAAAGAGAGAACGAAAGAAAGTAAACACATCAGCCCAAAAAATTTTCGTAGCCAAGGATAATGTAAAATGGAATAATGTAAAGTCTAAAAAGGAAAAAGTGCAGAAAGAAAAGTGCAAATAAAATCAAGATGAGAAACAAGCTGAGACAGCGGCAGAGGGTTGGTTGTACATATTGGGTTGGGGAAAAAGTATTCGGCGTTTTTCTCATCGCTTTTCTGTAAATTGTCATAACTTTGAAACGGTTAGTTGCATCTGGCAACTTTTTTTTTTGCTTAACAGCTGACAAATCGGCTGATAATTTGTAAAATTTATTGAGATTGGTGCGTTGTGTTGAAAGTTATTCCGAAGCAAAGATGAGTTAAATTTCTTAAAAAATATGCTATATTTCAGAATTTGATTACGACAAAATGAAGAAGAGTGCTTCACAGGCATGTGAAGAAGCTCGATGTTTGGGTGCTTCATGAAATGAGTGCAAAACTGAGTCCAAAAAAAGCTTTGTTGACCCGGCAAAAACTAAGAGACTTCGGCTGGAAAGTTTTGATTCATCCACCGTATAGTCCTGACCTTGCACCGTCAGATTATCATTTGTTCCGAACTCTCCGACACACTCTTGCTGGGAAAAAATTGGCCTCCAAAGAGGACTGCGAAAAGCACCTGTATCAGCTTTTCCAAGACAAAACCCCGGAACTCTACAAGAAAGGAATAATGGTTATACCCGAAAAATGGCAGAAGGTAGTTGAAAAGTATGGTCAATATTTGGATTAAGAAAATGTTTGTTACATACAAAAAATAGGTTGTATTTTTTTAATAAAAAAAACGCCGAATACTTTTTCCCCAACTCGATACATACATACTCCTGTGAGTACACACATCTACATACATACCTCTGTATGTGCTTGCACATAAATGGTTTTTTCTTTTATTTGTGTGAGAAATGAAAGGTCAGACTAAATAATTATAGGGCACACTTTGAGTAAAATCAAGGAGAAAGAGCGCGAAGAGGACTCGAGTGCACTCAACGAACAAAGAAATTAAATAAAACATGACAGAAAGGTGTATAAAGCGAGAAGCGAGCGAGTGTTGCCAGCTCAGCAATATTTTTTTACTTAAACTATGAACGATTTATTTATTATAAACATCGACATTTGAATAAATAAATAGCTTGCAACACTAAAAAATGTCAACTTTTAATCGACTGGGACTCGATCGCTTGATAGTTTTATTTTAAATCCTTTATTTTTTAAGTTTTATTTTTAATTTTTATATTTTTTTTTTTAAATTGATTCTAAAAACTAAACGATTTTCGCCTCTATTCATTGAATTAAAACAAAAAAACAAACAAGATTTTTTCCATGGACTTTTTCCAGGCTCGAAAAATGGTTCAACTTCAAAGTTTTTCAAAGATTTCATAAGAAAAGAAAAACGAACAGCTTTATGGCACTGACAGTGTCAATGACTCTTAATGTAAATATGTATTTAATAAATTTATTCCACGTTTTTGGGGTGAAGAAACAGCTTCATTAGAAATTTGAACGGAACAAAATTATCATACGTTGCTTTTAAAAATTTAATGAAACGCGATCAGTAGACTCAAGACTCAAGTGAATGCTTGAAGAGAGCACTCCTTCCTCTCAATTAATATTAAACTCCAAAGCACGAGCACACAAATTCTTTAGTTAAGTTAGAACTAACTCTTTTAAGACTAACTCTTCATCAGAGGCCTTACTCTCCATTAACGGCTTAACTCTCAATCAAAGCTTCATTCTCCATCGAAAACTTATCTCCCATCTAATTCAAGGCTCTTTATTCTCAATCAAAGGCATATTTCTTTATCAGAGACTTTACTCTCAATGAACGGCCTCTTCATTCTCAATCAAAGGCTTTACTCCCAATCAAAGAGTTTAGTCTTCATCAGAGGCTTTATTCTCCATCAACGGCTTTACGCTCAATCAAAGACTTCATTCTCCATCAAAGACTTAACTACCATTTAATCTAAGGCTCTTTATTCTTCATCAAAACTTTTTTCTTCCTCAGAGGCTTTACTCTCACTGTACAGTCTTTATTCTCAATCAGTGGCTTTACTCGAGTGTTACTCGCAATCAAAGACTTTATTTTCCATCGAAGGCTTTACAATCAATCAGCCACTTTATTCTCATTCCAAGACTTACACTCAATTAAAATTCTTAACCAGACGATTTACTCTCAATCAACGATCCTCAAAGATACTAAGATTTTTTTTTTGTGGTTTTTTTAGAAACAGAGACGCTTTATCCCCAATTCTTTACTCTCATTTAAGATTTACTCGAATTTAAAGATTTGATTTTCAGTCAAAGACTGTATTCTCAATCAACGACTTTACTTTCAGCTTATGTCAAAGTGCTTCCAATAAATTACTATACTTAAAGACTTTTTTCCGATCAAGGAATACGGCTAAATTATAAAACCCAAGCAATTAACTCCATAAAACAAACAGTAACTATAAAACTATAGACTATAAAACTATAAATTTTAAATTAAAATTCTAAAGAAATTAATCTATTTCAACTATAAATCAAAGATCTAAGAAAAAACACTCGATAGTATGATTATACAATATTATTTTTATACTCAATCTCTTTGTTATAATTCATAAAGGAGTTAATTCATAAAGGAGAAACTTTTTGCTAGCTTCTCTGATAAAATCTCGTTACGAAGTGTCAATGTCAAGCAAGTTATTGACACTATTTTTTTCCACAGACTATAATACCGCGCGGAGAATTACAGCAGCAACCAACAACAACAGCAGCAACAAAGTCTACTACTGCCATGTTGTTGAAGGCGAAATATGAAGTTGTTGATTGATGGATTAAATGAATGTTATGTATTTATTCGCATGCAATGAATAAATACTAAATAAAAAAACATGTACATATTGTATTTATGTATGATTATATCCACGAGTATGCATGGATAAATTGCATTTTGTGGTGCAAAATTTGAAAGTATTGCATTCTATGATTAATTAAAGAATGCGAAGGTCAACCCCTTTTTTCATGCTATTTCAAAGCCATAAACTTTGTACTCTTTCTTGTTGTAGCGAAAGAGGGTTAGATGATGAAGAAGAAGAAAAAGAGAAGAAGTGGAAAATCAATGAGAACTTATTGTATGTCGGTTTAAATAAATTCTTCTTATAGATATTATTTGAGTTTACTTTATACATTTTACAGGGTGTCTCGCATAAGATACAGCAAGTGAGAGATAAAAGGCTAAGCGGAGGGCACGATTTTGGAAGGAAAAGTATGATGTGAGTTAATTTTAGTCTATTTTTGTATTTGTAATCAGAAGTGTCAGAGGATTCAATGAAACCAATATATTCTGAAATTGAGCTTTTAAAAGAAGGTTTTAATATTCATTAAAAGCTTTAAACATTTATTCTACTAAGTTTCTGGAATTCGAATGAATAACAATTAATTAAAATTGTATTTTCTATATGGAATTAAAATTAAATTTTTTTAAAAACACTCGATCATATAGAACGAGTATACTATATAGCTAGGTAACGTATCTTTAAAACTTTTAATTACTTTTGAAGGAAAATTCACCCTTATCTACTAAACTCTTAAAACTAAAAATTAAAAAACTGAAAACTAAAAACTTACATTGATTAATCTCAGTGTATTTTAGCATTCTTTCAATATAATTCGTTTCATATCGTATCCGTTTGATGATTGTTATTCGTCTTAAATGAAAGATTATAACGTTTAGATTTATGAAAGTCACATAAGCTGCCTTTGAAGATCACCCTAAAAGCAATATTTCTCTTTAAAGTGAATTTTATTTATCATTTAAAACTTACAAAGCGACTTAAATGAGGTCGTAGCAATCCTAGATCTTTTCGAAGAATTTAAATCTCAGTAGATTTTAACAAAGTGCAACAGTTAAGACGTACATAAGTACGTGCCAACGACTCTCGGGTAATTTGGGGTCGTTGATCAACGTTTACCATCAGAAAACGGGCCTCTAAATTTTTTTTCCTTTTCTTTTTTTAAATCTAACTACGTCAATTTTAATTATGGTACGAGTATAATAAATAAAAGAGTACGAAAAATAAAATGTACTTAAATAAAATGTATTAAAAAAAAAAATATTATACAATTTTGCGCAAGAGAGCAAAATAAAATCGGAATATAAAAGTGAATTTATTCATTTAATAATAATACTAACAAGAATTGTCAAAGTAGAAAAAGAAAGATTTTGTTATTTTGTTGTTTTTATTTATTTATTTATTTTTTTACATACACATTCGCTTGTTACTTGCTACTAGTGTTACTGTTACGATATTATGCAATAAACAATTCTTGTTCTTGTTGCGAACGTTATTATTATTATTATCTTTATTATAAGTAATAAAAACTTAACACACAAAAACAAACACACACACACACACACACGCGCGCGCGCAAGTCAAACAATTCACTTTAATTAAGTTTTGAATTTGCATTTATGTATATTTAAATAAAAAAATAACAATAAAATTATTGTAGTTACATTGGTTTTTATTAATTGCTACCGGTTAAACTGCATTTTAGGTTTTTTTGGATTTTGCCCGCATTGTTGTTGTTGTTTTTCTACGCTAAGAAAAACTCGTTTTTACGATACTAACGCACTTCTTTTACTTTTCCAACACAAAAGTCAGCGAATAAGCCATCACTATCTCCCCCTCTCTCTCTCTTCGTCGAAAATTCGTAGCACCCTACAGAGCACCATCTACGGCCCCCCCACCCCCTTCACCCTTTCCTCCTCCGCCGTCTCCATAGGTTTCAACCACTGCTCCTTTTTTGCCACAATGGCTTTTAACAAATTTATTTGATGCTTTTACATTACAGCTGTGCTGTAGTTGTTGTTATTGTTGTTGTTACTGTTGCTCTAACAGCTGCAGTTATTGTTGTTGCTTCTACAGCTGTAGGATTGTTAGTCGTATTATTGCTGCTGTTATTGTTGTTGTCGTAGTAATTGCGCTGGCTTGATTTTAGCTGATTAATAATTATTCTTTTATTCATAACTATAAAGGTTTTTGAGTCTTTGAATCCATTTTATGAGATTCTTAAAAGACACGAAAAAAATAGAGACTTTTAAGATTATTTTTATATTTATTACTTTTCCAATGAATTTCTTTAATGTATTTATTTCTGAACTAAACTGAGCTGCACCCGAATCGGAGAGTTCTTAAAGTAAAGTTTTGATGTTCAGCAACCAGAAGGCGTTTCAACGCTCTCTGGTGGAATATAGAAATTTTAAACCTAACCTCTTAATACTAAAAGTTCAACTTTTTGAATCAACAAACTTGACAGAAAGATGTTCTACTTTAAATTTGAAAATTAACTGCTTAAAATTGGTCTTTCAACAGGAGGTCTTATTTTAAATTTCGCGTCGCTTTTAAACTATCAAAATGTCACTGTCACTGTCATTGTGATAACTGTCAGAATGCAGCATTTGAGCGTCTCAGCTTCCCAGCGTCAGCTCTCTCTCTCTCATAGCGTCGGCCTTAAATGAAAAACACAACCTATTTTAAAGTTTGTTCACATTTTTCATTTTTGTATCAACCCTTCTGTATCCGCTAACCTCCTCCACCAACCTTCTTCTCACAAGGAAATTTAGTAAATACTTTCACCACTTTGTGAAACTGGAAGGTTTCCCGATGAAAGGTGGCAATAGTTTTTTTTTTTATACATAATAGAGCGAAAGAGGTTATACAGAAGACGCTGGAAAGCTGAGACGCTTTTTCATTCTGGGGCTACTGTTAAGAAGACTTGGGCTTTCGTCTGATGATTCCTGTAGGAGTTAGAAAAATAAGGAGTTTCGCTTTTCGTGCCCCGGTCTCGTTAGAAGAATAATGGAGGCCCAGAAAGTCGCTGGACGCTGTTTCTTTGGCGAATGCTGTGATCTAGAACATTTTAATGTCAATGATTTGGTTTGGTTGACTCTGGTTGGTATTTTTAAGAATATTTCTCGTTTGTGGCAATGCAATGAGTCTATTGAGGCCTAAGTCTAGTCTCTCTGAGGCCTCTGCTGGACAGCCACTCCTACCTACACGTTCTACAATTAATTCAAGCTCAAAACATCGCGATTCGCAAATTTAAAAAAAAAAAATATAAAAAATTAAGGAAAAAAATGCAAATTCTGGTGTAATGTGAAAACAAAACATTAAAAATTACTTTGATTAATCAAGCGAATACTCGCAGAAACCTGTGCGAAGAAGCACGATGTGATGGAAAAAGCACTAAATGTGGAACCAAAAAAGAAAGAAGAAAAGCAAAGCAAAGCAGAGCAAGGTGAAGGAGCATTAAAAGGAAGGGGGCGGAAAGGGGCGAGGTAAGGAATGGTAAGGAATGTGAAGTAGAAGGGGGTGGTGGAGAGATGGCGGAAGGGCATACTTGTTTTAAAGCAGGACCGGAAAATGCGTTTGCGCAGTACAACTTCTTTTTGCGCGATACCAACACGTTCTCCAGTTCGAGCCAATTTCAATGGTACTGATGAGACTCTCAAAGCTCACTCAAAGAAACACTTTTTCTTGCATAAAGAAAAAGAAAAGTTAAAGGTTTTATTTATATATATTACATATACTAACAGGATGGTTTTAACAGCGCGTTTTTGAAAATTCTTCTCGAAAGAATTTTATATATACACGTTTTATATATAGAATTACGAAAATTTATTATTTCAAAGGTAAATAAGAAAATAAGAAAAAATTGAAAAACGCTGAACTAAATGTATTGTGCTAAAAGGAGACTATGTTGAGAAATAAAACTCGGCTTATTTGCCGAAAAAAATTGCTCTTATTCAAAAAATCTCTGACTTATCGAACAACCCTGGTATAACAACTTTTGCAAAACATGGTTCGAGCTAAAAGTGTACTGCGTAAGTGGATATAATGGAGTTTATCGAGAGAGTTCCAAGGCCCAATGGCGAAAAGCGCATTTCAAATGACGAAAACCTTCACAAACTTTACGTATCGTATATGCCAAGGAATTTCTTTCAGTGTAGAAGTGTGTATACACTGAAAGAGTGTGATAAGAAACGTTTGTAGGTACAAACGAGACGAGTAAATATGAAGTACGTACGAGTATATACGACTACGAGTATATTTGTGCAATATTGATTTGGTCTGTTTGCCGCAATGACACCGAGACACCGACATCGACACCGAAGGAAGTCCGTTCGTGGTGTAGAGAATTCTTTAATTTCTTGGATTTTTCTAGTTTTGTGTTTGCATTTTCATTTTGCATTGCAGCAAAAGCACAAAAGAATAAAAACTAGATTTTCAACAGGTGCGTCGTCGTCGACGGCCCTCAACGGTCATCCGTAGAAGAACCTGCCTGCTGCTGCTGCTGCTGTCGGTCGTTGCTGCGTCTTTGTCGAACAAAACTTCTCGACAAAATACATTTTCTATTCGCTTTCAATGCTTTTGCTTTTGCAGAATTCTTCATTGCTCTTGCAGACTGCTCAGACTGCGCTTGCAGACAGACTTTGGCGCGTTTCTCGTTACACATTCTTGTTCTTGCTGTTTGCGTCTTCGCTGTATTGATGATGGCTTTTGCTCTAGCTCTAGCAAGCAACGTCTATAATGTCTAAATGGAAGTAAGTATTAATTGAAAATGCTTGACGACGACGACGACGACGACGACGATTTTGCACGGATGATGACGGCTCATGGCAACACACAGAGCCACACACACAGAGTCTTACTCGTTGATACACAGACGCCACAACGATGAACGGACTTTTTTTTATGTGGCAGCGGCAGCGGATGGAGACGTGTTAAAAGTTGAATTAGTTGCTTTTCTTTTGCGCGGCGGTTGGCGAAGGTATTGGACAGGTTAAAGAAAAGGAGTGGCGCAGTCTTTAAGAATTCGCTGGGGTTTTTTTTTGTGTTTGTATGTTTGTCTTTTATTTCTGGCTTTTTATTTTTTGTTTATTTTGTTTTTTTCTGTGCAAAATTCTAATTAGATTTGAGTTGTTGCTGATGTATGTGTGTACTTGTAGCTACAAACAAATTTATGGTCTAAGAATTTTCTAACAACTTGAAAAGATTGAAAAGAATTTTATACCGCAGCACCACCGGACACAATGATAATGATCGCAAAAGTGGATAATAATCACAAATAAATTCCTTTTCTTTAATTGTTAATCTTCTCACTTTGTTAATTTATAAATATAACGATTTTATTTTATGCGATTAAATCTTGAAATTCTTGAACAAAACTTCTCTTTTTATGTAAGATCTCTTTAACTACATTTTCAACTGGAAATTTCCAACTTTTGGATTAAAATTAAACTCAGCGCTGAAGTTTCTAACTCTAGAAGGAAAAAAAACACTTAAAATTTGGACTTTGACTCTTCTTTTCTACGTCAAATACTCGGTCGTACGCAACAAAATGGACTAAGTTTCGTTTGTCTTCGTCTAGAGAATCCAAGTTCGTTGCCCGCCAAAGCGAATTCCAAGCGATTCATTTTCTCCAGCGAATCTTTTTGGTCAAGAACTTTTTGCTGAAACGCTTAATCGAAATTGTCAACCGTGTTCTGAGTAAACTAGATCTTTTTACCAATAATGACTAACTAATTACGTTGCGACTTAAGAGAAATCTCTCACTATCATTTAGCACCGCCATTCCGCGAACTTAAAAACACTCTCTCGAGTTTGGAACGATTCAAAATATCTCATGTTTCAATATAATCTTAAACTTACTATGCTAAATTTCTATGCTAAGAGAATCACGGCAGAAATCGTGACGACCTTTTTTGGGCGAGCTGAACGCTCGGCGTTACTTGTGCTGGTACGACCATAACGGAACTCAGTAAACCATTGAAATTGATGGTGCACCATAGTGTCCATAGTATTTATCAAGTCTTTCTTTGGTTTCGGTGATGGTTTTTTATACAAAAAACAATGCTTAATCAACACACGAAATAAATGGCCCAGCTTGATCTGAAAATTTTACAGCGGTCTATTAAGAGATTGCTTTTGACGGGAGTAGTGTCGCATTTAAAGTTACTGACACCGCAATAGTTACCGTTTTATATATATTTATTTATTATTTCTTTTTTAGCATTATTTTATCTTTCATTATATATAATACTTTTTTGCTTTTCCCAAAAATAAGTAGATCGGAAAGTGATGATGGCATTTTAATGTTTTATTTATTATACGAGTATAATCTTTTTAAAGATTCCATTTTGATTACTTTAATATTATCGTAATAAAAGGTTAACTTGACCTAAAATGAGTAAAAATGACACTCGCCATTAATCCAAATTTTCTCATCGGAATTTTATGATATTTATAAAATAAAGAGAAAAAAATTTTATTTTCTTGCGTCAACATCAATGAATTTCTTTCGATTTTAGTGAGTGAAAAAGGAAACAAAAAAGGCGAAAAAAGGAGAAAGAAAGAGAGAGAGAGAGAGAGAGAGAAAAAGAGCGACAGAGAGCAACGCCAAAGTTCATTTTACGAAAGTCCAACACTTAAGACAGTAACAATAAAACTGTTTTATGTCTTGACATACTTAAATAAAACAACAACATTTAATGTTTTTTTTTTACATATTAATATATGTACGTATTTACTTGCGCGGCGGTGCGCGGTGTTGAATTATTTTCGCAAGAACCACCAAATGGTTAATGACAAAAAAAAAAAAAAAACTGTTGTTAAGAAACGAATGAATGAATATTCGCGACAACATTGTCAAATTTTGAAACTATATACACACACACAAACACAAACACATGTTATTATGAAAATTATCAAATACTGAAGCTGGTGGAGACCAGCTGCCAACCGGCAGGCGAATGGACAGCAGCCAGCTATCGCCAACAATACAAAACGGTTGGCAACAAATTGCGAAAAAATTTTGCATTCGGCCGCGAGCCTACTGACAAACAACGAACGCCAGAATAGCGTTATCGCCGTCGCCGTCGTTGTTGCTGTTCGCTTTTCCTTTGCCGTCACCCCCACCCTCGCCCTCACCAGATTGTTCACGCTATTCCTTCCTCTTGTCGTTTGAAACATTGGTTAGCAACATTTGGTGGTCTCTCGTTCGGTCTTGGCGCAGCCGCACACGTTTTTCAATATTCAATGCATTCAATCAATGTAAAACAGGTTGTTGATTCAATTCATTTAAAGAATTTTTAGGCAACACAACAACAACAATAACAACAATAACAACAACAGCAACAGCAACAGCTACGACAACGTCAACAGTTCCAGCAAAGACCAGAGCCAGCTAGCACTCACCATACTTTAAGGTAATAAATATTAAAAAAACAACAACAACAAAAAAATATAATCAGAAAAAATAACAGAGAAATAATTAAATACGATACAAATTCGGTAACGCATGCATGCATGTTTGAATGCATTAATAAATAACAACAACAACAACAACAATGGGGAAAAAATAGTCGCAAAACACCAACAAAAATAGCAAACACAGCAAAAATATTTTCCAAAGAAGGAAAAAACCAAGAAAACAAAATCAAAGAGCAATAAAAAAATACTAGGAACAATCCCAGAGCCCTTACTTTCCCCCCCCCCCTCTCCGCCTACCACCCATAATTTTAAATAATAAAAAGAATTATCATGGATTTTATGATCAAGTTAAACAGTCCAAGTAACGCATTTAGTGGCATTACGTTGAGCCACGTTATGGAAAATCTTGCGTCTACTAAACATAAACAAGAATCTTGGTCCTCAACAGTCTTGGTTGTCGTCTGTCTCTATTCTATCGGTTTAGGAGCTATAGGTTTGTGACATAATGTAATACATAGAGAGACAATTGCCAGAGTTCTTAGGATAGGTGACAGCCTATAGCTCGTTAACCGACATCGCCATGTAAGAATCGACTGCTCATTACATTGAAAAGAGAATCGCCGACCATTATCAAAAAATAAGAAAATCTCTAAACGATCCATGCAGGTACGGCGCAGCGGTTTCGTTTTTTTAATTCTCTCATAAGACTCAATAGAAAAAAGAGAGAACCTTCGCCGTGGCCAGATCGCCCAATCGCCGCCTTCTGGTTCTACAGTAATATCTTTTCTTAACTCTCTTTATGCATCTTAAGCCAAAGGCGACAAAGAAATTAAGCAGAATTTAAGAGAAAAATGTACAATAATTAAAATTTGCATAAAAATGCCACAACGTCATTAATCTTAACCAAGAACCATCGTCGATTAAGAAGAAACGAAGAGGTTAAACATGTTCTAGAAAAAATTTTTGTTATTGCACTAAAGCAATTACATATTAACAAAAATAATAGAGGAAATAAACAAATTGGTAAGAATGGAGTTATTTACAATATAACTAACTACAAAAGGAACTTAAGAAGGCAAAAAAAAACCAAAGGGCTGGGAAGGAAGGAAGAGGAATGGAGGGAGGATTGGGTAGAAAGCTAAACTCTGCTTTAAAATGATCGCAAAACAAGTTAGTAAAAGCAAAACCGCAAAACCAGAATCTTCAATAATCGCGGTAATGCTGGGATAGAAGAAAGAGACGAGGAAAAAGAAGCAAATGAACGAGCAAAATTTTACAAAAAAAAAAAAGGATTTAAAGCGGAATAATATTGCCTTTACAGATTTAGGAAAAAAATAAAAAAAAAACCGAAATCAAGGCAGAGGAGAAACAAAATAGCAAGGAATCCAGAATATCCTAAAGCGACTAAAAAACACAAAAAAACAAAGAAATAATGACATTAAAAATGAAAAACGAAGCAAGGTGAAATGTATAAAACGTCAGTAAAAGAAAAAAAAAAAAACAAAGAGCGAAAAGAAAATACGAATAACAGAAAAAGAAATCGGTACAAGGCGTACATAATGCATCGCTCGCTTTACTACAAAAAAAATGCCTTCATCTCTAAGAAAAAAAAGAAGAAGAAGAGACGGCCAAGAATGTTGAAAAATCAACAAGATTTATTTAAAAGAACACGCGGAAGAAGAAAAAGGAAAAGAAGAAGAGGGAAAAACAGCAAGAGGAAGGAAGATGGCAAACAAAGTCGAGAGCCATCAATTCTCAATAGTGCTATTAGCGAAGAAGAGGAAGAAGAAGCAGAAGCAGAAGCAGAAGAATAAACTACCAACAACTACCACAAAAACAACAACCGCTCGCGAAGTACGAACAAACAAAAGCACGCCAAAAAAACCAAAAAAAAAAAAAAAAGGGAAAAAAGAGACCAAAAATGGTTTGAATTTAAACCAAGCAGAAACCGCATAAAATGAAGAGAAAACACGTCATGGCCGCTGTAGCTTTTGCCATAGTTAATTTAAAAGAGGAATATTATCGACTACAACACAATAAAACAACAACGAAAACAACAACAACAACAACAAGAACAACTTGAGCAAAAACTACTAATACAACAACAACAACAACAACAACAAAAGCAACAACAACAAAAGCAACAACGCTAGCAAGCAAAACTAAGCGACTTATCCATCGACAAAGAATTGTTGTTGGTTGCGAGTAAAAGCCACAAAGAAACAAAAGAAACAGTGAAAGAGCGAGAGAGAGAGAGCGATGTACATAGATGCTTACTACAGCAACAACAACAACAACAACAAAAATCGTAATAATGACGGCGCGTCGTCATCAACTAACAAAGTGTGTAAAACTGGGGAGAGGTTATTTGCGGACATTGACTTTGTCTCAATGATGACCTTGCCCGAAAAACAACATCAGCAACAATAAGAAGAAGAACAACAATAACAGCAACAACAGCAGCAACAACAACAACAATATCAATCAAAGTAAAGAATGGAACGGAAAATATAAGCAATACAACAAAGAGAAATAAATGACACGCAAGAAGTATTTGCACGACAGTGTACACATAAACACACATACATCATCGTAAACACACATGCATACACATACACAGAAGAAAAGAAATGTAAAGAAGAGCGAGAAGAAGAAAAAGAAGAAGCCATCTAGAAAGTAAAGAAGAGATGATAATTTATTGATAGAATTAGTTTGTTATTGTTAATGAAAAAGACGACATTGGAACTGTATACAAACGAGTGTAATCGTGTCGTACGTCGGCCGTCGTGGTCTATTTTGTATTCGTATGTATTCGTAGCTATTTATAAAAAAATCAATAAAACTAAACTTTTTTCCAGCAAAACCCAGGAAAAACTCACTCACTCTCTGGGAAGAGAGAAAGAGACGAAAGGAGGAAACTAAGTACATATAATAATATGATACTGATACTGTCGCGTATATAACTCCGTAAATAACTAATTAATTACTAATTAAGGTTTACAGAAAAGTCTGAAAAAAGTCAGTAATTGTCAGTAAACAACTAAAAAAGTAGGTACATAAAGTTAATTGCTCCCAAAAGTAATTAACTAATTAAGTAAATAAATAAGTAGGAGTAAATAGGTAATTAAGCATGAAAAAGCGTTAGCGAATCACCCACCGAGTAATCAAGTATCCGACTAAGTACACGAAAAGCAAAGTACTTACATTTGTAAGTAAGTAGATAAGTAAGTAAGTAAGTAAGTAAGTAAGTAAGTAAGATAAAGTATGGAAGTATGTATGGAAATAAGTAAGTAAGAACGATAATTAAACACGTAAGTAAATAGTTAGGCAAGTAAGTAACCAAAAAAACGACACGTATAAGTAAGATGCATTACTTATTAATATTAATTAATTATTACCTAAAAATTAATAACTTATTAATTAATATTATTAATATAAACTTAAGTAAAATTAAGAAACTACGTAGCCAAGTAAATGAGTAGGAATAAGTGGGTAATTCAGTAAAATTGGGAAATTATTTACGAACTTAATTAATTACATACTTACATATTATTCACTTTAAGTAACTCCAAACAAACAAGCAAAGTACAGTTAATAATTGCTCACTAATTAACAAAGGACCTAGCTAAGTAAATAAGTAAAACAAGCAGTTAAATAAGTAAAGTTTGTAAGTATGTAACTCATTACATAATTACTCACCAAGTAAATGACTAAATTTAGCAAATAAATAATAAAGTAAATAAATAAAAAAGCACGCAAGACGGAGAATTCTATATTAATAGTCGTAGACTTAAGTAAAATTCAAATACATTAAGACACTTACATATATGTATATTTTAGTAAATAACTACTGATAATAAGTATGATAACTTATTTTCGTGAATAATTATGACGTTGTTAATGAAGTCAATTGAATAAGTAACTAAAACAAAGCATAAGAAAATACGAAAGTAAAGTAAATTACTCACCAAGTATATAATTAACTAATGAGCTAAGTAATTACGTATGAATAAGTAGACTGGGTAAGTAGCTAAAGGTAGTAAGTTTCTTACTCTCCTTTAATTAACTCTCAGTAAACAATAAAAAGTGACATAAGTAAAGAGAATGTAGCAGTTGATCAGTTCAGTTGGAGTAAGGAGGTAATTAAGTATATTTAGTAAGTAATCAACTAAGTAAACAATATATAACTTATAAACATATTATTTGAAGATTTGCTCATGCGCATTAAAGACAGTTTTTTGTGCTTATAAAGGATAAAAATAATATAATATTGTTTCATAATATCGAGCAATTTAAGTGCCTCTCTCAGACCATTTACAAGACATTACAAGAATGTTTTTAAAATTACAATTAGTAGTTTGTAACTTATAACAGAGGCCTACAAATTATCTAACTAAAACAAATTTGATTCCCAAAAAAAATTATTTTTGCCTTGAAATCGGCATTAATGAAATCTTGTATGAATTCTAAAAATTCTTAAAAAGGTAATAATAGATATTTTTGATGTATTCCTCAATAATTTATTCTACAGCAGCGCACCGAATACGTATGTCCTTGAAGGAAGATATACTAAAAGGTATCGTAGTAAGAAAGAAGATTGTGGAGAAAAATAAAAAAACAAAAAGTCGCGATAAAGATAAAGATAACCGAGGCTCCAGGTAATGAAATATTTGCAGCAAAAAAAAAAACAAAAAAAAACATGGAATAAAAATAAATATCGTAAAAAAATTTAAAAGAGAAAAAGATTGAAAAAGACAATTTTTCAAGGGTTTATAATTTCTTATAAGAAACATATGTAGCATATATACACATACATATATATTGTATATATGTACATATTATTATAATATGTTAAAATATGTGCAAGTGTGGCTGTTCTTGAAATTTTTTTAAAAGAAACCAGAAAAATTTTAAAAAAGTTTAAAAAAACCTAAAAAAATGAAAATAATCTCCGATTTGTAGTCGGTCTTTTCAAAGAAAATAAATTAAATACGTAATAAAGAAAGATAACTATCATATATGTATAACGATACGAAAATGAAGAAATAGAATTTAGAAATAGAATATAAATTTTAAATTTATTTAAAGCATTTAATTATTTTAAATCGTGCTGACTTATTCGTGAATCGCTAATTTCATGACACACTAATTGACTTAATGTTGACTTATTATCATAAGAATAAACTCATAATGATTGAATTTGAGGCTTACGTTTTGTTATGTAAATATTTACATATATATCCGAGAAGATGCCAAATATTTCAAATAAGGCCCTGATTCACAGCTCAGTTTTACCCGTCGTCGTCGTCGTTAAAAAAAGCCCTTTATCGTTTTTTTCTATTCACAAGCACGACGCCCGTCGTCTTTTTAGCACGAATCGACTCCTAAATTTCTGTTTTTTTTTTGACGTCTGCTGTCGTACTTGTGAATAGCTTTTAGTCACCTCAAAGTCACCTCAGCCGTGCCACTGCAATTTACGTACTACTAGCACTGAAAATTTTATCTAGTACACAAACCTTCTCAGAGCAGATTGCAACTGAGGTAAGCGTAAAAGAACACAATTCACTTTTAGAACAAGTGAACATGTCAATACGAATTCTGCCAAAAATTCTGACTTTTCAGAGACGACAATGACAAGTCACTCGGTGTGCTTGAGCTGAATAAGCATGTAAGTCTCTCTCGGCTTTAGTCATAATATCGCATTTAGATAAAAGACGATTTCACAATGTCCGCCGATTAAATTAGCTGCTAACCAACCGCCTTATAAGAATTTAGCAAGCGATTAGGAAGCTCTCGTTTTCACCAAAATTCGCTTAAGTAAAAAATCCGCTAGTTAAGGACAAATTGCACGAGACGTTTGACGTTTGTTCTGTTACATTTCTCTTAAGTAGAAAACAGCTGTTTTCAATTAATGAAATGATATGAGCCTTATTTCATAAGTTAAGGCTTTCATTGAGCCTGCGTCAAGTGGAAAATGGTCCCAAAAAACAATCACGAACGACGGTGACTTTTTCCGGACGTGCCCTTTTTTGAGAATTTTTACTTTAAATAACTATAATTATAGAAATTATAAAGATTTTAAAAATATAGTCAATCAAAAAACTTCAATACTCAATACTCAATTATTACTTAAAATATTGAATGAAAAATTAAGAATATTGCAGAGAAAGAAGATTATGGCGGGATTGAGCGGCAGCGGCAGAAGGAGATTATCATAATTTTTAGCGTGAGTCTAAAGTTGAAAATAGTCTCAAGAGATAACAAATTCTAAAATAATTCAGCACACAAACGACCTTGAGATGGCGTTGTCGAATTTAATCAACGCGAATCACCGTCGACAATACACACGTACGTCTTCAATGATTCATAGAATAATTTAGAAATGCAAATAACTACGTAAAGTTGACAAAAAAAAAACCAAAAATCTGGCATAATTTGTAAAAACAAAAATGAATTTTTTTTATGGAAATGTCAAATAGTACATACGTCAAATCAAATTGTTTTGTCTTATTTTGTCTTATTTTGTCTTATTTTCATAAGAGATTTTCGGAAGAACTAATTTTTCTTCATTTTCTTCATTTTCTTCATTTGTTAAGCATTTAAGGGCGCCGTTGTAGACTTCTCGATTCCTGATTTAGCTCTGTCCGTACGCCCGTCCGTCTGTGCATCTGTCTGTCACTTTGTAGAAGTCAGCATAACAAGAAAACGACATTGTCATGAAGTACTAAAATAGAACCCACGACTTTTCCGCTTTTCTAGGCCCAACCAATTTCCTAGAGCACCTTTTGCGATACACCCTGTATCGCCCAGTTAGATCCCGAGATTTCTTTACTTCGGTATACATACTTCGGTTCATAAATTCAACCTCTTTTTCTCAAGTTTTTTTTCTGTTTTTGTTTTTGTTTTTCTCTCTTCATGAATAACAAAAAAAAAAAAAAAACAAAACAAAACAAAAAACATAAAAAAACACGTCAAGCAAGAATCATAAATCTTGAAGGTCATCACTTCACGCGACTTCACGGCTTCTTCGAAACGATCATGATGCTTCTCATCCATTGATGATTGGCAACAACAAAACATCAATACAAAATTTAATATTTTTTTCAGCCACAAAAAAAAGAGTAAAGAGTGAATGAAGCATATCAAAAGAAAAGGCCAGAAATAGTCAGAGACTTCTTAATTTATACCGAAAAAAAAAAAACAAAACAAACAAACAATTAAAAGGCAGCTCTTAATAATGATACTTGCTTGTTGCTGTTGCCAACGAATCAATCGTTGGTTCTTAATGAAAAGATAAAAATATCACTAAATACAAACTCAATCAATTTGATAAAATTTTTTTTAAAATTTTGTATAATTAAACAAAGACAGCAACCGAGAAAAAACACTAATTTTTTCCAAGCGGCATTAGTTTTCTTAAAATTAAAAAAAAATCATCAAACACCAACAACAACAACAACAACCACAAAAAAGGGTTATAACTTGGCAAAAGCTCCAACAAAGCAGAAGAGAGAAAATAAAAGGAAATGAAAACTATATAGAAGACGAAAGACGAACGTCTTCAGCCCGTGACAACAATGACCGACAACAATAACGTCGCGATCGACAACAGATTGGCCGAGAAGCAGAAAAATAGAGACGGCAACAACAACAACAACAGCAACAACAACAACAACAACAGCAACAACAACAACAACAGCAACAACGACAGCGGCAACAGCAATTTTATGACGATTAAAGCCTTAAAGATTAAAAAATCGATGAACCTTAGAATCATTAGAGAAACATCATCAAAGTCAAAATCATCAGAATACTTTATGATCATCATCTTCCTCATCATCGTCATAAATACACAATACACAATTTATAATCATTATTGTGTTTACCAAGAATAATTTGTATGAACTCTCATCATAATCAAACTTTCTCAAATTGTTCATCATTTTCATTAAACATTATTCATAAAGCGATAACATGATCATTATAATCATCTCTGATCTTACTCTGATTGTAACCTGAAGGTTACCTGATGGAGGATCAACATCATCATAATCTTCAGCACGATCATTACAGAATGATTTTATAACTCGTTGCGTCTTTATACAAATTTCATAATGATCAAGAAGACGATTGGCAAAGTGAGCGCTTCTGCAAGATCATCATCATCATCATCATCATCATCATCATCATGTGATCGCTACAGAAACATTATCGTGCCGTAGCCATCATTATAATTTTCGTGTGTGATAGCTTATGATGATGATCATCATCAACGTTCGAGTCAGGCTTGAGGCCCAATGAAATACCAAACAAAAAAACAAATACAAAAACAACAACAACAACCGCAGCAACAGTTGTGCTCTGGATGATGATGATAATGATGACGGCGGCGGCAAGGAATGGTGCTCATGCTGATGACTAATAGATTTACAATTGCCAACGCGATTGATGGTTCTCGTGAAGGATAAAGAGAGAGAGAGAGAAAGAGAGAGAGATCTGAAGCTCCTCGAGGCGGTCTGATGCTGCAGCTGGATAGAAGAAGAACAACTGACGACGGCGGCTGGCTTGTGAATCTTTTCAGTCCACGTGAAGTCAGAAGAAAACAAAAATTACAACAACACACACACACACAGAAACAAACACGTACAAAATAGTGAATTTGAGAATAATGGTAGCATAAAATAAGATACAGAAATATTGAAAAAGCCAACTTGAAACAAGTTACCTGGAAAAAGCAACGAAAAAGCTATCTTGACGAAAACACACACGAAAAAAAACATTGTGGTTAAACTGAATTGGTTACAGTAAACTGCTGATGCAAAGAACGATAAGGCGCATTAGCCCTAGGAGAGAGGGAACGACCTGGAGGAACTCGAATCGACTCGACTCGACTCGACTCGACTCGACTCCACCCTGAGAAATTGCAATTGTCTATATGGAAAAAAAAGAACAAAGAGTGTCAACTTCTTTGGTCTAAACGAACCGCATGTACTCTACACGAGTACCGACACCGCTGTCGCAGCGCTTAATGATGAATAAGTGGGCCGGTTACACTCACCTTCAGTAATTAAGGGTTAGTGTGGTCATGGTTGACCTCCCAACTGACTAAAATCATTGCTATAAGAAAAGTCTTAAGACTTTCTTATAAAGGGTGACTACTAATTGCGCTACACAGGGACATATTTGAGTTTGAAAAGGAGCCATATTAGTAGTAGACTTGTGGACTATCCCTCCCCCAAAATACGCCCCTTGTTTTGCCCTTTAAACAATTATTTAATATTGCACAATATTATGAAGTTCGACAAGTAAACAATATACAGGGTGTTCCATGTGCATAAGATACATCAAAAGGTTAGGCCGTGTAGGTTGGGTCGAGACAAGAAAAAATTGAATGGAAGGGGGTGAGAGGAGGGGGGGGAGGTCAAAATTTTTCGCGTATTTTTTTAGAATTAATTTTCGATTTGAAGTAAACATTTTTAGAAATTTCCCTCTAGCCCTTAAACGGGGGAAAATAACCCCCCCTCCTCATCCCTTACAAACGATTTTTTTCTTGTCTCGACCCAAGCTACATGCTCTAACTTTTTGATGCATCTTATACGGAGCACCCTGTATATGTATGTATGTACATACAATATATGTATGTATGTGTACTGATATATAAATATGTACATTTATCTCTCTCTTTCTCTCTTTCCAGGTGTTTTAAGTGTGCTTATTCTTGCTTGTTCATGCTTTTGTTGTTGCTACGACTGCTGACGCCTCACAATCGTGTCGGTTTCATGCCATGTGGCAACGCTGGCGTATACGGCCAACACTATGTCGTAAAATGGCTTAAAAACAGTTATTGTTGCTGTGTGTTGCTTACGATTGCAAGAGCAACAGCAACAACAACAACAATTACAGCAACAATAACAAAACGATATGAGTATGAGGACAGCGGTTTCTTTCAAAACACACAAACACACAAACACACACACACATATGTACATAATGATATATGTATAAGTACCTTGTGAGCAACAAACGGTACAAAAAAAAAAAAAAAAACACTACAACAACGGCACTAAATACAACAAACTCAACTTCGCGGAATGGTACAAAAACAAAAAAAAAAGATGAAACAAAAAAAATTTCAATCAATGCATGCTGGAGAAAGACCATGAAAGGGGGACGCGGAAGTGGGCGGAGGGTGGGCAGCGGGAAGGGGGAGTGTAGGGAGGGGGGAGGAGGTATAGTACAAAAAGAAAAAAGAACATAACAAAAACAAAAGAAATCAATTGAATGGTGAGCAGTGTAACGTTTGTGGCTGCTTGATTTTAGCCAATGCGCCGCGCCGCGTTGCTACCGCCCCTCACCGACCGCCCCACTCTCCAGTGCTTGTTCTTCTCAGTGCAACAATTGCTATTGTTGTCGTATTGTTCTTGGTAGTGCTGGCTGATGATGTTGGTGGTAATGTTCTTGATACTGCTCGGTGCCTTGTAGTTACTGTTGTTGGTGGTGGTTGTTGTTGGTTGTTGTTGTTGTTTGCTGTTGTTGTATGCCGTTGTTGTTGTTGGTGGTTGGGAATTGTGTTGGCGTCCGCCAGATTCGGTTGCTTGCTTGCTGTTTTGCTGCGAATATTGGCGGCGGTTTTTCTGTGGTTTTTGCTTGTTGTTGCTGTTGCTGGTTGCCGTCGTTGTTGCACCACTACAAGGTAAACCTCAAAATTATGCAGCTATCCCCGCTCCCGCGCCCCCTTTCTACCCTCTGTTGTTGCGTTGACGTACCGCGTTGTTGGTGCAGTGAAGTGCGCTTGGGCGCATGCGAAATCGCTGCACTGCTGCTCTTTTACGCTGTCCGCCGCACAAATTGAAAACTCTACAAAATGTTACTGTTAACGGTTTTTTTTTCTCGTTTTTTTTTTTTGTTTTTTGTTTAGGTTTTTGTTTTTCTTTGCAGGGACAAAGCCACAAACTGCGAAACTGAAGATATTATAAAAATTATTGGTTCGCCAACGAGTTACGAGAACCCATAAGGAACAGCGGCAGCAACTATGATCGAGTATGATAATTAATTTTTTACGCCTCTCAGCGAAAATATCAATTATTCTAAATCTTTAGAAAATATTTTAATTTTTTTTTGAATAATTATACCATATGTCAAAAAACTTAATTTTTTTTTAATTCTCATAAATTTATTTGTTTTAACTTTCGTTGAATCTTTTGATTTATTTCTTTTAAACTTTTTGGGTTTTAACTGAACAGACTTTAAACTTTGACTTTTAACTTTTCAGACTTTTCTTTTTGTGTTTTTAAGTAAACAACTTTTAAATTTTTTGACTTTATAAGTTTTTAATTTAAACAAAATTTTTAATTTAATTTGCAGTTTTTAGTTTAAACAAAATTTTTAGTTTAATTCAAAGTTTAAAACAAAATTTTTAATTTAAATTAAAAATCATAAAATTAAAAATTTAATTTCAACGATATTTTATGACCAGAAATTTTCTGCCGATTCGAAATTTTTCGAAAAAAACTAGACTGAAAAAATTAACTTTCTGCATTTTAATTAAATGAATTTTGAGAGTCCAATAAAATTGATGACTCAAAAGGCTGCCTTAAAAGGGCGAAAATTTATACGAGCGACACAATGGAAATAAGAAAAATGTATGAAAAAATATAGCAAAAAAAAATTAAAATAGTAAATAAATTTCATTCGCAAAAATTTATTTTATGCATATTCGCAATGACAAAAGGAAGATTTTTAAAAAATTTTACATCTGCGCGTTATTTTCTGGCTTACACACACACACACACGCACACCTCCATACCATCATACATACATATGTACATACATATATGACCCAATTCAACTTAGTTGTTAAAAAATTTACAGTAACAGCAAACCAACGAACCCACAAACGGCGCGCGGGAGTAGATTATTTCTGTTATAAATACAATTCTTTTAATTAAATAAAGGCCAAAATCATTGAGTAGGTTGAAATAAACAATGAATGCATAATACTTCAGTTAATATTTCCGTTAATGATAAAGAAAGGTATTATTTTTTAATTTTCTTTTATGATCACTTCAATAGTTTTATAATGAGAAGACTTATAAATATGTACCTTCAATAACTTTAAGGCATCTATGTTTTCATCACATTCGTTCATTTCGCTTCTAAGTGTTAATGAAGACAAATAAATTTATAATCATGATGGTCTGAAAATGTTCCCGTTTTAGTTTTAGATAATTATTAGATTCAATATTCTTAAAAATCTAACGTAGTTAAATTCCGTAATTATCTATAAAAATCCTCAGTTAAATATTGGTTTCATTAACCTCTAGTTACACTTAGAAGGATGTTCAAATCGATAGTTAAATTTAATTCGTTGTTTATTTATGCTTTCTTCGTGCGTTTCACTTCGTTAATTAAGAAAAATAATTTAATAAGGATAATGGTCTGAAAATATTAATCCCGTTTTAGTTTTAGATACTTATTGAATTCAATATTCATAAAAAATCTTTAAGGACCGTTCACTTCCTTATTCTATTTTTATCCTATTCAGTAGTTAAATTCCGTAATTATCTATTAAACTTTTGTAAACTTTCCTACGTTACAAGCTGTTAAGAATAACTACGTAAATAAAGTCCTCAGTTAAATATTCGTTTCATTAACCTCTAGTTACACTTAAAAGGATGTTACAAAACGATAGTTAAATTTAATTCCTTGTTAACAATTTTTCAGGAAACATTTCTTCACAACGTCAAAAATCTTCATAAAGTTAATTTCAACGGTAAAAACTTCATTTCACTTTTTTAAACTTCAAAAATTTGTTTTTTTTTAGCACATGTATTACGAGTTGGCAACACTTTTTCCAGCAACAGGCAAATTGACAGTTGATTTGGCTTCAGTTTTGAAGTTTAATTAATTTCCTTTAATTTGCGATTTTATTCCCAAAATCAGTATTTCGACAAAACATGTTTATAGAGCCCCATCGTTCAAATTACGGTTCATTTAATCGACCAAATGAGACAGACGACCTAACAACTTTTGAACTATCTGTCTACATTCACTCTACTGGACTCAAACGCACCCAACAGAATGTGCAGAATAAACGAAGAATATTGTTGCTTTTAAACGGATCTATGCCACCGTCCTCGGTGCTCAAGCGACATAATGTCTCTGGGTCATATTTCGTGGGATCGTTTGAAAGAGGTCGTCTCTATAAATGCTGATACAACTTATATTTTTATATTTCACTAATTATATGTAGATGATATTAGACAGAATAGAATTTCAAAACACTGCTTTTTTAACATTTTTTTTTTAACCCATCAATATCTTCTCAATACAAAATATTGAAATAAAAAACTCGGCGGAGCAATCAGACCGTGAAGGTTAACTTGACCACTTTCGAATGTAAGAAGTATTACGAAATCGGCAAAAGCCTTCATTACAAATAAAATCAATTGCAAACAATTATAAATAAATTACGTTACTATTGTACATTCAAATCGTAAAAATTAATTAAAATTAAAAAATATATCGTATTAAAGTCCACAACTTAAAGATTCAGATTTTTAACGACCACAGAATTTTTACTTTAAGAAACCTATATTTACCTTCTACATCTCGTGTGAAAAACTGCATGACGACGTTCTTAAACTGGTGCAGCAATTGATTGCAGAAATACATTGGCAACAACTTTATCCATTTAATTGATTCGATAAGTAAAACCAAGCTACAACCAGCTCGAGTTCGAGAGTTGTGGTTTTTTTTCACATCGAAAAGACTTCTCTGCAAAACGAACGTATACGTCTATGCACTTACTGCTAACCTCAATTGCTTATTATAACGCGAACCCGAACAAGCAATGGTTGCAGCAACTACGCTGCAACAATACTGCCGCAAGAGAATTGCTTTCAAGCTGTTGCAACAGTCACAAGGTGAAGAATTGATTCAACGTCGAAGCCGCTTGTTGCGTCCGTTGCCCGACAGACCGAACGAGCTACCTGGAGGACGGCTAAAAAAGATGATTGCAGAAGAAGCACAACGCACTCGCACTCATTTAGCACCACAAAACGCAACAGAGCAAACAAACCACCGGATTCGAAAAAGAAGCACACTGACTTGACTGTCTCCAAAGTCAGCCGTCACATTTGTGGGCGCTTTTCCAAGGTATTCCGCTTGGTTCTCGCTCACCTCTTCTTGTTTTTTTCTTCCGTTTCTTATATTTTTTACAGCCTGCTACTCACAATTTCTTTCTTACTTTTACCTTTGCGATGAAGTGTCAGCTCGCGTAGAGTTTATTGACACTTGTCTCGTTTATTTTGTGCACACGCCTTCGGTATCTTCTCTGCTCAGCTCTCAACAACTTGACTGAGAGCAAGAGCAAAATGCAGAAGTTGGTAGTAGAAGAAAGCAAGCAACCAAACAAACAAAAATTCCAATGAAAATCTCAAATTGTCACAAAATTCTGGTTGGCACTACGCACTTTTATCTATCTCATTCTAACGCATAGCTACACAAAGGTAACATATTCATTAATAAGTTGCGTGTTTGGAAATTTGTTCCTGTTATTCTCTATGAAAGCACTCTTCGTTTCTTTAGTTTTCACTTGGCATTTTATTTAAAAACCTCAAGGTTTTGTCCTCTGTAGCAGGAAAATAAGATTTTTTTTTTTCATTCACACTCTGAAATCACAACAGTCTTTTCTGATTTGCACTTGGAACATTTTACCATGCAATTTTTTTTTGTCATTTATTTATCACCTTTCCAAATACTGTTGTATAAAAACGACCTTTGCAGAGTAAACGAGACGCACACATTTACTAACAACACAAACAAAACCACAGCCAACACACCTTGCTTTTACAAATTTGGCCAAATATTATCCAATTTGTATTAAGAAATTCCTATGTTTATTTTCTTAAACCGTTATTAGGCCTTTGTTCAATTTTTCCTTTATTACTTGAATTAATTTTTTATTCATTAGTTAAATCACTTTTCTACTCAATATCCGTTGGTTCTACGTGCCCGACGACGACTCAACCAATTCAACACTTACCAATCGGCCACTCAATTTGAACTGAATATAAAAAATACCATGGAAAACTCATAGTATATTTCTTTTTAGCTTGGTTCCAAGCTGACCGTGTCAGTTTTGTCTGTATTAGCACAAAAGAGACAGCAATTGTACTCGAACAGGTTGAACAACAACAAGAAAAATGAACATACACAGGTTGTGCAATGGAATATTACATTATTGGAATTCATATCGTTTCAGTATTACCAGATTTAAAAGGCTTCACTTAATTTTCTATTCTATATGATCTGTTAATGAGTATGAGTACGATTTACTGCTCGTATAATGATAACCTGGAGGGAGTATAACAGTTAGAAAAGCTTAAAATAACAAGTAAATTGGTTAGCAAACAAACAATTTTGATTTTAGTTTAATTATCAATTTGGTAACTATAGACTTTTTATAATAAGAAATTATTGATACAAATTCACAACATGTTTACGTTTCCAATTTATGAAACTTCAAAAAAAAAAACGGTCTCAGTTTAGGCTGGCCGTAAATAGACGTGTAGCTCCGTAACAAACTTAAACAAATACGTCCATAAGGTATAAATTGTGTACGACTCCCTAAATGGGTATACGTTATTGATCAAATTTCAACAAAACATTTGGTCCATACGTAGGCTTTCGTAAGATTTATTTATTTATGTATTTAGTTTCAACAATTAGTACAGAAAAGATTAGATAAAAAAACAATTGAACAGCATACGGAGCTACTCGTCATCAGCTCCGCTTTTTTGCCTTTTATGCCTTTAATTTTCAAAATCGACAAAACAAATGCCAACGTTCCATAAGTTTACTATGAAGCTACTCGTCTATTTAGGGCCAGCCTTTTTCTAGTTGAAGAAATTGAAACAGAAGATATTAGAAGAGATTACTTTTATTTTTAATGTATGTTTTTCTTTCGTTGTCGTTCGAGACATTTTTTTCAAAAAATACCGGAAACAGCTGCTTTTTTAGAGTATGAAGGAGTATGAGCTCAGTGTTGCCACACAGTTAAGAGAGCTAAATAGTAACCGAAGGTACTAAATATTTTAAACAATACCTTATCGTACTGCAACACTGCACACATGACTTTAATTATTCGTTCCGTTCCATTCTTCATCTTCTATTTGGCTCTGTTTTTCGCATTTTTTTGCCGTTTGGGAATATTACATTTGTTTGCTGTATGTAATCTGCTGTGCTCGCGATAGGGACAATAAAATCAAGTAGTTGTAATTAATTTAATAAAACTTAATTTAAGCATTAAGAGGCACTTGGAAAAAATACGAACTACATTTAACTCTGTAAGTATTCATCAAGGCATTAAGTATTCATTAATTGATTTTTATAGATGTTATGTGTATGTGTATGGAATATGCATTTTTGAAAGCTCGAATCTTCCTTTTTCAGCAATTTAGCCCTCGCTTCCTAGCGTGGTAATTAATTGTTCCAGCGATAGCGATCAGGAATCGTCAGCCTCACCAACACAATGACCAATATGCGACCTCCGAATAAAACCATCCTGTTAAAAGTAGTCATTCTAGGAGACGGCGGTGTAGGCAAGTCCTGTCTTATGAATCGCTTTGTATCGAATCGTTATGATGAGAATAACTTTCATACGATTGGAGTGGAATTTATGAATAAGGATATTGAAGTCGATGGCGAAAAGTATACATTGCAGGTGAGTGAACAAAATTTGGCAAGAGTTAAGAAAGTAAGAACATTAGAACAGTTCTATAGCAAATCTTTTATAAGAACGACCTTAATCTTATAAAAAACATAATCACAATGGTACTAAACCGATTCCAATTGGCTTCAAAAGCTACAAACTGTAATAGTTTTACCCTAAGCCATATAGAAATACTTACCAAAAAAAGTAAAAGCGACTACCCAAGTCATGTTGTGATTTTTTTCTTTCAAATCTTGTAAAACCTTTTTATGGCATAAGGAAATGATTTAGGAAGTATAAACTGTTGTTAATTCTCTAAATATTTTCACTCTTCTGGTAAGTTTTATTTAAAAAAACGACAACAAAACAGCAGGGACGTTCAAAAGTTTTCATTAGCTTCTTTTTATTTTTCATTAAATAATTCTATATACATACATAAAAAATTAATAGAAACAATAATTCCTCTATTTAAAATTCTTCGCCTGTATTTAACAATTTAATTTACTTTTAACAATAATGGAATATTTCAAAATTTTATCATAATTCATTTTAGAAGAAATATTCCGAAAATGTCTAAGAATTAATGAATATTAAAGCTGGTATAATTATTTCATATATGTATATATGTATACAGAAATACCGACAATTTGCTCTAACACAGGCGTCGACAATGTTTCGGCTTCTGGGTCAAAATCAATTGTGAGTGAGTAATAACTTTTTATGGTTAAATGCAGTGGATTTCTATCAATTTTAAAAACGTTTTACATTGAGACGAAATCATTTAATTCATCCACCCAAAAGAATTATATTATGTATTACATAAATATGTATGTTATGGTCAGTTAAAAATTTAAAATGTGTTACTTTGACCCACGGAACATTGCATTGCCGAGACCTGCTTTAACCTTTTTTTTCACACTTGGTTTTAATTAACGTCAGCTCTTCCAAGGCTGATTCCTATAATTAGTACATTAATGAATAATACTCGACAAAAGAAAAAAGATAGAAAATTATAAAATAAAAGCACGTAGTGTGTAAACATCAGTTTTAATTATTATTATTATTGCTTGTCATTGAACGCGATGAATAAATTCATTGCAAGAATATGGTGATTAATATTTCATTAATTTTACATTGATTTAATCCATTGTTCTCGAGCGATAATTATCATGAAAAACTCATGTTAAATCTTTAAGTTTTTGTTAAAACTGTTGCAATTTTTGATGGGTTTTGGAATTAATTTCCACTAATTTTCTATTGATAAATGAATGGTCTTTAAAATTTTTTTGTTTCTAATTTATAATTCATAATTAGTGAATCGATAAAACATTAAAAATGCATTAATGAAATGCAAAGCTGTGGTCACTACAGTTGTCTAAAATACAAATTCACTTTAACTTTCAAGAAACCCAAAGGGGGAAAAACCATTTCTGTTTGTCTAGCATTGTTTTATTAGTTATTTTCTTATTCTTTACACAATTCTTTCCTTGCGTGGGTACCGATTAATTTGTTTCATCTGTTGTTGTCATGCCGTTAAGATAAACAAAATCTATCAGCAATTTTTTAATTAGAGAAAAATAGCAAATGAACACTATTAAATTTCAATTTATAAACAGTTCTCGTATGTTCTATAAAATGCAATTAGATCATTCCTATTACATCAGAAAGTTTTCTGTTGAAAGTCTATAGTAACCACTTCAGTGCTCTTGAGTAGAAGATTGAGATAAAATTTTAACTCTCTTTCGAAAATGGCGAAAGAAAAGAAGAGAAAATAAGGTTTTAAAATGTTTAAAGTATTAAAAAAGGATCGTCAAATCTGATAAATTAATTACTTCTTTGAAAACAATTGAAAAATCTCCCAGACAAAATCTCTAAAATCAAAATATCGACCTTTATAAACTACCAAAAGTTATCTGAAGTTAATTAGTCGCTCTTTGATTCTTTCGCAGATCTGGGACACTGCTGGACAGGAACGTTTTCGGGCGCTACGTACACCGTTCTATCGTGGCTCCGATGTGTGTCTGCTCTGTTACGCGATTAATGACCGTGACAGCTTTCACGGACTGAAGCAGTGGCGTGATGAATTCCTCAATTACGCCGACGTGAAGGCTGATAAGTTTCCTTTTATTGTGGTGGGCAATAAGGTAAAGAGAAGAGATCTCATTTTTAAATAATTCTTTAATTAAATTCGATTTTTCGCTTAGAACGATATGGCGCTCCGCTTTCGACAGGTCACTTTCGACGAAGTGCAACATTGGTGTGATGATCATAATATTGCCAGTCTTATTGAGACCTCATCGAAGACAGCAACCAACGTTACGGAAGCATTTGCCATGGCCGTACGTCGATGGCGGCATATGGAAAAAGTGACCGAAATAGAGTTACGTCAACAGCATGGTGATACCATTAATTTGACGAAAAGCATACGTTTGGCTAACAGTCGGTTTTGTTGTGGCGGCAGCGTTGGCGCTGGTACTGCAATGCCGAACAATTACTATGATTCAGAAGAAGAATCACAGTTAAGTGGTGGCGAAGGTACACCGCGTAGACGCAGAGAACAACAACCAATGAATTTTCAACTTTAATTTCTGAATTTCAAAAAATTCGGCTGGTCTGTTAAATTTGAACGTGTATGTGTGTGTGTGTGAGTGTGTGTGAGAAAGAGGCAGAGAAGGCGAGCGTTCATATGTGTTGCTTGATGATACTAAAATCCAAACAAAAAACAGCAAACGCACATTCCACAAGTTATTAAAGGTAACACCATTCTTATAAACTGAACTATTGTTTATAACGCTTACAAAGAAACGCAATTATTGTCTAATGAATTATGGCATGGGAAAGGACAGCTTACTTTATGTAATAGCTAAGTTTTAAGTTTCAATCACCAAAGTTTATTTTATAATAGTGTAATCAGAGAAAATGCTCTTTTTGCTTTTCAATTAATTTAAACTGATTTGGTTATACAAGCACTTAATTCAATTTACACGATTTTGGTTTGAAAAATTGTCAAGGCACGTTCTTACTTGATACTTTATTGTCGCCATGTCGAACAATCCATAATCCGTGTAAAGCGAGTGTTAGTTTTGTTTCACGAGAACTAAATGCATTATTTCTTTACAAACATTTTCATGCCATTAATTTTTTTTTTATTATTATACTATAAGAATTTTCACTCAAGCACCGAAATTAAGTTTAGTTTTTTGTTTGATGTGACAGAACATTCCTGATCATTTTACTTATTATACAAACATAATTTATTTAAAATTTTGTTAATCTAAATTTTCCAAAATGTCAAACATTCCATGCGATTTTTGTGATCAAAAACATTCTTTGAAACATTTGAGTCATACAAAATAATTCGAATTAATTAAAAAGACTAAATTTGTAGTACAAATTTTGTACCAGTTTTAATAACACCAAATTAAAAAGCGTAACTAATTTTAAGATTTTTATTTTAGTATTAACCTTAATATGAATTCTTTCTGAGAAAGACAATCGGTTAGAGCCGCCTTAATTTTAATTACTTGCAATGACTCAAAGTTAGTGCTTATTAAACTACAAGTTTTGAAAACTAAATACATACCATAATATTTTATATTATTTAAAAATTATTTGTGCCTTCTTTGGATAGTCGAAATATTGTTATTATTAATAATAATTAAATATGCAAGGTAACAATTATAACCAGTGAACAATATTTTTCTAATATTTATTTTGAATTTCTGTAACTGTTTCTTAAATCGTAAATTTCTGTAGAGGTTTTTAAAAAACTACTTCTAAGATTTTGTACTTGATTATTAATAACATGTTCCCATAAGTTTATGTGAAAAAATTTTATATTGCTTTATAATTGTAAAACAGGACATTTATATACTATTGTCTGAAAAAATTATACTCACGCGTTATATATTAGAAAAAACCATGTAATTTTTTTTAACACAAACATTTATTGAATGTTTATTAAAGGCTTGAAAAAAGCACAAATATCAAAAATAAATTCATTAAAAATTTTACCATATACATTTTGTACTAGGAAATTATTTTCTGAAAAGAATGGCGCATATTTATAGTCCCAAGATAAAGTACACTTTAGTTGGAGTATGCTCTTATTTTAAAGTATACTTTAAATTGCTTGCTATTTATAGTCATAAAAAAGTATGCTCTAAATTGAGTGCACTGTAAAGGGAAAGATATAATTATAGTTCACCCTATGAAGCAATTTTTCATTATTTTTTGTCAGCTAAATTCAAATTGAATTGTGTACATGCTAAATATTATGGATTTCAAAAGTAATTTTCAACAACACTTAGCTTATACAAGCACCCTAGTGCTAAAAATTTTAAAATCAGCTTTCACCTACTTTAAAGTTAAAGTCTACTTCAACAGATAAAGTGTACTTTATATATAATTTGGTATAATTTGGCTGATTTAAAAATAAAGTTTATTTGAATTTATATACTTACTTTGTTAAACTATTTTGACTCTTATATAATATTTTTCATTCTTCAATTTAACTCTCATTGGTAAAATACATATACCAAAGAATATACAATATAATAAATATATTGTATACATATATATATACAATATTTATTACATATTCCTTAAGTATACTCTATTAAATAGAAAATTAGGATTTGTTTTAGTTTTTCACATTATTTTGTTTTATATTTTTTGTGTGCTCTGTTTCTTTTGGAGGCCTCGATAAGAACAACATGTCTAGGGCCCTAAAGTGGGTTAATCCGTTGGGTGATCCTTTAACCACCACAATATATAAAAACTTTTTAAATTAATATTCATTATAATGAATAAACTCATTAGTGAGTGTTTTAATGAATAAATCCATGAACCAGTGAGTGCTTTACTTAATAGATTCATGAGTGAGTTAATGATTAATGAATTCTCTAATGCGTAATTTAAAAAAAGAACTGATGAATAAATGGAATAATAAACGAACTCTTGACTGAACTCATGGATTCGGCTTAAATAAATTAACTGAAGATTCAGTTGAGTTTTGTTCATTGGACTGACAAATGAGTGGAGTTGATGAATGAATGAATGAACTCAGGAAGAAGGGGGTAAATTAAAGATTCTCCTGTTTTTACTTTCTTCAGTTTACCTTTATACCGTAAATTGTTTGCTTTTTTTTAAAAAAAAAAAACAAGTAAGGAATACTTAGTATATTTTCTATTTTTATTTTTTTTTTTTTGTAATTGTTTAACCTTTTAAAGCCCATTCTTATGTACAAACTATAAACAATATTTGTTTTCTTAGATCTTAAAGAACCGCAACTCAGTAAATATTTTTTAAAATATACATACATACATATATACACGATCGTTTTTCCTTATTACTTTAGCTACTATTTATACTGCTTATTAATTACATACAAAAATATAAAAAGTACTTGGCTTAACTTATTTCATAAAATTAAATTAAAATATATTAATACATATACACACGCATATTTTTAGAGTATATTTTTAAAAACATATTTTGATTGTAACCCATTTTTTCCATGTAACTGTTAAATATAAAGTTTATATAGCAAATATGCTATAAAGTTAATTTGCTTTATTAATTACAGCATAACTTCTTTAGAAAATCTTAATCGCAGAACAGTAGAATAAATAGACATAACTATGCCGGTAACAACAAAAAAAAATTTCAAGGCATCAGTAAGGCATAGCTTTCCAAATTTGAAACATACATACTTCATCTGTGGTCTGTTTATCTGTATTTTTTTGCTACGGTCGAGAAGACTCGACGAAGCTTCTTCTTCTTCTTCTTCTTTGCTATTTCTTGTAGCCGTACGAATTGATAGCAACATATTCCTCGTCGCACAACAGCAACAATTTGTACCACTGTTCGCCTTCTATGCGCGGTATGTCCAAGACGCCGCCGTAGTTGGGCGGCAAGCATTTCGCTGAAATATGCTTGTGCAGCGATTCTCGATCGGTGGCATGGAAAATGATGCGTCCTCGCAATTTCTCGCGCAGGAAAGGCTTAAAGAGTGCAAAGACGACATTAAAGATTTTCGGCTGGTTGACAATGTGGATCGCTTTGACACGCAGCGGCACTGAGTCCTGCAGCCAGTCGACAATGCGTTTGGCAAAAGGCGGAGTAAACTGCCAGGTCTGTTGCAGGCTCAGGCCGTCCATGTCGAAGATGACGATGGCGCCGTTGATTTGCGTTTCCGGCTCCAGCATGGCTGCCTCGAGGAAGATTACAGCGCCCTTAAAGACCTCATCCAATGTCACTTCTTTATGTTTCCAACGCTCTAAGTTGGTGAGCAAGAGAAGAAACATTGATGAGAATTATTTAAAAGTTTCTTTGTCTATTATTCGTAACAGTATCAGTATCAACTTACTGCCCAATTCTAGTAATAAAATGCGTCGACCGAGTTGATCGCGATTGGGAAACACTGTCAAGACATTGTGCCGGAAGACGTTGGCTTCGCGACTGGGCAATAAATTGTCGTAAACGTTAGCATGCCTGACTTTAAATGCATAATAACGCTTTATCTGAAAAGAGAGGTTAAAAAAATGCATTTTCCTTAGAAGACGTTCATTATTAATCACGCTGTGATTAAGATTATTAAGAGATTAATAACAATTAACAAAACGATGTTTCTAATCATTTTCTAAGCAATTCGTATTTATTCGTATTCGTATTGATTCATATCATTCGTATTTATGATAAAATTTAGTTTTACCAGAAGTTTTAAAATCTTTTTGAAACTTACCAAATCTTTGGCGCTTTCTGGATAAAATTTGCAAGGTCTCAAATAACGCACCAACCATTCCTCATTATCCTTAGGATACAATAAATCGGTTTCTTCTGCAAAGTTTTAGTATTTAATAATTAATTTTCAAAATATAATTACAGCTTTATTATTAAGTTAAAATTAATTTTTATTGTTTCTTGATGTTGGTTAAGTTCAAGTTAAATCAAACAAAGTTCGAAATGTACAAAATGTTTAGGAGTCATAAAACTATGTTAATTAGCAGGAAAAAGAGTCAACAGAGAAACAAATTAACATTGAATTAATTAGCAGTGCGTTTTAGCAGAGAAACGAATGAGCGTAATTGAAAGAAACTAACAGTGTCGGTTAAGAAACGAATTGAGAACTCGTTTTAACAGAGAAAGGAATTAATAGTCAAACAATAACTCATGTAGCATGAAGTGTTCTACAAGAAAGTTGTATAATTTATTATTCATTTACGTGTTAATTCTACCCAGTGGCATATGGACGCATTCACTGTACATTACAAGTTGGCCCTTGCCGCTAAAAATCTTTTTAAACCTCTTTTTTTAAATGGTTAAATTGTATTTTTTACGTGATTAATATAAATCATGTCTGTGCTTGGGGACTGCATACTTCTATTCTCCCAGTGCATATGTTTCTGAGCTCAATCACCCACATAAAACATGCATATTTGTATGCGTTTGAGCACACGCATTGCTGTAGATGGACTTCAAATGACATCTCAGCAAATTGCGAATCAGATGGTAATGATGTTATCATGAGTCCGCTAACCCCAAGGGCTTACTTTGATTTGATAATTTTGATTTCTTGAGATTCGTTAAATTTTCCGATGAGGTTGGATGATGATGAGTTTTTCCAGGATGTCAAGCGTCAAGCTTGATTCTAAGACAAACAAATTTTGGTGATGTGCCATTTTCAGTGTCTTTTTTTCGTTCTCAGAACGAACGAAACCGTTTTCTAAGAACAGAGCAACCGAAATCCTTTTTACCAAAGCCAACAGTTGACATCCTGAGACGACGAAAATTCTTTCAAAACCGTCGCTTTTTTAAATAAATACGCTTTTAAACTTACTCCTAACAATTGATTGAGGGCTGCTTTGGCTTAAAAGTTGCGTTATTAACTCAACAGCAAAAGACAATCTTGATTACTAACTATTTTTATAAATAACAATCAATCAAAGAAGTAATTTATTTGAAAAATTAAAATCCTCAACCTCGTACTAAGTAAATATTAAAATAAATACTTTAACAGGGTTGATAGCTTCTAAACCTATCGAGTAATCAGAAAACAAGTCGAGTAATGTGAATGACATTACGTCATATTGCGTGGTAATGACCTACGGATAAATAGACTGAACTTGTTATGAACTCGACTGTTATTGATCTGATCTCTCTTCATTAAAAACATGTTTTAAGGTTAATGCTTAAACTTGAACATGAAGAAAAGTAATGATAATTTCTATTGAAATTTTTATAAATGTGATTATATATACATACATACATATGTATATACAATATACAGCTTTGCATTTAATTTTTTTACAGTCAATTATTATTAATTAACTACGTAATAAATTAAATAGTAGTAATAAAAAATAAATCAGAAGCAGAAAATTACTTATACGCAGTAGGATCATTACGTTTTTACGCTTTTACCCATCATTAAATTTTACTGGTAGCTGTCAAAGTGGCTGTAAAGTCAATTGTTTTAAAACTTAGTTTTATTAATAAAATTAATGTTCTAATATTAATTGAATTTTTATTAAATTTAAGAAAAACAATAGATAGTAAAATTTTTACTTACGCTCTAGCAACTTTTTTAAATCTTCTACAGCTTTTTGTTTCACTTCTGGCGTTTCTCGTAATTCTTGTCTGGCAACTTCTTTGCTTCTTTCTGATGGATCGCCCAATTCGAGTTGCAGTACGAAATCACCCAATTGTAGGCGTGGCAGCTCGGCGATATCGGATAACATGGTGGGTACCCCTAAAAAGTTATTAAATAATAACAAATATTTCTTTTTATAATTGTGCATAAAGCGTAATTTTTTTTGCTATCCTTCATTTTACTATAATGCGAAACATGGAAGAAATAATTTTTTTAAACTGTTATCTTAAATGCAATTGTTAAATAATTACCTATAATTAAGAGCTTAAAAATTCAGCTCAATTTTTATTTAATTAATTGCTACAAGTGTAGAAAAAATGACGGCCAAACTAGAATAACAATTATAGATACCCTGATACGAGCATTTTTTAAAATTTAATAATAATGATAATAGTACTTACTCATTTTTGTAGTTATGTATTTCGATTTTTTATTAAGAACCTATTAAAATGTTGTCTGTGGTTGAGTACTTGTTCTGCTCTTGACAACAATTGTTCTTTTAAACTGTTTAAAAGTTTAAAAGTTCTTTTGTTTGTTTGTGCAAAGAGAAAATCAATAAAATAGAAAAGTTAAGAGAATTGCGAAAAAACTGAAGTTATTTTTAACAGTGACTTTTGCAAAAACCTGTCTTTGGAATATTTCAACAGTTACGTTATTTCTAAGAAAAAACATCAAAAGCTTGAAGAGAGTGAAAATATTGAGTTTCAAAATAATTTAAGAGTTACGGAATTGGGGGAGAAACAATAAAGGACGGTTTCTAAAACAACAAGAATTTCAAACAGTATGACCTATGAATGTATATTGGTTTATTCTATGCGAGGCCTGGGGCAATTAATATACTCGTACGTACATAAGTAAAATTTATTTATTTATTACTTATTTAAAAATTAAACAATTATTATACTTAAATTAAAATTAAAATTAAATTTTCAAATCGCGGAAATTAAATTTTTAATAATAATTTCAATCAAAATATCATTGTTCTAAAAAACTTATTAAAACATATTGTGTAGTTTGAAAAAATTGTTGGTTTGAAAGACTTGTTATGTATGTATGAATTTTAAAAATTTTGCAAAAAGAAGTAGTTGCAAATGTTGTATTTATTTTGTTATTTTAATAATTGAAAATATCAGTTCTCTTTCAACAACGTTCCTAAGTAATAATAATGCATATTCATAAATGCTTCAATTCAAAGTTCATTACCAGAAACTCTTCAAGTGTGAAAAAAATTGTTAGTTATGTTAGATATTGTACACTATCAAACACAGTTACTATGTATAAAGAAATTTGAAATAATCTAAAAGGATTAAGTGGAAAATTAACAAGTAAGAGCGTCCATTTCCTCAAAGTGTATTTATTTTTCATTTCAGTGAAACCCATAGTTTCACAATTTAAAAGCACATCTATCGATGTTTGCTTCATCAATTGTTCAGAATTTCATTAGAATTTCGCAGAAAAGCAATCACTAAGAAATACAAATAGAAAGAATGAGTCTTTGAATTGAAAGCAAAAAGAAATTGAATAAACGAGTAAAATCTCGTCGGGCACGAAAATATAGTAGAAAATTATAAATTGAAAAAATGGCCTTGAAAATCCTCTGTTTACTCGCATTCACTGCAAGGTGATTCACATTCTACGCGTATAAATAACCTTCAAAGGGATAAAAAACTGGAAACAACAACTTTTGTAATAACTTGTAAATTAAAAAAAATAGAATCTCTCTTTCGTCACTAAAATCCATTTATTCTCTTTATCTGAACAGGAAAGATTTTAATTCATTGCAACAATGAAAGCCATGTTTAAACGACCAACTCTTGTTAGTCACCGCATTATTGAAAGGACTTAAAAAAGATTGTTAATAAATTTATGAAAACAAAACAACACAACACAACACAAACATTGCCAAGTAAAAGGAACACACATTCACACGCACATCCGCACATTTACGCACCACAAACTCAGCAGAACAACCACCACACATGCACCCAAAAAAAAAACCTTTTTAAAACTCGCGTACTAACAATAGTAATGTCAAGAAGCTACTGAAACTGATCAAATCATGACACTGGCATTTTATGATATTTCATTGTCTCATGAGAAAAACCAGTACATCTGTTCTTTAAACCTTCAAACTGACGGCATGAAGGCTAAACTTTGCCGTCAATAACTTTTATTTATTCATTTTTGAGTCAAAATTTTGTAGACGTTTTCAATTTTCCACTCCACCGTGCGCTAAAACCGACAATAATGAGTTTATTGGTTTTATTCTAACTCATGGAAAACTCTCTGGCTGAAAATTATGTGCTTGGATCAAACTGACATTGAGTCGAGCTTAACTCATTTCAGGTTTGTTCAAAAGGGCTCTCTCTCTCTCTCTCTCTCTCTCATTTTTTCGTCATTTTAGTTTTCTCTGATTTATTGAGAAATGTAGTCATATGGGTTTTTGTCCCAGTGGTAAAAGTTGCAAAAGGCTTTGGAAAACATCAATAATTATTGATTATAATTGTTTTTAATTATTATTTGACATTAATTATAATTACAATTATTATGATTACAATTAAATAATCAATTAAATAAACAATTAAATAATTATAATTAAATATTATCAATAATTGATTACTGGGTCAAAAGTTTTTTGTTTTATGGTCACGCATAAGATATTTTTAAATTTCAAAAATTTCAGCACGCAACAGCTGAAACAAATTTAGTGATTTAGTGGTGTTAATCATTGTAAGTAGTGAGATTAGTTTAAAATATACAATAATAATAGTTAGTAGTATTGTTAACCTTTTTACTTTACTTTTTACCTTTACCTTTTAGAGTAGTTTTACACTAAAGTTTTAAAAAATTTAAGAAGTCAAGTTAATCACTTTGCCATATGGGGGGCTCATATGCATGTATTATTTTTTCTATTGTCGTACTTTAAATGTTATACTACAAACAAAAGTTTTAATGACAACACATTAAGTAATTTCAGTTTCAAATATACATATGAACCTTAGAAAGAAATATAAAAGCAAAATAAAGCCATAAGAAAAAATACGGGCTAATAATAAAATAAGACATAAGATGCATTCATATTCTGTTTCTTATTGTTAATAGACCTTGCAAAACCGTTTTCTTCTACGTTTTTACAAGGTAAATGAAGAAGCGCTCTAACAGGTCTCAGGAAATTCAAGGGTTAATGTAAAGTGAAATTTATATTGAGAATCGAGGTACATACATATATGGAACACAGTATCGTTAAGAGATTATCGATGGAAATTTTTACCACTGGGATTGTTATATTTTATTCAACATATGACAACATATTTTGTTTTTATTTATTTTTTTTCCTTCTTGTGCTCTCTTAAAGTTTGAGTTAAATTTAGTTGTGAGAATTCTTTTGTTTTGATTTGTTATATGGGCCGTTAATTCTAAAAGCCTGCAATTCGTCCACTTTATAAAAAATTTAGTTAATGATGAGAAAACTTTAATTCTTTTATCATACATTTATTTGTATGCATTTTAGAAAGCAATTTATTAAAATCTTTATTTTAAGATAATCAAAATCAAAATCAAAACTCAATGGTTCGGCACTATACGAATCAAAGAAGATTCTTTTTTTGCATAAAATCCAGCCTATTCGCTTTTATTAAGAGTGTTTTCGAGTGTTTTCTTAATATACATATTTTTTATATATATCGTATATATATTTACTTGTATATAGATATGTACATATATGTAAAATACAAAATATGTAAAAATACATAAATTAAAAAATCCAATTTCGAGTCACGGAAGAATTACTTTAATATTTTTAAGTTAATAAAAAATACTTTTAATATTTTATTTAAACTCCAATGTATTAAGTGAAGGTTTTCCATTGAAGGATGAATCGAAAGCGACAAAAATGAGTTCATTAACCACGTAAACATTTTCAGAGATTGTCAAGTTCATTTCATTGATGACCATTAAATAAAACACATTAAAAAAACACAAAACCATAATATAATGTGTAAAAATAAATAACAAAATATTCCGTTACCACAACAAAAAAAGGTTTTGTCAGAAATAAAATACGAAAATGTCAAATAAAATAAGATTCATAGCAGAAAAGGTTTCTGTTTTGTTTTACTGAAGGACTTGACTTCTAAGAATGCAGACACCATCCGAAGACCAACTTTGTTGAATTCATTGGCAACAACAAGGTCGCTAGTGCTTAAATCAAATTCAGTTAAAATTAATATTTTAACACTAAATTTCATCAACTAATAGGTATTCTATTTGCGACGATAGAATCATGATTGAAAAGAAAACGTTTCAGTCTACCTTTTCAAAGTTAGATTAAAAAAGTTGTCCCCCAGTGTAATTCTAGTAACAGCGTCATTTTTACTGACTTGCAAAAATTATTTTTTATAAAATTTCCAGTAATTAATTACAACAAGTTTTTTACAATACTCATGAAAATCTTAATGAAATAGCCTTCACTTAGTCCGGCGAGGTTCACGCAACTCGCGTGAACTTAGAGTTGCTTGGTCATTATTGTTTGAGGTAGCTTTTCGTGCCCTTAATTTTTTTAATGTGCATGTATACACTATTAGTCGAATTTATTTTATAAAAAATATTGATAAAAATGCTTTATAAATAATGTATTTTCTAAAAAAATTTTTTTAAATATCAAAGCTTTTAGCTCTTTTCCTTTGTCATTCCACGCGAATTTTTCACAACAATAACACTTAAGCCACCACAAGTAATTTTCGCTAACAGCTACAAAAAAGGTTTAACCATCACCAAAACTAGGTCAATGTCAAACGTATTTAGTATTTTTTTCATTTTTGTAACAAAATAAAAGACAATTACAACAGATTTTAATGCTAGTACGAATGACCTCTGTCATGTTGGAAATCGTTGAGTCAAACAGACTGAAGATTACACAAACAACGAAGCATTAACAGAAATTATTTTAGTTTACATATAAATAAACTATGTATGTAGAATCCGAAGGAAATACTGAGCGGTCTGAGTTGAAAAAGACGGAAGTAAGCGGCCGTGAATGAGCATCAACAGTGTTGAGAAACAGTTTTGAAGAATGTTAAATCATAGAGTAAGAAATAACTCTATGGTTATTTCTTACTCT